>JAPDEL010000002.1:0-600000 GCA_027569095.1 Aspergillus conjunctus | reverse complement strand
CATATCTCCGTCGTATACATTGGTAAAGGATTTGGATGGCACCGCAGGCGCAGCTATTTAACCAGAAGCAGCCGCATCACATAAAATCGTAGAAAATTCCTTCTAGGAATTGGAACAAAAGGAAGGTGCGCGGTTGCGAGTCTGACAAAAGAAAATGGAGAGAAGAATGAAACATAGGAAATTTGTAGGAAGGGGGAAAGGTCATGGAATGAAAAACATGACATCATGCTCGCTTCCAATACTGTCCTGATTCGCGAAGCGAGCTCCGGTCAAGGCTAGAAGTATCTTTAGTAGGCTCCGGAAGACGGAAACCCTTCCTCATTTCGGCTTCAACGAAAAGAGAAGCGAGCTTGAAGCGCTTGTCGGTGTACTTCTCATAGATAGCAGCATGGTGCTTGCGGGGGATCTCGCAGCATTCCACCATGAGTGAGATGAGCGAAAAGAGCTGCGAGTATGTATATCCAGCGTAATGCACATGGGCAGGAGTCTGCAAGAGTATTAACATGTTGGTAGTTCCAAAGAGGGAGATTGAATTCTTACCCAAGTGCCCTTTCTCAGCATGAGTCTTGCTAAGCAATGAGCTCCGGCTGCAACAAAGCTTGCTGGGCTTCCAACGAAGCGCTCGTCCATGATGGTGATCTCAAGGAAGTATTTCGCAAGGGTGCGAGTTTCTAGGTCATAATCGTCCGCTTTGCTGATCCTGCGCAAGAAGCTCATTGGACCCGGCCAGCCGAGCTCAAACTGGAGCATGCTCAGCATAAACCGTTCAGCTTTCAGGATTTCATCCACAGTATAGCCGCCATCGACCATGTAGACAATCTCCTGGACAGATGGGCAGTTGATTTCTTCATATTTGGCAGCAATGAAGATCGCAGTGGCACCCACGAGCTGCAACTTGCCCAGTGAAACTATCTTGCAGGAGAGGAAGCGATCGATATAGTTGACACAGAGGAAGAGTGTCTCAGGAAGTAGAGAGAAACGATGATGCACCTGCACAAGCCAGTCCATAAGAACAGAGCGCATAGACCACTGAATTTCCGCTTGGTTATCCATGTAATGTGCATTTGGCAGCATTTTAATCTAATGAATCGAGTCAGTATTAGTTTCGATACTTGACAAACTTGAAGAGGGAACTGACCTCCATCTCCCTCATGTAATCAAAGATCTCCTCGCTGTATTCCGCAACCATGCTAGTATCGCAGTAGTCATCTTCAATGTCTTCCACTGTGCGGGTGGCCTCGACAACCTGCTTTGCCAACGCTAGTTCGCGCCTCACTTGTTTATTGTATTTGGGGAAAAGCAAAGTGGTGGCACCCCCAGTAGTATTGTCACCACGCGAGCGGTATGAACGAGCAGTAATATATCCATCGTCTTCATCTTCCTCTTCCTCTTCATCATCCCAATATTCCTCTGGTTCGAATTGAGAAGGCAACTCGTGCGATGAAAGAGTCGTGGAGGACTTGTGCGGACCCTTCAAGGCTGCGGGTTCATCCTGAGCTGTGTCCGTTTGGTGCTTAACCACCTGCACTTTGCAGTCATCATCTTCAGCTTTTGGGATGGCACCCTCCGCTTCATCCGTTTCAGACTTGACAGACGAGGTCTCCTCTAGCTCGTTCAAAGTAGCCTCCAAAATGCCACTAGAGATGGAAGCTTCCTTATCCTCATCTTGCTGTGGAAGTTCCGTAGAGTTGCGTGAGGAATGGGTCACGACAGTTTCTTTCTTTGATTTCTTGTTGGTTTCCTTGGATGTGTATTCGCTTTTTTCCGTCAATGGTTCCAAATGATCTTTGAAGACAGTGGCACGTTTGTTCAAAGTCTTGCGGGTAGTGGTCCCCTGTTGTTGTCCCGTCGATTGTTTCCCAGCACTCTCCAATGGCCCAGGGTTGGTAACATTGTTCAGCAAGCCTTTCAAGCCAGACATCGATACAGGGCGCTGAGCTGGTTGATACAACACGTTTGGCTTCCTGTCCACGATCACCGACGGCTTCTCCAGCACCTTGGATTGTTTCTTGCCCGCAAGAGACGAGTCATCTCGATTACCGTGAATGTTGGAAGTATTGCTGACATCTCCGAAGGCGGCTCTGCGAGGTCCGTTCTTGGCGGGGACATTCTGGTGCATTGATGACAGCGTGGTGGTGGACTTGTTGCGTTGGTGAGCCGCTTTGTTCGTGGCGAGAGGAAAGGGAGCATTTTCGTCCCCACGGACGCGAATACGGTGAGGCTAGTGGTTGTCATTCAACATCAGTATATGTTATATGTCAAGCGTGACGCCAAAACAAAATCCGATGAATAGATTTAATTTGCGCGTCCAGTATTTGTGGGGGGGGCAGTAGTAAGGTGGTTGCGATCTACCATGGTAGAGTGGCCATACTCGTGAAACAAAAGAGAAGAAAGCGAAAGAAACATACCTTTGCATCCATGTTGGATGATTTAAGGCTCTATGACCTTCACCAGACAGTGGAGGATAATGTTTTGGGGGGCAGCTAGGCGATTGTTTACTTCTTTCCTCCCTGTGTAGGAGTTTGTAGAAGCAGCTAACTTATACTCAAATCCCACCCCAAACAAACAACAAAAGCCGCGCCAAGTCCTAGCGAGCAGCCCAGGACAACGACCTTTTGGAAGAGTTGATCCCACAGGTCGCGCGAAGAGAATATGCCGAATTAATATAGAAGAGACATATCCTCGCGAATTAGGACAGAAAGAACAAAGAAAAACAAAGAAAGGTGCAGGGCGTTGAGGTGGGCTGAAAAAAAAAAACAAACGGCGAGCGCAGCAAGCAGAGTGAACCAACTGCCTAGGGAACCGCATTACTGGAAGCGGTTACTTCCCTTCTTGGTTACCGTCAACAACTGCAACGCTAAGCCTTTCGCGGAGCCACTTTGGCATGCTTATGTCAGCCAGGTTTGTCTGGTTTGACTGCGATGGGAAATGACATCATCGCAACGCGTCTCCCCAGGACCTTCGAAAGCCCACCAACTACCACCGAACAACCCCAAAATCATACACAATCTCTATAGTTTTGATAGTGAGAATTGAGGTGAATATTGCGACCATAATTGATGCATTTCAATCAGCATATATTCCTTTAATGGTGCATCAATACAGCCTGATCCTCACTCAGCGCCCGACGCGAGGGGGAACACGAGACGAAAAGCCATCTAACGCGAACCCACGTGACCTTGAATTCCCGCTCACCACCCAGGGTGCTTGTCCCTCGAGTTCGGATCAGTCTCGCTTTTGGACGAAGTTAATCCGCCATTAAAGGTGCGGAGGTTGGTCGCCCCATTCCATGGATTAAACCAGCGACTATTAGCTATGATCAGCAGCGATCTGGTTGGGCTAAGGCAGGCAGGGGGAAAAACCGACCATTGCTGTCTGATGAACCCTTGCGGGACTGACTGGTCAGCATTCTAATTTCGAGGACAGAAGACGAGCGAGTAGTGGACTCAATGGTTCTTGGAGGTTTATCTTTGATTGTTATCCTTTATAATATTATGGATGGTGACCCTCTTGTTGTCTGGCTGTGACCCGTTCCTTTTCTTATGTTCCCGTTTGCACCCGTACTATTGCCAACGTCGCCAACAAAGCCACATCTTCCCCCCAGTGTGGGACGCGGATCCGGCGGTACCTATCATGAAGCAGCAGGATCAGTAGCTTTGTCTCAATTTCAGATGACCGACCACCACAGGCCTCCACCTTGTTCGCCATCAAAGAATAAGAGAAAGTTAGGGCAGCTCAACCCACACAATTTGAGTCACGAAGAGGGGGAACCTTTAGCCATTATTGCCTCGATGCTTTTTATTTGCCCATTTTGCATTTCCCTCGGGTCAACAACCTTTTCGTCCGGAGTCGTCACACACACAACCAAACGGTGAGGATGGGCCCTTGAAATAGGGCCAATGAGCAAAGTTTCGGTGTACAATAATCATACTAATCATTCTCAAGACGCTCATGATTGACGAGGGCAAAAAAGCCCCGCTTCACCCCGAATAGGGTGAAAGAAAGAAGAGAAAAAAGAAAAAGAACCCGTAGCTAGTTGTTCGCCTCACTCTTCTTTTCTGTTTGCTCTCTTTACCTTTCTCAGTCCCCTTTTTCCAGTGCGACAGTAATAATACTATCCAAAACATGGACATAAAAGCGATCTCGCCGATTACATATGATACATATATATCCTGTTCAGGACTGTGGGAAAAGGCACTGCACATCTCCAATTTCCCCCCACCCGGCTAACGGCATGCCTGCACCAGCTGGGTTGATCTGGTCCTGTGCTTTTGAATTTTCTGCACACGGGTTGAAATTAAACAATTATTCTATTTTATTACTGGTATTGAGTTCTGCCTGAGGAGAATGGAAGCAAAGAGCTAACTCGGGTTGACAGGACCGAGTTAAGAAGGTAAAACTCCACATGAAAGTGTCCCAACGTCCATTGCTCATTCAATGAGGAACTTGGGGAGATGTAATGTCGTACTGAGTCCTGCAGACTGGGTAATAGTGAAGGGAACTAAAGTGTCTTTCTCCTGCGATGCGGATGGAATGTAGGATGATCTCTATCCAACCGCTGGAGGACTTCTGCCCGAAGATAAACGGGGGATCCTTACGTAGCCCAGCCTTTCCGAGGAGGGGTAAACGGACAAGTCTGGACAGGCGCAGATCATGAAACGAGGCAGCAATTGGGTGGTTGTCGCCCACTTGGCCGGTGGCTAATATTTCGACACACGACAGAGGAGCTAACTCAAGTCGCTGCTAGGTGATGTGAGTAAGTTTGGCTCTCGTCCTTGTCACCTGGCGCAAGGAAGCCAAAACTGCTGGCAGTTTGATCGGTCGGGTCTCGATTGAGATGGCAACCATGACGATGCTCAGATCATCGTCCTTTTCGCTTCTTCTTCTTCTTCCATTATGGATAGGAGACTGTAGAGCCCAACTTGACGAGAATTGCCTAGGTCCACCGGATTTAGTGGGTAGTTTGATATCTTTTGCGCCGTGGGAATCTCACCCACCCACACCCGAACGCATCGATCGCCGACAAGCAATCAATAATGCATGTGGAAGATAGGCACGCTCGGTGTCAACAGAAATTAGCGAGGCCTTCATTGTAGAGCAGCACAGTTACTATTTGTCTGGCCTATTCCTTTCCTCTATTTTCCTAATTGTATTTGCTTTGGTATCTTGGTATATAGGCTGGTCGCAATCCTCAACAACCAGAGGGATTGTCCGCGCCATTCAACCGTTTACCACATCTTTTTCCCCCATGCTGCGCGACGGCGCAACTTATCTTTTCGGGGCCTTTGAAACTACCAGTAGGAGCGATCATGATGGAATGGAACCTCTCCCCCTTCCCAATCGTTGGCCAAGATGTGATCTGGGGTGCCATTCGACGTGGCCGCGCTTGAGGACACAGACACCCCTCCCATGTTCCAACAACGATACATTCTGGCTGGGGAGTGCTGATTCGACCGGAGCCAGGGTCGATGGAAAGTCAGATACGAATGAATGGATATAATTAAAATTAAATAGAAACCAAACGACACCACGAAAGTTCGCTTGGTGCTAAAAACTAGGTTTCGCAGGTGCTGGGTGGGAAGCGGGCGTCGCTTTGCGCCTGAACGGTTTCGCACACCCATTCTTCGAGGGAATTCTGACTTGAAGAAGCCGTGATATTTTATAAATTAGGACTTTGATCATCGGCGATTTCAATATATGTAATATTTTCTATATAACTCTACGTAATTTTCTGTATTTTGCTTTCGCTGGTCGCTTTCTGGGCCCGAATATAGAAGCCGTGAGCCGGTACAGACAAAGGGTTGCGACTGGGCAATTTGCGACGTAAAAGACGCTGTCGCAAAGCTGTAAGGAATGTAGAAAGTAGATCTCGAGAGTCAATTCGAGTAAGAACGCACTTTCGAAGGGTGGGTGTTGTTGTTAATGGCCGCATTGAGGGTCACCGACTCAAGTGACGCTCTCGCTTGAAGGTGAAACCCGTTCGCTCATCCATTCTTTCGCTCCTCTTCCTCTTCCCTCATCCTCCACCCAACTGCCTTCTCGCCAAACCCTCTCAGCTGCATCCGTCCAGTTTTGTTTCCTTTTGGTATCTTCTGCTATCGCTACCCAGTGAGTCTCGATCTAAATCCTCTAAATACTCCTCGACCCCGTGATCGACCGCTGGGCTGCCCCTCTGGTCCCCTGGCTCGCTTCGGGTTCTGCGTGATTGATGCCACCGCTGACATAGCCCAACAAGCGCTTCGTAGAACCGACTCATCTTCCACCACCATCACACCCTCCTCCCCTATCATCCATCGCCTATCTCCCTCCTTTATACATCCTCTGCGTGTGTGCGACTCTGGATGATCACTTTTGGTCTGTGAAAGGTAAGTTCTTCCTGCTCTCCATCCTCTTCCGAGAGGTTCGGATCGCTTCTTCCCTCTACCCCCAAATCTGCACCTCGCCAACCCATCAGGATCCGACGGATGAAGAGTCGATATCTCAAATCTAGTCTGATATTCTTCCCCAATGATCCTTCTTTCCCATTGAGGCCTTGAAAAGTGAAATGTACTGATGTGGCCCGGATTTTTCCAAACCCAGTTGTCCCATCGTGTCGCTTTTTCTTCCGTTTCCCGGTCCTGTCGCTCTCGGCTCTTGCGACTTGGATTGCCCTCATCCTCCCTTCCACCTTCACTTACCCTTCGCTCCATCAAAATAATCGCGGGTGGTCCATCTATCAACCAAACCTCTCTGGTATCTCTGTTGTGGTAGGTTTAGATGGAATTTGCCCATACCCTCTTCTGCGTCTCCTCTCCCTCTCTGTCTCCCCTCCCCACCCTCTCCTCATCCCGATCCGTTTCCCCCCAGTCAAGGTCGAGCAACCCATTGATCCTATAATAAATGCAGTAGAAAGTGTGGTAGCACTCCCTCCCGGACCTTTTCCATGATGCAGGCTGTCCAGTATGAACAGCTTGCTACTCCTGGGGAGTCGCCGGCCTACACCGACCATCGTGCGCCTCAGGAGCATTCCCCAACCAAGAGCCCGACACCCAAAAATGTCGCTTTCGAGCTTCTGCTTGACGAGAACTCCAAAGTTCGAGCTCGCATTCCTATGAGGGTACAGATTTACCCTCATGATACAACTGATTCCATTGTAACTACCGTTAAGAATTTTTATGGGATCTACGATGGCGCTGCTAGTGGTGTTAGCTTCGAGGATGACAACGGTACAACCCTTATTGCAAGATATGAGAATTTGAGGAACAACATGACCGTCTATGTGCGGGTTATCCCCGTTCAGGCTTACACAGAGGACTATGGAGACCGATATTACGGTTCTATCCCAGTCGAAAATCGCAAACGTCCCAGTCTTGGCGAACCATTTCAGTTGGCGCCAACCCTGCAGGCGTCGCAGGCCCCAGAGCAAGGGCAGCCTCCATCTCGACCGGCATCCCGACTTGCTCGGAAGCGCAGTATTTCACCATCAGGGAGGAGTCGTCGTAGCGCTTCCCAGCACAAACATCTCTCCAGGCCTGGACTGAAGAGCAGAGGCTCCAGCACCCATGGCAGCTTCCAGGATGATGCCACTGCTGTCTATAGCGACAGTGATGGTGGCTATGGATCTGTTTCCGGTGCTAAGAAGTCCCGAAGTGAACAGTTTGCTAGCTCAGATATCAGTATGGATAATATTCTTCAAGACGGTCGCCGCAAGCGCCCCAAGTTTGAGAGTTCGGTTAGCTGAGCCACTGTCTTCTGGGTATTATTTTGCTGGCCAGTCAAGTTGCTAATCATCTCTCTCTTGCTCTATTCTATAGGAATTACCCTTGTTCGTTCCTCCTCAGGTTCCTCTCACTACGTCTACGTCGTCGATCTCCCCACAACGTCGATCTATCGGTCAGGAAGGAGCCGGCTCACCATTCGCAAGGCCAATGCACCGTCCATACAATAATTACCAACAGCCGTTGCCCTCTCCTCAGAGCTATGGGCATAGCGAGCATGCATATGGAGTCAATCCTGCACGAAGTGCTATATATGCTACGCCGATGGTCTCTGAGCATGGGCACCGCCTGCGTGATCGGACTGCAGTCCAGTTGACTGGGCCATTCTCAAACCAGGCAAGCCGTGGTGCTGGACCTGGCGTCCTTCCTACCCCAGACCCTACCATTGCAAGTTGTATCTCAGATGAGGATGTTGCGATGCAATTGATTCGCCTCGGCGATGCTTCCAATTTCTCACATGGTCGCACATCTGCCTCTACACTCGATGATGCTTTTAGTGGCGCTGCGGATGCCGCCTCCTCTACCGGCGCAACCAGCGATGGTGAAGACATCAGTGAGGATGATGATGATCTGCCCCAGCGACCCAGACAGAGGCTAGATTCAAGCCCAATGCTCCCGCCAGGGGCTACTAAACATACCCACAAGCGCTTGGATGACATCCTGCCCAGCTTTGACAGCTCTGATGCAAGCTGCGACGGCATGGACCATGAATACCATCACGAAGACTTTGATGACACACCAGTCAAGAATGAAGTTGACGAGGATTCTTTCCACGAGTCAGCACCCAAGGCGAAGAAGGCCAAGATCCGAGCCACAAGTTCAGTCTCCTCAAAGGCACGTGGGCCGAAGCCAGTCCCTTCCCGTCAGAATAAAAATAACAACAAGAGTGCGCCCTCTGGTGTTCCACGGAAAGTGAAGTCGACATCTGCTGCTGTAACTCCAAAGGCTGTTGTGTCACCTCAAATTGCCAGCCCACCGCGGAAGACCTCCACGTCCTCCATTAATCTCCAGCACCAGCATCAGCTTGCTGCAGATGAGGAGGATTTGTCGACAAAACCGCGTTGCCAGCGTTGTCGTAAGAGCAAGAAGGGCTGTGATCGGCAGCGCCCCTGCGGACGATGCAAGGATGCAGGCATTGGAATTGAGGGCTGTATCAGTGAGGACGAAGGCAATGGCCGCAAAGGTCGCTACGGCCGTCATATGGGAGTTCCTGTCAAAAAGGCACTTGATGGTTCTGCCAATGGTAGCGAGGCCCCATCCATTATGGCTGCCATTCCCATGACTGCTGCGGCAGTGGACAAGAACAAGAAACGCAAGCGGTAGAGACATGATTGATTTCAGGTCGCTTGGAATACGGTTTCCCCACGATATCGTCTGAATGTATCCTGGTACTTTCGAATCTACCCATCTCCAAAACCAAATGCAGGATAAAAAATACGAAAACCAAAAAAGATAAAAACGACCTCCTTGCGCGGGTGCATCTTGGAATGGCACCCCTCTTGCGATAGACGAGTCGAATTATACTCCGGCTTCCATGGATTGTATCCAGTTTTGTCCAACCACTGAGCATACGTTCTGCTTTTCTTTTTTTTTCATCCTCTTGAATCCCTTATTGTCGATACTCGGCTCTATATTCTCTTAGGCCTATGTGCCTTAGGTTAGGTATGAATAATGGAAAAGGGTGCTGGTGAAGAATCAGCGCCTTTTCTTTCTTCTATGGATTCTCGATTACGGCCCTCCCATCTCCGATCTTTCCCTTCCCTTCCACGAGCCCAGCGCTCCCTTCGTTCCTTTTCCCGATCACCAACCTCATATCTACTGTGCTCTGCATTCTAACTTGCTTGTTGTTAATCATGGATAGTCTAGCGATTGAACTGAGCGGTTGATCAACTTTGCTGTACCTATTTTAGTACTATTTTCCTCTTTTTTTCTTTTACTTTTTCTTTCCTTTTCTTTTTGGCGTTGTTGCTACCGGTGCGGACACGATTTTGTGTCACCTCCACTCTCATTTACCTATACAGACGTGTGGATTTAACCTTGCTCTGCTTAGTTTGGTGTTGTGTTTCCTGATTTGTAGGAGATGAATCTTAGCTTGCAAGAAGCTTATCTACCTATAGTGATGAGTAGGAAAATATATATTTGGTTTTCACAAGTTATAAGAAGGGGGTCCCAATTTCTTTGTCTAACATGGAAACTGTATCGATTGAATATAATAAAAGTTCCACTCAATGATCCATATTCTATTAAATAACACATCACACGCAGCTTAACCCGACCGAAGGGATGGACGTCGTGGTCGAATTCCCCGAAACAGCCGAGGAAGAGGAGAACCGGCGTGAAGATTTAATGGAAGGCCTGTACCAGAACCGTCTACAGGGTACCTAGATACAGTCATAACTCATACATAAATAATTATTCTACCTCCACAAGCCAATCATATCACACCCCCCCTCATCTCGCTTACCTAAGTTGAGTCTCGGTAACTAACGTAATCCACGGCCGACCTGCGCACCTTTGCCGCAATGAGGACTTTTTTGAAGCATTTTAACCTTCAACACTATTTATTGGATTCAATAAATTAGAACATTTATAATTATTTACTTCTAGGGCAATTCCGTATTGTATGCCCAACAGTCCCACAGCCACTGCAGCGCTGCAGAGCGCGCTTCCAAGGCCTAGGTGTAGGCTCCTCAACCTGTGCTTCAGCTGGTGCATCAAGGCGCTGAGTGCAATCAAGACCTTCCTGTACTGATAAAGTAATATTACTTTCTAGTACACCATGTCTTCTTGCCTTTTTCTTTATCTTCCACTCATTTTCAGCCCTTAGAACCTTAATTTCTTGCTGAAGAAGAAGATTTATATTTATTGCCATCTGTGCTGCCTTCTCAAGATGTTGAATATGAGAGACTGGGCTACTAGAGAGGGTCCTTTTTTTCCGAAGACTCTTCTGCGTTAAAATGAAGAGATTTGAATATTTTGATGGTTGCGGCAAAGGTGCGCAGGTCGGCCGTATGCGCAGGTCGGCCGTGGATTATGTTAGTTAACTATTCGCTGCCCCGCATTACTTCCGTCTTTAGACGCGCGCTTCCCGAATAATTTTTTTTTACCGCCTAGACGGTGGCAGCTTGACGAAGATCAAGGAATTCCTCCAACCCTCTCACTCAAGGCTATATTCGGGTCGATAATTTGAACAGAAGGCCTTATTGAATTATACCCTTATTCTTGAGCTCCCCCCTCCTAAATTCTTGAACCTCCACCTCCCAAGTTCCGAATCCCGGGGACAGCTCGATCTCCTCCGGCCCAATATGCCACCCAAAGCTGGCTCCCGACGCGGAGCAGCAGCAGCAGGAGGAACAGCCCCGCGTCGCAACGAAGGCACCGAACCAACCCCAGATTCAAATCCTAATCCTAACAATGCAGCCTCTGCCTCTACACCGACGGGGACAACGCCCCGACCACCCGTTCAACGACTCCAATCGCTTAAGAAACGGACCCCGTCAGGGAGTATCGGGCCTGGCGGCGCGGCGACCCGATCGACGTCCACAGGAGACGCGGCGGGGGAACCAGCGAAACCGACGCTGAAGTACCAGCCGCGCGCGGTGGGCCGCCGGAGCAAAGAGGAACGAGAGAATATCGAGAAGGTTGAGGCGGCGAGGAATAAGGAGAGGTTAAAGGAGGCGGCGGCGATACAGCGGGCGAAGGCGAGTGTTGCGGCGAGGGGAAGGGCTGGGTTTATGGGGAGGGGAGGGGCGAGGGGAGGTGGGATGATGGGGGCAGCGGGGCCATTGGGGTCTGGGGTTGCGCTTGGAGGAGGGAGGAGAGGGCGTGGTGGGGGAAGATTTGGCGGGGATTCGAGGGCTTCGTCGATGTCGAGGCGGAGTAGGTCGATTATGGATGTGGGTGGAGGGGATGGGGGAGGAGCAGGAGCAGGAGCAGGAGCAGGAGGGTGGTCGTCCGATGAGGATGATTCGGAGATCCGGATTAGTATTGATCAAATCAATTTGGAGAGTGATGCGGATGAGGATGAGGACGAGGTGGTGGTTGATCAGAAGAAGAGGTGGAAGGGGAAAGGGGCGATGAGGGCGGGACGAGCGGAGAGGGGGCTGAGGCCGATTCGGGTGGAGAGACACGAGCATGAAGAGCGGATGGTGAGTGTGAATATGGAGTCGAGCTCGAGCAAGTCGGCGGAGCTACGGGAGAAGGCGAAAGCGAAGGCGAAGGCGAAGGAGGACGACGGGGCATTGTTTGTGCAGGATGATGACGAGGGGAGTGCGACGGCGACGGAGACGGAGACGAAAGTGAAGAAGGAGCCTCAGGACGATGGGGACCAGACGATGGTCG
Organism: Aspergillus conjunctus; assembly: GCA_027569095.1. Classification (NCBI taxonomy): domain Eukaryota; kingdom Fungi; phylum Ascomycota; class Eurotiomycetes; order Eurotiales; family Aspergillaceae; genus Aspergillus; species Aspergillus conjunctus. The sequence goes on along the minus strand of JAPDEL010000002.1, from coordinate 587,902 downwards.
ATGTGCCTCATGCAGATGAACCTGTTACCACAGACGACGGGCTACTGCCGGTGCAGAAGGTGAAGGTACGGCGAAAGCTGGGCTCACGAGAGCAATCTGTCGTGGTCGAGATAGAGAAGGAAGAGCAGGAGAAGGACCCCAAGAGCTTGCTACGCACAAAAGAAGATATCGAGGAATACGATCGCCATGTGAAGGATCTCGAGGAGATCAAGAAGCTTTTGTCGAAGGAGCCTACTACTCCTACGGAGAAAGGAACCGAGCCACCGGCCGAGGGACCAGATGTTGCCACAACGACAGAGGACCGTGAGAAGAGGGGAGAGGGAGAAGACGAAGCGGAAGCCTTGGACAAGGATAAGCTCTCCGGACAGCTGTTCCTGGTGCAATTCCCGCCTATCACCCCGAATCTCGTCATGCCCGGCGAGGAGGTCCAGAATGCCGATGAAGATCCTACAACTACAGGAAATGCCGGGCAGAATGGCACCACAGACCCAGCCCCGAAGCGCGAAGATGGCGTGGAAGTCATCGAAGCCACCGAGGAGTCCGCCCCGACTACGAAACTTTCCAAGGTCGTGACCGCGGGGGATTGGCAGCTGCGGCCTGGGAAAGTGGGCAAATTAAACGTGCATGCCTCAGGCCGAGTGACAATGGACTGGGGAGGAATCAGCTTCGAGCTGGATCGAGCCACGGAAGTGAATTTCCTCCAAGAGGCTTTGATTGTCTCGACCCCGCCAAATGTGCCCGAGACGGAGATCGTGGATGATGAACAAAGAGTATGGGCGATGGGCCAGCTGAGCGGCAAGTTTACCGTCACTCCAGACTGGGAGAAGATGCTTTGATGTGTTTTATCTTGAACGAATGTAATGATTAGGATTAAATAGAATTATCATACTACTATAAGGTATACTACCTTAGTCCGGAGCATACACTTATGATTGCTGTAAAACGATAGGATTCTTACTCCGCACCAAGGGTTATAATTAGCAGGATAGGGCAGTGCTGCTCTTCGAACATGTTCGTTCCAAAGAATCTTCACAAAAGGATCACTCTTCCTCTTTCTTTAATTGGATACGAAGCGATGACACACGTGTTGACGTTCCCCTCCAGATCAGCCATATCAACTCGTCGATCCAAACCATATGGGAGTAAAGAGACTCAACCCCGCACGAATTCGAATATTCCAGAGTCCATCCAGAGTACATAAGCTACGCCGTAGGAAAGAGATGCTTTTACTTTAACAGACATATCTTGACTTACTCGGGAATAGACTCGGCAGATGTTGGCTAAAACATCTGCAATAAATAAAGCAGACTATGACTTCACACCACCCCCACCCTTTAACTGCCTAGGCAGTTTACCAGCCCTACTCCGGAACAAATCTCGAAGCCGATGGGCGAAGATATCTCGGCTTTGGGTGGAATACTACAGACCAAAAGCCTTGTTTTGAAGAAAAAAAGACGTCACTTAAAGTCGAAAAAATAGAAAATGCTGGGGTCCGATGATGTAACATCCCCACTACCAGTGGAATTGGAGGGGAGGGAGAGGCTCTTTTAGTGCTGCAGGAATCTCAGGGTATTCGGCATTGGGACCAGGTGTGGTGGGGTTGACTGGGATGCCAAGTTCATCGTGGTCAATTGGAGGATATGAAGGACATATTACAACTTATAAATCAGTATCCTCAATACGCCTCTTGTCCTGCGTAGTTTGATAGCCGACGGGGTATTGGTACGGAGGGTATCAAGTGGTGAAGAGTAATTGTCTCAACCGATTGCGACATGGCCCTTAACTGGCCATTATTATAGGCTGCGTTCGATATTTATAGCGCTTATCTTTCATAATTTATCTATTAATTTGCTTAATTTACCCTCGATCGAATTATATCAGCCTAAATGGGCCCCATCGCCCATGCTGCGCTCTGAATGGCCTTAACTCAGAGCCACTAGCTCCAATGAGGGCAAGTCTGTCACAAGCCTGGTCAGCCTGGTTGGTTCCACCGAAGTGGATCTGCGAGTTAGAGCGAATCCCTGACAAGCTTCTGGAGCTTGCACGAGACGGTGATCGGCACACGCTTGCCCTCACCCGTGCTGACACGGCAGAGTGAGCCCCAATAAGATGCCGGCTATTGGATGCAAGTCCAGCTGCCAAGACACTCCAACAGCCTCTGCTGGCCAACCATTGAGCGGGCAACCAATAAAACCCAGAAATTAAAACGGAACTTTCGCTACCCTCCCACAGTTTTGCCTTTGGTGGTCAAAGCCTCAGTGAGCCCGTCAGCGTTCTGGCCGTTTCCACCCCTTTGCTTGCTGCGGTTCCTGTTATTTTTTTTAGCTATTATTTTTTTTTTAAAATAAAAAGAAAAAAAAATGATTTTCACCCTGGTCCTTTTTTTGTTCATCCTTCCCGGTTCTTAATCTTCCTCTTTTCCCATTTTCCAGCTTCCCCGTTGGATTTCTCTCCGCCAAATATAACGCATCAATAGTTACTTTGATTGGGGGTTATTGAATTTTTAATTCCCTGTTGTCTGCTGCGTCTCGCCCTCCCGCTCACTAGATTGTGTTTGGATTCCCGTTGTTGCTCCCTTTCAGGAGTTCGCCCCGTCGCTCGTTTTGCGCCGTCCCTCACTTTTTCCTCATCGCCCTCGACCCCCCTTCCAAGTCGCGAAGCCCTCCTCTTAATGCACCCTTCGATGCCTTATTGATAATTCACCCCTTCGTCGACTCGATAATAAACCACGGTATTCCTCCATCTCGAGCGATTCATTAGTTGTTGTGATTTCGGCTGAGACTCCTCGACCCGCTATCCGCCCCTTATCAGGCCTGTCTTTCTCGACCTCTCTTTCTCGACGACGAACCTCGAAACAGCTCCTCAACCTCCAACGAAAATGAAACCCTCCACATTCCTCCTATGTCTTGCTCCTACGATAGCTCTCGCCGTCGAGACCGAGCAAAATCCTCCCGCCGTTGCTCCCACCCCATCCCTCCCGAATAATACTCCCCCCGTTCCACTACCGGCCATTCCTACACGTCCACAAGGTGACGCGGAGACGATACCACTAGATGCTCACCAGATGCTTCAGCTTCAGGAGCCAGCTTCAATACAGGCCAAGAGCCCTCTGTCGCTACGAGCATTGAAGTCGACGACAGACCTGAGCAAGTCGCTAGGAGCACGGAGTGAAGGCACACTCGGCCAAACACCTTGGATTGGAATGGCCATCGGGTTAACATTTACAGCTCTTGCAGCTGTGATGCTGGGGTAGATTTCCTCCACCGTCGCCCTTCGTCGTTTTTTTCATCGTCTCATTTTCTTCACTTCAACTGATCTGCCGGTGAACGGAGCGTTTCCGATCCATCCATTGCATCCGGAGTTTCTACATTACTTTTTTTTTCCTAGCCAGCATCTGGTGTTGGTTCTTTTTTCTTTTTTTTTTTTTGCCATGAGCGTATTGCATACAAGACGCATTTTCTCATTTACGGAGGACTACCCTAATACCGGGAAGATTTTACGACTGTATTTTCTTTTTTTTTTCGCTTCTCTTTGCAGAGCCTCCCCTGCATTGTTAATGCTTGCATTCATACCCCAACCATGTATAGACTCGGTTGTTGACGCTTTTGTTGTACGTGTACATGATATCATAGCTTTGTATTGGCTTGGGACAGGGAGACTCCCTCGACTATTTATCGCGCTGTCAATCACAAAACCATATTCATCCTCATTTGGAAACTTCTCCGCGTGAACAAATATATCTTCTCTTCCCCCCATACATCGAACCTACACCCCAACTCAACCCCTCTCACTCATGATAATGTCTTGCTCTCTCTCAGAATGAAGAGATAACAACCCATGCCCCGCTTCATGCCTTGGAATTCGCAAGAAAGCACTAAGAACAGATCATTGCGTCATCCCCTCCATCCCAAGACACTAGGCATCCAAATCGACCCCAGTCTGGCTTGGCTGAATAACCGAATAATCTCCAACCCTCCCAATGTACGCCAGACCTCCGTACATGCAGAGAAAAGGATCCCATCGTGTCTCGCATATGGAGGCTCGGCGATGACGAATCCTCGTAATCCCTCCTTATGGAGAGGAGGGACGAGTCCAAGGTTAGTATGCTGAGTTCATGAACCAACTTCCCTTTCCGCGGCATTTAACGACCTTTCCTTTCTTAACAGTCCAACCCCAGTTATAATGAAAACTCAGCCCCGATAATAATTAAAAAACCGAGACAAACATGTAAGAAATTCCCTGGACCTTGGCCAAAGAGACAGAAAACAAAGCGACAATGAAAACCCAATCAGCGTGTTTCCAGGGACTGGGTTCTTTGTTGGAATACGAGGCTTGAGGGGGTATTGCGTTGCGCCCTGGCGCTCCTCCGAACAACAAAGACAGTGAGAAGAGCTATAAGTAGGCAAGGTAGTGTAACTGAGGCTTAGCCGGCCTAGGTTTTAATTCCTATTTCAGATTGAGGGGGTTTTCCACCTCTCAGGTTCTGTTTCTTTGACTTGTGCTGACTTGAGACGCACTCACTCACTCGGCCTTGGCAGCTTCGCGAACTCCAACCTCACACACTTACAGAGACTCATCGATTCATCAACGACTGCTCCCTTTCTCGGAGTAATACCCCTGGCCTATCAGTGCAAAGTCCCGGAAAGAAGAAAAAGAGAGAAATGGACCCAAAAGCCGACAACATTCCCCCGAACATTCCTCCGTACATCAAGAACCCGCCGATCGCCCGTGAACTTGGCGTTCTTTTCGGATTCCTCGCCGCCTCGTTGGTGATTATGGGGATTTATATAGTTTTGTGGAGGGGTTCGTCATCATTTTCCTATTTATCCTATCCTATCCTATCCTATCCTATCCTATCTGTGTCTTGAATAGTTTTCACGAAGAAGAGGCGGGAGAGAAACTAATCGAGTCCAGCTGCCGACCGTCGCGACGAAGAACGAGACAGGCTCCGTCGAGAACAACTCGTGGCGAAAGGCGTGCATCACGGCCGTGGTGGGATCCATGAGAAAATGCTCGACCAGGAGGTCCCGACTCGAGTCGAGCTGCCGACTCTCGAGGCGAGTTCTTATCGTCATCCTTCTCCCTCGCCGAATTCTCGGGCGGTGCATACTACGACTCGGGAACGGGGGTTGGATCGATCATGAACAACTACTCCATACCATCATAATCGTATCTATTATTCCCTGATAGATAGATACGAAGTACCATCGGAAGATTTCTTAAAAAAAGGAAAATAGAGGATGCATATCTCATGATCTACCTTTAAAACCCCATGTCCGAAATTGAAAAGAGAAGAAGAAAGAAAAGAGGAAGCAAGGTCTACTTCCCAATCGCAACAAACAATCTATCTCCAATATCTCCCAGTCCGGGAACAATCATTCCCCGCTCATTACACTGCGCATCAACTGCTCCGATCCACACCTCCACGCCCTCAGGCCAACACTCCGCTGCACGCTGCACCCCCGGCTCCGAACCCAGCACGCTGAGCATCACGACGCGCTTCACGCCCCATTCGCGGAGGAGATGGATGGCCGCTTCGGCCGTTGCGCCGGTGGCGATGACAGGGTCGAGCAAGACGGCGACGTCGGCGGCGGCAGAGTTGACAGTGGTAGCGGTATTGGTGGGCAGCTCTGTGCCTGGCGTGGGTCGGTGGAAGGGGAGGTTATTGTAGTATTCTACGGGTTGGAGGGAGAAGCGTTCGCGAAAGAGACCTAGGTGGTAGATAGGGACGGGAGAGGGGAGGAGGTCGTTAATAGCTAGAGAAATGACAGTATTAACAATATGATTATATTTCGAAAGTGAAAAGAAGAGCATTTTGCGTTGAGAGTAGGTAGATGCGCACCCTCGATCATGCCCAATCCGGATCGGAGAATGGGCACCAATGCGATATTCGCGGGGTCGATGGTTTTAGTTTCATATTCGACGCCTAACGGGGTGCTGTCCTAGATTTAATATTAGCACGCTTAAAAGTAGGCAAGTCAAACAAATGGTGGGCAGATTACAGTCTTCCCTTGGGTGGACACTTTCCAGCCCGATGCAAAAGCTTCCACCCCGAGAATGGTTCCGATTTCGTGGACGAGACTGCGGGTTTCTCGGGTGGAGGTCTGAGCTGAGCGGAGTTGGGAGAGTTTGGCCTGGAGGCAGGGGTGGGAGGAGACGTGGACGTTTGAGGGGATAGTCATTATGGAGAGATAAATTGATGAATTGATAAAATTGATTAATCTAGGGAAGAGTGAGAGTGAGAATAAGAGAGAGAGGAGAAGGAAACAAGAAGATGGGGAGAAGATGAGGGGTAAGAAAGAATGTAGTCGGAGTCAGTCACCTGCTCTCGTCTGCTGATTGTAAGGATGCCTTGGGGTTTTATCCTTCCTTTGCTTTCTTCTCGACCCCCTCATGGCTTCGCTCAGACAAGCAATCCATCAATAAACACGGGCACACTTATCTTGATAAGCTATCTCAGCACTACCTGGGAACTACTAAATGAAGTCATTAGTCTGGATCCCGACCCACTCGCATTTCTCAAACTACGTACCAGCTGTTAGTCTCAAGCTAAACTGCATGAAGCATTTTCCACTTCTCCAATAACCCTGATCCACCAAACTTCACAATATGAAAGACAGCCACCATCACAGAACGAGGTGATCGAGTTATGTCGTCCCATTCCATCTATCGCTCAGAGCCCGCGTGCGATGCGCCCCCGGATGCCTTGCTCTCCGAACCCAGGGCGCCGCCGCCCACCACCGAGGTCGCACCCCAGCGTCAGACCTGGACATCAACAGGATATCCCCTTCCTCCCACCACCGAAAAGCCACCCGATGGCCCTATCGATCCCAATCCCGAGCGCGAAACCCCCGTCTCCCCGCCAGAGTCGTCGTCCCTAACCCACCTCTACACCCTCTCCTACCTGGTTTTCTTCTCCATCTTTGGCACCCTCGCCCGCGTCGGACTCCAAGCCCTCACATTCTACCCCGGCGCGCCCGTTGTGACGGGCGTCCTTTGGGCCAATGTCGGTGGCTCCCTGCTAATGGGCTTCTTCCTCGAAGACAAGAACCTCTTTCGCGAAGAATGGGGTGATCCAGCCAGAAAAGACAACAACCCCAACCCCGAATCCGAATCTGCCGCCGCAGAATACAAGCGCCACAAGTCCGTGAAAAAGACTATCCCCCTCTACATCGGCCTTACCACCGGTTTCTGCGGCTCCTTTACCTCCTTCTCCTCTTTTATCCGGGACGTCTTCCTCGCTCTATCCAACGACCTCCCAGACCCTTCCACCGCCGCCACCACCCCTACCCCACGCAATGACGGCTACAGCTTCATGGCCCTGGTCGCCGTGATCCTCATCGAAGTCTCCCTCTCCATGGGCTCCCTCATGGTAGGCGCACACCTCGCCCTCGCCCTCGACCCCCTCACCCCGTCCTTCCCATTTCGCCTGACCCGCCGCATCCTCGACCCCCTCTTCGCCCTCCTCGGCTGGGGCTGCTGGCTCGGCGCCGTCTTCCTCTCCATCTGGCCCCCCGATCGCCACTCCTCCGTCCCCGAGCACTGGCGCGGCCGCGCCGTCTTCGCCATCGTCTTCGCCCCCCTCGGCTGCCTCCTCCGCTTCTACCTCTCCCTCGCCCTCAACGCCCGAATCCCCTCATTCCCCCTCGGCACCTTCACCGTAAACATCTTCGGCTCAATGGTTCTAGCCATGTGCTACGATCTGCAGCGCGTCGATGGCATCGGCGCATCCCTGACACCTAACGTGACGTACGCTGTTCTCACGAGCTGCCAGGTGCTCCAGGGTGTGATGGATGGGTTCTGTGGCACGGTCACGACAGTGAGTACGTGGGTGGCCGAGCTACATGGTCTGGGACGTCGGAGACATGCCTATTTCTATGGCGCCATGAGCGTTGGCGTGGCCTTGGGATTTTTTGTTATCATTGCCGGTTCGCTGCGGTGGACGTTGGGGTTCGTGGAGCCTGTTTGCGAGTGAGATATCATGACTATATCTTCCTGGATAAAATGGGTCTGCATGTACATAGAGCGTAATTATACCCACTAAATAATAATGATAATAAAGACTTCTTACACACACTCTCTATTATAGTTCCATCTACTTTGAAAAAGATTATTACTAGAAATCAGAGGCAATATCCCCGCCAAACCAATTTTGTATTTTGTGCTCAAATTACTTATAGTACAGGGCACTACAACGCAAACCACGTGCAAATCAACAAGGAAAATAAAGCACGAAAAAAAAAAAAACCAGGAAATAAAGCAGCAATCAAAATGGACATTGAGATCTTTAAACAGTACGTGGAAAACATGCGGAACATATGCAAGTACGGCATCAACAAGCTTGAGAGAGGATAGACGAAAAGAAATAAAAAACATTAACAGGCGGGGACGGCATAGACACATAACGATTCTAACTCGCATAAATTAATAAAAAGTGAGACGATTCAAAAAGAGAAAAAATTTCAAAAAATATAAGAATATAAAAAAGTAAAGGTGTGTAAACGAGTGTGGTGAAGAAGAAAAAATAAATGTTCAAGTATATAACGAACAAGGTATCAAAATAGTCGGGATAAATCGACCGGCAAATTGGTCAAAGAAAAAAAATGAACACGCTGGTGTGCAATAGAAGGGGATGACACTAAGGATATTAATGAGGTAAGAGGGATATAAGAAGAGAAAAGAAAAAGAAAAGCGCAGAAAAAGACAAACTCCACCAAGTGCTAGAAGGTAGAACACACAGGACCAGCCAGGTGCAGAGATGTTGCCTTGAACTGGAACAACCCATAAAAACGTGAAAACGACCACACCGGACTCCTGTGAGCTCTTGCAATGACAAGTAATGAGATGACAGCAAACAAAAAAGGCAGCGCAAAAACAAAAAGTCGGGAAACACCAGCAAGAAGCGTTATGTGGCGGTTATCATAGCATTCCAAAAGCACAATTTCGCCGCCTACCTGCTTGCTCATCCGTTCCCGACCTTAACTTCCGAAAATCCCAAGACCCAAACGAGTTAGAACCCAGATAACCTAGGAAAAAAAGAGAGTATGAAATAAAAGATATTGGTCAAAGAGGGGCCTGAACGAGGGGTGAGCGAAAACCAAGGTTCTTGGCGCTCAACACTCAGGCAAAAAAGAATGGAAGTTTGATCAGAAGCGTTCGGTACGAACACTGTGAAATCAACACATAATGGCACTTTAATAGGCCGTGCCGACACTCGCGAGTGTCTTGGTTGGCATAGCGTGGATTGGCTGGTCTTTAGCGATGCGCAACGAATCTTCGTAGCCAACCAGAGCCTGGGAATGAAGTTTGAACGACTCGCCCATAAGCTTGGTAATTCTGCAGCACAGGTGAGTAATACGCACAAAAAACATCACAGTTCAAATAAACTTACCCCCAAACCACCACACCGTCTAGGATGTTACCCCATACACGGGCCACGGTGGAGCTGAGTTTGCCACAAGAATCGACAGCATCATCATCAAATAGATTTCGAACCTTGTTGTAGATAGCCATCTCCGCCTCAGTCGCAGCCTCCTCGTCATGTTCCAGACGATAGAGCCAAAGACTAAGGATGACCATCAAATCCAAACCACAGAGAGGGTGCTCAACGCTCCAGTTAGTAGCGGAGGTCTTTGCAACCCAGTTGATACCTCGAATGGCAGCGATTTCAATGCATTCGAAGCATGATTGAATGACCTTATTCATCTCCTGAGACCGCTTGACTTTCTCGCGAGCCACAGTCATGGCGGCGGCAACTTCGTAGGAAGAGTGGTAGCGTAGGGCTTCTTGGATCGACTTGAGATCAACTTCAAGGCGTGCACGAGTGTTGCGATAGACAGCCATCGAGTTGAATATCAATGGATGGCCGTTCTGAGGAGTGCTGAGCGGCACAACAATCGTTTCGGGCTCGCAAACTTCCAAAGACTTCTCCCAAGTCTCTAGCGCCAAGCGGAGCTTGTACTCCGTAACCACGTCCTGAAGAGCCTCGAAGCTCCTCTTGTGGTTCCAGACTTGCAAGAACAAGGCGTTGATCAATACACGGGTGGCGAAGGCACTGTAGCGAGTCTGTTCGCCTTGGAAAAGGCAATCGTGCGCTTCACGGACAGTCACCGAACTCGAGGAAGCCAAGCTGCGGCGCCATGCATCATCGTCTGTAGTATCCAAATTCCACAAGGACTCCGAGGAAGGAAGCTCCAGATTGTCGAACTCGTCAAAGCTCATCGCTGGGGTGTGGTTGAAAGTCAAGGTGAGCATGCCGAAGAAGATGTACACGGCAAAGTAGGTTCGGCGACAAGACTCCTCCTCGATCCAGTCCTCACGAGTCGGCTGAGCGCCCTCTCGAGCTTCGGTACGAAGCTTCAATTGATACCGGTTTCCAGCAACCATCTAAAAATCATTAGCAGTTGCTCCAAACGAAATGGGATCTCATAAACAAGAAAAACTTACGTTCGCCAGGAGACTCTTGATCGAGCAAGTCCATTCCAGACCCTTTGGATCACCACTCCAGCTCTCGAAGATCATGTTCAGGAGAGTGCTCTGCATGGCCCACAGCGGACACTTTCGGGAATCGAAATTTTCCTTGTGCTGCAGGAATTGATTGACAAGCATCTTCGAACCGACATGAAGCATGAATGCGTGTTGGCGTTCGAAAGTGTAGAGGGCACCAATCGAGAGTACGGCAAGGAGTAGCGGTGCCGAGGTGGTGGTGGGCTTGAATGACTCCTGATGCAAGAAAGGAAGATGATGATGGTACAAGTTGAAATAAGTCGACAGATACTTGTTGAGAGCAGCTGTCGCTGGGAGTTGAAAAGTCTCAGGAAGGACACCAAGAGCGTCAGCATTTCGCACACGGTCGAGAATCACGTTTCGCTCCATCTCACTCATGATTTGAGGAGCTTTGGGCAGTGTCAGGGCCTGGCTCGGACCAGGGGATCTCCGGTAGTTTACTGGGCTGACTGGTCCAGTCATGGAGGGGAATGGGGAAAGCGCATTCGGTGTCGAGTTGCCAGACACCGGTAGAGAGTTGACCAAAGAATGGAGAGAAGGAGCAAGAGAATCACTCACATGTCGGTCCATGGCCGACAGAGAATGTGACTCCGAACTATCCTGAGTTACAAACGGAGATCCCATGATATGATGCTTAGACTCAGATGGGGAAACCAGAGTATCCCAAGGCATTTGAGGCAGCGTCGCATTCCCTGACAGATACGATACAGGGGGTTCTAGGAGAGAACCACGACCAGGGGAAAAGGAGCGATCGGACTCAGCGCGATCAGCAATCTGACCAGTAGCGGCGGCTGCAGCTTTATGTTGGAAATCTGTCATCAACATAGCTGCAGTTTCTAGGTCGACCATGCCATCGCTGCTGGCCTCGATTTGTTCCAACGTAGCAGGATCAATCGTGATTGAGGGCTTGGCCGGAGCAGGCGGAGGCGGGGATGCCTTGCGGACACCCGCACCGCCACGGCGACGGCCCTCTGAAACCAGCGGTATCCCTCCATCTTTAGCATGAACGGTACGGTCATGTCGAAGTAGGAGGTCTCGGCGCACAAATGTACTTCGGCATTTCAAGCATTTGAAGGGTCGCTCCTTGGTATCTAAGAATGCGAAAGAAACGTTAGCACAGCCGCACGTGTCTTCGGGGAGGCAAAAACCGCCGACAAGGAGGGATGAGGGCCATAGCCAGCGAGCCAGAATAACAACACCCGTTAGACCGTCGCATCAGGCATGGCAAAGAAAAGAAGGGAAACATGAAACCAGAGGGAAGGCTTCAGGCGGGGGCAACCACTTACGCGATCGCTCGTGTCTGCTACGGTGCTCACTCCTGCTAAAGGCGCGGTTGCAAAATTGGCACTTGTATTTCTTCTCTGGAGCAGATGTCTTTTTGGCGGGCGAGTTGCTCGCCTGATTTGAAGCGTTTGGGGCCATTGCTCGAGACGGTGCAGCACAAATATGACCCACGGGGGTTTCTTCTCAGCAGTGTATCAGAGGCGAAGAAGAGTGCGGTATCGTCCCGTTTGTGGCTTCACACCGGTTCTGAAGGCGGGTTGACGATAGAGATTCGAGCTGATGCCTGCTCATTCCTTGTGCGCGGCGATATGGGGAAAGTGGAATAATTGTACGAAGGGGTCCAGCCACAGGCGGACGAGGGGAGCAAAACAGGTGGGTGGCTTGTGAAAACCGGCCGCTGAGGAAAATGGAAGAACAGAGAATCTCAAATGATGCAAAAGGACTGTTGAAAGAAAAAGAGCAGGAAGAGAGAAAGATGTTGAATAGAGGATGAAGAGGGGGAGGAGGGGTGTGAGAGAGGAGAGAGAAGGAGAAGAGAAGAAGAGAAGCGAAGAGGGGGGATATTGAATGGATGAGGAGAAAGTAGTTTGCGAGAAGTGGGAGCCCGGGAAGTTCTGGTCAAAAGGAAAGGGAGCGAGGGGGGAGGGTGGGCAGGAGAGTGCGTGGGCGGAAGCCGAGCGAGAGAGTCGGGGCGATCGCTCGCTGGGTCGCGACAGTGAGGCGGTCGTCCGTGTTGGCTCTTTGGGCGACGAGGAGTGCAGCAACCGCAGGCAAGTGGGAGGCAGCAAAAGAGGGGCTTCCAGCGGGAATCACGGAGGGGGAACCAAGCGAACAGGCGACTCCGCGGCTGGGCCACGCACTGTGCTTGCTACGCGCACAACGCCAATCGCCGCCGCCCCCGTCATTTCTGACTAACTACGTAACGGCGCTAGGCGGGCTGCGGTTAGCGCATCTCCTTCCGTCATCCGTCCCATACGAATAATACCAAGCGAACGACAACAAAACAAAGCCCACTTCAGCCCACATGGACTGGACAGGGAAGTTGGTCTCTTCCACCTCAACCCATCAACCCGGTTCAGCCGGGGGGGAATCCTGCTGGACTGGCTAAAATCGACCGTTTGGAAAACACCGAAGCCTAACCTCAAAATTTAATTATCTTTTTTATTTTATTTTCTGATGTTTATTTTTTCAAGTCGACTTATTTTCTTCTTTCTTATACATATAAACTTTGGGATTATTTCCTTTAAATAAGAATGTGAGGGAGGATTCTAACTCGCTATCCTTTTCTTCGACACAGCCATGCAAACACCACTACAAGTACAACATTAATATTTCAGTTTTCTTTTTTTTCTTGTCTTCCAGCAACTAAATTAGGGAATCAGAAAAAGAAAACACGATAATATCGTTGGATCTGAAGGAATAATCTTGCCCCTTGTCCAGAAATTTTTCAATCTCAGCCATGTCTCTTCAACTATTGGGCAACTACTGTGTGTCTGCTGCATCCCATAGTTTATCGGCAAGATTGATATTATACATGAACAAAAACAAATCGCAAAAAATAAATATTTTGATATTCTTTTTTTTTTTCTTCTATTTTTTTAACCCTTCATCACAGAGCTTGGCTGTTTCCTGCGAGGGTATGATGATGGTTAGAACCCACTCCCCATACCCGAAGTAGTAAAATTATCTTATCCCTGTCTAGCGATCACACCCCTCACTCGACCATTTCGTCTCTGGCATAGTTCTGGGGATACCAAGGTATGAAAGTGAAGTCCTCCATGGGTAGACTCGATTCAGATTACGATTCCTGCTATTCATTATTTCATAACTGTGGGGTATGGTGGTGGTATGAGACCACCTCCGTATGGTATGGTATTGAACTTTGTTTAATAATAATAAAAGGCGAATGTAGACAAACTCGCTGGTAGTTATTCTGATTCTATACTAGTTTTGGAACAGTTTAGTATCCACGGAGGACAGAGCAGTATTTGGCTAACTTGCTCCGGCAGTCATCCCTCTTGTCATCCCTATCTGACAGCACAAAACGCACAGTAAACTTGGTTCGCGGTCGCGGGCTGCGGGGCGGTCCAAAAGAACATCAGCTTTGCCCTCTCAAGAGGCAATAACCGTGAAAGTCAGAGAGGCTCATCGTGTTCACCTAGAAATAGATAGAAGGCAAATCTTAGCCATCGTTAATTCGGCATGAACCCAGTCAAAGAGAAAGGGGGACTTGAAAAATAGGGATAGGCCAGATGCACCAAGACAATCACACGCACTTTGAACAGCCCCTCCGAACATGTTATTTTATTTTTCTGGTTTTCACGGTTTCGCCCCTCGTCAGCCCCCCCTTGCCCCTCCAACAAGGATCCTGGCTGCATCAAATGCCACGGAGATGGCCTTACGACATGATTCGCGTAATCACTCCTTTCATTTCCACCGTGGATTCTTTTCACGCAACCCAGGAGAAAACCTATTTTGTCTGTCTCATTCCTGTTTATTATTCATCTCATCTCCCGTTTTATCAATCATTCTCCCGATCATTTTTGGTGTTCGTGTCTCCTTCCATTGATCTTCGTTTCATTTCCTTTTTCCCCCTATCCTCCGTCGATGAAAGACGAACTGAGGGAAAGGGGGGCTGAAGCATCCAGAGAGACCCCTCCCCCTCCAACCTGCCACCCACTTTTTAATCAAGAAAGTAAAAAATGCCAAAAAAAAAGTCCCTTGTGCTCGATTTACCCCTCGGTCCCCTCCTCCCCTCTCTTTTGTTTCCTGGTTCCCCCTCAAATTCACTCGTCATTATTTGAACCCCTCCTCGTTAGACCGTAGACGCTACGTGGGTGGCCCCATACCTCTGCTGGAATTATGGACTAAGCCGACCAAAAAATACCCGAGGCAGACCGGTTCCCTTGATTCCGTATGCTCACATCGAACCCGATCAAAGCAAGAAAGACGAGTGGATCATCCTTCAAAGCCCAGCCGTTGTTCCAGACCCTATCTACCAGGAGTCTAAGCTAACTCGTTACTAAACCCCATCACGATGATGAGAGCTAATCCTAACCCTCAAAAATGAGGAGGAATAATTTCATAAAATTCCATTCGCTAGGAATGAAAATTCCAACGTACTCCGCTCTCCATATGTAATTCTTGAGACATCGTTCAACTCTGTTGTTGACCTGAAGACCATGCTTGTGTCCGACGAGAAAAAGCCACCCGCCACCACGCAACTTGAGGAGAATATCGAGCACTGGCGATGTGATATCTCTGATGATTGACAGATCTCCATCCACTCTACCAGGAACCCGGTGGTGGATATTGGTTTTGGTCACCTTCTTATCTCAGTATTGACATGATTTTCGATCTCTTTTCAGATTTTGGTACACCAAGTAAAATGATCGAGAAAGGTCACGGTGGTCAGAAGTGTTTGCCTCTTGTCTTGACCTCCAGGTCAGCTGCACAACCCTTTACCAAGTGGCAGCATCTACAATAAGAACAGGGACTGGGTAACTCAGTACCAACCCCCATGCTAAGTATTATCTTCTCCTGCAGAGTAAGCTCGAGGTTATCCAAAGTGGCCACATTCCTCGGAAACCTTCTCCTCCACGCACCACACAAAGAAACTGATCTCGTGTTGAAAGTACCAAGTCAAGGTTTTTCGGGTTTCAAAATTATACGTGTTGAGTTTCCAGAAAAGGTTATTTTACAGATGCAGCACCAGCATCATCATCATCATCATCATCATCATCATCATCATCAGCTCCTGTAAACTATTAATACTTGTCTCTTGCTGTTTTTGGGAACTCTGCATCATCTCGGAGATGCGTCAAACCTAGTCAACCAGGTACATCAACTTTCCATGTTTGGGCCCTGCAAAGGTGGCACTACGACTAGTCGTCGTACGTGTATCCTCCGTAAAGTACCTTACAACAAAAACAGCTAGTGCCCTACAAAGGTACCCCAGAGAAGCCCTCCGTCACTGGTTCCTTACCTAATCGGGCCAACTGTGAGGTCAGCCGTGGCAGTGTGGCTGCCTGCCAACAATCGCGCGCCCTAACCAGCCTCGTCCCGGAGACGCGCTCTGGTTCCGCGTCCACACAGAATGGTCCACATCTAAAAACATGGTGACGAAGGACAGGAGAAAGCAGGACATCCATCCATCAACCCCAACCTGGTCAGATGATACAATCAATAATATTCGTGACAGCCATCTCACGGTGAGCTCCGTTGCTTGTCTTTGGTGACCCAAGTTTCTTCTTGAGACTGCCGGCCCCCTTTCTCGACTTTCTCGCATATCTCACTCACCAAAAACGATCACAGATGCACTAGAGATAGCGTGAGATTGTTGACGCCCTTCAAGATTCACCAAAGTCTGGCTTTGATGATCGCGGGCCTCGAATTCTAGAAAGGCAAGTGGGGTGTAATTTTTTAAGCCCACCAGCAATGATCGGCCATGGGAGTTACTCGGGAAACACGCATGACCTCAAGATGTTACCTGACAATGGTTGGGAAAAGGGCTCCATCGAGCGATTCTCGACGTAGATACATGCATGCATGCATGCATACATATCCAAGGAGGATTCTTATCATGATCTTCTTCTGATTTGGTTTTTTTCCATCGACGACATCATAGGCAGGACTCTAGATGAAGTCTCAAGTCAAGGTCTCTCACATCATACCCACTAAGCTAGCAGGTTCCTTCCAAAAATCCACCGCATCTTGGTACACTAAGACTAGGTACTTTATTAGCCCCATCAAAAACCCAGCCCTGCATCCGCTCTTCAGATGTAGGACCCAGACTCTATCTTTTAGGTACAAGTACAGCAGCCCATCTGCTTGACCGCTCTATTTTGATCCGCCAGAAACCCAACGACCCAGAGAGCGGTGAGCGGGACAGCAAGGAAATGGACATCCGGTTGAGAGGAGAGAGGAGGGGCGAAAGAGGGACATTATCACCTAGGTATTTTCAGCCGTCTTACAGGTCCAGCCTCGCATTTTTATTTGGTTTTAACCCTGATGGGGAGCTCGTTCGTCGATCTGCTTCCCGGTCGATGCAGCGGTCCGACCCAGTTAACGCCTCGGTGCTAAGAGTGCATGAGAAGATTCATAAGAGGGATGTTATTATGAATGAATGAAGGGAGACTTTTTGGGCTCGAAAAGGGCCCTGGAATCGATCTGGTTTGTAGGATCAATACAGTCGAAGGGGAACAAAGGGTGAGACTATTGAATCGAAATTATCATCGCGACCACCACTATCGAAAATGTACGTGTAGGCTGGCGCACGGGGTCAAAGAGAGTGGGCAAATAAATTGTCCCTAGTGCCAAATACTCCGTGCCTTGCAAAGCACCACCATACCGATCTATCCATGATCGATCTTTTCCCGCCCCAACGTTTTATTTTCCGGCCAGATTTATTTACCCAATTTCTTTTATTGATGACTTACCACCGACTTTGCTCGAGTGTCTGGTCAATTGGGCAGCTTTCTGTGCTTTTTGCATCAATTCAGACAGGGGCAAGCAATGCCCAGAAGGAGAAGGGAAGCGTAAAATTAAACAACAAATAATGACCATAGTAGTATTAATCAAAAATTCTTCCTCCTTCCCCTTCAAACCTTAGATTCGATTCGATTTTCAAGTTTTCTGCACCAATCCGTTTCTTCCATCGGCCATTCCACGGATGCAAATAACTGAATAACCAATCTTCAACAAGAAGCAGATCTCCCAGCATTCAAGGCTTCTAGCTCTCCCCCCAAATATGATAGCTTCCATCCTGAAATCCCATCAACTGGAACTCTCGACGCCTCTCGTCCACTGATAAGCCGATGACCACATTGCATTCCCCACTCGGTGCCGTTACAGGATTTCAGAAACCGCTTCCCCGAAGCCCCGGTCTTAAAACTAGTGAACATCGGCAGTTTCTTCTAAGAAACCCACAGGTCGAACCGTCTCGGCTCTGTCCATCACCCATAATTGTCCCGACAACCTCGCTCGCGGATTCGAACCAGCGTCGTTTCCGGTTAAGGACTTTGGGGCTAACATGATGGATATAGTGATGGGGCGGCCCTCCGCGACACGACAAGACGGTCTGGAATCATCCCGCGACCCAGGTGGTCGCGACTCTGGAGTCGGTGAGGCCTGGTCAACGCGACTTTCCGAGTTGGCGTTGGAGATAGTTGAAAGGATGAGTCTAGTTTTGCTCCTACTTTGCCGGGTCTTCGAAGCTGATTTCTTGACCGCTTTTATGTTGAAATTTATTTATTTTTACTTCTGTGGAAGACATCTATCTGTTCAAGCGAGGAGTTGAGGACAGGGACCCCAAATCAGATTCGATGAAGACTTGTTCGTGATATTCTAGTGATCCGGGCTTACCCGGGAGGCATGTGAAATGATATCGTTTTCATTTCATATTACCCTCTTCCTGTTGTTGGTATTCTTTGCGAAAAGTCTTATACGAGCTTGATTCTCGGTACGCTTTCTTCTTAGCAGTCATGGATCCAAGATATCAAAGCTACGAATTCCCAGTTACTTGCGACACGAGATGTAGAATAATCTTCAGAACCAGAACAACTTAACCAATTCAATAATAGATGATAGGGTCAACATAAATATTCCAAAGCTTCCATGCTTTGTCTACACCCCAGTCCTTGAATCGAATCCTATCGATTTAGCCCAGCTAACCATCGACTCAAAGAAAATGCCACAAATCCCATTTTAAAGGCCAGAGTTTTCAATTTCGGTCCTCTTCCTTTCAATTTGTCTTTCCCAACATGACGTGTGCGTAAAATTCTCGCTAAAGACACTTCATTTAACCTAATCATGCCTGAGGCCAAACATGATCCACTCTACTCTCCATCTTTCACTTTTGAGGTCCACCCAACAGCTTGACCTCCCGAGCATGATTAATCCGGGAATTATGTTTTCTTTGCATGTCAAACACCCCTCCTTTTCCATCATCACTTGTAGAGCTGTCAACCGGGGCTAACCCATATCCCGAAAACCATGGGACCGTTCCCTTGAAGAACCATGGAAATAACCCCCACGTAACCACAGATCTCGATTCTTAAGGCTGAGGCTGGAGTCGTTCCATGGTTCCTTCCCGCTGAACCTACCCAATTGTTATTATCAAGATCGAGATCAAAGATTAGTGAGGATGTCAGTAGATAAGTAGATATGGAGATCGGCTACCTCCACTGAGAGATAGATATCATTGATTATATTTTGATGAATAGAAGGAGAAGCTTTGAGCACGTTGTCCTGCTCCATATCGATTGAATATACTGATGTGACTTGTCTCGCGATGGGGAAGAGGGGTCTGGAACTTTGCGCCCCCATCCATCGACATCGAAGTTTCATGTACAGAATTGAGTATACCGCAGGAAAGACGTATATCCATGAATGGCTTATCCAGTCGCCACAGAAGAGGGGAAAAAAGGTAATTGAAGAAACGTAAGGTTAATGGAGGTAGTGAGCACCCGAAATTAAAAGGGATAGAGATAATAATCCCCAAATCCTATCGTACCCTATCAAGTATCAACATCTAACATCCATCATCCAACCATCCGGGTCACTAAATTGATCAAGGCAACCAAGACCGGTCTCCGTCTTCTCCGGTCCCGCCAAGACAGATTCAGTGCTTTTTCGGTTTTTCAGAAGGATTCTCGAAGTCTGAGGAAGGGTGGAAGGGGTGGATATCTGTGACATCCGGCATTGGTCTCAGAGGGAGTTGAACCAACCATCAACCCTCGGAACCCTGGAAGGGGGGGCCGGCTGGAGAAGAAAAGCCAAAAAAGATGACTTAATCTGAGTCCATTATTCAGAATTCCGGGCTAGAGGTTTTGCCCTGGAATATCAATTGAGATTATCAATGAATCAGAAAAAAGGGGGAGGGGCAGGGCATGACAAGGTTTATTTGTTTTTTGGGACCTGCTCCTGGGGTTGTACAGAATCTCGTACCAGGAGGCAATAACAAGCATAAAGGAAAGCAGGAAAGTGGGATTATCGGGGATCACCATCTTTGGGGTTAAAGCCAGGAGCCAAGGGGGCCACGCAAGTCACAGGGCTCAAGGGGCGGGTCCGATTTCGAGAAAGAGATGAAACTAAAATGCCGTATTTGAACTCACGGATTTTGGTAACTTCCGGGGTAAAATTGGAGATTCATGGGATGCTGATATCACAAGAAAAAAAATCAACGAAAGACCATGCTCATACTTCAGTTCAACAAGTATCGTATTTTATGGCACAAAAATTCTAAAGGAATTGCTCCCACGCGGATTTGAACCGCGGACCTCGTGATTACTAGTCACGCGCTCTACCAACTGAGCCATAGGAGCTGATTGGTTGAAATGCCGGCCGACAAGATTGATTCAGAGGGCCATGTTAAGAAAAACAAGAAAATTAGCCAAAAATCTCTGCCCCAGTTCCAACGATTTGAACCGAGGTTCTCTCTCATGTTTTTGAAGTCTGGTTTTGGACGCTATAAACAAAATAGAAAAAAGGAATGCTCCCACGCGGATTTGAACCGCGGACCTCGTGATTACTAGTCACGCGCTCTACCAACTGAGCCATAGGAGCCAGTTGATTGCAACACTGCTCTTAATTTTTATTCAACACCCTTATTTAGTAATCTGTGGTTGATAAACGGTGCAAATATCTACTGTGTACAGTTGTTAGAACCTATAATTCGTCCGCAAATATAACTCTAACTTTGGTTTACACTGTCTTTCACGGCCTTGTCCACTGGTCGCTATATTACGTGTCAAAGTGGGCGGGCGGTATTGGTTCTCCCGTCGCAGATATATATACCTACCTCCCCTCCGCACCACGCCCACCTAATATCACGTTTGGTTATGAGGGTGAAAATATAACGTGACGTATACAGGATAAAAAGAACACCAACTACCACACACACCGAAAGGCCGGTGGTTCACAAAGAGCCCACAACCGACACATGTCGACAAATAAATCCAAAAGCAATATACACCGGATAAATGTTGATATAGAGATTTCATGTTGCCAGTATTATTCAAAACCAGGGAGACGTTTATTGTGAAGAGGCATACAGCATATCATGCAAACACAAGCATCGAGGGAGCTAGAAGAAGAAGAGTGGCAAGACACAGAGGGCGAGGCTGTATAAGGGTTGCTGGCCGAGAGACAAGGCATCTGACACATACCTAGTAACTTCTGAGATGAGGATCCGTGATAGTGTCTAAGCCATGACACATCCGCAGAACCCCCCACCCCCCAGTGTTTGCGCATATTCGAAGAGGCCAATCACAAAAGAAAAAACCGGACGTTTTTCGCTCTTGCCCTGTCGAACAAAGCTAAGATATAAACAGGTCTCTAGTCTCGCCGGGACCTAGAAAATGCATCCGTAGAGCCACATGAGAAGGAAACTGTGACATGGAAGCAGTAGAGGCGGAGAGCTCACTTCGACACCCCCTGCCACCGAACAGTTCTATGGACTCGTCGCTCAATTGCCATGTTTTCACCATGATGTTTCGGCAGAAGGCACTGAAATAGAGTGGCCGATAATCCTACAAACACAACAAAGTCTCAACATCGCAGGCCCAGCCCTGTAACATAAAGGTCCGGGAAGGAACCTCTAATGACGAGTCCTGTGGTCTCCCAGGCTTCTCTCAAAACCCGCGACCAGTCACGGGTAACTTTCCTTGACCAGCCCTGTTGAAAAACTGGGGATGTTGAGCATGGGTCGAGTCACTTAGATACTGATCATCGAGCTCGAGCCAAAGCCTGATACCCGTGAAAGTCCCGAGTAAAGGAGAGCGTGTGAGCTCAATGGGTGTTTTCTCCATTAGGATCCAAACATCCTTTGCCCAGCAATTCCCCAAGGCCACTAACATGTTTCCTCAGCGCATGTACCCAAGGTCTCAACGGGGCATCGGTGACTCCTACGGGAAGACCAAGGGTATCCCGAGTTTCTTCCTGCGGTAAATTCGACGGAGACCAAGCATTATTTGATACTGATCTCAACACAGGTAGGTTTCCTCACCCGGAAGATTCGCAAAACCGCGAGAGAAGCGTCGGTGACCCGCTAGAAAGAACACAAGCAGCCTCATCAAAGAGATATCGGGCATATAAACCCGAGGAGGCTCAGAAGGCCATGGCAAAAAGATTCCAAGCATCTGAGATAAATGGCCTGTTTCGGCAACCTCTGTCGAATACATGAGCCGTATGATGGCGTTTTCACCGTTAGAGGTTCATCTGGAAGAACAGGCAGGCTATACTCTCATGACCAGGGTCGTCTTAATAGTGTGCACTTCATCAGAAGCTGGTTATTTTGCATATAGGTTAGAGAGGTTTAATTGCGTCATGTCGCGGTATATCTCGACGAGGTGTTCGAAGATGCATCTTCCTCTTACACCGTCGAGGTAATTCCGTTTGACAAGAGTTTTGAATGTCTCGAGCACAAGATTTCCGAGCTTGAGAGCACTCCTAGTCAGCCTCCCCGATGGCTTGCCCGAGCATTGATGGTGAGTTGTTGTCAGATCGTGATATGCTAAAGTCAGCGCTTGATATTCCACAAACTCTCTCACCTGGAATGTCAATTGGCTGCTTCTGGTGGTACTTCCGTACGTAGCCCACATTAAAAAAACGGAGCATTTCCTTGGGGCAAAAGATCAAAAGAGATACTGCTCCCACGCGGATTTGAACCGCGGACCTCGTGATTACTAGTCACGCGCTCTACCAACTGAGCCATAGGAGCTGATTGGATGTAAAGTTTCACTTTATATTAACAAAAGAGACACCAAATAAAGTGCCAAATATTTTCAAAGGGATATTGAAGATAAGGGCTGAAAAACACCAGCCACAAACCTTTGGCAGGCTGGTGTCACCTGGGATTGAATATCTCTCTCTGAAATAACCCCGAACGAGATATAATAATTCCACAATAAAACCGGAAGATGAAAAAAAAAGACGTTGATGAACTAAAAGTGATATGTCAAGTGATAGTAGGATACATCACCCGCCGCGCGGCAGCGGCGGCAACAGCTTGCCCCCCCTTCTATTGTGGCTCTAGGGCGCTGTAACACATTATCATTAGTGAGAATGAAGTAATTGATTCCATTGGTATGGTGGTTGAGATAAACTGTTTTTATTTGGGAGGGGCGACTTTCCCCTCGAATGCCGACACCATTTTCTCTCCTTGCGGTTTTTCTTTGCTCTATGGCAAAGTGGTTTATTAATAGGCATTTATTCGAGGGGTAGTGCCATGGGAAAAGTAAGGACATCACCCATATTAATTCTGCATTGTATTTGAGTCTAACGGTCTCCGGGGGGTTGATCGGGTCCATTGTTTATATGCTGCCAGGAGCAAGTAATTCAGAGGAGGGAAAGTTGACTCGTGGATGTTGATATTTATGATACTCCATAATGTGACTACCAGTGGGAGCCTGTATGGCCGTAGAATATTAGTACTTTAAGGTCTTGATATTTCAATATGCCCACGATATACTCCCCGGCCGAATTCAAACATGGAAACCAAAAGATGAAGCTACCCACGACATATGAGCCTGATTATTTACTTCACTATAAGTCTGACCCGCAAATGGTCTGGCTTTTTCAACCAGTTCTACCACCTTTATCCTTCATCTAGCCTTGGTCTTTAGAGAGGGAAGGTGGGTATAAAGTAGCTATGGAATTCAACCAATAGGTACGCGGACATGATAACCTGCACCGGAACTATTCCTGGGCCATGGGCGTCTATAGATAGATACCCGAGTTTAGGGACAATGGAGAATGATGGGCTGTGAGGGGCTACCAGCGGTATACCTAGGTAGTATTCATCACCCGTGAGCTGGCATAGCCGGCACCGTTGTTGGAAAAGTAGGCTGAGTCTGGCTGTCATCTACGTTCTATGGTCTATACCTATGGAGTGCTATAGATTTGGTAATATCTATGAAGCGTTGTTGTGATTGATCGTTGGTGACGATGGTCCTAGTAAGTTTCGATCCAGGAAAAGATCATTACTGGTGTTCTTGAGTTTCTCTATCGGTATAGAAGATTATGATAGCTGAGGAATGGCAGGTAAAGGCTATAGCAACAGAATAAGGTTCATTCGAACTTATTATCTAGAGTATGGAGTTAATTAGGTTGTTTGATACGTATAAAACCGGGACGAGTGCCCGGGGCGCGATGATGTTTTGGTATTGGTTATACTTCACTTGTCTTCCTCTCTAGGGTTGTTTCATCTCAAGACAAGTATATGTAAGACTGCTACATAAATATCCAAACAAACAAGTAGTATGACAGGTCTTCTGCCCCGAACTAGGGAAGCACCGCGGAGCGGAGTCTGGACACATATCCGCAGCCTTTATCTAGTTGATATCCACCCAGGTCCCATCTTCTTGTTCCTGGTATCTAATTTACAATAATGACCTGACGGCGTTCGATTAAAGTTAAACCGCACATACCAAGGAACAACTTGAAGTTACATGTCGAGTACACATCCATTCTTCTTATCTCCAACAAACCTTCTGTCCCAGTTCAGTATATCCTCACATATCTTCTAGGGAGATACTCGATAAGGTCTCGATAAAACTACCGTTAAACGCCACATGGGGCATGGCATTAAGTGGCGTGATGATAGATCATCTGCAGAGGAGCATGGGCCGTTTTGAGCTACGGCCATTCCGTGATCTACTATGCGTCATTACCGACATACTTCCCCCTTGGCTTTGGATTAATCTTTTGGAGTCTGCCTGGGGTTTTGATATCTCGAGTTTTTCAAATATGAATTTGTGAGTGTGAAGAGTGAGAGCGAGAATTGGAGCTCGATCCATGAAGGGTGAATGTGACGGCGGTCGATCCCCGAAGAATAATCGGTCGATGACCGCGTCGCCCTTTTTGGGGTTGATTTGTTGGCAACCGTGCGAATAATGAAAGGAAGGGGATTTCCGGCATGAACAAGAGGTCAAAGTGCAGACGCGAGGAAAGAGTTGGTGGACGGGGCTCCGGGCGAAGGAGCCCCTGATCTACCGAGGAACCGCGAAGGTTTTGTACGGGATTCTTTCTATAGGTAGGTTTATACGTCCTTTGTTTGGCCGAAAGTTTATTTTATTTACAGCTATTTTCTTGGGGTTTCTCTGTACCTCAGGATTTCTTACATGGTCTGAAACATGGAAGGTGGATTGAAAAATTTGTTGGAAGTCTGCCTGTTCGTGTTGGTATGCAGAGGGTGAGAACTGGACTCTGGGGACAATGTCTGGGGTAAGTCTGCGTTCCATAGTTGGGTGAAGGATGCGTCAGCCCAATGATCATCATTGGCTCAACTAATTTTATTTATCGTCGTAGTTATTGGTACTCCGGGCAATGGATCCGATACCCTGGAGAATACCTCTGCGGCCGGCGCTGTTGGGAAGACAATACTCTATTTAATTGGTGCTGGGCGGACTGGGGTAAGAATATTAATCATTTCATTGTCATGCCATGGTCTTCCCCGGCAATATGGTCAGGGTAGCTGATTGACTAGTTTTGAGCGGATGGCATACCTAGGATAGCCTTCTGGAGGAGCACATGGTGGCTGCTTAGGCACTCGGTGAGGGAAAGAAAGCAAGAGATAAGTCGTGGAGAGGTCCGAAGGCACCTTATCAGGGTGTGATTGATAATTCTTCAATCAACGTCCCTACAGTCAGCACGGCCAGATAGAAGGAGATACGACGGTGTCAACACGGCCACTCAAGTGGCTCAACACACGGACTTGATAATAAATGTAAATCAATAATCTGACAGTTCCGCGGTGGTTGGATGATGAATCCTCGCCTCGACGGCTGACTCCGCCTTCCACAGGTCTTCCGCATGTGAGTATTCCGTGACCAGGGAGGAAGTAATCAATAATGTGGATATGCTCCGTCTTTCTAAACCCTATAATCCGGTCCTAAATATGGGGGAAAAATAACAGAGTCAAGATCTTCCTTCTCCTTCTGTTCTTCTCTCCCGGTAGAGAATTACGTAGGAAGCTTATAGGAGACTGCATTATTAATATCCGCCAAACAATGTCAAGGGCAGACCTAATGTTCTTCATAACCGTTGCGGTTATTCTTGGAGTGCGGCGGCGCGAGTCACTATGCTTCGAGACTAAATCGCAAAACAGGCCAAGGATGGGGCTAACGGGGCAAATGGTTGACATGATTTGGGACTTGGGGACGAATAATAATACAGCGGGCAGGTACGAGCGAAACGTAATTTGGAACAGCCACGCGAGGAACTTGTATGTAAAGTTGCGTTGCCGAGAGAATTAATACCGGTAACAGTTAGGTCTCTCTGTTGCTCATCCTCCCACTCTGTCGGGGTGGATTCTTAGTTTCGCCCACTTAACTTCGCTGGATCAAGAAAACTTGGGAAAAAAGATCGAGACTGGCTGACTCAGACGCGTGGACCACGAGGAGTTGAGTAAAGCAAGAACATTAATATGATGCAAATCCTCTTATTGGTTGTCCGTCTCTTCCCGTGGAAAGATCTCGACCGTCATATTCCTTTGCTTCAGTCAGTAATAGGTGGCCATCCCCCCCTGAAAGAACCCCGTCCAGAGTTGCGATGTTGTTACTTGCGGCACTTTCGTACGAATGCAATAAACAAACCTTAGTATGAAAGACGCATGAATATCAATAATGATTCGGTCTTATGCGGGGGTAAGCCTTGTGCTGGCTTGGGATTCATTGGAAAAGCCTCTCTATACCCGGTCATGCATGGCCCGTGATGCATTCTGAACAAGGTGTTGTCCCGACTCTGACCAGCATAGGGAACTACCGGGCGATATTCCCTCCATACAAGAGTGGCTTATGCCCGAGTAAAGCCAGTGCAGGATGTTTGTAGTCATTCAACAACAGGGATGGAAGCTGGGTTTTTGCGTTTTTTTTTTTGTTCGCGGTGGCAAAGATCATTCAAAATTATAAAAAGGGAAAGACAAACGAAAAAAAGAGCTCAGCCTCAGGAGACACTGGGAGGCTCCGATGCAATCAGAATCGTGGCCAGTTATTCATTCTTGAAAAACTGTTTGACCTGCATCTTGCTCAGGTGGGCTGAAGCTGTGGAGGAACCAGAAGAGGCGAACAAAGTCAGAACCGTGGCGGTAAAATCAATACTCCATAATACGCGGACCTTGACTTTCCTTACGACGGGTACGGTATTGTCACCGTGCATCCACCTTGCTCTGAATCTGTACCAATAATCCAGGAAATCCCAGTCTGCCCACCACCCACTGGAGACGGAACTAACTCCCCTAAAAACCTCCTGATTCTCCTCTCACTTCCTCCGTCTCTTGCTCCTCAGCCAGCTCTGAACACCGGTCCCAGGAGTGAGATATCGACCGCCGACTCTTCATTTTGGTGGCTATCTGCCGGCTCGTTGCCACCGTCTAATCGCCTTGATCCTGGTCAACCAGCTTGACCCGCCAGTCGTTCTGCAGCCCACCTTTCGACTCTTCTCCCGTTTACCGCCCCCTCCACCTCTTCTACCGGGGCTTGCCTGCCTCGTCATGAGCAGCACCCTTCGTTGAGCTCGTCCAGCCATCCGTCGCAAAGGACGCAGCAACCCGATTCTGGTTCCCAATACCTTGTGTTTCACTTATTATATTTTTCTAGCGTGTCAATTGCTGGGATACCCTGATGTACGAACCCCGTATGGTAGAGCCGTTGGCCGTTGACACTGGATCTGTGCTGGTGAACAAGTCTGGGGCCTTCGCGACCACCTTTGAGTATACTGAAAAGCAAATGGCTACCTCGATGGTGCCCCCCCGGAGCCGCAGCCGTGGCAGCAGTTTGTCTTTCCCTCAGAGAGAGCTGGTTGCTGATCAGTCACCCAAGCGTCACAAATCCCCTATGAAAGCCCCAAGTCCGGAACCAGCTCCCCCACTCTTCGTGCGGGCAATGTATGATTATGATGCCGATGACCACACAAGTCTTAGTTTTCAAAGGGGGGATATCATTCAAGTTCTCAACCAGCTTGAGACTGGATGGTGGGACGGTGTCATCAACAACAATGTTCGGGGCTGGTTCCCGAGTAACTACTGCGCTGTGATCACTGATCTCGGTGAGCTCGAAGATCAAGTAGCACATATTCACGATGATGGGGATCTCAGTCCCGAGTCTGGCGCAGGAGAAGATCTCGAGGAGGAACGCGATGATGATGTTGACTCTGCTGGCAACCCCCGTGACTCGCAACCGATTCTACCCATCGAGGGCATGGACGCTCCTAAGGAACAGGAGGAAGCTGCATTCTGGATTCCTCAAGCGACACCGGATGGGCGTTTGTTCTATTTCAACACCCTCACAGGCTACAGCACCATGGAGTTGCCTTTCGAAAACTCGTCGATCAACGAGAACGGCCCCTACGACCGTAATAATTTCTTTGTACCCGACCAGACGCGGCCTCCACCCGAAATGATGGCTCGCGGTTTCGAGCGTGATGAGGATGATTATGATGGTTCTGCGTCGGAGGCCGAGGGCGAGTCCTTGATGCTCGCGTCTCATGACTCTATGTCCCGTCGACGGCAGTCATTTATCGACGGCGTCTCTCCCGCCACTTCTATGGATTCTCTCCATCCGCCGTCTGCTACAAAATCCATTAACGAGGGTAAAATCCCACTTAACCGGTACCCACAGAAGCCTTACGGCTCCGTAGGTGCAGCCAGCAACACCTCCATCTCAGAGCCCCACAGACCGTCGGTTTCCGAAGTTTCGCGCCATTTTGTCGATGAGGGTTTATCGGCTCCTTTGACCTGGCCCTTGCTTGTCGATAATATGTCTCAGGCCGTGGAAGCTTATCGCCAGACCCTATTGAGTGGTGATCGTTCTGAGTATGTGAGAAAAGCAGAAGATATTTCCGATCATTTACGCATGCTGCTGGCTGCTGGCTCCGATACTACCGACAACCATTCAGGCAATCCCTCAATAATCTCCACCAACAAGGCTCTCTACCCTCACTTCCGTGATATGATGTCGAAATTCTCCAAATTAGTCCTCTCGTCCCACATTGCCGCGGCTGACTGGCCAAGCGTAGATTCTGCCAACAAGTGCCTGCAGGAGGCCGATGGCGTCATGCATGGTGTCTATGGCTATGTTGAAGTTGCGAGACAACAACGGGGCGAATATATCAACCGAATCATCCCTGGATTTTTGGTGGGAAGTTACGCGGGTGGCTCTTGGAGAAATAACGGCGTGTCTCTCAGTGATTCCGGGCCAACCTCTTTCTTGGACCAAGATGGGGCTGATTCGCGACCCGAACCTTCGATGCGACTTGATGCTGGTCTTTTGGAACATATTGATGTCCTCAGAAGATCATTTGTGGGAAGTATTCGTCGCCTGGAGGAGCGATTGACCCTTAATTCAAAGAAGATTGTCACCAGCGTGGAACATGAGGAAATTGGTGAAACAGTCTCTTCTGCAGCTGTTAAAGTTGTTGAGCAGTTCCGACCTTGGATTTCTGCCGTGGAAGCCATTGACCTGGGCCCATTAGGAACTGGCTTCCAGAACCCCCAGCTTGTTGACTTTAGCTTCCAGAAGCAGAAAGTATATGACGGGATTGCAGATTTTGTCCTAAGCTGCCAGGTTGTATCGGCGCCCTTGGGCGATGAATGGGCAGAACTGCGCGGTGATTCGCTTGATGACCGCCTGAACGCTGTCAGAGGTGTTGCGAAGCAGCTGGAGAATTTTGTTTCCCAGATTGGATTTTCTTTATCGCTTCTTCTGGAACAGGTCCCAGAGACATCAACTTATCGGAGCGAGAGCCGCCTTGGTGAAACCCTTCATAACCGTGCTGAATCTCGGACTGGGGATACCATCGGGGTCCCGTCGCTGGATAACTCATCGGACAAGGTGCGACGAAATATGGATAAGGCCCAGAGGTTCTTTGGGCAAGCGCCCCCTGCAGCGATTACCCGAGAACCCATTCGCGACCTGGCCCGCGAGCCGGAGGAGACCCCGTGGTTCCTAAAGATGGACCATGAAGGCGAGGTGTTCTACGATAGTAAGAGCGATGTACCCACTTTGAAATGTGGTACACTGGCAGGCTTGGTGGAGCACTTGACTCGACATGACAAGCCCGATCCATCCTTCAATAACACTTTCCTCCTCACATACCGCTCATTTACGACCGCCGAAGAACTTTTCGAACTGATTATGCAGCGTTTTAACATCCAGCCCCCCTTTAACCTGAATCCCGATGAGATGCAGATGTGGATTGATAGGAAGCAGAAACCTATTCGTTTCCGCGTTGTCAATATCTTGAAGAGCTGGTTTGAGAATTTTTGGATGGAGCCGAATGACGAGGCACACATGCAGCTTCTGGAGCGCGTCCATGCCTTTACGAAGGATTCTATCGCCACAACAAAAACCCCAGGGTCAACCCAGTTGATGACGGTCATTGAGCAACGTCTTCGAGGCCAGGACACAACCGTTAAGCGGCTTGTCCCTACTCAGGCGACCCCTGCACCAACACCCATTATCCCGAAGAACATGAAGAAGCTGAAGTTCCTCGACATTGACCCTACAGAGTTTGCTCGCCAGCTTACCATTATTGAGTCGCGCCTCTACTCCAAGGTTCGACCCATTGAATGCTTAAATAAGACCTGGCAAAAGAAAGTTGGACCAGGTGGGCCGGAACCGGCTGCTAACGTCAAGGCTGTGATCCTCCATTCCAACCAGCTAACAAACTGGGTTGCGGAAATGATTCTCACTCAGTCCGATGTCAAGAAGCGAGTTGTGGTCATCAAACATTTCGTCAACGTTGCAGACGTATGTAACCTACGATCTTCACTGCCAGGGAACTATTGCTAACGGAAGTATAGAAATGTCGCGCCCTGAACAATTATTCAACACTGACATCGATCATTTCTGCCCTTGGAACAGCGCCAATTCACCGACTTGGCCGCACATGGGCGCAAGTCAGTGGCCGCACCTCTACGATCCTGGAGCAGATGCGCAGGCTCATGGCTAGCACAAAGAATTTTGGCGAATATCGTGAAACATTACACCTAGCGAATCCACCCTGTATTCCATTTTTTGGTATGGGACCGTTGACACCCCACCCCCTGACATCAGGAGATTTTTTTTTTTCTTTCCTTTTCTGTTCGTACTTGGATTTTTGTGACTAATACTTCTTAGGTGTTTATTTGACGGACCTGACCTTTATTGAGGACGGTATCCCGTCACTTACCCCGTCGGAGTTGATTAATTTCAACAAACGCGCGAAAACCGCCGAGGTTATTCGGGATATCCAGCAATACCAAAACTCGCCATACCTCCTTACGCCGGTTCCAGAACTGCAAGACTACATCCTCAGCAATTTGCAAGCGGCTGGCGATGTGCACGACATGTACGAACGAAGCTTGGAAGTGGAGCCTCGAGAACGGGAAGACGAGAAAATTGCGAGGTATGCTTATGCTGCTGCCAGTAGAGATATGGGTGCCTTGACCTTTGCAAGCCTGGTCATGGTTTCGCGATGACCCACCCCCATTTTGCCCATCTCTCTTTGCTTTTGCCGATGATCCACCCCCACCCCTACGATTTTTGTTTTTTTCCCCCTCGTATTTTCTGGCATTTGTCTTGATTCCGTTGGTGTTTGGTTTTTGCTTGGCAATCATTACCCGCTTTTTTTCACAAGAAAGGAAGGACTCTTTTGATTGATTGATTGGCGACTAACGAACTCTTCTTCTCGCTGCGTAGACTGCTCTCTGAGTCGGGATTCCTGTAAGGCTCCGGGACCCAGTGGTGCGTGTGACACGAGGTATCTTGGTTGGCTTTGACTGGTCACTGGATGGACCTGTCGAGTCTCCCGCCGCTCCCTCCGATAACCGAGCTGCGTTCAAGATTACCAGTGGCCTATCACATGCTGGAAACGGCACCCAGCGCCCCCCGTTGGCGTCACTCACAACCCACCCCCAGGCATTTACTTGAAGTGGAGTGCAACCCTTCGCCTCGCGCGGCTTGCAGAAGAACAAAAGAACATTCGCATCGCGTGGTTCGATTGGTCCTCTTCAATCTCAATTCCTGGGCGCCGTGCTTGGGCGGTCCTCGAATCAGACCCAGAAACACGCCATAATCTCTTCCCCCCCAAAACGGGTCGAACTAATCACATCTTCTTTCTGGTTCCCTTTTGGCATCCCCTGGACGATCTGATGTTGCGCATTGCATTGCGGATCGCGATCCTCATCTTTTAACTTTGCGAATTTGAGCACGGACTGACGCCTTAACTCCTGTCACTTTACAAAGCGTCACTGAGGAAGCTAAACGATCCAGGTTTTAATTGTCGGCTTTCTTCCCCACAATACCATTACCGCCTTCTGATCTCCAAACCTACTCACACCACAATAAAGGCCATCGACCTATTTTGCTCTCTCTCTGCGACGTGATGATCCTCCATCCGTTGCTTGAATCATTCTCCACCGCACTAGAATTCGGAAACAAAATAGCATGTGATCTCTTCTGTTCTCCAATGAACCTCGACGGCCTTGCAGTTCCCTTGAGACTCAAAGTTTTCGTTTTCTTCTCTCCTTCTCTCTGGATATATTTCATTCATCCCATATCGCATTGCTGTACACTGCCAGGCCTGGCCCGTTTTTCTTTGTACAATTATTTTGTTCCCTCTTCTCCTTCCCATTGTGCGTTCGCACTTTGGATTCCCTCACCGGTGTTGGATCTGGGTTATTTGAACGAGACATACCCATCTCGCTTTTCCACGGTTGGATAATGACGTGCCATGACAGGAATATTTAGCGTCTCATGTGGTTTTTGCTTTTTGGTAATTCAGAGTTATTCCCTGGCGTTATCTTTCGCTCTTTTACTCTTCATTTCAACCATGAAATATATGCAATATCTAGCTTCGGCTGGTACATACATCATATACGAATGGAACCCAATCCCAGTACTATTGATCGCCCTATTTTGGCTTTGTTCTCTCAATTTGTTTCTCGGCAGATGTCCTCTAAGTCGGTATCATCAGCCGTAAGCTCGGAATCGACAGTGACTGTGCCCCGCCCTTCTTTACCCATATCGCGAGATCATCCCGGTCTCTGTTCCACAATCGTGCAAAGAAGAAATCACTGGCGGAAACATTTGCAGCAGCAAGCGACCGTACTATGCCCTGACCATCGCTATCATGATAATAAATACCATCATCCTCGCCACTGCCTCGCTGAGTCTCCCCTCCCGCGTAGATACCGCCGCCCTTATTCTTTTCGCATGTGCCTTTCGTGTTGGCAGCTATTAAAGCAGGAGCTTTGATGAGACTTTGCGCGTCAGCACCCAGGATAGCTCGGTACCAGAGATACGCCATCTTTGCGTACCCGACATCGTTGGGATGGGTGACGTCTCCAAAGTCGTCCGGATGCGCTATCCAGCCGCTTGCCGGCTGGCCTTTGACGGGGTTCATATCCGCGAGGACAATCGCGATACCCTCTTCTCGCATTGTAGTCACCAAGGAACGATATTGCTCGTTCACAGCTGGGTTATTCAGAGAAGTATTTCGATCGAGCGAAGGAAGTAGGGTTGACACGACGATGAGCGTATCGCCCATATCCTCAGCGTTCACAAGGCTTTTGATTAGGGATCGCATCCGTGCCCCAGCCGTAGGGATATCGTAGCCAAGTCGGCAGTCATTGGTGCCGGCGTTGATCAGGACAACGTTAAGTTTGTACCTGAGGGAGCGTTGTGCTTTTTCCTTCACTTGGTTTATTGTATCGCCTGGTGTTGCCTCAAAATCCTGGTTGTAGAGATTAGCATGGGTTTTGAATGGTGTTCTGCAAAGAGGGAAAGGTGTACGGCGTGTGATGCTGTGGATCAACATAACGTACATTATCCACCATAGGCCCGTGTTCCTGAGTCCCAACCATATTTACCTCATATCCATTGTACCGTAACTGGTCACGAAGTGGCTTGCGGTATCCGTTACCAGTCTCGGAGAACAGACCCCAGGTGATGGACGCACCGAGAGGCAAGATCCTCAGCTCGACTTTTTTATCATTTTGCCTTCTATCAATGTCCACTGGGACTGCTGCTCCAAGCTGCATGAGCCAGGAGAGCCCCCATAGCGGAAGAACGAAAATAAGTAGGAAGTTCCTAGACATTGTGATAATGAGGTTGTTGCGGAATAATAATGTCCATGAAGGTGGTCTACATCGTGTCTCTTGTAGCTTTTCTATTCTACTCAGACTCAAAAATGCCTGTTCATCTCTGAGGCCTGTTGGCTATGCTACAAGGGTAATCTGAGTTATCTCCACCACATCCTGTATCTCATGAAAGCAACATAGGACCGGTGATATCCCCGGCATCCACACGGTATCTGAGACTTTCCTCGGTAACATGAGTCCAATTTTCCTTGCTAGTGTATCCTGCTTCTTCTCGTCTCCCGCCTAATTGAGATGGTATGTACGCCTCATGGCTCCATCGCTGTGTTATATTTGCCAAATGAGATGGGGTTTTCTGCTATAGCCGTGTTGGATCAAGACCACGGCGACAGGAGAGAAGGACTCCGTCCACCCCCGGCTGAAGGGGCAGACAATCTAGTTCCTCGAGAGTGGCTTTTTTAATTTCCTGTATCCCTCACGAACGATGATATTCAGAGTACAAGTACTAATGTTGTTGGGTCGAGGATGAGACATGCAGCTTTTCGGCACCACCAGGCCCATATAGTCTGAACCAACAACGCACTGTACGCGTGACTGGGTCATCATGGTGGAGGGGTTCTTAGTATATGTCACATATTTCAGATAATCCACGGATCCTGCGAATGATTAATCTTTGATTTCTATGAGATATTTTATAGAAGATATATTCTAAGGTAGTCAATGCAAGGTCAACACGAGTCTCTATCATCTGAACTAACAATACTGAAACATGTCACAACCCAATCATAATCAGCAAGCTGATGGGATATTTAATATCTTACCTGGGTAATACAAGTTTAGTTATGTACTAAATGGTTTTCTACATTTAAACCGGAGTCAAAGCTAGTAAATACACAGATATTAGCCAACAAACTATAGACAGATGCGAGTAGACCCGGGCATGGGCTGACCAACCCACTTCAGAGCAATGGTGATAACTCTGTTACTTGACCCTCCTGAGATCTCTGGCGGCCCCAGCCGACATTGGTGACAACAATATTAATCAGAATAAGTACAGTTATAGAAGACAGGTTATCTGGCATGCAGAACACGTGGGTGGGGAGGGACACACACAGAGAAAGCGTTGCTTTCAATTCTATTCTACCTATTAATACTATGCATCCACGAGCCTCAAAGGCTAGCAAGTGCTGATGAAGCCACAAGAATCTCTACAAGGATTTGGAAGGAAAAGTGGGAAAGCACAGAGATGCAGGTAGTCAGTTAATCTTGTTATTAGAATGTCTATTTTCAAAGAAGATGTCCACCATAGAAGGGACCATACAACAGCTGTATAATGTAACTAGGAACCAGGAAATTGCCTCAAGCAGCCTTCCGGCTGCTGAGAACTATGCAAGAGCTTTTTAGGGGTGCATTGGAATGTAAGTAATCCCTTAATTAATTAATCAATTAACATCCCAACGCGCTCCTTTAACCAAATTTCTTGTATATCCAACAAAACATCTCACATATCCAACAGTAATTACTTATTCTTGTGACCAAGGCATTACTGTCAGGAACTGTCAGGAACTTGGTTAAATTATATGAAATATGAAAGTCACATGCACATTAACTTTTGCCCTAAAATGGGCTGAATGAGCCTAATGGGGAGTAAATCAATTTTGCAACCCAGGTCTAGATGTGGTTGAAATATCACTCCCTCCACTCCGCCCAATGGATGGCAAGTTAGTGCCAATACTAAGCAAGTGTGAAGTCCGCCTCTTAGCAATTCCTTATCGCCTCTCCTTGCATGGCATTTTCCTTTACACAAAAAAAAACAAAAAAACACAGGACCAAGGACACAACCCCAGGCTTATGTTCTATAACTGAGCGCCCCAAGCGGTGGCCCTCGAGGCAGGCTAAGCAGCAACTATCAGGATGCACTCTACACCACCTCAGCAGCCAAGGCCGGTAGTGTCAGAAACAACACCCCGCCTAACACTCTCCCTGACCGGATGGAAGAAATTGTCCGCACAAATTACCAGCTGGCCAATGAACGCGATCATACTCACAATAAGACGCGAGGAAGATGGCTCAAATAGGCCCTGCATCCTCAACTGGAGCCCCTCGGATTTTAACCTGCGTCTCTATTCCGCTAATAAGGGGCAGATGAAAGAAGCGCCAGTGGCTGAGCCGCAGGATCCAGCAATTTACCACGAACCCGACTTTCCAGACCCTTTTCCTGTAAATGGCATGGATGTGATTGAGCTCTGGCCGGCAGATAAAATTACGTTGTACAGAACCCTCCCGGATAGGTATGGACCGCTACTGGATGTTGGTCGTAACTATGAGATACTATGGGCCGGGGGTGAAATCACACAGTGGGCCTGGGGGGCAAAACAAGATCACCAGGGTCAGGATCAGGGCCAAGGTCTAGTGGTGCCTCTAGGGCCGAAGATTACCCTGCCGTCCGGCCCTCGCTGGCGGTTTACTGCCGTGTCCCCTCACTGGCGACCCGGGCTACTGAACCAGAACCAGAACCAGGCTTCCAGGCGCTCGTTGATTGACCCGGCAGCCAGAGTGTGAGTGGTATTTTTCTTCCCATGCTTAGTGTTTTTCGTTTTGTGCTCATTTTCTAAATATCTGGTTTGATTTATGTTTTATTATTGCTAATGAACATCTTATATCACGCAGTTCCGGAGCCCCGGTATTGACAGTCACGCTCAAGGCTGACAATGGAAAAATTACAGGCTGCAAGTGGGATATTCAACTAAGATTGCAGACCAAAATTACGTATCATGGTGTCCTTGGTGATGCAACTACAGGGCCTATAATGTTCTATGCCGGAGCCGCCATAGAGTATGAGTCAGACTTCCTGCTAGACCGACGCAGGAACGGGGCGACATGGGGGCCTGTCACACCCGGATTTTTCTGCGGCCTTGGCATGTACCTGAGGGATGAGGATTTGCCTCAAGGGTTTGCGCACGGTCAGCGTGGCTTGTTTGTATGTCTTAGGCCCGGTGAAAGCTGGCTAGATACCCTTGATGCGTGCGATTATGACCCCTGGGAATTTCCTCCGGATCTAGCCCATGGTAATGTCTTTCGACTTCAGCACAAAGGTTGTGTGATAAACTGGTGGAACTGGGGGGGTCCCGAGGATCTCGCAGCAGCCCTTGACTCTTTCCCCCGCAGCGGCAATGATGCAGTGGCATATCTAACTACCAACCTTGACAGGCGTCCAAAGCTGGTAGTGCCTGCTTCTGATGCAATTGAACTTGTGTACGAGGAACAGGCCTAGGGCATGTGTATAATCAAGTCAGCTCCTATAAGATTCTCATGAACTATCACCTAATAAGGGCTCCGTCTCCCTCCCTCCAGATAAAGCCTTGATAGTTCCCTTGCGCCGAATAACAGCGCACAGGAGAACAATCTGCACAATTGCGAAGACAGCATTGCCCATGACAGACCATCCAAACTTGAAGTACCAATCCAATACGGGGCTCTCGATAAAACGGGGTGAAACACCATAACAAACTCGCCATACCCACGACACGGCCACAAGTGTAAAAGCAACAGCCTGGGCCGCAAGGCTTGGTACATTAAGTGCATTGGCTATTGGTCCTTGCAGGGTTCGGCGGGCCTGGAGAGCAGCTGAGAGTAAAACAAGCAGCGTAAGCACGGGATTCACGCCAGCAAGGTGCCCTACAACAAAGAATAAGAGGAGCCAGTCATGCTCTGAGGTTGCCAGGCTCCCAAAACCACCTATAGTATCATAGAACTGGGGGATAATGGAGATCATAAGAAAGCTGATGTAGATAAACATAACAGAGCGTCTCTGGCCCAGGTCCTCTGTGGGTAGATAGAAGAGCGTGAGGATAAACCTAGTAGTAGGCACTTGTCAGTAAATAAATAGAGTGATCACATGGGAAGGACTAGTTTTACAAGGGAAGAAACAGGACCTAAATAATAAAAAAATGAGTCAAGTTAACAAAATCTGCAGTATTTGGAGGACTATGTGTCACAACACCACTACCCGAGGACTCATTGATACATAATGCAAAATATATTGTAAAATGATTTGTAGCGAGCAGCAGGTTGATTAAAATATAGTAGGGCGATACTCCAGAGCTGCACCTGGATGTAAAGATCTTGTGGAGCTGCGGGAGGAACGAGAGGACTGAGAAAATGGTGAGGATGCTGTTGCATAGAACTTTGTCAGTCAATGTTGGGTATAGAAGAGGGGGCGGGGTTTTCATGAAGGGAGAGGCACATTCTTGGCCACACTGGAAGCTCGGGAAAGGCCATGATGGTTTGAGGATTAGAGCTGTGAGTAGGGTTGGTGGAAAGAGGAATAAAGAGCTAGCAAGCTCTTAAATTTATTACTCCTCTGGTCCAGTTGACACTAAATGATCAAAATACTGGAGCCAACTTGCTATCAAGTGTGCCTCTGGGTTTGGTAAATGTTATTCGTGATCCTGACCGGGCTCTCTCTAAATTAGGTTATTGGGCTCCAAGAATAGCTTAATGGGATTTGGAACAACCTAAAGGCGAGATTGGTATTCTGTTCTGTCACTAAATATGGGTATTTCTATTTTGCCAACATCACATCTGTACCTCATGAACTTTATTAGCCATGTCAATAAATCTCAGGAGCACTGTTGTACTGGACCGGAGCTGCTTTTGCTAGTAGTCTGCCCATCTTAGTTGAGAATCAATGACCGAAGCAGCTTTCCTAAACAAATTATGTGTATCATCCCAAAGAACACCAACACTGGACCGGCTCTATTCAAATATACTTTTGAGTCTCGATGAGAGTACGGGCA
Source organism: Aspergillus conjunctus (assembly GCA_027569095.1). NCBI lineage: Eukaryota > Fungi > Ascomycota > Eurotiomycetes > Eurotiales > Aspergillaceae > Aspergillus > Aspergillus conjunctus. The sequence continues at coordinate 549,238 of JAPDEL010000002.1, read as the reverse complement.
CAAAATTGATCCTAGGACACACTCTTCTGGCACATACTTGGTGCTGGTGAACATTTGATACTGGCCTACTCTTTCTTGATGCATATTTGGTATGGATATATATTTGATACTGGCACAAATTTGATCGTGAGATCTATGTCTGAAGCATGAGCAAGACGTACGCCGCGAACCATACGGGTGATGTGGCCTGAAGCCTCTGTAAGTGATCTGACTGAGGCTTTAAGCCCAAATGAGACATAGGCTCGTGGTCTGATCACCTGGAAGATTCGGGGGGGTGGAGCAGAGGCTCAATCTGGTAGGCGTAGGTGCTGGTGACCTAGGAGGGAAGGTTCAGTGCGTAGGCCCTGTGAGGTAGCACCTAGCATGCCAGACCTTGCGCCACCAACCTGGACAATCATTAGATGGCAGTTGTACGACTACCCTGGAGGGAGAGCCACTAACTGGTTGTCAGATAATGCCTGCCAATCCATCTTAAGAGCCTAAGAGGATTGTGTCCGATAAGGTCTATCCTCCTTCCTAGGATTGGAGATCTTAGGGTATTCAGTGATTAAAAGAGAAAGATATAGGCTTAGAAAGGCTATAGTATGTAACAGGAGGTAGGGTTTAAATATAGACTAGCTGATATTCTAAAGGTAAAGCACAGTAAAACTAACTAAGGTGTGATAATAACTATATTTATATATATAGAGTAATTATATTATGTATATAATGAGGTTATATAACAACTAAGCTGTTTTTTTGGTCTTGTATTTTGATTTCGTTAAGTATATTTCCGATTACAACCGGCTTAATTATTGAGCTCCGTAGCTCTCTTTCTCCTTTAACTCTTTGGGTGGTTCGAAGGTGTTACTGGAGATTTTGTAATATATGCGAAATGGGAAGAAAAACCCGACAGAGAAGATTGGGGAAACTGGTCGTGGCATCGTTTGTATTTATTGAAGGTATCGCTTGAAGATGGCTAGACCTATGTCCTGTTTTTACCTCCGATTCCTTGGAAGAGTGACATTTTCACTTCGGCTGCAAGTAGACCTTTCACCTCCTCGGAGACAATCCGCTGCCCATCGCGCACTACCCTCTCGAGCTGTTGGTCTTTGACCTGTGTAGGGCCACCTCGGGAGCTATTGTTCTCGATACCTCGACTCACACGGCGAACCTTCTGGCTCAGATCCATCATCTGCTTGCTTCCGTAATCACGGGTGGTGAAGAGAGGGCTCTGGCTGAGTGTAGCTACCCAGTATTTATTCCAGAGTAAGGACAAGAGCTCTGTGTCAAGGGCGCTTTTGAAATGAGATACCTCGAGGGAGTAGTAATGCGAGGCGTGTGCTCCGAAGTCTTCCGCCTTGTTGAGGGGCACCGTTTGGTATTCATCCTCATCCTGTTCATCCTTGGGTGGGGTGTAATCTTTGGGGAATGTTCTGAACGCGCCGATATCAACCTTGCCAGCAGAAATGGTTCTCTCTGGATCGATGACCACGGCAACAAACGGCCCGCCGAGCTGCTGCATATCCTGCGTGGTAACGTCGATTCCCGAAAGCCAACATCCATATCCGGGGTGACTGTGATACCATCCGACCGCGTTTTCCATCCTGCCCGCATCGCGGCATGCCTGAAGGTATGATACCATGTACTCATTGGCCTCTTCCTGGGCGTTGACCCGAGTTTCTGTACCCTCGACAGGAAGCCGGAAGGCGTCCGTCACAACGAATGTCTCCGGGAGAATATAGCCTTGCATCAAACCCATGATTTCGAGAGAGCCGCCGGAACGAGCGTGCATGACCATTTTTAGCAGGGCGACGGCGGATATTCGGATAGATTTGAAGTAGTGGGGGTCCTTGGCCCAGGGTCGGGCGTTGCTGAGGGCCTTGTGAGTCTCTTCATCGTATTGATACAGGGCGTCACGTTGGGGGTCGATGAGAGTTACAGCATTTTCCAGCTCTATTGCGGAGATTAGTTCTTAAACTGCATGTCGAGGTAAGGGTTAGGCCACGAACCCCAGGACTGCTGAGCAGTCTGCATGGTGGGACTCGTGGAGTTGAGGGGGCTAAATTCCCGAACAATATGAGGCCAGGCGGGGGACCGCGTTATTGGAGAGGCAAAACCGCTGTGAGATTGGCTGGTGGGACGAATCGTCGCCTCTATATACAGAGGAGGGGATATTTCGGTTCAAAAAGTGATGAGGATCAATTGGAATAGACGGCGTGAATGCGGAGATGGGCGTTGAGTGGTGATAATAGGTCAGCTAGGTAGTTTGGTGTTGATATTGTTGGCGATAAGCAGGAGAAGCTGCTGATTACGTAAGACATCAGATGCGGAGGAAGGAGAGAAGGCGGTGAAGGATAATCGGCAGAAACCGGCGGGGCAGCTGCTGAGTCATCTGTTGCCCGAGAAACGCGGCGATCGATCAACACGGCTGAGCGAATCCGGTTTTGCGGCGCTCGTCCCTCGGGGGGAGGAACCACGATCTGTCGCTGGACCGTGATTCCTTTTTCCTTCCTCCTCCACTCCCCATCGCAACCTCATTTATTGATTCCTCGATTCCCCTTTGCTCGTCGCCCTTGCATCCACTCTCTTGCGTCGGGTGTGTTGTACATATAAATCCTCTGCGGGTCCTCTCTGCCTCTCGCAGATGACATTCAACTGGACCGAACGACTTTTCCTTTGTTGATTGTTGACTCGTGTGGGAATCCATCCGCCTGTTTGCCTTCTTGGGCGCATTGCCGCCTCATTTTACGGGACTGCTGGTGGATCGCCTTCTCTGACTTTGACTCAGTTGTGATATTTCTGTTGCCAAAACAAATTAAAAAAGAATTTGTTGTTTTCACAGCCCCCTAGCTTTGGGCGAGGATTTGTCATGGCCGTCGACACCAGCTATTTGACCACTCAGGTCAACAACATTGTCAGCCAGCTTCATGGAATTTTCGATGAAATTGGCGTTCCGAATCATGAGCGTGACTCTCGTGAGGCAGAGGTTTGTCTTTCTTACCAGTTCTCCCTACATCTCGTTTTGAGTGAAAGGCTGACTGAGTTCTGCAGCTCTTCAATGCGCTGTCCGAGACTCTTAACAGCCACCTGAAACTTGTTGATGGGTAAGTTATATAGCTGTCCCCAAATGAGGGCCCCTTATTTTCAGATTGCTGACCGTGCTTTGTAGTGAGAAAAAGGAAATGACGGAGGAAGCACACCGACTTATCAGCGCTATCCAACAAATGGAAGGATCTCTGGTGGATGAGAAAGCGAACGGGGAATATAGTCTGGATCATAATGATCTTCGCGTCACATTTCCGCTCAATCGCTGTCTGAGTTTCCTGCGCGAACAGCATAGCGCAATCAGCAAGCTACACCGACAGCGATATGAGCAAGTCAAGAGTAGGTAACCCCAAGAAGCTGTTGCCAGTAAGTGTCCTGCTAATGCGTTGCAGAACTTGTCGAAGCCCTTGAGTCATACTCATCTCATCTCGAATCGTCCTTTGTCTCAATAGAACTACCCCCAACAGCTCCAGGGTCATCAGTCGCCCCCAGTTTTGACCTCTCACCATCCTATGTCACTGCGCTCGACAACGAATTTACGAGAGTCTACGAGGAGTACCACTGCCGCCTCCGGCAAGTACAGACAGCATGCGAAGAGATTATTAAGCTTTGGGCCGAACTTGGAACTCCCCAGGCACAGACTGACTCCTCTATTGTCCAGCACTATCGCGAATCCCCTGAGCAGCTTGGCCTTCACCAATCTGACCTCGCAAACTTGATGGCGAGACGGGAGAAGCTGCTTGAAGAGAAGAGGGGCCGCGAGCGCAAGTTGAAAGATTTAAAGACCTCCGTGGAAGGGCTTTGGGAGCGCTTTGGCGTTGAGGAGTCCGACAGGAAGGCCTTCCTAGCGGCAAACCGTGGCTGCGGACTTCGGACTATTAATGAATTCGAAGAAGAACTGGGGCGTCTTAATGAGCTCAAAAAACAGAACTTACATCTGTTTGTGGAAGACGCACGATGTCGGCTCCAGGAGCTGTGGGATAGCCTCTACTTTTCGGAGGAGGAGATGCTTGACTTCACTCCCGCCTTCTCTGACGTATATAGTGATGCCTTGCTAGAAGCGCATGAGGGAGAAATCACACGCCTGGAGACACTAAAAGAACAGAGAGCGCCGACACTGCAGCTGATTGACAGACATCGCAGCCTTTTGTCCGAACGTGAGGCCTTGGCTGCTTCTAGTCAAGATGCATCTCGTCTCATGGCCCGTGGGAACAAAGGAGAGAGGCGCGATCCTGGAAAATTACTTAGAGAGGAGAAGATGAGAAAGAGGATTGCTAAGGAGCTGCCCAAGGTGGAAGCTGACCTGCGAAAAGAACTGGAATACTGGGAAGAAGAATATGGCAGGCCATTCCTCGTCCACGGGGAGAGATACCTTGATGAGCTCACAAAAGCCGTCGCGAAGCCTCCACCGCGCTCGAAAACCCCTTCTGTGCCGTCAAGTACTACCAAGCGAAACACAGTGCAACCGTCTCGCCCTGGCAGTGTCATGAGAGGGCCCCCTCCTTCGCGCTCTGTCACCAAAACGCCGACATCTTCCTATGGCTCAACCACCAAATATAACACCATAGGTCCATCTCGGGCACCATCTAGGGCTGGTGCAAAGTCACCAACGAAGATTCCGGGCCGCGTACCGCTCGGAAATATGCCCCATGGAAACAATTCTCCTGATCGTCGGGGCCCAGGCAACTACTCTTCCAGTACCGTAAACGGCAAGTTACCATCGTCTCGCGCTCCTCCCCCGAGAATGAGAGCTCTCACTGGAGTTGAAAATCGGGACGAGCGGGGAAGCTATCTATTTGACCCTCCCCGATGCGCTAGTGCTCTGTCCAATACCTTTGTTCGGCCAGTGAGTCCTGAGGATGTCTATGACGACCGCAACCAGAGGTCATTCATGAGCTCTTCCATATTCTCCCAACGATCTGCCGGATTCTCTCAATCATCGCAATCATCCGCTTCATCTGTGTCCCTCGCCTCCTCCACACAAGGTTTCCCCCGACCAAACCCCTACCTGCAGCACCCCCCACCACCCCCGGCGCCTCGACAGGTGTCCGACTCTTCTACAATCAACACTGTCAGTGCCGGGTCTGAGAATTGGGAGACATTTGACGATGGATCTGAATCAGAGCCCGATGCTAGCGATGTGTATTACGCCAAGCTTCGTGCTGCACATGGAAAGCGCTCAATGCCTGAAGATCATCACCAGAGTATTTCTCTCATGGGAAAGAAAACGAAAGGCATCCGAAGTGTTAGCCCTGATGAGTCAACAGCGATTCAAAGTGGACATATGATTCGAGTTGCTGGAAGCGAAGCTGAGTGGACCGATGATATGGAGCCCTACTAAAAAGTTGTCCCATCACGTTGAATTGGATTCCTTCTTTCGTTTACTCGTTTTCTTTCATACTTGCTTGAAGCCTTCAAACGCTTCTCAAGAACGTGGCTACGAGACCATCCGACATTGACTTGACGACTCTACGATCGACGTCTTCGTACATGCGCAACTAATAATCGAGTGCTTACTGTCTCAAATGATACCGCCGACTACACAAACAAACTAATTTTCTATGTTAAAATTTGGGAATTGTACCATACTTCCCGTCCCTGCCTGGCGTGATTGTTCTCTCTTTCCGGGGACGAGGGCCTACCAACTGATGTTGCCTTGCTGAAAGGACGTTCTCTGATACCAACCAACCTTTTCTTAAAGCCCTGATTGCCTTCTTGTATTATGGTTTGTCTGTACTGCTTGAATAATGCTCCCTGTCCTCTTTTTATGGTTAATTTTTGCTTTCTTATTCCGTGAGACCCAGGTTTTGTTTTGAGGTTTTTTGTCTGGTTTATGGCAAGGTCCGTTTATTCCCGATGGTATTGCGCGAGCCGCATAGCATCATATTTCTTTGTTTCATTTGATTCGATATCAGCGCAGCGTTCTGGTCCTGTTTGAATATGTTGATATGTTTAGGAATGGATTTGGTTGTTTGAAACTTCTCTGTCCAGTAAACCCTTCCTTTCGTTCGTAGGTCCCTGAGATCTAAGCCTCCGTACAAGCATAGAACCCTTGGAATAAACCACTGAGATTCAAAATTTATATACAGTCTTGTCTGTCTAGATATTAAATGTGAATTATATACAAAACAATAAATGATTAAAAACAACCACGCAGGCTACATCATGCCTTCATACCTTCATGCCTTCATGCCTTCATGCCCAACTGTTCTGAGCCCATCGACCTGTCCAAAGACTGCGACAGGCACATCTGATAATACACCCCCTGTTTCCGCTGCAATTCCTCATGACTACCTACCTCAACCACCTTTCCGTCCCCAAACACAAAGATCACATCCGCATCTCGAATCGTCGACAGCCGATGGGCCACCGCAATCGTCGTCCGCCCGCCACTCTTGCCCGCCATATCCAACGCCTCCTGAACGAGTCGTTCAGACTGCGTATCTAGCGCCGAAGTCGCTTCATCGAGAAGCAGCAGCTTCGGATTCCGGATTAGCGCACGCGCAATCGCAATGCGTTGTCTCTGCCCGCCGGAGAAGGACATCCCTCGGGCTCCGCAAGGGGTGTTGAACCCCTGGGGTAGGGAGAGGATAAAATCGTATGCATTGGCTTGTTTTGCGGCCTCGTGGATGGCTTCGTCGTCGTCGGCGTTATCGTCAGAGGGTAGTTCTTGTTTGTCGATTGGTTGCTTGTTGTGAGTGATTCCGAGGGCGATGTTATCTTTTACGGTGCCTTGGAAGAGGACGGGCTCCTGTTGGACGAGGGACATTTGTTCGCGGTAGAGGATTGGGGAGAGGGAGGCGATGTTGGTGTCGTTTAGGGAGATTGTGCCGGAGGTGGGGTCGTAGTAGCGTTCTAGGAGAGAGATGAGGGTGGATTTTCCGCAGCCGCTGTGGCCTACGAAGGCGACGAATTGGCCGGGTGGGATCTGAAAGGGGAGAGTTAGAGTGAAGGGTTTTGATGAATGGCTCTTTTTTCTTTTTTTTTTGGAAGGAATGGAGGGAGGTGACTTACGTTCATGGAGACTCCTCGGATGACTGGGGATGGACGAGAGGGGTAGCTGAATTTGACCCGGTCAAGGGCTAGATTACCGTTGCCATTGAGACCTTGGTCTTTGTTTTCGGGTGTTTCTTGGATTTGGGGCTTCTCGTCCCGCAGGTTGAGAAGGAAGTTTCCTGCACTGGTAGCTCGAGTGATGCTGCCAGTGCCGGCGAAGAACTGAGCTGCTCCTTGGCCTGCGAAGAGAACCCCCATGAAGACGATGAAGAATTGATGGGCGGTATACTCCCCGGAAGCCAGGAAGCGGGAGCCATACCAGAATCCTAGAGCCATGACGAGGAACTCGACGGATTGAGACAGCGCGTACAGAGCCATTGAGAAAACCATCGACTTGGCCGAGTTGCGGATGATGCCTGCTAGGCTCTGACGGTATTCTTTGAGTAGGTCGGCCTCGAGTGTCAGCGAGGAGACGGTTCTTAGGGCGCCGACTGCCTCCACGGCCAGGCTGGCGCTTGCGGAAAACCGTGCTTCGGTGTTGCTATTCATCTTGGCTTCGAGGCGAAGTCCAATCAAAGCGGCCCCGATGAGAACGGGGAGGCCAGCGAAGACCATCACTAGGGCAAGCTTCCATCCGTAGCCAATAGCAAGACAACAGCTCGCGACGAGACTGATTAGGATAATGAGCATTACAAAGATGTTGATGGAAATGAGCTCCTGGAGGTTGTTGGGGACGGTCAACAAATTGGACGCCAAGGCTCCTGAGGTATTTTCAGGTCGGTCAAAGTACTCAATATCCATGTGTACAATGCGTTGAAAAAGTTCTAATCGGTAGCAGTGAGTGATAATTTGGGAGATGAGATTGCATATCCCTCCGATTATCGTGTAGGTGATGAGGTTGCCGAGCGCAACAATGAAAAACATGAGAGCAAAGAAGTTGGCACGATTGGGATCTTGGGCTTTAGCTGGGGAGAAAATGTCGATTAGTTGCGAGAATAAGAGTGCTTGCGCTGGCCAGGTTGCAGCAGCAACAGCGCATCCGATAAGCACAATACCAATGAGTGGGTAGATGGCTTTCTGCTCCTGTATTATTAGGTATAGCACTGTCCAGAGCGATCGCGTTTTGGAGGTCGTTTCCGATTCAATCACTGATTCTTCATCTGCACCTTTCGTGCTGGTATGGGTGAAACGTCTAGCTGCCTTGTTGCCATTATCCTCCTTCTCTCGAAGAGGCTCCTCGGGGGTCTTTGACGGACCACTGTGAAGGTCCTGGGCTTTGACCAGACCTGCATAACTACCACCTAGGGCAATAAGCTCCTCATGGGTGCCCTGTTCTCCTATCTGCCCATTGGATAGAACCGCAATATTATCAGCGTTTTTGACGGTTGAAAGACGGTGGGCAATAATAATCGTTGTTCGGCTCTTGGACACACGATCCATTGCTTCTTGCACGACTCGTTCTGCTTGGGGATCTAGGGCGCTTGTTGCTTCATCGAGCAACAAAATCCGTGGGTTAGATACTATGCTGCGGGCGATTGCGATGCGTTGCTTCTGCCCTCCACTTAATGTGCCACCTCGCTCGCCAAGATCGGTAGAGTAGCCCTAAAGGTGTGTGAGAAGTTATTCTACAATAAATGCGGCGAATTTTTGAGAATTAGCTTACCTGTGGTAGAGCTTCAATGAATTCATGAGCAAAACTTGACTTGCAAGCTTCTTGTACGAGTTGAAATTGTTCGTCGTGTGGTAAGATCTTCTGAGAGTCTGAAAATCCCTTCGCTACGTTCTGAAAGACCGTTCCCCTGAATAACACAGGCTCCTGATGATGTCATGTTAGTTTAATGTGCAAAATAGAAGCTATGCAATGAGCAACAGCGTACCTGTTGGACCAGCGCAATTTGATTCCGAAGCCACTTTGTATTGAGCTCCTTTATTTCCTTTCCATCGACTGTAATAGACCCGGAGGTTGGTTCGTACCAGCGCTCTAGTAAGCCGATTAATGTACTCTTGCCAGATCCACTCGCACCTACTAGGGCGGTGGACTTTCCTGCTGGGATGGAAAGAGAGAAATTCTTCAATACTTGTGCCGTTGGCCTCGAGGGATAAGCAAAGCTGATATTTCGCACTTCAATGACGCCATGGCATTCTTGAGGCTTTTCTCCGTCGTTTGACAAGGGGTCTAGTTGCGATGGCTTATCCATTATTTGGAAGAATTCCCCAGCTGCAGCTACCGCACTTGCTATTGCCGTGAGCTGTGGGAAAAAAGTGTTGATGGAGCTAGATGCCATTACGACACAGAAGACAACTCTATAAGACGAGAAGCAAAATTATGTCAGTAAATCTAGGAAGCCATGGGGAAAAATATTCATACGTGAAGACTTCACCAACTGCCTCGATTTCTCCCCTCTGGTACATGCGATAGCCTTGCCAGAAAGCCAGGGCATTACCTGCGTATAAACAAAAGTAGATGGCGCCTGACATCACCCCATAGGCTATTGTCTTTTTGTTCCCATACCGATGCGCTTCCTCCAAATATTCACTGTATTTTGCTACCATACCGTCCTGGGCAGAAAAGGCATGAACGGTTCTGATTGAAGATAGAACTTCCTGGGCCAAAGCAGCTCCACTGGAATATGCCTTGACCACATTGGCTTCAATAGTAGCATCGATGGCCAGACAGATACCAATAACAAGGAACATAGCGGGGACAACAGTCAGAGTAATCAATGCTAGCTTCCACTGTATCACTATCGCTACGGTGAATGCGGCGAAAAGCATGGCAAAGCCCTGAATTAGAAGGACGAGCTTTTCCGAAATTCCCTGGTTGATTCGGGTCGCATTTGTGCTGATTTGAACAGCAGGAGACGTATTTTTGGCCGTATCGAAATACCATATCTCAGTACGAAGGAGATGTTCGAAGTATGCCTGTCGCAGCGCCCTGGTGGTGCGAGTTCCAGAGATGGAGATGGATATGGTACCAACGTAGGTGAGGACAAATTTCCCAACGAAGAGGTAAATGAACCACAGGACAAATTCATTAATGTCCTTCTGGAATTCCGATGGATCTGTTGTTCCGGGGGCGTAATTGCTGAATTTGCTGGTGAACTGTCCAAAAACAATGGTCATCAAGGGCATGGCAGAACCGCTGGCGATGGCGCAAACGATAGCGATACCATTCAATGCCCAACCGAGGTGGTCGGCATACTGAAAGATTCGCTGTTCTTGAATTAGTCAAGTAGATCTCAGGTAGAGGTGAGGGATCGTACCCAGTAATTGCTGAAGCTGGCTTTCTGCTCCTCCTCCTGCTGGTGGTGGACTTGGTCATCTTTCTCACTCAAGTCCTTCTCACTCTCTGTGTGCCCCATATGAGGTTATTGGAAGCTGTATATGTAAATATATATAATTTGATTGACAAAGAAATCAATGATCTGAAGGATGATACTGGATAAGGGATGGAGTTTCCAACAAAGAATGAGCATCATCACCACATATATACTCTTTACCCCTGGCCCGCGCCGTATTTTTCCTAAATAATAAGCCCTCCATTATTGTCGCCCAATTCGGAATTCGTAGCACATCGTTTCCCATATTAGATTTAGATAGAAAAAGAAACATGGGCCGGGTCGCCGTATAGTACTTGGGTAGAGTAAGCTGTGTTTGTAGGCGCTGGCTGGATTGGGTAGAGGAGGCTGACTCATCCGGGCGGCCGGACCCCGCGGTCCCGTGGCAGCGAGGATTCCCATCAGGCGTCGCGGTTGATCTCACCTTTTGTTCATCAACACGGATTCTTTATCCTCCAGCTCGAGAGGACATCGGATAAATTCGGCATGATGTCTGGGCGGGGGTCGGAGGAGACCATCCAGGACCGGCGTCATCGGCTGTCGTCAATCCCGAAAGCAGTGCGTGCGATAGCCCGACCCACTCTCTACTTGGTCGTATACTAAGAGATCTTAATACAGTGCGAGGCATGCAGAGTTCGCAAGGTTCACAAGCCTTAAGTTAACTCTATACTATAATATTTTTCTTTCTAACAGCCGGAATCTGACAGGTTCGCTGCGATCGCTCCTTTCCTTGCTCAAATTGCCGAGCCGCTGGTATTGCTTGCCAACAGACTGAAGCCAAGGCTGAGAGTCGCCCAAAGAGTGATCGAGTGGCACAGCTGTAAGCTTCCTGTCTAGGCAGTAGACTATTACGAGCCCATCAACTTATATCATCTAGGGAGGATCTCGTTGAGCGTCTTGAGGAACGGCTATCTCGCGTTGAGAAGCAGCTTGGAGATCGAAATTATCCATCTGAGCAATTCTCCGTAAATTCCTGCCCAACTCCTCTATATGAAGGCGAAACATCCTTCACTAGCATCTCTGCCCAGGCCACAGAGGTGGCTGCGGCCTTCTCGCGTGGCGCTGGACAAGGCGACAACCTCGCCGCATCCTTGAGCGACTTGCAAGACCTGCTTCGGCCGTCGAGTACTTTAGACGACTATCAGTTCGGGAACAGCACCCGGCTTCGGTCAATGCCAAACATCAAGCCGCTGCCTGCTGAGTTGATTGCTGCTGTCGTGAGGTCTTTCAAGGGTGTGTTATGCTTCTCATACTGAAAGAGATAGAAGAAGATTGTAAAATTACACCCAGCTAATCCTCCTAGACCGCACTCCAATTTTCCTTCTATCGTTCCCTATGAAAGATGTTTCCATGGTGGAAAACCTGTGCAGCAGAGTCTACTTCCCAGCGGAGCCCATATCGCTTGGCCATATTACATCAATGCATGGGATGTTGCTGGCACTGTTTAAAGAATCCATAGGGCTGCAGACCCCTCTCGCAAAACAGTATGATCTCAAAGCATACGCGAAGCAGTGTGAGGCAAACTTTAGTGCTGGAATCGAAACCTATGAGATGCTTGTGGTGCCTTCTTTCGAGAATATCCTTGCGCTAACCTTGGGGGTATGTATTAGTTTTTCGAACCATTTACATTGCGCTCAAGGCTCACCTTCCTTCGTTCATAGATTATCAAAGCCCAAGACGAAGCCAAAGTAATGTTAAGCTACACTCTTGTCTCTATCGCAGCGAGGCACTGCCTGATGCTCGGCTATCATCGCGCCTCGACCTACCAGAACCAGCCAGCCGACAAAGCCGCGAGCATGTGTCGCCTCTTCTGGAGCATCTACATGTATGACAAAAACACATCGCTCATAATGGGCCGTGCGTCTTGCATTCAAGACTTCGAGATCGACATTCCGTACCCAACGCTCTCTGAAATCCCCTCCGTTCGGCCCTGGGACGAGACATTCGTCAGGTATATCAAGCTTGGCCAACTCCAGGGCCAGATATACGACCGAGTCTACTCAGCCGCTGCCCTAAAGCTCAGCGCCCTAGAGCGGGCTCAAACTGTCAAGAACCTCACAGCTGAACTAGAAGAATGGCATTTCCAAATAGAGCAGGTAACAACCCCCTCATCCCCCCCCCCCCCCTCCACTTGTACAGAAAATTTCCTAAAGTTAGTTCCCTGCCGCAGATCGACTACAGCCAAATCAACACCCCTCAGGTCTTTGAACTCTCCAAACCAACCTGGGACATCATGTACTACTCCATTCTCACCTCCCTCCTCCGAGGTACCTCAATCTCAACCAACACGCCCGAAATCACCTCCAAGTGCTTTCAAACCGCCCGCCACGCCCTAAAAGCCCATCTCAAATGCTTCCCCATGTACCGAGAATCCAACATCGTTTCGGTCCGCGACTACGCGAACTGGTAAGCCCCTTCTCTTCTTTCATTTTCATTGACTTATTTATTTTTTCTAAAAAAATATTTAAATATGTATAAAGGGTGATGCTCTACTCCTCCTTCACCCCCTTCATCGTCATCTTCCTCCACGCCATCGCAGCCAGCAGCGAAGAAGACGTCCAACTCCTCGAAGACATCGTCAGCACCCTGCAGCCCATCCGCGGAACCTCAAAGGCCTCCACCCGGCTCTACCAGATCTGCACCATCTTCGCGCGGGTCGCGAGGGCCCTCGTCGAACGCCGGAATTCGTTCCTAGGCCCGTATAACAAACAGGATGACTCGCTGCAGTTGCTTAATGACCCCGGTCAGGCGTCGTTGTTTGATCCCGAGTCCTTGCAGGATTACTTTGGGCCGGAGATGATGGATCAGTTTTCGTATTCCGAGGCGTCGGATATGTCTGCGATTTTGGGGAATTGGGCGAGTGGACAGCCGCCGGCGGTGGATTTGTTGGGGATGGGGTTTGGGGAGGGGGGGCATTGAGAAGGGGTGGGGGAAATGTATGTATGTATGTATAAGGGATGGATGAGGCGGGTGGTATATAAAAGGTATATAAAAGTAGGATGGGTGACTTGAGGTTGCTTTTTCTAGTTATATAGTACATCCAAGAATAAAGGTGGGCTACTCCCAAATCATATAATACATAGTGTATCGAACTACGAACGAGGAGCAAGAGAGCCCATCCAGGAGATATCGTCACTGGGTTTCGGGCGTGGCGTAGCATTCGCTCGCCTGGCGGCATTAGGAGACCTGATCCCCCCTTCCATCGTTAGCTCCATCGCCTCTTGAAGTCGGCGGATGGACTCCGGACGACCTAGAATCTGCATCGTTTCGGGGATACCTGGGCCTGGGGCACCTGCAGAGAGGGCCCAGCGAAGGTAATGGTAGAGCTCTTTCTTGAATGCTTTGTCGGTTGCAACGCGGGCCTTTTCTGAATCTGCGCCGACGGCGGTTGCACCGTCGTAGGATGAGATGTTGGATTTGTGTGTCTCGATGGTCCAGTGCGAGGCTGGCGCGAGACAGAGTGCTGCGGCTGCGGTGTGTAGAGAAGAGATGGGAATAGCTGGCTGCGGAGATTTGTTTGGGGGTGCAGCAGTAGGTGTATATGCTGGTCTCTCGAGTGTGGTGGTGAAAAAGGAGGAGTTTCGTTGGACGAATTCGTGGGCGTTAGTAAAGGATTTTGCGTCGGCTTGGAGGAGTGGTGCGATGTATTCGGACATGGTGCGTGGCTGGAGAATTGGTGCTCTACAATTTTTTATATAATGCGATTAGAGGGAGTTTTCATAACAAATGGTAATATTGGGACATACAGTTGTTCGGCGGTGGTGGTCGTTCCCACAGCTTCGGAGACCTTGGCGATCATCTCATCGAATTCAGGCCCGCCATTTGCGGCGAACCGCTGTGCATGCGCCTTCTGCAGGAACCAAAGTTTCTCGAAAGCCACGACGGTATTGCCCCGAGTAATTTTAAGGTTGAACTAGTAGAGGCGGACGGGGTCAGTCGCGCTGATCATCCGGGACGAAACAGGTCAATCGCACTTACAATCTGTTCTAATTCCTCGAGGCTGAAGACGTCAGATTTTTGGGTATGAGACCACCCAAGAAGGGCAGAAAAGTTCACCAAAGTCGCGGGAAAGATGCCCTGTTTGTCCTTGAAGAAAGTAAGGTCGATATCTGCATTGCGTTTGCTAAGCTTCTGGCCGGATTTGTCAACGAGGAGAGGGACGTGACCGAAACGAGGGGGCTTCCAGTTAAAAGCATTGTATAGCGCGACATGCAGGGGGGTAGAGGGCATCCATTCCTAGGAATGGCAGCTATAGTTAGTGACATTCAATGGTGATTTGGGTCATTTTATCATAGTGCGCTTACAGTGCCTCGGATAACATGGGTGATTTTCATGAGGTGGTCATCCACCACATTCGCGAGATGGTAGGTCGGGTATCCGTCGGATTTTATCAGGATGGGATCGTCATACACACGCTCGATAAGATCCAATTTATTCGGAGTGCGATTCTGTCCCGTTTTGCCGTAGACCAAGTCCTCGAACATAGGATATCCCTCCACCTTCAACCGAACCACATGCGATTCTCCCTTAGCTGCCTTCTCCTCAGATTCTTCGGGGGATATGTCTGCGCATTTCCTGTCGTATCCTGGGGGTAGGCCTGCTTGGCTGCGGTGTCGCGCGAAAGCGTCGAGTCGATCTGTAGAGCAAAAGCAGCGATAGGCGTGGTTATGGGCTATAAGGTCGTTGGCATGAGTGCGATAGATCGCCGTTCGTTCAGACTGAGCAGGAAAAGCATGTTAGTATTAACAATCAACAAATATAAGTATACAAGGTTCAGCTCGGATCTCACCTGTCTATAGGGACCGTAAGAACCGCCGACAATAGGGCCTGTTCACATCCAATTGCGGTTCCATCAGTAACGCCGCGCTCGGGAAGCTCGTCATTGTGTTCCGCATCTCACCTTCATCCCACTGTAACCCAGCCCATCGGAGATCATCATACAATCTCTGTTCTGCGCCTGGAATAGTCCGTTTCTACCATCATCCATCAGCGCTGGACTGTCAATCCCGATCCTTGTAGGTTAAGCGCACCTGATCTGTATCCTCGATCCGGAGGAGAAACTGTCCGCCCGTGCGCTTCGCAAGAAGATAATTGAACAGGGCAGTTCTTAGCGATCCAAGATGGAGATATCCGGTCGGCGACGGGGCGAATCGAGTTCGAGCCGGTGTAGCTGGTAGGTTGGTCTTTTTGTTGTTGGTGCCGGCGCGGAAGTTCGGTGCAGCGACCGCTGAGCTGGCTCGTCTGCATTGGATGCATATCCACGAACGGTGGACAAGGAGACCGGGACGGTGGGCCCTCATGGTACGGAGGAGGTAGGGACCTGAGAATACAGCCCTCTATCGTGGCATCAAAGGAAGCTCACCTCTCCAGGAACCGCACGTGGAACTTTTTGTCTCTTTTGTCAGGCAATCGTGGAGGCGGAGTTCAAAAGGCGGACGGAGATTTCCGGGCCTGTGATTGGTCATGGATGGAAGCCCAGCATGTTTACCTTATTATTTTTAGATACCTATTTTTTAAGGCAGCTCTTCAAGTTCTCCATCTCCAACACTTTTATTATTTATAGCCTTGCATCTTATCTTTGATTTTAGCTCTTCTATCGTAGATAATGCGCTTTATCTGCATTTTACTCAAAGCAGGCAATTTTTAAAGCTTGAGAAATCTACATCAATGCGCTCCAGTGTAATCCTGAAAGCCCTGATAAAATTAAGGTACTTGGTACAGCCCTGTTGCTAGACAGACCCAGAGAATGGGGTAAGGTAAGTATAACCTCAAAGGTAATCTCAAGATCCTTATGGGGGATCTGCGTGGGAGGGCACTGCTGTTCTGTTCTAGGTTCTATTCCCTCGAATGCCCCCGGAGGATTTCTTTTGCCATCTTTCTTATTCGCCCTGAGCTCCAAATTACTCGACCCACAGTAGGCAATCAGAGTGCTTGGATATAGACTTACCAGTGATCGCCTATCCCCAGCTTCGCGGAAACTTGTTGATACAAGTCGCGTGGGGGTCCGGGGGAGTGCAAGTATGTGATAAAGTCTATATCAGTTCCTGTTTGGTAATTTCATCCATGATTCTCCTGTATGCCATGCCGATTCTACGTCGTTATCCTGTTCTTGCCCTGTTTCATCTTCCTCTTGGGAGGGTTTGATTAGAATGGACCGATTCTGATTGATCGCCTGATCCACCACTTGTTTGCTTTTTTCTGCGGAAAGACAGTAAGATGACGACGGGCTAGACTAGCTCGGGGCCGCCTTTTTGGGGGTCCTCGGCATCAGAGCGCAATTGTCTCAGCAACAGACTTGGTTTCGACGCAGATGGTGGAAATGCACTCTCCCTTTTGACATTCATGATTGCATGACTCGCTCTGGCCGGGATTGCTCTGGATGTGACCCCCGTGCTTTTCTCCAGCTCTCACCTAGATAGCGTGGGGCACAGAACCGCAAACGGGGGCTCCATCGTTTCTTGAAGCATAGTTCCGTGCACCTCCCTGAGCCGAAAGCCAATTTGTGCCTGGTCCGAAAGAGTGGAAATGGGAACTCCATATTATTAACAAGTATCCCCCCTCGTTATTTAAAGCGCTCTGCGTCCCCGCCTCTTCCTCGGTCTCCACTGCTTGCTTGAGCCTGGCCGTGGAAGAAATTTTCGGGACACCGGTTTGCCCCCTCGGACTTGCCCCGGTACTAGTCGGCATCGACACCCAATAATAACCGGTCCGTCCGTCTCAAAATAAATCATGTAAGATGCCACTCACCGTACCATCTTGATATCGATGATATTTGGGAAAACAAGGCGGAAAAAGAGCCAAGAAAAAGAGGAACCTGCAGGGGGGAAATTATTGCATGCAGAACCACCGCTAACAGTGCAGTGCACCAGTCGGAATTAATCGCTTTCCCGGTCCTTGCTCTTGCGTCATCATGTCTTGTCAGTCAAAGTCATCCTGCGAGGGCTGCTCCTGTAATGGAGCTAGCAACCGGGGGACTGTAAATATTGAGGACTGTGAAACCGAGCTTCTTGCGCTCCGAAAGCGTACAATAGAGCTCGAGAAAGCACTGGCATCAGCGAAAAATGGTGCCTCTGGCATCCCGAAGGCGGGGCGCAGGTTGCGATCGGCCGACTGGTTCAGATGTGAAGGCAACCCGGCAATGATGGCACTGTACATTGAGCGGTATCTCAACTACGGGATGACAAGAGAGGAGCTGATGTCCGGAAAGCCTATCATCGGAATCGCGCAGACTGGGTCGGATCTGGCGCCATGCAATCGTGGCCACTTGGAGCTCGTGAAGAGGGTCCGGGAGGGTATCAGGACCGCCGGAGGCATTGCTTTTGAATTTCCCACACATCCTATTCAGGAGAGTAGCAGAAGACCGACTGCCTGTATCGACCGGAATTTGTCATATCTAGGCCTTGTGGAAATCCTTCATGGCTACCCGCTTGATGGTGTTGTTCTTCTTACTGGTTGCGACAAGACTACACCAGCGTGCTTGATGGCCGCCGCCACAGTGGTGCGTCGCTCTCGAGAGACTACTTCAGCGAGTCCTAATATGTTCAATTCACTGACCTTTAATAATCATAGAATATTCCCGCCATCTGCCTTAATGTTGGACCCATGCTGAACGGCTATGTGAAAAACGAGCTCGCAGGCTCGGGAATGGTGGTGTGGAAGGGAAGAGAGATGCATGCTGCAGGTGAGATTAATCAAGAAGAGCTGGTTGATTACATTTCCAAAGGGTATGTTGCAACCTCTAGGGTGATCATTCGTTATCTTAGGTAGATTTCTTGCTTACTGAGTTCCAATAGGGCGCCGTCGGTAGGACATTGTAACACGATGGGAACAGCGTCGACGATGAATGCACTTGCGGAAGCACTCGGAATGGCACTACCCGGATCGGCTGCTATTCCTGCCCCATATCGAGAACGTGCTCAATGTGCTTATGAAACGGGAGAGAGGATTGTTGAGATGGTACATGCCGATCGCAAGCCCAGCGACATCATGACCCGGGAAGCATTTGAGAACGTGATCGTTGTCAACACTGCAATCGGTGGTAGCACGAACGCACCCATTCACATCAACGCCATCGCAAAGCATATTGGAGTCGACCTTTCATGGGACGACTGGGATGAACTGGGGTTTCAAATCCCGCTTCTACTCAATGTGCAACCTGCAGGTGAATATTTGTGCGAAGAATATTATCGAGCAGGCGGTCTCCCAGCTATCATGGCCGAGTTGCTCGATGCTGGTAAATTGAAACCAGACACCCTAGCTTGCAACGGGCGCACAATAGCAGATAATGTTCGAGGACAGCATACATGGGACCGACGGGTTATCCGGCCATACAAGGAGCCACTCATGCAAGACGCAGGATTTCTCCACCTCAAGGGAAGCTTATTTGAGTCTGCTATCATGAAAACTTGCGTCATTTCGGAGCCTTTCAGGCAACAATTCTTGGAAAATCCTGATGATCCAAATGCTTTCGAAGGAGCGGTTGTAGTCTTTGACGGACCCGAGGATTACCACCATCGGCTTGAGGATCCATCCACACCCATTGATGACCGCAGTATCTTAGTAATGCGGGGAACAGGCCCATTGGGGTATCCTGGGGCGGCCGAAGTGGTCAACATGCATCCTCCTGGCCATCTTCTACGACAGGGGGTCAAGTCACTGCCCTGTATTGGAGATGGACGGCAATCGGGAACTTCCGGGTCCCCATCTATCTTAAATGCCAGCCCTGAGGCGGCAGCTGGCGGGAACCTAGCGCTCCTGCGAGACGGAGACAGGCTGCGCGTTGACCTCAACAAGCGACGTGTAGATATTCTTTTACCCGAGGAGGAACTGAGCCATCGACGGGATGAGATGGAAGGCAAGGGAGGTTACGGTGCCCCGGAGAGCCAGACACCATGGCAGGAGCTATTCAGAAAGGAAACGAGCCAGCTGAATGAGGGGATGGTGTTGCGAGAGGCGGTCAAGTATCAACGCCTAGCCCAGCGCTATGAGGCACCTAGACATAATCACTGAGTCATTGCCCATCTAAGGTTTATGCAAGGAGTTTTGTTATCTCTTGACAGTTGTCGTTCTCACAGGGTGTCTTCGGACCACCTCGTTTACTATTCGAAAAACCTGTAAATACGTGCACAAAATACATGTGTATCCAGGGTGACCCATGTCGCACGAACGGGGTTCTGGGTCTTTCGTCACTTCACGTCGCGTTGGTTGAATGTAGGATTCTGATGCTGGAAAGAGACGAGCTCACCATAGACTGTTGGAATCTAGTCGCCACCCCACCGTCATCTGTAGAGCACCGGCTAAACCTGTCGGGATTTGAATAATAACTAGGAAATGAAAGGCTGGCTTTTTAAGAGAAACAACGGAGGAACGATTGACCAAAATGTGAGATTATTCCCCCCACAATCGAGCAGGTTCAATTCTTGAGCTTTGCGATCGTCATTAATTTGCCCCCCTTCCTTTACTTCGTTATTCCCCTATTGAGCAATCGACATTCATCTCACTGCATATTAGCAATCCACTCCGACAGTTTAGATGAAAAACCGGCCTGGGCAGACTGGCGGTCACCATGGAGTGGATAGCCGCATGATAATAAGGCTGGAGGGAAGCCTGCATCCTTCAGGATGACAACAAGGGGAGTGATAACTCGGTCGCTGTGATTCGAGCTTGCGGGCGAGAGTTCGGGGCTGCCAAGAGAGCCAAGGATGGCATCTGTTTCTTCTTTCAACCCGTACTTATGTTCTGATAGGTGCCGGAAGGATTTGAGCTAGCAAACGGATCCCAGTAGACTGGGACCAAAGCTCCCCCTTTCGCCAGCCAATTCGGTCCAGGATAGTGGGCACATGGCTCCGAGCTTTCGCCTCACAGCACCACCCATGAGTCAAATGATAAATCTCAACACCACCACCTCCAAGGACAGGAAATAATCGTCCATGTCGGACCAACCGGAGGACACTGCTCCCCGGAAAGTCCTCGAATTGCCAGTTGGCCAAGGCCCGGTGGTACGGGGTAACCTCCAGGAAGCGGACGGATGATGTCGTTGAGTTGCCGTAGTTCAGGAACCGTCGGAGCGACCATGGAAGAACCAGGCACACAACAACTCTCAACAAAAGAAAAAATGTGTAAAAAAAATAAAAGTCAAAGTAAAAATATCCGATAGTGGACCCGCGGGTCTCGGCGGCTTTCCCGCGATCGTTTCCCTCTTGCAGCGATCAGGAGTGGAAAGTGGATGAAAGGACTCTGGTCCAGCCTGGACGGTGGACTCCATTCCGCTGGCGAGAATCTGAAAATTTTCGCACCGCCCCATCACTCACTCTGACATAGAGCTGATTTCAGACCAGGCCCCCCATCGCATCCACTTTCCACTGGGTTTTTAAGGACTGCATTTTGCTCCTGTTTTTGTTTTTCCTTTCTTCTTCGTTTGTTTTCCTGTTTCCTTAAAGGATTTTCACCATGTTTTTTGCCCTTTTCCTCCAGTCAGATCCAAGAGTGCCGCCATGCGCTCCTGACGAGCAATAAGAATTCCTGCAGTCCTGTGCGTCGTGCATCGTCGATTGCTGCACCTCTCGCAGTTGAGTCGTCTATTATTGGACCTTGTGGCTTACACGAACCTCCCAACCCGAAGAATCCTTTCTTAGACCCGACTCTCTCCCTGAGATCTCCGTGTTTATCTCGGCCCGGTTCTGGATTCCTGCACCTCCTTGTGCACACCGCATCATTACTATTATTACTGAGCTTGTCTTGCAGCAAGTTCTATAAACTGGGAACACTCGCTGGTCCCATCCTTTACTCAATCTACCGACAACTCAAAAATACCCCGAGAAGAACGCGGTCTCGTCATTACAACTGCTGTCTTAACTCTTTCCTCCTTGTTGTCTTTTTTTTGCTCTGAAATCAAGATACACGAGGTTATTTTGTTCAAAATGGACATCGACATATAACCCCCCGAGTTATTGCTCGCCTCTCCGCCAGTCATCTTTCCATCCTTCCTAAAAGTGAGCGTTCTCGTTATTTTATACCACTTCGCGATTTGAACCTCTGCCTTCCTATTCGAAGACACTTTCCTCTTCAAGACCTTCTTCTCTTTAAAATCATCCGCCAAACTCCATTCATCACTATCTACGATGGCACCCAACCTCTTCTTATGCTTGCGGGCCGTCTTTTGCCCCACGTACTGGTTCCAGCGTGGGGAGCGTATCCAGGGGTCCATCCATAAAGAGGAGCACTGGGAATCTCCTGTTCCCGGCATTTACAAGTACATCCCTGGACAGGGATGGCATCTCATCTACAAGGACGGCAACGAGTATGACGAGAAGGCCCCTGTCCCCGTCGCCTATTGTCGGATCCTCCACAGATACATGTTCGAGCATGAAATGGAAGACCGATGCCATTGGCACACTGTCACCCTGCAAGACGGGGGAAAACCTGAGAAGCTCATGTTTTTTCTTCTCGATGACGGCTACACCTATGTTGCTGGGTGGGACTCGAAGGGAAAATTCATCCCTGGACCGTATCAACGGTGGTACCTGGACCCTGAGACTCGGACCATGCGCCGGGTCCTCTTCCCTCCCAGCTCGAATGTTTCTCGATGCAGTATAGTCGCCGACAAGGTCAACTGAGTGACCTTGTCATCACTTGTGGACTAGTTTATGTCGTCTTGCGTCAGCCTTGCTTGATTATGCGGCTGACACTGTTCGATGGATTGTTGTTGAATACGGTGGTTGGCCCGCCACCATAAACGGGGGCATTGGTTGTCTTTTTTTTTTTTTTGTTTTTAATTGACTTGGTTTCTGTCCGTCGCGCGCGGTTCCACTAATGACTGTGACGACTATTTCGGTAAGGGTTTGGGTAATATGGATATGAATTGGCGTTTAGTTCTGGGATAGAAAAGCGGATAACGGAACGCACTTTGGCCGACATTCGCGCTACTTATTGCTTGACCTATATTATTGCTTGTTGATGTTCTTAGTACTGGTTACTCAGAATATGATGGGTCTTACTTTTTTGATATTTATTAATTCTGTGCAACATAACCTCATGGGTCTCATGTGCCCCGAATAGAGATATTGAACAAGACGTAGTTCTAGAACCCTCTCCCTTACTTGATACCGAGTCGCACCCACCAGATACCACCATAAGATACTACCTAGGTAGTTATCTCGTTATCCCCTTGTACTCCGTACCCCAAATCTATCCTGCATACCAAAGCAAATAAACATAATCTATTCGATTCCAGACCAAATAGACTAAGCCGCACAACGGGTATACTTTATGTACGTACAAGTTACAATCAATCTCTCCCCCCCCTCCAAGAGGAGAGAAAAAAAAAGCATTTACAACTTGGCCGCCTTCTCCCCCTCCTTGACAAACAACCTCTCCAACGCCGCCCTGACAGCAGGTTCCATCCCTGTCTTCGCCGGCCTCATCGTCTCCCTCGCACAGAACACATGTGTATACCCCCCAACAACCTTAACCGCCTCTTCTCCCTGCTTGAACACGCCTACTTCATACGTCACACTCGTGGAACCGAGCTTGTTCACCCGCAGCCCTAGGTCTAGAACGTCCGGGTATGAGACGGAGGCGAAGTAGTCGCAGTACGAATTTACCATGATGGCGACTTGGTTGGAGCGGGGTGGGGGAGGGGCGCCCGAGGCGGTGGGATGGACGGGGGAGGCGTGGCCTTGGTTGTTAGCGGAGAAGGGATCCATGCCGCAGTCGGTGATCAGGTAGTGGTTGATGATGGCGTCGAAGAGTTGGGCGTAGACGGTGTTGTTGAGGTGGGCGTACATGTCGTTGTCGAACCTTGAGCGGAATTAAAAATTAGCATTAGGATTACTAGGTATTAAGGAGGGCGGAGGGAGAGAGTGAGGTGGGTGTACCATCTTGTTCGGTAGTCCTCGTGGAAGACGTAGTCGCTGCGAGTGCGGCGCTTTTTGATGTCGATCTCCTTGAGTGCCATGCTGGTGGTGGTAGAGGAGGAAGGGGCGTGGATTTGTGGTTGCTGCCTGGGTATATGCTGAAGCTGGAGCAAGTAAGTGGTTTAGATTATCTGGTCAGTTATAAGAGAAACATCCCTTCAATGGACGACAGGCTTCAGATGAAGTTGAGAAATTGTCGGTGTTGGTCCCTCGGAGGCAAACAGCCGAGGTCCACTTCCAGATGCCGCCCTCTTTTCTGCTTCATCTTATCGGATTAACGTGCGATCGGCATCTACAGCGAGCTTCCGATAAGCCTTGACAGGGGATTTTCTTCAATTTGCCGTCGTCCTCTGGGATTTGTGCTCGGGTTAAATGCAACAGAATTTATCCCATACCGGATGCAAACATGGCACACCTCCTGATCGTGATGCACTTCCTAGGTACCCCACAGTTAAAGACGCCTATATGGACGAGAGTATCCGCCGCGTCTTCACAAGCAATTCACGCCGGAAACTTGTTAGCAAGCTCATTCTCCATCTTGATATGGAAAACACTTTGCTACTTAAAAGATATTGTTAATGATCTAGCTAATCCAAGGCTATTGTTTGATTGTGTTAAATTTGCTTCCACTTTTAACGTGTCATCTTTGAATCCACAAAGCTATCTCGATTTATCAGCTTCTCTAAGGATGATATCACTTTTCCTTCTCTCGCTGATAGCCATTGCAGTTAATTCATATTTACAGAGTTATGTACAATTTCTTCATTTCCTTTGAGCCAATTGGAACCTAGGAAGATTCACCCTCTCCAAAACAGGTCCTGAAAACTTTGACCAGATGCTGCCTTTCACCTGAGGTATATTCAACAAGGGTCTTATTCGCTTTTCTTTTCCGTTACCCCGGAGCATATTGTGCAGGTAGTGTCCAGGCCATTCTGGTATTCCTCCACGAGGTTTTAAGTGCTTGCATACTAACGTTCCTAAACCCGATTGTACCGATAAAGCCGGTTTAGGTGGAGAGATCTAGGCTCAGCTTCAGGGATCCAAACCCCGCGAACAACGTCATCTTGTGGGATGCTATGATTCAGCGATGGGGCTACACGTCCAATTTTAGGTTCCTTGCCTAATACTCCATGGCTATTGTCCGAACTATATAAGTGCACTTTCTCCTCATCCATTGAGCCTGGTCGTTTTCTACCATCCAAGTCTATATGTCAAACTAAATCCCCAACAAATACTTAAGATATTCAATATGCACATCATAATCCACCATCTCCATACTTCCGCCTCGGAGCGTATCGTGTGGCTATGCGAAGAGCTCTCCATCCCTTACGACCTCGAAACGTACCGTCGGAGTCCCCTCTTCGCACCCCCAGAATACAAATCGCTCCATCCCGCCGGCACCGCCCCCGTCATCCAACGGGGCTCTGTGACTCTCGCCGAAACATGCGCCTGCATTGAATACCTCAGTCACAAGCACGGGGAGGGCAAGCTCTTCCTCTCTCCTGCTCACCCCCTCTACGTGGATTTCCTCTACTGGTGGCACTGGGCCAACGGAACCTTCCAACCAGTCCTGACGCAATTGATGATACTGGGACGGCATGAGGGCTTCAACATTAAAGATCTCCAAAAGAGAACAGACGTCTCTAATTTAGTTTTGACATCTTCGAGGGATCGATTTAAATCGGGCGTTGGGAATGCTGAACGATAGGTTGGAGGGGAGGGAGTGGCTGGTTGGGGATGGGGAGTTCAGCGCTGCGGATGTGATGGTGGTGTTTTCGTTGACGACGGTGATCCTTTTTCTCCCGTATTCTCTGGCAGAGTATCCGAATATCGTTGCGTATCTGGAGAGGATTGGCAAGAGGGATGCGTACCGGAGGGCGATGGGGAAGTGTGAGCCAGTTATGGAGTTTGTGCTGGGGGCGGAGCCACCGGAGAGAGGAAATTGAAATGTTAGATTTTGTATGATAGGTAGGCCATGCGATAGTATACGAGTAGTTTGAGAAATATACCCGACTCTTTTTGATCATGATGAAACGGCTATCGTTTACTGTTTACATTTAGCTGGTACGAGGAGTAAATCGGTCTTGTCTTCCCCCTTCCCTTGGATGGACGATACAATAACTCAAGATATAATCAAAGCTAGGTATCTCGCCTATAACAGCCTTGGCATATGGAAGATAGGCCGCCGACTTTGCAAGAGTGGGGACTTGGGGGGGGGGGGGGGGGGTCGAAAGCCTCCTCCCTACAGACCTCCTAATTTTGATGACTGGGAATTTTAATTGCCCATCATCCCTCTGAATCGTTCGATAACACTGAGAAGTTACTACCCTGAAAAATCCGGTGCCTGACCTTTCCAGTATCCAGTGATTTACCCGTATCCAGGATCAGTCAATTAGCAACATCTGCTAGATTACGTTTTCACAAATGAGGATGGTACACGGGTTATTGGGAATATTTACCCGTTGATTAGAGGATGAATAGCGTAAGGATTATATCGGCGAATCCCTGCAGCCCGAAACGGATGTTCTCTTTATCTTTTCTGAATATACCATTGCGATGGGTGTCGTTGAACTCGACGGTTTGCAACCTCGCTTATTCGTTCTAGCTGATCAGTTTTGTGTGCGTACCGAGATGCCTCTTGCCCATGTGAGTTCAGCGTGTAATTTAGGATTTTCGATACTGGACGACAAGGGGAGTAGGCCTGAATGTAAATGGTTCTGAAACGATGTGCAAATGACTTCAAAGCCACCTTAACCTGAACTATTCTCACCATGGCTGGATAGGAAAAGGTCATATTTTGGTCTACTCATATTATAGCTTTTTTGTGAGAATGACATGGGTTTTAACACAACCCTGTTTCATTCAACTATACCGCGAGAAGATCACCCTGTACTGGTTACACATAAAAAGCCCGAGACACAGCCCTTTTCATCACATAAATATTCAATCAAATCAGCAGCAGCAGATCATCCCGGATAGGGGGATCGCAGATGATACTACCCGGTAGATGCGGAAGCTAGCGGTGCTAGGATCCGTGGACCACCAGGCAAGCTTATTCTTCCAACAAAACGATTCGATTTACCACTCCTGGCAAGTGAAATCATCTTTTGGGTTGCCTACTTTTACCTAATCTAGTGATATGATCTTCAAGAAGCACTTGATGAGTGTCTCACTCAGTAGCCAGTCAAACATCTTAAGACTCCACTACATACAAATGAACTTTTCGCGAAGAGGTTAGTGGCGCCACCGAAGCTTTATTGGCGTTCCGTCAGCAAGCGGCGGACTTTCTGCGAGGATAATCCAGGAACAGAGGAGATTCACCATCAAATGACTGGAAAGGTGCGGGAGACGCTTGAATTTGCTGTTTCTATATTTCCTATTACTGATTCTGAGCCAATGAATCCTGCCACGTAGATACCGGCTCAGCCAATATCTATATGTAACATCCTTTGCCCAGTACCCAGAGTGAAAAATCAAAGACATGAAAATCCAGTCCGCTAGAGGCATTGCATGTGGAGAATTTTTGAACTTTGCTGCCTAGTCTGCTCTTGGTTCCTCTATAGACCACAGCCCTGTTGATAACTTGACACGCTTATTTTGAATAGAGCCGGCCGCGCTTGGGGGGAGTGCAACGCCTTACTAGGGTTCCGTTTGTATGGCTGAGAGCCTGTGGAGGCCCGGTCCTCTATTGTGACTGGTGCCTTCTAACTTGGGGCCCATCTAGGAAGAGCAAGTGTGAATGGAGCAAATGGTCCCTGAGGTCCTAATTTTAGTGGGATTGCTTTCTACAAAGCCTCGCCGTTGTCTCACCTCTTCTTCCTCCCATGGTCAGACGGCAACTTCTTGCCCAAATCGCTGTCGACCCGTCATGTCCCACCAACTTTTTCCTTCTATCCTCCCTTCTTTCACATGATCCTCGCTGGGTTTCCAGCTGCAGTAGCCCGGTGTGGTCGTTAATCTACCCACCTCTTTTCCATTGTCCTTTTAACTTCCCGGACCATAATGGTCTTTAAAGGTGTTTCCATGTACATGGACAAACTATATCGAAAATTCCCGCCCCCTACGTGTTTGTTACAATGCTTCAGAGGAGTTTCAAACTACTGGGGCACCTTACCTGAAAAGAGGAGAAGAAAGATCTCTGTCGTCGTACTGACTCTGGCTATTTTTGGGTTTTTGCTCGAGGCTGGATCCGTAATATTCTACCGCGATTTCTGGGAATGGCAGACAACCTCTCGCTTCCTAAATTTGCATAACGATGCCAATGTCTCCAGCTCCAGCGCTGATCACGTTTGTGACGCCTTTCCATCATACCTACTGTCGCGTGTCCAGGTCGTTTTGAAAGTCGGCAGTTCGGAACCACCTGAGCGAATTGAGACCCAGCTCTCGACTGTTACCCGATGCATATCGAACCTCCTCATCTTTTCCGACCAAGAAGCTGAAATCAATGGCCACCATATCTACGATATTCTCGCAACGCTGCCCGAGTCCTTCTGGGGAAACACATCCGACTCTCAGGCATATGACACGGTCCGACACGGCGGATCGATTGGATCTTCCGAGGGCTGGCTGCTTGATCGATTCAAGTTCCTCCCCATGGTTGAACGCACTTATGAATTGAACCCAACTGCTAAGTGGTTTGTTTTTCTCGAGTCTGATACATACTTTGTATGGGACAATCTATTTCGACTTCTGGATCAGTACGACCCAGCGACCCCGTTATACTTCGGTTCTCCAACTGGCGGGAAAGGATGGACTCATTTTGCGTACGGGGGAACCGGGTTTGTGATTTCATCCGCCGCAGTCCAGAAGCTGGTGGCTCGAAAGGTTGGGGGGCATGGCGAGTATTCTCAGCCTCCCCTTAATCAGCAATATGAGGGATTGATCAAGGAGGACTGCTGTGGCGATTCCATCCTTGGCTGGGCGCTACATAAACGGGGAGTGGATTTGTCCGGTCTATGGCCTATGTTTAATCCGCATGCTGTGAATAGAATCCCATATAACGAGGTACATTGGTGTCAGCCGGTGATCAGCATGCATAAATTGTCGCTGGAGGATATGGTGGGCCTGTCGGAGTGGGAGAGAGAAAGAGGTCAAAAGGTTCAATCCTCTTTACCTTCAATCTTAATAAATATTAAAACCAGGCGCTAATCTTGACTTATCCTTACAGACGCCTTTATTATATGCCGACCTTTTCGAGTATACTGAGATGGGCACCTTTGACTCCAAATCGGAATGGGATAACGGTGATTGGGGTGGATGGCAGGAGCCCCCGACGTCACCCGGACATCAGTCCCTGGAAGACTGCCGGACAGCATGCTATGAGCACCCGAAGTGCCTCTCGTACACCTACGATAGTTCAGGACACTGTACCTTTGTTCCTGCGATGAGACTAGGGGCGAAGAAACCAGACACTGACGGTGTGTTATTCACCGCTGGATGGGATCTAGAGAAGATGAAGGAGTGGCGGGCCACTCATGTCTGCAGGAAGCCCCAGTGGATGAAACCGAGTACGAGGAGAATTTTTTAGATAGAATTATGTTGGTATAGCAAGTTAATACCGTGTTTAATACATTTTATAGAAATTTCATGGATATGCTTTTGCATATTTTGATGTCTATTCAGAACAAGACAAGAAGCGTGGGAAGCAGTATGGGAGTATGTGCTTTCGCCTAGCAATAGGTCCTCTGCACTCATGAACCTGATATTCAAGTAAGCAAACCAAGGTTGAAGAAACTTACCAGCGGCCTAAAATCAGCATTGACTTTCACCTGAGCCCTAACTGCACTTCACTGCACCTGCATGAGTGCTCATCTAGATTCACTACAGCCTCTTCAGAATCGCCAGCCTCCGTGTATCCAACTCTCTGCGCTTTTTATCATTCTTATATACCTCGGCTGGTCGATTCTTTTCGGCTCTTTCCTCTCCACTCTTAACGGGCATCTGTGACCATCTTTCTGCTTTGATAGTTCGAGGTCTTCCTTTCTACATTCTCTCGATTGTTTATTTTTCTCAATTACCAATCGTATGGGCAGCATAAACACCCACCAATTTACATCCCCAAGCAACGACGCGGGGAGAACCTCGAAGAACTGCAATAGCCATCATGGCCGCCAAAGTCTTGGGATTCCTCATGGGTGGCAATGTCAATCAGACTTGACCTCAGGATCCCGTCGCTTCTGATCACGAAGATTCAGAGCATGAAAGCATAAACACCCCGATAAAGAGAAAGAGCCTTTACCCGGTACGCTTGTGTGGTAGATACATCAACAGCCAGAAACCATCACCACTAAAGAGCGGGAAGATCCGTTAAGCGTTTATCCATATTGCCTTCGTCCAGTGGCCTAATGGGGATCTTATCCGCCAAGATCGTACTGAAGATGCCGTAAAAATTGGGCACAAGAATATGGAGACAACACTCTCTTGCCCAACGTGTTCAAATACGCCTACGGGAGCGATGTTGGGAAGGAGCCCGATGCCAGGGGAAAAACCAACATGATTATTTCCGAAGCCATGGCCGAGGAGAATGACTACTTTGATCTAGGGATAATAGCACTCCCTTGAATTAGCCTCGATATAACGAGGGACTGGCAAAGATTTATCGGATATAAAAGACCTTGGAACAGGGGCAATTCCCATGTCCACTTATCTTGTCCAAATCCTTGATTATTGCGCTCCAATGCACAGGTTCCAGTCTTATGAAATAAGCCCAAGATGGTGATGTGGACAATGACTGGGCTGATGAGATTAATTCCTTTAGTATCAGTCATGCTCGGTTCAACTATACCTACGTTATATGTGGGGCTGGCCTTCGCTTGCGTTATCGAGGCTCAGCGCACGAGGCGAGGCTATTTGCAATTAAAATGATGTGATCAATAGAAAAGTCCAAACATGCATATAAAAACCGGAATCCGGATGCAACTTTAATATCGAGGGATACCTTACTATGGGGTAAAAACCCGTGGCGGCCCGCCCCGGTACTAGCACAGCACTGAAAAGAAGCCATAGGGATCAGACGGAGATGAACGAATCATGAACCAGATTTTGGCCGTTCTGGGGTTTGTATCCAGAGACTTGATTTTACCTGTTGTGTATATCGATAGAACGGATGGTCCTTTGAATAAAGATCAAACCTGCGAAAGCCCTCTCAAGGGTTACATCAGAAAAATGACCAGTTCGCGAGATAAACCCTTTTCAGAGAAGTGGGGAACCCGAACCTCATGAGGCGGTACTTTTGTTGCACTTGGATGTTTTGGGATAAGTTCAAGGCGCTGATGTGCCTGGCGAGGCATCACTAATTTCCCCACCATCTTAGATAGCAACCGGCAACGAACCACACGACTCGTTCTCAAGCACCGGATCCTCTCCAGGAATCACACGCGGGATAAACCCGCGTGTTTGCTTTTTGCCTGGGTCCTTAATTTCGGCCTTGTCCATGGCCCCATGGAACCCTGCCTAACTCCTACTACTACTACTACTACTACTACTACGGAGTACTGGAGTACTGGGAAGTACCCGGCACAACGGATGGGCCGTCCTGGAGGCTGAAAGAGGAAAGACCTCCAGAGCGCTAATTTAGAAGGTGTTTGTAACGAGTAATTTGCAAAACAGACCCGGTCCCCCTCACGAGACTCGAGTTGGGTCTCACACCTCTCGTCTCTTTCACTTCCCCTCTCCATCACAAATCCAGAAAGAAACCAACAATGACAACCCGAGACAAAGCTAGATTTTCATTCTTCAGTCATGAGAGGGAAGGAAGCGCCCTAGATATCTTCTCTGCAAATCCAAGGCACTCGTTGGCCTCCAGAGCGAGCTCCGAATCCTCAGTTAACACTATCGATGCCTTAAGCAGCCTCAATCTCCGTCGGCATAAGAAGCCTCGCTCACGCCCGTCACTCAATCACATCAGCACCACCAACAGCCTCCCTTCATCCAGCGACAGTAGCAGTAATCCAACTCATGAGCTCCTGAAACTGAACCGGCACATCCTCGCCCAGACCCAGCAAGCACGCCGTCTCTTCGACCAGAAAGCACCTCATCTTGACGATCCGACGGAGCGTGAGTGGATCCATGCGACAATAACCGATACGGAAGACGCTACGCGCGATGTTGCAATGCTCCTAGAGAGCTCGCGTGTCGAGCAGGAAACAAACAGTGGCCGTATGGGCTTCAAGTCCCGCGTGCGCTGGGTGTTGTGGGATGCACAGCGGGCGAAGGACCGGCGCGATCGCTTGCTTCTTTGTCATCGGAGTTTGATGCCTGTTATGACGCGGCTGCAGCAGGTTGAGACACCGGCTGTGGGTGTTGGTTCGCAGAGAATTGGACTGGAAAGAGCGCAATACTCCGAGTCTGTCGCTGGCTCCAGCAAGGCAACAACGACGGGGACGCCAGATGGGTTTGAAACTGACACGGGACATGAGGCGTATGTGAGCTCCAGCCCTAAATGGGATCTCAGTGTGCATTTGCAGGATCCTGGAATGGAGTTGGTGGTTCCAACTGCGATAACCCCATTGCCGCCCCCGATTCGGCCGTTCCTGACGCAATCAGCGCGGAGCTCGACGGTCAAGCTCGCGCCACAGGAAAGCCCACCCCCTACGGAGCTGGACCATGAACTCTTGGATATGTTGTCATGGCGATGGAACCAGGGACAGCCGGTTAAGCCTGAGAAGAACGAACCTCAGCAGTGATATTATACGTTCATAATGTGTCGTTCAACGATATGATGAAAATTACAATTACATGGCTGCTTCTGCAGCCCTATACATGCCCTCGTGGTTCCTAGACTTGATAACCCAAACACAAGTTATACAATAGTTGGGTACTGGACCTGCGTCTCCTTCTCCAGAACCTGTCCCGAACCCAAGCTCTTCCCCTGCTCATCATATACCTTGATGACCCGTGGGGACATGGTAAACGCGTCCGTTCTCTTATCCCAGTCAAACCTGAATGTACAAGGCTGAGCAAAAAGCCATATACCCAGCTCAGCCATGGCTCTCGCCACATGTGTGAGATGTGCCAGGCGGTCCTCTTCCGAGAAAGTGGATAGGCCATACGGCGCAAAGGCCGACGTGAAGTCGGCGGCGAGCGATTCTGCGGCTCGAGAACGAGCAGCAGCGTGCGTGGGGTCCGTAATGTATGTGCCATGTTGGTAGAGGTAAGCGGTTAACATGCGCCAGGCAAACACGGCACTCTCCGCTATTTGGGTCTCATTAGCATTCATCGTGTTGGGCGCAGGGAAGGATGCGTACCAGTAGTGGAAGAATTGACCTGCGGTTTGGCAAACAACGCAGGGAGCAGTTGGCCTCCTGGCTGGATAGCACTCAAGAGTGTTCGGACCAAGACATGGGTAATAACCTGGCGCTGAACTCTGCGTTGCCCGAGCATGGTCAACAGGGACGCGGGCAGATACTCGCTGTTATACTTGGCCAGCTTCGCAATTGCGTCCTCTGACAAGAGGGATGGAGGCACCCCAGGCGCATAGTAATTGTCAACGTGCAGGCTTGCCTGGTCGATTAAAGTGAGAATGCGACTACGCACTGCCTCGTCGTCCGCCGACTCGGGGACAATGGCAGCGAGAGAGAACGGCGCCCCGGGCTTCTCGCGCAATGGGACGATTCCTACAAATCCGGAGTCGCTATCTGCGGGAATCCCTTTGGGGGACTGGGTTGTTTGACGCTGGCGACGTCGGAAGAAGAGGAATGCCAGTAGAAATGCAATGAGCGCAGTGCCGATGACGCTTCCTACGACGGCTCCCGCGAGCGCTCCGGTGCTGACACCTGAGCTAGAAGCCTGTGGAGGAGAGGAGTCGAAGCCCGGGCTCTGCGTACTTGAGGCGTCGGTAGGGGATTCCCCGGCAGCATCGGTTGTCAATGCTGGAATCGAGGAAGATAGCCCGGCTGTGGCTGTAGGCTGTTGCTCAGTGGTGAAGCTCGTTGTCGTCGTAGTGGAAGTCGCCTTGCGGGTTATTGTAGAAGCGAAGGGCGTCGGAGTTCCATTCCTCCAGAAGTCCCCCGTGTCGACGGTCAATCCATCCGAGAATACCGATCGTGTGGTGGGTGCAAGCGTAGTATTAGCGGGGAAAATTGTCATCAAAGTGTAGGTGGCTAGCTGACCCGTGGGATCAAGCCCTGTTGTGACCATGGAGGATGTACTGTCCCCCATATTGGCGAGATTCACGATGAGCAGAGCGAGAATAACAGGGCTGCAAGGCAAGGCAAATTCCACTGGGTTTCCTGCTGAGAGAGGGGGAGAGAGGGAAGTGCAGACTTTAAACCGTTCGTGTAAGCCCTAAGTTGCAAAATACAAGCCAATACCAGTGCCCAGGCAACTAGGGGGCGCCAACAGGCCCGCTTCAGAATCCCAACACCCATCCCCATGCTTGATTCGCCCAATGGCTCCGTTTCATGCATTTGGGCCCCAAAGCGAGGAAATGAAGGTGAATCAGCCTGCATGTCCTTCTGGGTCGGAACGCCTGCTATTGGGCCCCCTTTCTTTCTGTTCGTGAAAGAGACCCCGAAGACTGGACTTATAATTTGACCAGCCCAGGGATTTCCATGCTCGGAACTCGAACAAGAATTGTGCGCATTTGTCATGGATGAGAAAGAGGTCGTGAGCCCGTCGGACGTCAATGGCTCACCCGCGACGTGGGAAGAGGAGCGATTCCCGGATATTGTGGTGGGGATTGATTTTGGCATGACCTGCACTGGTAGGTTCTACCCAAGCTAGACACTCTCAATATAAGGTGCCCCAGGAATAAAAACTAGAGAAAAAACACACACACATTCTAAATTGCGCAACCCAGGAGTGGCCTACTCAACCGGACCAGAATGGGGGCCCCCGAAGACCATCCAACGCTGGCCAGGTAAACTCCTCAGCGAGCTCGCCAACAAAGTCTCCACGGCCATTATTTACGGCCCAGATGGGAAAACCGTGAAAGAGTGGGGGTTTGGCTGTGACACAGACGACCAGACCGCCGATATCAAGGAGTTCTTCAAGCTCCATCTCACCCCCCAGGATGAGGGCAAGGGCATGGCGATGAACATCAGCCGGCAGGACGCCCAGCGCTGGTTCCAGGACTATATCTCCTGCATCTACAGGCATGTTGTGACACACTTTTCTAGCACGATCCCCGAGTTCCAGAGCATGCGGGTCGAGTTTATGTTCAGTGTGCCCACGACGTGGAAGGATGTGCGCATGATCGAGGAGATGCGGGCTTTGATCGAGAGGGCGTTTCAGGGGAAGACGCCGAATCACTGGGCTTGTATTGGTCTTACAGAGGCAGAGGCTGCGGCTGTCTATGCTTGTCAGGGGCATTACCAGGTTTGTTTTCTGTCTAGGAGTTCTCATGGATGACGCTGACCGGCGTTAGACGAATGATACTGTGTTAGTTTGCGACTCGGGTGGCGGGACTACGGTTTGATTGCCTGTTAATCCAGCCTCGATCTATGGGTAACTAATGAACGAGCAGGACGTCAATGTGCTCAAGTTAACCTCTGCCCGTGGGGATCCCGTTCAACTACAGCAGCTCGGCAATGTCGAGGGTAAGCGGCCCAAGATATTATAGAAGCAGTATCTTGAACTGATAGAGATAGGACGACCCATTGGATCTGTATTCATCGACCGCAAGATCCACCAACTGATCGTGGATAGGCTCGGCAATGTGAAAGACCAAATGTCCCGTCCACCGGACTACATCGCCTGGAAGATGATTTCGGGTCGTTTCCAACGGCTCAAATGCGCCTTTGGGACAGACGCTGCACGTACTCCATCTCTGAGCCTTGAAGTGCCCTTTCTGGATAATCCGGGAGCCGATTTACCCAATGCCGAGATATACAATGGGAATATGCTGGTTCAATGGTCAGCTCCTATCCTGGTGAAAATTAAAATTAGATACGGTGCATGGGGCTAACTAGGGCAGGGAACATCTTAAGCAAGCGTTTGACACGAAAGTTGACGAGATGTGTGAGCTTCTAGATCAGCAAATCGAGAGGATGCAGATGAAGTACCCTCACGGCCGGATTGTGAGTAAAACACCACCTCTCGTGATGATCTGAGCTCACGAAGCACAGTCGTATCTCGTCTTGTCTGGCGGGTTCGGTAGCTCTCCCTACGTCAGACAGCGCCTGCATGATCGATATGCAATCCCGGGTGTAGCACGACATCCAAATGTAATGGGGCTGCAGGTCCTCATGGCAGAAGAGCCGTACGTCCTTCCCTCTCTAATGCTGTCTCATAATGGCGGTGCTAACCCCCCCCACCCAAGTCAACTAGCCGTTGTCCATGGACTGGTTCTCGATCGAATCCAACAACTCAAACGTGGCGTGGTGATGTTCGGATCTCGCTGCTCGCCCGTTAGCTACGGAAT
The DNA here is from genome assembly GCA_027569095.1 of Aspergillus conjunctus. Taxonomy (NCBI): domain Eukaryota; kingdom Fungi; phylum Ascomycota; class Eurotiomycetes; order Eurotiales; family Aspergillaceae; genus Aspergillus; species Aspergillus conjunctus. Next base: position 513,602 of record JAPDEL010000002.1, on the reverse strand, counting down.
CATCTGCGACCAGCTCTACGACCCAGTCAAACACTGCGGCCAGCCCGTCCGGCGAGATCCACGAGATAACAGTCTCTACGCAATCGACCAGGTCGATTGGCTAATCACCCAGGTACCCCCTTCCCCCCCAAATAACATACGGACAGAACATACACCATTAACAAAACACAGGGCATCCCAGTCCCCCACACAGGCGTATCAAAAGACCTCCAACTGAAAATCAAACCGGGAGAAGAAAACCTCCCCTGGAAACTCTACATCGTCATGTCGACGTATCCCCCCGATAAACTCGCCCGGAACATGTCTGAAACGGGCGTACACCAGGTTTGCAGTCTGGACATCACGACGGAGAACGTCGACCGCAAGCTCAAGAACAGACACTGGTATAACCCGCGGCCGCAGTACTGGCGGGCGACATTCGATGTGCGCGTGGTGGTTGGGGCCGCGGATCTGACGTTCCAGCTGTGGTCGAAGGATAAGAGGATTCGGAGTGGTGGGCATGGGCCGATTAAGGTGCAGTGGATGCCGGCGCCGACGATTGATGGGGTTGAGAAGCGTTGAGAGGGCTTCTCGGTAGTCTTTTGAAAGGGCTATATTAGTCTTATTCCTTCCGAGGTGGAAATAATCTTGCACTGCTCCTTTCGTGTCTGGTTTCCTCATGGTGAGATGTATATATCTGGGGCACTTAGAGTAAGATACCTAACCACAGGCAATACAAGTTAAAGTATTCATAATATAGGTGATATATATTATTATAAAGACATGAATAGATTGTTCTGATGTGATAGTTTTGTCTCTGTCCTGTAAAGTTCACAGTTTACTTCTCACCTCGTAGTAAATCAGTAGTTGAGTTTTGAGTGGCGTCAGGAACAACTCGAGATTTCCCCTCCTTTTTTTTTTTTTTTTCCCCCCGCCAACAAACACGATCTTTCATTCCTTTCTCCTCACCACGCTCGTTTCTCGACGATCTCGCTGGCTCCCTCTCCCCGAATTGCCGTATACCTCCTCCAACGAGGCAGGATTTCGCATCCCATCATGTCTCTCGTCCCCGTTGACAGCACGCCGAAACCTAAAGTCACTCCTGCGGAACGTGTCAAGGAACCCCCGAAAGTCGCCATCACGCCCTGCGATCCATGGCCGATCCCCTATTACTTCGAGGGAGGCCTGCGTCGTGTGCGCCCTTATCATTATACGTACAACACCTACTGCAAGGAGCGATGGCGAGGAAGGACACTGCTGGACATATTCACCTCTGAGTTTCGCGATCGCGCGCCGGACTACTATGTTCGTTCCCTGTTTAAAGATTGACAAAATTTTGGTAATTTGAGAAACTGACGATGGGGTGTGAAATACAGGAACAAGCTCTCAAAGACGGCAAAGTCTGTATCAACGGTAAACCAGGCAGCCCCGACACGGTCGTCAAGAACGGCGAGGTCATCTCCCACACACTCCATCGCCACGAACCCCCCGTCACCGGCAAAGACATCGGCATCATCCACGAAGACGATGACCTCCTGGTGATCGACAAGCCCTCTGGCGTCCCCGTACACTCCGCCGGACGATACCACTACAACTCCGTCCTCGAGATCCTCCGCTCCAAGTACGGGCAGCATTTCCACCCGCGGCCCTGCAACCGTCTCGACCGGCTGACGTCCGGAGTCATGTTCATCGGAAAGACCGCCAAGGGCGCCGAGAAGATGACCGTCAAGCTGAAGGCGCGCACAATCCAGAAGGAGTACGTCGCGCGAGTCAAGGGAAAGTTCCCGGACGGGGTCACCGTCGTCGACCAGCCCATCATGTCCGTCAGCCCGAAACTGGGCCTGAACCGGGTCCGCGCCACGGGCAAGGAAGCAAAGACAAAGTTCCGCCGGGTGGCATACTACCCTCCTCCGTCCCAGCCAGCCGGGAGCGCCGAAGACGGCACGCAGCGACCAGCAACCCCGCCCCCGTCCTACATGAACGAGGCCGAGGGCTACAGCATCGTGCACTGCCTCCCGCTCACCGGGCGGACGCACCAGATCCGCGTCCACCTGCAGTTCCTCGGCCACCCGATCAGCAACGACCCGATCTACTCCAACCGACGCGTCTTCGGGCCCGAGCTCGGCAAGAACGATTCCACCGCCGACCGAGACAGCGAGATCATCGACCGGCTCTCCCACATGGGCCGCACCGAGCTCCCAGATACAGTCTCCTACCGGACCCATCTCACCACCGCCCCGCTCGTGCCCCCGGGCACGGACTCCTCCATCGTTGAGCAGATCATGTCCCGCGAGCACGAAGCCGCCGTGCACGCCTACCACAAGCGCAAGGGCGAGCGCCTCTCCGGCGAGACCTGCGACGTCTGCGGCACAGAACTCTACACGGACCCGGGCGTCCACGAGCTCGGCATCTTTCTGCATGCCGTGGCATACTCCGACAATAACGGCGAGTGGAAGTACCGCAGCGCGATGCCCTCGTGGGCGATGCCGCCCAAGGACATCGACGGGCCCACCGAAGCACCGGAGTGGATCGCCGTCCCGGAGGAAGAAGAGGTTGTGATTGGGCATGGAGCGGTGCCGGATTTCGATGGGGAGGAGGGAAATGCCCCTGCGCTGGTGAGGGGGGTTGGGTTGGTTGATCTATCTTCTGCTTCGCGGATGACGAGGGAGACGCCTGAGTCTGTGACATTGGTATAAAGTGTTTTTTTTTTTTTTTTTTTTTTCTTCTTCTTTATATACTCTCTCTTTCTTTCTTAGATTAGAGCATGATATGTGTATGCATGGCATGGTGTTAGCGGGTTCAGATATATAGAGATCATCTACGAATATCGAGCTTTATACTTTTCTACTTACGTTAACCCACGAGAAAAGGACATAATCCGGTAACAACCACGTTTATTAAAGAGTTTAGATAATCCCTCCCTTCACCAGCGAAGAGACCCTCAACAAAAACCCCCTCCCCCCCCCTTTTTCAACAATCGCCACTGCATCATGGGTTGCATTGCTTTATCCAAGATCGATATATCATGTCCTCGTCCCACCCACCACCCCTCATCTCTTCAAAAATAAACAAGAGATATGAGAAGGAGAAAATGGTTAGACTTAAGAAGTGGTATAAAAAAGAATAGGTATTCATTTCAAAATATTTTCTTGTATTGTTTTTTAAAAAAAAGAAATCATCATATTTTCCCCATTTCCCAGATCTAAGCCTCAGTGGTAACACGGCCACGGGGGTTGGTGACCTTGACACCGAGGGCCTTGGCCTTGGCGATGATATCGACGCGCTTGCGGGAGGAGACGGCGTGGGCGATCCTATTTTGCTCTCGTTAGTATCTTCCACGCTAACCGATTGACGCACAGAATTGAGCCGTAGGGGTTTTAAGGGTAAGCAGGTGGGGGAGAAACGCACTCAGCAGCGTAGGTACGGTTGTGCATCAGGAGCAGCTCAACGTCCTTGGGGTTGTGGACGAGGAAAGCCTTGTGGCCGGAGGGCATCATGTGCTTGGTCTTCTTGTTGCTTCCGTAACCGATCTACTCAATTCATCACAATTAGTATATCGATTCGAGTCGATAGCAAATTTTCCAAATTTTTTCCCGGGGGATGGATCGAGGAGAGGACGTACGGAGGGCATGGGAATGTTGCTCTTGAAGCGACGGCGGACACGGTTATCGATACCCTTGGGCTTGCGCCATGACTCCGGCACGCACTTGAAGCGGTCGGACTGGTGGCGGAAGAAGCGCTTGGTGCCTATTTTATATCAGATCAAGATCAGCGTCGTTCGTGAAATACATGTGTGTGTGTGTTGATGATGGCGGTAGAAATCGGTTCGGAAGTCCTCATTTTCTTGATATCTTTTTCTGCTCGATCTCTTTTCCCCTCAGATGTTTCTGTTCAATCGTTCGTTCCCCTTGAGCAAAATTTCAAAACCTCCCACGATTCGTCCTTCAAATGCAATGCAATCTTCTTCGTTCACTCATTCGAATTTCACCTCCTCTTTCTTTTTCCGATTGTAGTGCAGACAGGTAGATAGGCAGGGTGGACAGGTAGATGTGGACAGTGGTAACATACGCTTCTTCACGATAGGGACGTGCTTCTTAGCGAGGACCATCTTCGTCGAGTCAGTATAACCTTCTTTTTTGCTTTTCTTCCCAAGTAATTCAAGCAATCTGAATGGAAAATCACATACCTTGTCGTCGTCGGGTCTCGCGGCTGGCGTGGGAGTTGTCGAACGGGTCGAAAATCGATCTCGAAAATTCGGCGCTGAGTCTTTGGCCGCCGGCACACGAGAGACTTCCGTGCTAGTGGCTTTGCTAAGCGAGTGGTCCCAATTCGGGTCGCCGCTTAGGGTTTTGTGCCCTGCTGACTGGGTTCTTAGTCATCTCTCTACCTGAACTAGCCGTTTTAGGATATTAGCTCTCAACTCTAAAGATGACTTGCCCTACGAAGTACCTGGACTTTTACTCTCATGAGTTTCATCTGTTCAAGACAAGGTCGACCATTTTATCCCATATTCTATATGTAAAATTGTGAATAGATGGTGTCTGTTACTGCAACTTCAACACCTTCCGCTCTCCATCCTCCTCCCCGCTCCGGAAAATATTCTCCAGAATCTCCAAATCCGCCAACGCCTCCTCCGCTTTCAACCTCGCATCCAACTGCCCCTTCTCAATCGACTCCCCAAAGGCCGCAACCTCCTCTTTCACCCCAAAGCTCGTAAACGGAATCTCAACCTCGACTGGCTCCGTGCCACGCACAGTCAATTTATCATCAACGAGAGTTACCACGCCATTCACACAGACGAACTCGAGCACGGAGTCCGCAATCTCCGACCCATAGGATAGGGAAATCACCCCCGTCGCGCCGGTCTTGGTCTTGGCAATCGCATCCACCGTATCAAGCGGAGGGAGATACTCCTGCTGCAGACAGATCTGCGCGGAGAGACTCTTCAGCGCGTGCTCCTTGCCCAGGATCCACCGTAGCCCGGCAATCATGTGGACTCCGCCGTCGAGGACGAAGCCACCTTGGTATTCGGGGACCTTGCGCCATTCCGTTTCTACACAGCTTCTCAGTACTTGTCCTGTTCGTATGGAGAGGGCGATTGGGAAAGGGAAAGAAAGGAGAAGAAGTACTATAATATTTCGAGTCCAAGGCGACCTTCCTCCGAAACGTCAGCCGGAATGTCTTCAGCCCGCCCAGTTTCTGCACTTCCGTTGCCGTTCGCAGGTATTTCTCTAGGAAGCGGAAGTTCTCGGCCACGCCCCAGAAGATCTTGCCCGTGTCGATGGTGGTGTTGTACCAGGCTAGTAGGTCCTGGGCGCTTGCGAGATCCTTGGCGATAGGTTTCTCGGAGAGAACGTGTTTGCCGGCGGAGAGGGCCTGGCGGATGTACTGTGGCTGGGCGGGGATGGGGAGGCTATGAGTAAGTATTTAGCGGGTGTTTCCAGGTAGTATTGTGTAAGCCCCGTAGCGGGCGAAGTAAAGGTAGGCGGGTGTTATAAGGTACAGGTAAGTGATGGACGTACACTAGAATAACGGCAGCGATGTCATCGCGCGACAGTAAGTCACTGAAAGTTTTACCCGCGCCGGAATCTTCAGAGTATACATCCACTCCCGAGAGACCCGTAGCTAGGGTCTGCGCGGAATTCAAGGATCGCGAGTAGATGGCCTTTAACTCGAGATTTGGTGCGCTTTGAACGGCTGGCTTGGGGGTCTGTTAGTGCGAGAGTAATTGGGTTAGAGAGGGCGGGGTTGACAGCTCATACAAGGTGCTGCTCGCGGGCGAAGATGCCTGAGTTTGATTTTAGTTCTGGATGTAACCTTGAATAGTAGGTAAGGAAGGTCTTACCGCTACCGATAATGGCGACGCCGAGAGCCATTCTGGATAATTATCAAGACTTGTAGGGCCAGGTTAGAGTATGGAGAGATCAGACTCAGGCGAAGAGCTGGATAATAGTGGTTATATATAGAGGGTCGTGCTTCGGTGAAGTAACGCAGGAAGCGGGGGAGGGGGGGGGGAAATTAATCTGGGTTCCGGACTTCGGAGTGGACCACGGCGGTTGATATCACGCCGTTTTAGACCAAGATGAGGAGCAACAGACAACCCAAGATACCGAGTTGAAGAAGTAAATTCATCAATATGTTTGCTATATATATATATATATATATATGATCCAATCCATAATGCATAACCATAACCAGATGCAAATCGTAACTCATGAGCAAAATTGACCAGTATCCCGTCCCATTAGGTCATATATCTCATGTCCCAAGTCCAACCAACATTCCAAAACGGGGGGGGGGTATAAGAATAATAACAGTCCCAACGCCAGTCGTAGATAGAAAAAGAAAGGGGGGGGGGGGGGGGAATAAATAAAAGATCACCCCACTAAAGAGCGAATCCGCTCAACTCTCTCCATCGCCTTCTCCAACCTCTCCAGGCGATTCCTTTTCTCGACATCTCGTCGTTCCAGGACAGCTACCCTCTCCTCTAACTTCGCGCGTGCCTTGCGCTCCTGCGCAACCATCTCATTCGCCTGGCTGAACAGCTGGGCTGTCAATTCCTCCAACTCCGTACTCGCCTGCGACAACTGGCTCTCTGCCGCCTTCCGGAGGCTCTGTTCGCGGTTCAGCGCATTCTGTAACTCCAGCGCGTCCTCGGGTGCGAATCCGGACCCTGCGGCGAATCCAGACCCTGCTGAGGGCGGCGGGTGCGATGGCGGGGATGATCCGAAACTCGCGGCGGACTGTGCATGTGCATGTGTGCGCGACTGGCGCTGCTGCTGGGGCTGGGGCTGGGGCTGCTGGGGCACGCTTGTCGTACTCGGTCTCCGGTACGGGAGCAAGGAGGCGAGCGAGGATAAGCGGCCGCCCTGCTGCTGTTGCGGCGGGGACGAGGAAACGAGATCGAGGTTGTTGGATCGGGCGGAGGAGGTGGTGGAGGATATCGAGGATCCGTTTCGTGGGGTATAAGGGGTTGTTGTTGTTGTTTGGGCGCGGAGACGTCGCACTTCGTCTTCGTATTCGGCCAGTTTGTCCGCTGGTGTCAACGTGAGAAGTTAGCAGCAATCCTACCCTGGATGCGACGGTGCGAATCGAAGGAGATAACGTACCCATCTGGATAGCCTGGGCATTTAAGAAATGCACCTGTCCCTCCAGATCCCTCACTCGGCGTCGGGCGACTTCCATCGTGTGCTCTTGTGAAAGGAGTCCATCTTGGCCGCAGGTTGGGCAGGTTTTCCCTGAGACGAGAGCGGTCGCGGCTGTCATGGACGGGAGCAAGCCGGCTATAGTTGTGGTTGTAGTGGCGGGCATTATTCGTTAAGGCATCGAAGGCTGTCGAGATCGTCCTGCGTGCGATGAGGAGAAAAGAGGGGGTCGTGGTAAATCGGAATGGAAATAGATGCTCAGGGCCAACGCGGAAATGAAAGGAGGTCGGACCGTGTCGCAGAAAACCGACGGGATCGGAGTCTTATAAATAGGTATGTGTCGTGATAATACTGAATCGTCGTCGGCTTCAAGAAAAATAGGCAGGAAGAGCAATCGGGGTAAAAAAGGGTCTTATTATTGTTATGCTTGTCTTAGAAGCAGGCTCGACTAGTGGATTTCAGGGGATCTCACTGTTGTTATATTAAGTCCTTTCAAGCGATCCAGGGGACTGTGGCTGGTGATCCTTTCACGAGCATCCTTCCACGAGAACCGCAACCAATAATGTCTCAGATTCCTGCATCCTGATCCCTTCAATGCGAGGATAACAATTGGAATTCGTCTGTTTTGAGGCTGGCCGCGAGATGAGAGAAGAATGGTAAACACGAACTCTTGGTCTATGCTCGCTTCCTCGAAGAAGAACCTGATCACAATAGGTATCTGAATCCATAGGGAGTTCTTGAATCTATGAATAGCTGTTATCTAATAATATCGAGACGACTATTGGTTTCATGTTTTACTTTTATGCTCCTGGACTTCAGCGCGTGTCTCTTTCTTCAATGGAGCGCTTCAACTAATTCACCATTTCTATTCAAGGGAAAGGCTCGTCTCCAGCGTAAGGACAGAGTATAGAGACAAAGTTAGGCTGGAGCTCATCTGCAAGTACGGAGTATACCGGAAACAGTCTTTCTAGGTACCTTCTTCGTGATGTGTGGTTCCTCGCATCTTCAACGGCCACACGTGTGGATCACCAACTACCCCTTAGTCCCCGCTTTAGTGGAAGTGACTGGTCATCTTAGCTTGCCTACCTTGCTCATCCAGCAGAAACAACTTCTTCCAGCCTCATGAACAGCAAGGGATGCTACCAGCATCAGCTCGCCTTCACCACAACGACAATATCTCCAGGGAAACAGCCACTTGCGATAAGATATTATATCCCTGCCATGCTGCTTATACTCCAGATCAAATCGCAGATCTCCCACCCTTGCTTGGAGATAGGGAGATTCCCAGCCTGGCCTTTGGGAAGATATCCTTGCTGGCTGTTTCCTTGATCTGTGCTGGTATGACCAGAGTAAAGAAAAACCAAACGACGGGAAAATATTTATAGCCATCCTCCTCAAAGTTCCACAACAACCTTCAGACTACACTCGAATCCATCACTCCAGTCCCACTAATAGTGACAACCGACCCACTTACCGTTGTTGAATGCGTTTCTCGATCAACAAGACGGTGAACCCTTTCTCCGGTGCTTCACCGCGCCATGTTGTCCCCTATTCTCTCTCTATTCTGGCTTGATAGCCCCTAGGGGACTAGGCAGAGGCGAGGGAGTGTGTAGAGGCGGGAAAGAAATGTAGTATACGAAAGACCGTGCGTCAGGTAAAAGCATGTGTATACTAGACACTTGAGCAGCCAACCGCGCATCTGAAGCTCCAGACGAGGCTTACCTGCCATCAATGATACCCATTTTAACTTCCCAGTTTCAGCTACATGATATACGATGAGAAATTCGAAGAACTCAATGACATTACAGGTAGCTCATTCTAACAGTCCACCCACTCATACCGAGGAGAAGGACCAGGACGTAATCAAGACAGGAGTAGATAACTGCGACGCGACATAGAGAGAACATACAGTGGATAAAAGAATTCAGGATAATAAAAAAGGACGGGAAAAGGGAGAGAAAATAGGGGGGGGTTCAACGTTCCATGATACAGGAGGCCCTCACAAGGTATCTGTCATGGGGAAATGTGTAGACCGTTGACTTGACAGAGAAAGAAACAAAGATACAAAGGCGTATGACTTCAACAATCATTGTGAGCTAAGGCATGGCTGGCTTCCTTTCCCGAGTTGTTTAACTATAAGAGTGATTTTTCTCTTTTCTGTTCGTTCGGTGTTTTTGGTTTTACACATCGCGTCTGAGTGAGTCGTAGTCTTATTCGCATGGCTGCCTCGTCAACTAGGAAGGAACATGGCTTCGTTAGAAGAACAAGAAGAAGAGGGACTCCACGCGCCATACACACACGCCCTGACCCCAAGCAAGACAGACAACGAGAGGGGAATCATTTGACAGCAAAAGAGCGGTCGGTTTTGCAGACAATTAGGAAAGAAAACTATCATCCAAAGGGGAACGCGAAAAGTCTTCCCCCTCACATTGGTAGTACTGGTCATTGGTGCGTAACTGATCATCCACATAGACGAGGAGAACTAGCTCAGAAAACAAAAAAAAAAGGAAATAGACAAGGAAACAAACTTTTTCAACATGCCCGGCAACAATGGTAAGAAGAAAGTTGAAAAGCTAGACGTGATTCGTATCATATATCCAGCCCGCACAAGAGAATACTAGATGAGAGTTCATTGGTAGAAGGGAGATGCTGGAGGAGGGATGAGAGACGAAAACGATCAGAATAAATAAAGGACAATGGCTATCGACGTAACCCGAAGCCAGCGCAGTCGCACAAAGAGGGGCCAGGGCACACGTTGCAAAGCTCGGTATGCCTTACGGAGGCTTTGACCTGCTCAGGAAGCCCTAGATCCTCGGGGAATGCCCCTCTGTGGGGAGTGCGATGCTTTGGTCGAGTGGTGGCGGCTTTTAAAGGGGGTATCGAAAATCTATGCGAACGTTCGGCCACCGCGGCGGTTGTTGCGCTGCCTCGAGCCCACGGTGCTCCAGCCCTCGTCGTCTGCCGCGGGCTCCGTCTGGCTAGGTCCACTCCTCCAGCTACCGTTCGTCTTACCAGCTGCAGCGTCCTTCGCGGCCTCAGTGTTTGCGGCAGGGGCACCAGCCTCCTCGCCCTGATCCTGATCAGCAGCCATACCCCTTTCATCCTCACCGGCCCGCCGGAGGATTTCGAAGTTTCCACCTCCCCGAGGGGTTTCAGTAGAATCTTTACCGTTGGGGTCGGCAGTCGTCCCGGGCTTCTCGGTCTTTGTCTGCTCCTTGGCAACCTTCTGCTTCTCGGTCTTTGCTTTCTCATCGGTTTCTTTCTTCTGGCGGATCGCTAGTTGACGTCGCTCTTCGACCTCCTTCTCCCTAGCAGCAGTGTCGATTGGTCGGGCACCGCCAAATGGGCTAGCTTTTGAGTCGGCAGAAGCAGTGGGGCTGGTAACGGAATCAGTCACGGTTCGCTTCTGGAGGTTCAACTTGGGCCGCGTGGCGGGAGCAACAGGCGCAGCAGCAGGTGCAGCAGGCGATGTAGGGGCGCTGGGCTCCTTAGCAGGAGCAGGGGGTTGGTCGGGCTTCATTCTAGATCTCCAGGAGTTATCGAGTTCAGCCGCAGTTGGGGTACGTTCTTGGAATTCACGTCGTGGGGGCCGGGATCCGTCCTGAGAACGTCCTTCACCCCAAGCAGGGGAGCTTCGTCGGAAACCCGGGCCTTCGTTGCTACGGGGGCGGCCACCTTCCCTAACAGGTGGTGGAGATAGCGGGCCCTTGCGTTCCCAGTTTCCGAGATCACGGAACTTGCCATCACTCTCGAAACCACGACGACCGCCGCCGCCCATGCGCTCGCTGCCGGCGTCGGAGACATTGTCGAGGTTACGTCCAAAGGATGAGCGGTCGGGAACCCGGCGCTGAGGGGCTTCTGGAAGGGGTCCTCTGCGGGTCCAGTCAAACTCCTTCACGTCACGCTCTTTAGCTATAGCGACATGTCAGCGTTTTGCCGCTCACTTCATAAGCGTGAAAAGATACTTACGAGGCTCTGCTATGCTGACTCGGATGGCTCTTCCCTGGAGGGTAGCACCAGAGAGATCAAGTGCTTTCTTAAGGCCATCAACAGTCTCAAATTCCACATAACCGAAGCCCTTTGGGCTCTTTGTCAACTTGTCCTCCACGACACGAACGTTTGTCACACTGCAGTCGGCGAAAAGACCGGAGATATCATCGGAAGTCGCATCGAAGGAGAGGTTTCCAACATGCGCAGTGTAGGGAGGCTGGGTTGGAAGGGGAAGGGGCTCCCTCACCGCATAGCCGCGGTCTTGTTTCCGGACAGTGTTAGCGTGTATCCCAAGCTGAAGATTTTCACACAAAGGGGGACGGGAAGCCGTACCAGCAAAGCTGCTTCCTCCGAATCCAGACGAAAGCGGGCCGGCAGCCCGGCGATCGCCTCCAAAGCTGCTCTGAGGGGCAGGGGCTATTGATTGATTAGAACTAGGCTATTGCAACGGGGAAGGCGGTTTGGTCGGAAAAGCAATGCAATCAACGTACCAGCTAGAGAACATTTAGCATTAGCAAAAAGGGTCATCAACCCGACAGAAAAAGGAGAACAACCGGTCACTTACCAGGCAAAGGCATATCATCCATCTCATCGGCCCATGATCCGAAGTCTATTCAATCATTTTTAGTACTGTCCATCCCCGCGGGGAACACTCAGGAACCTACTCTCATCGGCCAAGAAGGTCCCGATGGACATCTTCTGGGCTTTTTGCTTTGCGGGCGCTACAGAGAGCCATCGATCAGTACGACGAGAAGGATTAAATAGCGAGAATCAGACGATCTCCAATAGGCAGTGGGAGTGGGGAGGGGTCAGAACGAACCCATGATTGCGGTTAGATGGAAGCCAGGAAACGCGCCAAGGGAAGACCTGCGCGCGTCTCGCACAAACGAACAGTTAAAAAATGAATAAAGAGGCCTCCGACAAGGGAAGACCAGGGGAGAAATAAGAAGTACGGTGTGTGGATTGCAGGAAAGCTCCGCGGTGAAGAGCAGAGGGGAAAGTCAGTGGGTTAATCCGTGAGGATAATTTTTAGTGATGACGCTAGAAAAGTCAGCCTCAAAAAGTGTTGGTGCGGTCGGCGCCTCGACCCAACCCGCGAAAAGAAAAAAAAAGCCCTCCTCTCGCTTTGCGGAGAGGAGCCTTCAAGCATTCCTTTCCCGCCCTGAGATCGTTCTTTTGATTGTATTTATTTAATTATTGGTCATTTTCTAAATATTTCTATTCGCTCCTTCTCCTTATCAGTCTTTCGTGGTTTTATTTCGCGACTAACATTCCTGTTCTATCTGTCCGAACTTGTTCTTCTCTGAGTCGCTTGCATGCCTTTAGCCGACACGCTCAGCGGCCATTCCAGATTCCGAACCATGAGGTCTGAGTTCATCTTGCAGGCGCCCTCCAAACACCTAGGATTGAGCATCAAGCCCCCCTGGCTCCCTGGCCATTGTGATAGCCACCTCCTGCACATGTTAGCCCTTTATTGCCCCTCTCACTTGTTGTCTCGTGCTTGGCGCTGTCAGAAGTGTTAAGTTGATCTTCCCGCCTGGAGTGGAATTGGAAGATTTGGACGCAGGGATCAGTCGTTTGCGCCTTCTGATTGGACAGCCCCTTGAATTCTTCATTTGTAGCACGTGACCTTGCCCCCACCAGTCTTGATCCGGAAGCATTTCAGGGACCAGTTTGACCTGTTATCAACAGCAGTGTACTCCGACTAAGGTCAAGATACGTGGTGATTTTATACATCATCGCTCAAACGGGGGGCGTAGGACTCAGAATTTTCTTAACCTTTGAGCTTTATTGTGGAGCGGATAGTTAAGTTGCTTATCCGGTAGAGCTTGCGAACTATATACAGTTCGACATACAACAGCAGCAGACTCTACACAGCGTCTTTCTGCCTTGGATGAAGTCAAAAATTAAATGGAATACTACGATTAAAACAAAGTGGGCTGAGGTGGGGGGCAAAATTCTGATGTGAAAGCATTAGGCTAATACACGAGGACCTAGAACATAAGGTAGGTACCTAGGTAGTATATCTGTCTATCGACGGCTTTCCCTTTCACATGATATCCGCCTGCTCTAGCAAAATTTCTAGTTGAACCCAGTTCCAGGACGAGATCCAATCACTTGAGCTTCTTTAACTGGTGCAGCTTCTCATTGGAAAGCAAACCCCCATGACAGGCACGCTAAATGTAGAGTCATCATTCCGGTATCCATTATTCTCCGTAAGGCAATAGCATTAGGTTAGTCCCACGGAGGCAATAGGCTAATGTAAGTGAGCTTAATGCGAATGGCTTCGCCCTTATTTAAAGTACTTGTGGCTAATCAGCCATGCCAATAACGATAATATAAAACAGCTATATCATCAATAAACAACAATAAACACCTGAGCTCAGAATACCGACAGAGCATAGATTTTCTTCGTGACATCTCAGGTCAATATCAATTACCACAATGTGGATCAAAGACATATATAGTGAACCATCCACCGAGGCCCTGCTCGACTTTGTCCGCCAAAACCCACTCGGTATCTTAACGACAGGCATCCCCTCCACCATTTACCCCCATTTGCAATCTACCCACATTCCTTGGGTACTGGATAGACCAGAGAACCCGGATGAAACAACCAAGGGCCGGTTGCGAGGGCACATCGCCAAACAAAATCCCCAATATAGGGCAATAGTCGACACTCTCGCAGCGTCCAATGCCCCGTCCGGATCAATACTGGAGCAAGAAGTACTAGTTCTCTTCAATGGACCACATCAACATTATGTCACGCCAAAGTTCTACACCGAAACCAAACCCGCAACGGGCAAGGTGGCCCCTACTTGGAACTACGCGGCTGTTCAGGTGTACGGCAGGGCGAGAGTGTACTTCGAATCCTCGCAGCAGGAGACACAGACCTTTCTTTCTCAGCAGCTTCACGATCTCTCCGAGCACTGCGAGAGAAATGTGATGGGTTACACGGGAGAGGAAGGACGGGACTGCCCATGGTTGTTATCGGATGCGCCAGTTGGGTATATTGATATCCTGAAGAAAGCGATTGCTGGAGTTGAGATATCTATTGATCGAATTGAGGGGAGTTTCAAGATGAGTCAGGAAAAAGGGAAGGGGGATAGAGAAGGCGTTATTCAAGGGTTCCAGCAGTTGGGGAGTGATGCTGGTGACTATATCGCGTGCTCTGTCAAAGGACGAGGAGAAATAAAGGATGCAAAGCAAGCTCAAGGTTAAGGATGTTAGGCTGATATCATCGCCATTGTCCTTGGGGTATGTATGAATGGACTAATAGACCCGTTGATGCAAAACTGAGAAGCGATGGAGTGAATGTACATTTTTTTGAGCTCTCTGGAGAACCTAGATATTTATGTGCAGTTTGAGGGATGTGCTTACGTAATATATATTCTATTCTGACTTTATGTATCACGTGCCATACCGCCCAGCTGTAATAGAATGGGCGAAGTGAATCGCAAACTTCATCAAAAATTGATCAAACATCATGCTTCGTGGATTACATGGAAGATAGTTTGCAATATGAGTGTTAGCTCTACCTCCAGTGCAGAATCCACTGGTTTCCCAGCACCTTTGAAAGTGGGAGCCCTGAGCGGTATGTTAACCTCCTTTTGGTGATTCCACGGCCTTATTTTTGCCCCAGAGTTGGACTTGAAAAAATACAGTCGCCAATTCTTTTGCATTCGCTCACCTTTTTCAACAGGCTGCGCTGGGATCATCTATGGGGGAATTTCTGGTGTTATTCGATCCCCTCATCCGGTGGTACATTCTATCTCTTGTGGTATCCACTGGTTTGCATGTGGAACCTCCTTTTGGTGTGCGTTTTCTTTTTCCCCTTCTCCTGAATGCCCCTGATGGTGCAGGAGTATTGACGTTCTATTTTAGGGTTGAGGAGCAATCTCCTGAAACACTACTATGAAGACAAAGCTACTTCAAAGCAGCGCAACTATGCAAGCGCTGTTTCTGGCGGTATTGCTGGCGGTGGTGTCACGAGGTTAATGGGTATATCTTTTAGTTTTTGCCTTTCCTATATACATCCTATGGAGCGGTCATTTTTGTCCCACTGATACTTGATTACCCTAGGCGGTCGACTCATCCCTGGAGTTGTGGTCTTTTCCCTACTAGGCTATGTTGGACAAATCTCATATAATGCGATCGACACATGGCAGCTGGAAAACGCAAATACTCCTTCTAAACCGATGCTCCAAAGGATGGCGGATTCAAAATGGATTCCACTCAAGGCTCTCTCGGACGACGAGTATAAAGGCATCCTGAGCGAAAAGCTGCTCAGTATTGAGGCCGAAATTGCGATTGTTGATGAAAAAATCGCAGATCTCGAGCGATCCAAGTTAGACAAGATGCCTTCCAAGCCTACCACGCAATAGGTGCACGGTGCTACGGTGCGGATTTATTTTCTCCTAAATGACCCTGACTTGTCTCGAAAGGTACCGCAGCCTGTACTCTGAACAGGCCGGATAGACCGGGAACAAAAAACGAGGGCAATTCCATTGTTCCGAGGTCGCAGCTTGGGTGTTCTGGAGTGGGTTGAGTTCGTTGCAATCATCACGGTGACGGGTGCTGTACACCTATCTACGTGCCGACAACTGCTAACCTTTAACATGATTGAGGGATGAATATTGGGAACAATGGTATCACTTGGCTTGCAAGGGTGCCGTGACCGCTGGCGGGACTATCATTTTTTTCTGACCAGTTGCCAGCGATTTTAGAATACTCAATAAAATGTAAATATAGAGAGGCTATACCAAGAGAACATTGTACTTTATTTGAGATATCGGAGGCATATTTTACCACTCAACCACGTTAATTAGTAGACGTCAACGATCACAATCTCCAAGGGCAGAGTTGGACTGGAAATTTGGATCGTCCCAACGTCTGGACTGGACTTTTGAGGTGTCGAAAATAATTGGGAGGAACATCAAAAAAAAGCATTGCCAGATGCTCGTAGCCGAAAGACTGGGATTCTTCCAGGGTGATAAAATCGCTCTTTAGATAAACGATAGCAATCCAGAATTTTTCTCACAGAAATCCTTCCCAACCAAGTAAAATGATGCGCATCCGATCATGTCGCCCCCTTGGCAGGTTTTCTTGCTAAGCAATAATCGTGCCGGCCCTGCCGGGCCCGAGCTGCCAGCCTTTGTCCAGTCGACCCAAGCGGGCGGGCGTTCCGTTTCCACATTGCTCCCGCTAGTGGCGGAGTTATGGGCAGAGGACGACAGGCCAGACTAGCACCAATTAATCGCTGAATCAATGGTTCGACCACCCTGGGATGATCGAAGCTACCGGGTTCTCTATGGCTCACCCTTTCGGATCGCTCCCCATCCCGTCACTCCGTTCTGCCTCGATCACCATTTCATTCCTGCCAACTTTATTTTCTTTTCTATACCCTTTTTATTTTTGACACTGGGATTTCTGCTATCCTCCCCCTTTTGTTATATTAGTCGCGTGCCTTTTGAAAATTTCTCTCCAAAGCATGAATGACTTACGATCTTGCCGTTCCGACCCCGACTCATTTTCAGCTGGTTTGGCGTTCCTCTCTTAATTGAGAGTTGTCCTCCATAGGACAGGAGCGAGCCTTCTGGAAAGATTACTTGCTTCGAGATGCCCCCTTAGGGGTTGTCTGATCGATTATATACTGTTGATATTTCTTCTTTTAATAGGAACCTGCGGCGGTCGCTCCCTTCTCTCTCTCGATGGTGCCCCCTTGATTCCTGGCCCCCCCCTCATTACTCCGGATCAGGCGGGCTGATCGCAAGGCACAATGACACTATTCAGCCCAACGACCGTCCTTGTGGGTTTCCTCCTCCTCTACCTTTCGTCATTCCTTATCTTCGCCATCGTTCGAATCGCAACCGGGATCTCGATCCAACGGATAGGATATTTCTCCCTGCGCCGCATTGCATACGCTCCACGGGAGGGATTGCTCATCGAACTCCGCGGCCTCGGACTCTCGCTGCACCCACCCTCGTTCTCTCAACCGACATGGATCACCTTAAGATTGACCGACCTTAAGGTGACGTTGGATCCCTCCGCGTCCGGAAAAAATGGGAGCGCCCTGGGCAAATCTGAGGTGGACGATCCCCAAAGCCCCCGGGAGGAACCGACTAAGCCGCCGGATGGAGAGAAACAGGTTCCATCGCCTAAGAGAAGCAAGACATGGATAACTCTAAACCGGGTAAAGGAGCAAGCGAAACGGCTGCATCGCAAAATCCACTGGTTGAAGTTGGTGGATGTCGTCGCGGCCAACACCACAATCAGTTTTGTTGAAGCCGGGCAGATCCAGGTTGGGACAATATCATTGGCCGTTGACACGAGGCGGAAGATGGTGGACAGAGGAAAGGTGTTTCGCCGCAAGAAGGATGAGTCTGGTGAACAGCGCCCCGCTGAATGGATAATGAATGTGCATAATGTTCTACTTGCGCTTGATGGGAACCAGCCGAGTGAGCTGGTGGATCATGTTGGGATAAATATTCATGGGCTTCTTCGGAAGGGCCTTGAAGGACTCAGGGATACGTCAATTGCCTTCAAGATCGGCCGGTTACACATTCCCTACGATGATATTAGGATCTTGACGCGGCGGATTAAGCAGTTCCGAAGGCCCACCTTTCCGACTGGAATTAACGGTACTGCGGATGAGATCTCTTTTGCGGACTTTGTGGAGGAGCTGGACAAGCCCGGAAGTCGAGACGATACAACCG
Organism: Aspergillus conjunctus; assembly: GCA_027569095.1. Taxonomy (NCBI): domain Eukaryota; kingdom Fungi; phylum Ascomycota; class Eurotiomycetes; order Eurotiales; family Aspergillaceae; genus Aspergillus; species Aspergillus conjunctus. The sequence goes on along the minus strand of JAPDEL010000002.1, from coordinate 495,772 downwards.
CTCAAACTGTCGCTGCGTCAAAGGAGTTTGCGGGTTCCCTACTCCGCGGAATCCAGGAGATACAGATTGCCCTGAGCTTCTTTCGACTGTCCCGGGCCGTTCAGTCCCCGTCTCCGGGAGAGGGCTCTGTCTACCTCAATGTTGTGTCCCATGAGGTCGGCGTTGACCTTCACCGGATGGATCAGACAAGCCCCGCTCATCGTATGTATTTCCAGCGGAATGACATTGCCCACCAGGCACTTGTCGCTGCCATTTCTCTCTCGGTGAGCTTGGACGACAGCTCAGGAGAGACTGATAATATTTTATACATTCCTATGGCAACTACAACAATCAAAACCACGCTCCCATCCAAAGCTATTAGCTCTTTTGACGGCTACAATCCTGAGGAACGGAACACAAACATCCTGTTTGCCAATCTCGTTGTCACATCCCCTTCGGTTGATTTGGAGCCGCGGCATGTTTCTCGTCTTCTGGGACTGGCCCAGAACCGCACCTCTTCCCCTCGAGGGAAGAAGAAAGATGGTCGCCTACTGTTTTCTCGATTACTCCCCAAAGCAAACATCAAACTCTCCGTCCATGAGCCCGTACTTCGATTTATCCTTCCTGTATCTGACACTTCCCCTCCTAACGATGAATACAACCTCCTCATATCTTCCATCTCGTCAATATCTCTCGACATCGAATCTTCACACTCGGCAGAAGGTGGTGCCCACTATTCCCTTTCATCTATCTACAGGGTCGCATCCCACAAATTATACTACCAAACCCCATCTGGGATCAAGCATAACCTCCTCACAACCGAAAATATGGAGCTCAAGTTCCTTTTAAATGCATCACCAGAAGTATGCGTTATCGCCTCAGGTACTCTTAATTCGTGTTCCGCACACATGGTTAACGATGAAGTCAATCGCGGCATTCGCCAAGTTGTGGAGCAATTCAGGGCTCAAATCAGAAAACCGAAGAGAATGCCACTTGAAGAGCGGAAACCTAGTTTCTTGAGGCGTGCCCCTCCGTGGCTGCTGCGGTTTCAATTTGAAGCCACTGGCTTTAGCTTGGAAATTGCGGGTATTGATAAGCCGGTTTCAAAGGTTTCGCGCGGTGTTTCATTGCAGCTGCAATCGTGGACGGCAGATTACAGGGCTCAGAAGACAGAACCGACCAGTGCAACTGTGGCACGGAGGCGTACCCCTAGCCATTCGACAATTGGCAATGAGTCGCCGTTCAGATTTCCTCCAACATCCCCCCCACGACAAATTCAGACTGGAGCTGCAGATGGTAGAAGACTTACCTTCCATGTTCGTGGCTTCGAGGGCTTTGTGATTGAATCTGAGGACTACCTGGAGTCTGAGCCTTTCTTCTCCCTTCCAAGATTTGAAGTTGCTCTGAGTACAATGAGTGATCGCCTGGGGCCTATCTTCAACATTAACTCCGTCATAAAGGGCGTTTACCTTCAGTACTCGCTTTACCGCTACTATTGTCTCGGAGTGGCTGTTGCCGTTGTCCAGAAAGCTTTCCTACCCCGCTCCCCAACATCTGAACCGGCACCGTCTCGCATGAAAGACTTCTCGTATCTTCCGCCTCCTCGCCCGTCTTCGCAGAGAGGAGAAATCATCACGGTCGATGTGAAAGCCACTGTGGTCCAGCTCAAGACTTTTATGCCCGCTGATCCACCAATGCTATTCCAGATTTATGGACTTACGGCTGGGTCGCATCGCCTCCTCGCCCCATTTGTGAGAGCTCATTTGGTTCGCCTGCATGCTGAAGCCCCGAAGCTCAACGGGGTTTGGACAAGGATAGTTAGTATGAATAACTTTCGGCTTGATTTGCGGAAAATGAAAGTGAAGCATGGCCCGAATCTCAAGGAGGAGAAATCCATCGACATATGGACGGATTTCATCAGGATAGGTGTCCCTCATCACATGATCATGCATCACATATTTGATAATGTGATCAATACCTCCAAGGCTCTGAAACAACTTCATCACCGCTTTAAGAATCATTCGGCCGAATTTTTCGCCCCGAGAGAACCCGAAGAGCCGAAAATAGTCCCGAAGATTACCTTGCGCAGCAAGGCTTTGCTGTTTGAGCTGGAAGATGACGCTTTCGAATGGAAGCTGGGTTGTATATATCGAACTGGTCTTCTCGAGCAACGCCAGCGTTTAGCACGAGAGGAAGCCTTTCAGCTCAAGCTGCAAAAGATCAAAGAATCTGGCCGGCGGGCGTCCTCTAGGCTGCGAACCAGGTCTAGCCATCGGACTTTGCGTAGCGAGCGTGTCAGCCAGGAAACTAGGAGGAGCAAAAGCGCCGACCCGAAGCCCCGGAACGGTGAACGCGATGACAAGCGTGGCCGTGGAAGGAAATTCCGGTATGATGCTGAGGGTGCAGCCTGTCTTTCCTGCGAATCCAAGGTTTCAGCAGACAGTGCTTGGCACCGGCTTCAACTCCATAATGCGCGAAGCTGGAAGGCTAAGATCGATGCTGCGCTCCAATTCCAAGGCACCTCGATCAAAGAAGTTCGAAACCTGTTCTCCGGCGCGGATGAGCCTCCCGACGATGTGCAGGAGACTGAAACCGTGCTCTCTATCCCGAATAGACCTGGCCTTATGGCGGCGCTGATCAGTGATGTGAACCTGGTAATCGACAAGCCAACTTTCCCCCTGGCGGACTATCCTAACTTCCTCCATACCATTGGAAAAGGCATGCCTCTGTCCACCCAGTATGCGCTGTTGGTTCCGATGAGTTTCCAATTGGACATGGGGGAAGCTCGAGTGAATTTGAGGGACTACCCGTTAGATTTGTTGCACATACCCGCCTTGCGCCCCGGGCAGTCACCAAGGCTTCCAAGTTGGTCACTTCGTACCAACTTTGTGATTGCTGAGGAGTTTAGAGATCATAAATCGGCAAGGCAGGTTAGTCTGGAACTGGTTCCCTCATCTGAGCTTGCAGACGGGTCAACCAGCCCCCCCTTTGCAATCAAGGTCTGGCGATCCGTTAGCCCGGTGAAAACATACTCGGACCCCGTGATCGAAATCAATACAAACCTGCCCACGAGTATCTCCTGGGGTACGTCATACCAGCCTGTAATCCAGGATATGATGAAGATCTTCGAAGGGTTCTCCAAGGCCGAAATCGACCCATCTGACCGGGTTGGATTCTGGGATAAGATCAGACTTAGCTTCCACTCTCGGATTAGAATTTTGTGGAAAGAGGATGGTGACGTCCACCTTCGTTTGAAAGGCTCCCGTGACCCATATGTGGTAACGGGCTTTGGGTGCGGATTCGTGATGTGCTGGCGCAAAGACGTCCAGTGGGACATTCATACCAGCGACAACCCGAAGGAATTCATGAGTGTCACAAGTGGAGAGTATGTGCTAGCGGTTCCTGACTACAGCCACGAGGCGCGATATATGGCCGAAGCTACCGCTGAAGATCTTGAGACCACATCAATGTCCAGTGACTTGAAAAATGCCGCCCACTTCAAGAAGGTTATCATGAAGCTCTCAGGCGACGTGAAATGGGCAGCAGGCTTGGTCTTCGAACGAAATCTTGGTGACAACGAACGCTCGATTCAGTTCAGACCACACTATGATGTTGTTCTTCAGAACCCTATATATATCGACTCATCGCAGCGGAAGAATTACGATGCCTACCGTGGGTTTCGAAGCAATCATATTCACCTCTCGGTTTCGGTCATTGCTCCCACCAGTCGTAACTGGTGTATTGATTCTGTACAACCGACCACAAGCTATAACACTGTCCATCTGTCCCCCCGATTCTTTACCCACTTCTTCAGCTGGTGGTCCCTTTTCTCTGGAGTCATGTCCTTACCCGTTCGGCAGGGCCCACTTTGGCCTGGGATTACTAAAACAAGTAAAAAGTTTAACCGTCATCTGGCAACGATCAAGTATAAACTGCTGCTTGCCCCGCTGTTTGTTTCTCACATCTATAAACATAAGGATCCTGAAGATTATGCGGAAGATGTTGTCACCGCGACCGGCATCAAGGTTCGATTGGATAGCCTAAAGCTGGATCTTCACCAGAGACGTGAACAAATTAAAACCCAAGCTAAGGGCCGACTGAAGCAGACCAAAGCGAGCGCAATTCGAATCAACAGAGCCGAGCTTGACTTGCAAGCGGCTGATTTCAGAGCCGTCTCGGCCAGCATCGAGGGCACTAATCTGGATGACATTGAGCAGAACAAAGATGATATTCTGTCATCATTCCAGCAGCCAGTGCCGCCTGTTGACCTTTCTCGATTTACAATCCCTGACCATAATCTTGACTGGGTCGATATGGATGACTTCGTTGAACTCGATTGGATACTTCCCCAGGAGTCGAACCCTCGAACAAAGATCCTGCCCTTAGCGTTTACCCCGCGCTTCACGTACTTCAGACAGACAGACCACGGTAATATCACATCGGAACAAACGGGGTATAGTACCTTTGGGGATGAAGAAACACACGATTGCGTCATGTCCGAGAACAATGAACCACGACGTGTTCAAATGGAGCTAATCCGGGACCGTCTTTCCACAGTCGAGACTCAGATCCGAGACTGTTTCCGTACTATCGGTGAACAGGAGCTCCAGATGGCCAAAGACCTTGACCATGACGCAAGCCTTAAAAGCCAATATGATGAATACCTCCGGCAGTCAGAGTCGCTCTCTCGAAGACGGGCCTTCCTCACAGCGGGGCTCCAGCGCCTGGAAAAACAGCTGCAACGTGAAGAAAAGCTTCCACTGAGCAAGAACCCGGAAGCTTACGCGGCAGATACGGCATCACGGGTTGGAACAGACTCGGATTCGGCGAGCGATGGCAGAGAAACCGACTTTGACGGGATGTATTCGTCTCATCATGACGATTTCACGATTGATTTCAACAATCGGTTCATGATCCACAGCGTTCAACTCAAGTGGAACAATTCCCTCAGGAATATTATGCTTCGATACATTCACCAGGTCAGCCAACGGCGCGGGTTCGTGTACTACATGTCCCGACGAGCGGTCAAATTCATCCTGGATATTGTCGAAGAGCAGGGCAAGAACCAGGGAAGCTATTCGAAACTATTCAAGAGTACTTCAAGGCGACCCTCCGACGTACGCGACGATGACGATAGTGTGGAGGATCGTATTGAGCAGTTACTGAACGACGCCAAACGTTTTGTGAACGCGGAAGAGGACCCTTCAGACCACAAGGATGTGCCGAATGTCAAGTCCGATGGCTCGAGTGATAGCATATCTCCAGAATTTACTGCCCAGAATAGCTACCACTTGCGACTGATCGCACCTCAGATTCAACTGCAAAGCGAGAAGAATCAGAAATCTGTTCTGCTTGTCGCGGCCAAGGGTATGCAGCTGAAGGTGGTGTCCATTATGGACAAGGAGCGCGTGTTCGACGATGTCAGCGGCCTGGTACAACGCCGCTTTACCCTGAACATGGACGGCGCTCAGTTCTTCGTCGCAACCCAAAAGAACTTGATGGCCCACCTCCAGTTTTACGCTGGAAACAAATATGGCAACTCTCCCGGATCTGCGTGGCCGCCGTGGCTGACCCTTGAAGCCATGTTCGACTTCGAACTCAATCCATTTGGCTTCTCTCGAATTATCCAAAAGACTTCCGCTAGCCTACGATACGACAAGTACAACAACCTTCGTCTCAAATATAATGAGGAGGTAGCCAGAGGACAATCAGATGAGCAGCAGGGAATTGATGGCCCAGAGAACAGAATGGACCATATTCGAGTCGACTTTCCTCAATTCCGCGCCATTTGCGACTCAGCCGAATATTACACGCTGTACATTATTTTGCTCGATCTACTGCTCTATAGTGAACCGCTGGAGAAGGTCCGGAACGAACGTTTGGAAAGGATTATGCTCACCTCCGACTTCAGTGATCTCAGAGGAGCCCCGGAGATGGTTTTCAAGCTTCAATCTCGTATCCGACAACTCGAGGAAATCAAGGAGCATTTCCAAATCCATGCAAAATATTTGGATAAAAAGGGCTGGGAGGATCGCCTGGTCTTGGAGAAGGATATTGCTCGATGCGAAGACGAATTGTTCTTCTTGATGAAGGCAATCACGACTTCGCAAAGAAAGGTTGAGACTGTGACAGGAGCGAGCGGGCTTTTGCGCTGGAATATATCCGCGTGCGAATTCGTCTGGCATCTGATGAAGGACGAGTCAGAACCCTTGGTTGAATTCCAACTTAGGAATGCCGAATACGACCGGACTGATAACAGTGATGGTTCTAATCATAACCAAGTAGCTATCGAGAGGTTGTACGGACTGAACCTTCTCCCTGATGCTATTTACCCTCAGATCATTGTGCCCTACCTCGACCAAGCGCGAAACCTTGAGGGTCCCGATGACCATATGATGAAGGTCAAGTGGCACATGTTGGAAGCGGTCGCTGGTATTCCAGTTGTAGACGATTTCGAGGTCTCTCTCTTCCCGCTCAAAATTCAGCTGGAACACGAGCTTGGCCAGAAGGTGTTTGAATACATGTTCCCAAATGTCGGATCGAATGCATTCGAGAATGGTGGATTCTCACCGTTTATGATCAAGAATGTCAAGCCCCTTGAGGACTCTGATTCCGATGACAACTCACATGATATCGTACCGCCTAGCAAACATGACAACGGTGATGCCTCAGCGGACGAACAAACTAAGGGACCTGGAGCGATCGAGCTGAGATTACAGCCGACGCTTTCACTAGTGGAGAACCCACAACTGCAACGGCGTCCGGCTCAGGTTAAGGGCCTAGCGATGACGCCAATTTACAAGGAAAACAACCTTCAGCCAGACCTTCGACAATCACGGCCTACCGCAGGTGGCGCCCTGGGCAAGAAGAAGTCCGCTGACAGCCTGAGACTACTATCGAGGCAGCCTACTGAGAAACCGCAGAATAGCTCAAACACGAGCGTCAATGAAGAAAAGAGTAAGAAATTTGCTTTGACAAGAGCTGGGAAACCCCCCAAGGACAACAAGGGCACGGATGATTTCTCCCAAATGATGGCCCGAGCCGCGAATTACATGACCCTGGCCCATGTTAAAGTGCATGACGTAGTGCTTTGTCTGAGCTACAAGGGTAGAGGAGAACATAACATTGGAGATCTTCACGACTTTGTTTTCCGGCTGCCGATCTTGGAATACCGGAATAAGACCTGGTCGAAACTGGACCTGGCTCTGCGACTCAAAAAGGATGTCATCAAAGCTCTCATCTCGCATGCACCTGCAATCCTGGGCAATAAGTTCTCCCACCACCGCCCCTCGAAGCAGCAGTTGAGACGGTATCGTGAGCTTGCAACCTCGGGCCAGATCCTTAACCATCAGGATACCGCATCAACTACCGACAAAAGTCAGAACGCGCCTAGCCTGGACTCCAACAGTGAATACTACTCGGAGTCGCACCGGTCGTCCCCCCTTGCACGATCAAACTCCCTGGGCTCAAGCATGTACAGTACGCAGGACCAGAATGACGTGCTACTGGATTCTCGCTCTGCGAGCGAAGTGGATGTAGATGCTCGCTGGGAAGTAAGTTTTCCCCTTACATCTGTTAAACGCTTTGGGAGTTAGTGGAGGCTAATTAATTTCCAGCATTCTCGGAGAGTCGTCAACCCTCCGCCTCGGCCTCTGACATCAGGTACAGCAGTTGTACGCTCCCAAACGATAAAAAAGTGGGGAGAGCCATCAGACGAGAGGTATGTGTTCTAATAATCCCTTCATGTGGTCTAGGTTGTGGGTTCTAACAGGTGTTTGTTTGTAGTAGTAGCGTCATGGGCAAGAAGACGATCCGCAGCATTGGCCGCAAGTTGATTCCTTCCCGAAAATGAAGGCAGCCAAATTCACCTCCCCCTGGCCGTTTTTCTCTCCTCTTTTACTTGTTATTGATCACTCCGATTTAATTTTTGTTTTCCTTTTTTTTTTTTTTTTTGTCCTCGTTTTAGGTCTTTTTTTCAACATGCACCCGGGACATAGTCTTTTCGTACGAGATACCCCAGATGCAGTGGGTGGTATATAGGCGTCAGGTTTCTCTGTTTCCCTGTCTCCGTTTCACAAGATGCATTGGTGTGTGCTTTTTAGGTGTTCCATCTCCGTCTATTATACTTGTTTTTTGTTATCTTTTTTCATTCTTGTCATTATAGCCGACTTGTTCCCCCCCTCTTCTTCTTATCTCGTTCGAAGCGATCTTTGTCTTGGTATCTCTCTGTTTTCTGTTGTTCAAGTACATCTATCCCGCATGGAAATCGGTCTCTAATATTTTCTCTCCGTTTCCCGTGTATTTCTCTTTGGGGTTGATGGTGTTCTTCCGGCGTGAATAGGGTAGGGGGGACGGCTTGCCAAAAAGTAGGATTGAGTGTCCTTTTTTTCTTTTTGGATTTGGTTTTGGAGACTGGGGAAATCAGCAATAGGGGGACCCTCGTATGCATATATTGGGCTGGTGTATAACAGGAGGAATAGTATTCTGGGTATATAGCATAGACAGCAATTGTGATCAGTTTCTGAATCTCTAGAACTGCATGCGAGAGAAAAGCGGAAAGCCTAGACCCCTCGCTCCTTCCTTGCTTGGATGAACCGGTGAGGGACTTTTTCTTGAAAGGACAGCTGCAACACATGTTAGGTCTGGACAACCAACACCGGGGCATCGGTGGGGGACCAATCTTAGCGTTCTCACCTCCTCCATATAACTATCAACCCTGTTTAAGTCTCGTTCGTATTCCGAACGGTCCTCATCGTCTGTATCTAACCCGGATTCTGACTCACCCTCGCTGCCTGACGAATTCCAATACTCATCAGAATCTTCTTCGTCAGTTTGTTCCTCGCTGTCGTCGGTCGAAGATTGATAGTTACTCTCCTCGCTATCAGTGTCTTCATCCTCCAGGGTTCCCCATTGTTTGTCACCTTTGTACTCCGTAATACGATCTGATACCCACGGACGGAAGTCTTTGATCATCCACTGCTCGAGGTTATCGATAATACATACGAGTTCCGCCGTCGGATCTTCACGATGCAAGTCCCCCTCCCAGATGCATTGCATGTGCTAGAAAATGTTATTCAAACACCCTCTCCGGCCTACCCGTGAGCGAGAAGGACTACGGTACGCACATATTTCACCCTGATATACCTCCTGGTTTTTTGTCCCCTGGGACCTCCTATTATCTCGGATTTCTTTCTCTCAGAGGTAATACCCGCAATCCAGAGACGGGCCTTGTGTCCAAGTAAAGTTAACGCCACGACTGGCCAATCGTCGTCGATGAAATAAGGATCGCCTGCGATGAGGTTATGTGATAACGCAAGGGCATTGGCGGCACCGTTAGCAGCCTGACAGTAGGCCTTGACCTTGTTCGATTCAGTTGGCAGGTGGTGCTTGGCCTCGAGAATAAATCCGGGAAAGCAGACTCGGTATTTTTCGTCGACGTCGTCGCCTCCTAGGAGCTTAAGGGGACATGACTTTAGGCCCTTTTCACTTTCCAGCCGCTGCAACTTGCGCAAGGAAAAGTTGATCACGCTAAATGAGTGTCGACGAGATTTCGGGACTCTGCTTGCCTGCACAATCGGCAGCGATATATAGAGATCGGGTTTCGGGCGGGTGAGCTGTGGCGCAGAAGATGGTGTTGTTCTTGCTAAGACCTTGTGAGAGGCACTCCAGGTGTCATTTCCTTCGCTGCGAATGAGGATATGAGCGTCTGATCAGCATACAGTCAACCAGAGCGCCGAACCTACACTCTGAGCCAACTTTCCATCTCATCGACACTTATAGTTCCCTCCCCTTCTCTATCTCGCGCCCGACCTTTTATTTCTTTGAATAGGGTCTCTTTGACCAACTCCATCCAACGCTCCTCTGTCTTCGCAACTATTGCCAACGCTTTTTTATTTGCCTTTAATGCTTTACGCTGGAGCTTCCCATTTATGATCAGTTGCTTCAGCTGCTGTGGATTGGTAATGTCGCGGCGTAGGCCATCCTTCCTGCTTCGGTATTTCGAACTTTGAAGGATCTACCGAAGTAGAGATGTTAGCGGGGCCTGTTTTTCAACTCTGCAACAGCTGCACTTATACCTTAACCCTGCCTTGAGGGACGAATCGTCGAAAATCAAGAAGCTGTTTAGCAAGGGTCTTTGCCTGAACACCCAATAGCTCGCACACCTCTTTCGGTGCCATGACCGTCTCGTCGAAAGTGATGCCATTTCTCTTCAGGCTGTTAGTGTCCAAGACTGGTCGCTCCGACATTTCTCGTGTCCGTGGAATGGGTGTTGTATTACCGTCCGCCGTCAATTAAGCGAGAGAAATGAGGGGGAAAGCTGTGAAAGTCCTCGCGCGACTGTGCCGCAAAAACACATGCTCGAACTAAACGTGGACAGACTAGCGCTGTCTATGGCGCGAGACAAGTGAGTGTAATCCCTGCGGCGCTAACAGCAATGAGGTTGGCGTGGATGAGATGTCTCGTGGGTTTGGCGTCTTGTTGACAGTTGGGTCTGTACCCTGCTACTACTTAAATTGGACAGGCAGACGCCGTCCGCAGGGAGTCGTCCACCTCCACCAAGTTGAAGGGGGGAGGGGCGAGCGTTTGATATAGGTAGTATAGCTTGCATACAGAGCAATGTCGACGCCTGAAGCTCGCAACTCGTTAGCTTGTGTGAACTTGTTGAGGGGATGTTATTAAGCGGTAACACAATGACATGACAACAATGCTTGGCAGATACAGAATAGTGATGTGAAACATGCGATGGGATGCTTGGGGGGCAGCGCGCCTCTGAGAGTAGAGTTACGGGTGGAAATGTGGTCATATATGGCCTCAGTAACAATCGTTTTCAATGTCAATTTCACCAGCCCCCACATTCTAGTTGTAAAAGTACACAAGACAATAAATTGCTAATATAGTGGAGTACATGAAGCATGAGTGTACAGTCCTTGGTCATGATAAAATCATCCACCACCATTCTTTAACTGCCCAGCCGGGCTTCCCTTTCATATCACTTCCCTCCTGGCCCACCACCCCCACTTCCATCAGCCATTCCAGCATCAACAGAGCCTCCCAGGCTCCCATAGTTGGCTTCACCATGCTGCTTATCCCCTCAGCTGTGATCCCAGGCCGTGTCGCCACGCACCCCACCACGGCCGCGGCTGCAAGATCCCAAAGCACCTTGACAAACTGGCCGTGAACGTCGTACCACAAAGGTATCTTATCTGGAGCTGGTTTCAAGGGTTCAGGCAGATCGACATCCGCTGAAGGACGCGGTGGAGGAACACTGGCCGCCTTTTCTCGGATGGGGTCCCCATCCACGTACTTTGTCTCGACAGGCCGAATCTTGACGGGGAACCGGAGCTTGTCTTTGTTCATTTGTCTTGTGAGGTATCCGCCGTCTGTTAAACCGAATTTGTCACGGGGTGGGTCGCGAGCATGTAGGGTGATGCGTCCCTCAGCGAAGAGATTGATGAGGGCGAGGATGTCACCGTCTTCGGCGCCGTATTCGACATCGAGGACTCCCTTGCTTGCTAGAGCGGTGTCGAGGGTGTTGGTTTTGTATCGCGAAGCACGAAGAAGCTCTGTACCCTCAATCGCACGCTTTTTGCTGAGCACGTACAGGAAGTGTTCGGTGATGTCGTAGTTGCGGCCGGGGGTAACACGGCCCCGATTCCCTTGCGAGATGACACGCTCCGTTACAAGCGATTGCAGGGCACTGCGTAGAATCTCATTGGGAAAGTGGCTCAATGCATCTCGGGCCACCGCAGGACGGTAGGTTTCCTCTGGGGTGACGACGTTGGCTCTAATCCAGGTCTTGGCCACCTCCACGTAGGACAGCTCAGCCTGCCGTGCCGAATTTCGAGTCCGTTTACTCTCCAATGGCGCAGAGTATGGGATACTCGCGAACATTGCCCGTTTCCGATTCATCGTGACGCTTTGACTGCCTTGGTAGATATCATCTAGGGAGGTTATGGCTTCTTCCCGAAGTTCAAACACGCTGTCGAACTGCTCCCGAGTTGCTGGAAGATCGGGGACTTTTTCGGACTTCGGGACATCCAATTGTGTGTCTGCCCAGTCTATTACCGTGCCCCAATCATAGCTACCCAAGTCATCGTAGTTGATCGGAGGGACCTGACCGGCGGCATAGGCTTCAATGAAACGCTCTTGGAAGTCGCTCTGCATTTTTGACAGCTGCAATCGATGTTTGTTCAGAATTCCCTTGCCCCTGTCCTGGATAAATTTGGCGTCAAGATTAGGAAAGCAGCGTGTCACTAGCGTCCAGTCGATAAGTTTGCCGTCGAGACCGCCTGCAAGCGCTCGAACAACCACAATTGCCGCCATGATTCTTTGCGTTGTGGATTGGGCCAGTGGTTGCTGAAGACGATTGCGGCGAATAAGTTGACGGGCCGTGGGTGTCTGGGCTTCTTCGCTTGCGCCCATCAAGTCATTTAATTTCTCCAGACGACGATGCCGGAAGATGGTCGGGGCCTGGGGGAAATTGTCCGGAGTGTCGATGTGCCTGACGGAATCTATTTCCATCCGATCTGGTTCTGGTGAAAGGGAATGATTGGAAGAACTTTCACTCACACTGGAAGAACGACGAGTTTGTTGCCGCGTAGTCATTGAAAGAGGCAGCGCCTGTTCTTCCCTCCAGCCGTCGTCAAATCGGATGGCGCCCTCCACTGGAGCCTCCACAAATGCGTCCTGAACGGTTTGGTTGATATATCGTAGGTCGGCAGTCTTCTTCTGAAAAAGTTCCTCATGTTGAAGTTCCCATCTGAGAATCGCATTGTTGTCCCGGAAGAACCTCCTTGACTGCACATCCTCATTCTCCTTTAGAGTGCGTCTCCGGGTTTGACTGAACAAGTCATCAAGTGAACTGGGTAGACGGGGCCCCAATTTCTGTGTAGGTTGTCTCTGGACATGGTATTTAGAGACGTTCAAAGCTGTAATCCCAGCATTCGTGGAGAAGGTTCCCGTGCCGGGGTGGAAAATTTGCTTTGGATTCATCAGCATCGCATAGGGTGCCATTGAGCTGATGGACCTCCATGATCGTTTCTGTCGGCGTGGGCCTCCAGGCAGTCCTTGTCCGTCTGATCGACGTCTTCGGCGTTTCTCTTCGTCGATAGTATGATCTGGTCTGGAAATTGATGTCATACTGTGCATGAGACGGTCGTTCGAATCTGCCCGCTGGATCGTTAATAGTCGGACCACCCCTGAGGCACGTTGTTTCTGCGCTGCCGATCTTTCCATCTCGATTCTCTGCAACAGTCTCCTTTGAATACTTTGTCCCCTTCTCTTCTCCACAGCTAGAACAGCGGCTGGCTTTTGATGTAATTGTACCGTAAGCCCAGACTCGACGGGAATTTCAGTAGTTATCCTGACAATCTTGCCTGGTGTGGCTTTGTTCACCCCCTTTATGAGTTCTGGATCGACTTCCACATTTGGCGGGAAATAATATCGAGTTTCGCAATTCAAAATTTTCTCCTGGAGTTCTTTTATTGCTTGGTCGTCTGGTTGCAGGTCGGATTTGCAGACGATAGTCTTTGTGACCATAATACCCTTTCTATCTCTCCCGCAAAATGTTTGTTGCCGGAGCTTGCCAGCATCAACCATGTGTTTTATGGTAGCTTTGATTGTGCGTAAATCAGGCTTTTCTTTGTATTTTGTTTTCATCCACGCGGTCATGAACGGATACCAAATTTCTGTGCCCATTGGATATGCTCCTCCTGCTTTTTCAAGAACATCCATGACAATCTTTCTTCGCAAGAAGGAAACAGATCCACCTTTATCGGGCTTTAACCGGTTGCCTTTGGGAACTGACCCTTCCGGGGTTTGTGAGACGGCTGACACCATGCTTGCTTGACGAGGAGTTTCGAAAGCTGGAGGTCCTATCGCCTGAGGCCTGGTGGTTGTTGCTTCATTGAGTATCTTATCAGCGGTCTCCTGGGTTGTTGGACTCGTTTTCTGACTTGAAGTGTCCTCTGTTAAGAGTGTGTTCTCAACTGAGAGCTTCATACCAGCCTGAGGTGGATTTTCTGCTCTTAACGAAGTGGGTATATAGTCCTGGACTTCTTGGTTGCTGGTGGAAGTCTCTGTTGGGCCTAAAGGAGATACTTTTCGCCCTCCAGATTTCGGGTCAGCTCGACGAGATTTCTTAGACGGTGTTTCCATTGTTTCGTTCGCAGCCGGAGGATTGGTACTGGTGGCTTCTTCCCTTGGTTGAGCTGGAGTAAGAGACATTCGAACAACTCCGCCATCTTGCACGTTGGTAATTTCAGGTTCAGGTGAATTCCCCCTTCTTCTCTTGACCCCCTTTCCAGGAACTATCCCATTCTGGCGAAGTTCACTCTGTCGATGGATTTCTTCGCCAGTGACCCTCGGGCTAACAGAAACTTCGACTAAATTATTTTGAGAGTAAGCCTCGTCATTAGTTCGTAGCGATTTTGATGCCACAACAGTTCCAGGATCAGAGTCATCATCGGAGATACGCTGTTGGAAGCTTCTCTTAGCGCCACTTTTCCCAAGCGCGGTACGACTCGGCGTCTCAAAAGGCCCATCGGCACCAGGGACACTTACTGGCGCCCCTTCTGTACCAGATGGTCGATACTGCTCAGACAAGGAAGCCACTTCGCTGGGTTGCCCTTGCTTTTCCTGGAACCACGGTAGGGTTGACAATCTCGGTGTTTTAAAGACCGCAAGCCGGCTGATGCGTGGGCGACCTTGCCTTTTCCCGGCTGGCCTTCGCCGTCCTTTGGTGGTGACATACACACCAGGGCTAGGGCGGTCGATCAGGAGGACACTGTACTCTGTCCATGTCTCATCAAGCCCCAAAGCCTTGAGCTTTTCTAATTCTGACATCCCTTGGAATCTTTCGGGATCTTGCCTTGACCTCTTAAAACGACTACTTGAGAGAATATCCACATCATCCATGTTGACATCAGAAACGTCATCGTAATCGATTTTTGGCCGTGATGGTGTCCCATTTGAACGCCCGTTGTATCCGGAGGGTTTGTAGTTATTCGACATGCCAGCTGGAAGCTTTTTGTGTCCATGGTGGATCGCTACAAAGAAAGAAGGTTAGCAACTGCTATAGAACTGCTCATGACGTGCGCTTACCAAAAGTGCCATCCTCCCGTTTCATCGCAACAGGGTCACTGCTAGAGCGAAGGTAGTCTGGTGGCTTGACCACCAATATACAGTCCAGGAGAGTTGCGTCACCATTTTTCAGAAGCTCCTTTTTAGGGGCTTCCAAAGGTAACCCATACTGGTCAAGGGAAGGTTTGGCATCAATGGGTGGGACACGAATATTGTCTACTTTGGCATTCTTTGGGACAAATTCGACTGCCTCCCAGGACGACTCCCCGGCTTCAACAAGCTTACTGAAGTTTCTGGCGGAATAATGGACGTAGTGAGTGATAGTTCGATGAAGGGCAGTATCTCGTACAATGGCCAGATGACGAAGATGCGGTGGTTGGGATAGTTGCCAGCATTCCACTAAACGAACCAGGGTGTTTTCCAATGGCCTACGGTAAAACCCTCCAAAACAGGCCCTAATGACATCCTGTAACAATCTTGTTAGTGACATCCATTACCGTAAATTTTCCGCTAGACTTACGACATTGGTGGTGCCAGTAACCCCCGAACTATCAATCACGTCGAAAATCTGATTATGGATACTCCTATCAGGGGTCCACACGGGGAGAATTCGGCCTGATTCTTCAACCGCGCCCTCTTCTTTTACTCTGCCGACAGTGCCACCGACAGGTTCCCTGGCTGTGTCATCTGCCTCCAGCTCTTCGTCAAAATCAGCATTAACGCCCTGCTCGAGATTCGTATATATACTCCGGCTGTATTCGTAAAACAGGTCGATATCCTTTTCCGTTGGCTCTCGGATGAGCATTATACAAGGATGAAACTTCTTCATGGTGTCTGCATATTGGGACAATGCCTTAACACGCTTAAGGACTCCGATACGTTCGAATTTGCGGAGCGCACGCGACAGAATCCTCCATCGCCAATGATCTGCAAACCCTAAAAGGTCTTTCAGATCGTTCCGGGATACGATCTTGTATTCCAGCAATATTTCGAATAGTTTATCCGTGAATTGCTTGAAATCAATCATCCTATTTTTACCATCTGTCACGCTGGATACTTGATCAGCGGGCGTTTGATTAGATCGAATCTCGGGCTTTAGGAACTTGCGCAAGGTACATAGACTTGTTCGGGCCGACTTAATCTGGATGGCCCTCTTATCGATGTATCCTTTCTGCTGCAAGACTTCCGTCCGTTTAGGGACTGATCGCTTATCCTGACCGCTAAGCCTGACTAGTTCCGTTTGGACGATCCCATCGGATTTGCGCGACGCAATGATAGACAGCAACGCGAACTCAGTTGGCAAAACTTTGGTATCATCGGGTTCATGGCCTGTAACGGCCAACCAGGTGCGCTCCTTGGAAACAAAGACGCGGGCCGGGCCATTGTCAGACCTAGCTAGAGCCGCTTTAGACCCTTCTTTAACATCCTCAGTCTCCGGCCCACGCTGCTCGGCATCACCAAGGGTCAAATGATTGCCCTCTCGATTCTTCCCTACAGAGACCTCTGGGTTTTTGGTCAACCATTGCCAGACCTTTTCCTGAAACCGCCGGTCCACGGCCTGGCTGCGATCAGATGCATCATTGGCAGGTTGGGTATAGAAGACATCAATAAAGGCCAATATGTCCGCAGGACAAGCGCCTAGTTTTTTGTTAGCTCGCCGACGAAACTATACCCACTTCTGAATGCCGTAATTTGGGGACGCTTTGATGTACACCTTCTGTCGGCTGATCAAGAAAGAAAGCCCCATTGGGCGGGATGCAAGATGCAGGGGGTTTAGTGGAGATCAAAGAAAAAAAAAAAAGGGTTCACGTACCTTGATCACCACAAAGCGCAATCTCTGCGAGCAGGAAGTCGATCAGGTCTCGGAAACTCGGGGCCATGCTGTCCCCATGCTTGTTCTCAGGTACGACAAAATTTTTTTATCTTCAATTACCAGTTGTCTTGCCTCATTGCCGGGACGACAATCTTATCGCCTTGGAGAGAATTTCGGATAGAACGAGAGCGAAAGACGCGATTCGAACCGGCGTCGTGGAGAGAGAAATTCCGACGGGAGGCGGGATGGCAGGCTGTACCACGTGATGTCATGACTTTCATGCCTCGCCCGAGAGGTACACTGTCACAAGTCTTGTTGCCATTCTCACAAGTGACTATCCCTATTTAGGTTTAGTACGAAACATTATTTTTACGCGTCCCCAAGTCCTCCTCAAGGATCTGTGGCAAGAAAAAGTATAACTTTGAAAATCTATGATACTTAGTAATAAACTCTCTCATCTTCAGGAACCAGATATTATCACGTGATATCCCACATTGTCGGAGCGGAAGAATATCAATCTCCGGCTTCGGAGGGGCATTTGGTGCAGGCCAAATTTAATTTGAGTGACTCACTTCAGGAACATTCAAAAATCCACGAAGTTTTTAAACCCCCGGTTCAAGTGTCTTTGAATTGACAATGGCAAACATGAATGCAAGCGACAGGCTCGCACTAATCACGGAAAACCTGCAAGAGGTTCTCAATCAACCACTGATTGAGAGCATTCTTGCGGAGGGGGGGAACCCAAAGATCTACTGGGGTATGAGGCCTCCCGCAATTTTTGCCCTGCGACTGAGAGGCAACATTGTACTAATTTTATTTTATTTTTTCATAATAGGTACTAGCTCTACTGGCAAACCTCACTGCGGATATTTCGGTACGGATACCATATTCCATCGCATCTGATCGACCACTCCCACCTGCAACATTGTCTCTGACCCGTCTATCTATACAGTACCCGCGGTAAAAATTGCTCAATTTCTAGCAGCTGGCTGCGACATGACAATTCTTATCGCCGATATCCACGCTTATCTCGATAACCTGAAGGTATTTGGAAATTAGAAACCGCCCTTGAGATATTCGGACCCCACGCTAATCGATTTGTGAAAGGCTCCAATTGAGCTTGTGGAATACCGAGCAAAATACTACCAGTTTGTAATTACTGCTTTACTGCAGGCCGTTGGTGTTGCAACCGATAAACTCAAGTTCGTGCTTGGTAGCTCTTACCAAACAGGCCATAAATATGTCATGGATGTTTACAAGCTATCATCCTTGGTCTCCGAGCACGATGTAAATTTATATCTATTCCCTTCTCTTTTTCCACTCTATAGCTAATACTTTTTAGGCGAAACGCGCGGGGTCCGAAATTGTCAAGCAGTCGGCTAGCGGCCCTCTCAGTGGCCTTCTCTACCCCATCCTTCAGATTTTAGGTGAGTGAGCATAGACGAGACCAGGTGGACATTGGTTTAACCGCGTCCAATAGACGAAGAACATCTAGGATGTGATGCGCAGTTTGGAGGAGTCGACCAACGGAAATTATTTGCAGCCTCAATTGATTGGAGCGCAAGAGTGGGCCACAGACGTGTTCGTAAATCTTGTTATTGTATTGCTAAACTGTGACTCTTACATATCTTTTAGCGCGCCCATCTGCTTAACCCTCTGGTGCCTGGATTGAGTGGTGGTAAAATGAGCTCCAGTGAAGAGGGTATGGTTATTTTTTCTCCCAACCACGCCGGAATCAGCTAACTGTCAACAGATAGCAAAGTCGATCTTCTCGAAACCTCGGAAAGTGTCAGAAAGAAGATCCGGAAAGCTCAGGCTGCACCCAAGGAAATTGAAAACAACGGTATCCTCGCATTCGTACAATACGTCCTTCTTCCAATTTCCAAATTAAAGAATGGACAACCGGAGTTCCGGGTTAGCCGTGAGAGGGACGGCCTAGAGCCACTTGTTTACACAAACATCGAGCAGATGCACGAAGATTACAAGAATGATGTTGTATGTTTGACAAAGCCGTTTTCTGGAGGAATCCCATGCTGACATGATTACAGTTGACGCCCCAGCTACTGAAACCTTGCGTAGCGGAAGCCTTGGTCGAAATTATGGCACCTATGCGGGCAGCATTTGAGGCCTCGCCCGAGTGGCAGGAGGTCGCGCTAAAAGCGTACCCCCCCGTTGTGAAGCAGAAGAAGGAAAAGAAGCAGAAGGACAAGGGATCTCGTTACCCCGGAGGGGCGAAGGAGGAGACACCAGACGCTGTGGAGAATCAATAGACTTGATAAAACCATATAGATTCCTAAAATGTGAAAATGCAAATATTACTGATACCTAGTATTAATATGGATCGTCACTTGACATGCAACAATTATGTAGGGCTGGCTGTCTCATGAATTGCGGGTGCTAGTCAGCATAAAGTGGGCCGTGAATACCGTAGTTTATGCCACCGTCCTCGTCTCAAGGTACGTACCTTGCTCAGCCACACCAGCGCTCACGAGAATGGAATCAACATCCCCACTCTGTCATCATCACCCATTATCCTAACCATAACCAGTCTAGAGGATTAACTAGCGTTTCGTCCAGTGTGGCTGTTTCACCTCAGCTCTAGGCACCCCTCATTTTGTTGCAATTGTGGCTGAGCGGTTATGCCAAATCAACGGGCATTTCACCAGCGTGCTCTAGGTACCGAGAGGAGAGAAGCACGACTAATACAAAAGGACTCCCGTACGTATCTGACAGGAAGAAGCTTGGGTTTTGTTGGCGTAGAAATTGGTGAAAAGCCATGGAGGTCCATGGCGGGGCAATGAATCGGTGTGGCACGGTAACAGACACACTAGACCAGCGAGCTGACCCCCTCATCTCTGTTCCCCCAATAATAATTATGGCTAGGGAGCGATTAGCATCAAGGCGCTGGGGCTGCTGCTGTTCCAAAATTTCATAAAACAGCGTTAATCCCCCATTCTCTTCCTGCGTTGTTTATCCTCTCCTTAAAACCTTTTTTTTCCCCCCACCCACCCCTCCTGAGCTTCCACCCCTCGTGTAAATAGAACAACGGTGCGGCCATGTCCCACAGACAAGACCACCTGGCTTATGGCCAGTACTACGGGGAAGAAAATGAGCGCGGAGAACAGGGCGGCAGCACCAGGAGCCTTGTCGGGGATACCTTTAAAATGCTAAAGAACCAGTACAAGAACCATTCTTCCTCCGGTCAACAGTCGGGACCAGGACAGCAGCAGCAGCAGCAGCAGTCCCAGGGTTACAACCAGGGAGGCCACGGGGTGAGTTGTTGGAGGCTTTACCCCGAAAATAAACTGACCATGTGCTGACTGGTTAATTGTGAACAGAGTCAAGGCTCCTACAACCAGAACCCTCCACAGAATCAAAGTTACGGATACAACAACCCCGGACAGTCAACATACCAGAACCCTGAGTACCAGGGAAAACCACCAAAGCAAGATATGGTTTCGGGCCTGTTCGGAAAATTCCAAGGTGCCGTCGCAGACATTGGGGGCAGTGTCGCCCAGCGCCTGGGAACCGCGATCGATCCTCAGGCATATGCGGAGTATGGCCCCGGGAAACCGCAGTCACAGCATCGATTCGGAAGCTTTGCCCCGGACCGTCAGGGGAATGACGCGAAGTGGTACGTAGACGGGTGTGCTTATTTCTATGCCGTTTCCCAGGCGTTGGAAACTGCTAGAGAGTCTATCTGGATTTTGGATTGTAAGTCTTCTATTTCTCTTCTTGCTTTGGGGAGCAGAGTTGCGCATTGAAGTTGTTGAACTGACCGGTACAACAGGGTGGCTTTCTCCAGAGTTGTATCTGCGACGGCCTCCTGCAAAGAATGAGCAGTATCGACTGGATCGGATGTTGCAGGCTGCGGCGCAACGCGGGGTGAAGGTCAATATTATTGTGTATAAGGAGGTTACTCAAGCTTTGACCCGTATGTTCCCGCTAACCCCTCATGAGGCTTTACTAATAGATGTCAGTTTCCTCGTCTCACACCAAACACCACCTGGAGGATATGCACCCAAATATTGCCGTGTTCCGTCACCCCGATCACTTGCCCGACCGTCAAGGATTGGCCGCCTCAATTACCCAGTCCCTTCAGAACCTGAATATAAATGCGCTGAAGCTAAGCCAGATGTCCACAGATACCGTGAAGGGCATCTACGGCATCCACGAGGGGGTCATCCTGTACTGGGCCCATCACGAGAAGCTCTGTATTATTGACGGGGCCACTGCATTCATGGGCGGTCTCGATCTGTGCTACGGTCGTTGGGATACTCACCAGCATGCTCTTTCTGACGTCCATGACAACCCTAGCGACAACATCTTCACTGGTCAAGAATACAACAACGCCAGAGTGCTAGATTTCGGTGATGTGGCGCACCCCGACCAGAATAAACTGGACCGAACCAAGACCTCTCGCATGGGCTGGTCTGATATCTCCGTGAGCTTGCATGGGCACGTCGTGGAGGACTTGAGAAGGCTGTTCGTCGAGAGATGGAACTTCATCTACGATACCAAGTACCAGTCACGCAATGATACGCGGTTCGCTAGACTAGCATTGCATGGGCGCCCTCTTTCGTCTACTGGGCAGCAACAGCGGCCTCCTCAGCAAGGTCCCCCACAGCAGGGAGTCCCTCAATCAGGGTACACTCCGCCAGAGTACCAAAAGCCTGACCAGCAACAGCAATTCGGTACCCCTCAGTCCACGTACAACCCGGCAGAATACCAAAAGCCTAGTCAGCAACAACAGCAAGGCGCCACCCAGTCGGGCTACAACCAGCCAGAGTATCAAAAGCCTAGCCAGTCCCAGCACCAGGATTATCATAGTCAGCAACAAGGTGCTCCTCAGTCAGGGTATAACCAGCCAGAGTATCAAAAACCTAGCCAACCCCAGCACCAGGAGTACCCTAGTCAGCAAGGTACCTCGCCTTATAGCACACCTCAGTCAGCATACAATCCTCCAGAGTACCAAAAGCCTAGCCAGCAACAACAGCAAGGCGCCACCCAGTCGGGGTACAACCAGCCAGAATATCAAAAGCCTAGCCAACCCCAACACCAGGAGTACCCAAGTCAGCAACATACAGACAGCTACTCGTCTCAACAAACCTACACTTACTCGGGCCAATCATTCCCTCCTCCTCCTCCTGGAGGCCCTTCGTCCCATGGCTATGATCAAAGCCATAATCAAGGCCAGAGCCAAAGTCAGAGTCAGGGCCAGAGTCAAAGTCAAGCACCTTATTTCCCCCCTCCGCCTACCCAGGGGGGGTCTTACGCCCAGTCGCGGGGCGTTGCAACAGACTATTATGACGGCGCATATGAGGGCGACCGTGAACGAGGACCGGGATCCAATCCACCATCAGGATCTAAGCCAAGTTCGGGATCCGGTCTCGTACCCCGTCGGTTCCGAGACAACTTTGATAACCTTCGTGGTGAGCTAGCCGGTCAGATTCATCAGTATCAAGACCGGTTCACCAACACCACACTTGGCCGTCCCCAACAGAGAGGAAGCATGTCCTGTCAGATCCTGCGTAGCTGTGCGAAGTGGAGCAATGGAACCCCAACCGAGCACTCGATTCAAGAAGCGTACATCCAGATCATCAAGAACAGCGAGCACTTCGTTTACATTGAGAACCAATTCTTCATTACGGCCACCGGAGATGCCCAGAAGCCTGTGAAGAACAAGATCGGCGCTGCGATTGTCGAGCGAATCCTCCGTGCCGCACGAGCAGGTCAGAAGTACAAGATAATTGTCGTCATCCCATCCGTGCCTTGCTTCGCTGGTGACCTGGCTGACGAGGCTTCCCTCGGAACCCGTGCCATCATGGAATTCCAATACAACTCGATCAATCGGGGTGGCCACAGCATCATGGAAATGATCGCCAAGGAGGGCTATAACCCGATGGAGTACATCCGGTTCTATAACCTCCGGAATTACGATCGTGTCAAGTATACCGCCCCATCTCCTCAGTATGCGGCTCCTCCGGGCCATTCGCAGCCTCATCACCGTCCGGCATTTGACACGAGTGCTCCTTTCCAAGCACAGCACCCGGCTCCATCTCCGGGTCCCAAATCCTCTGGTGGTCAGTGGGATAGTGTAAGCGCATGCTATATGCTGAACGGGCCGGATCTTCGCAATGTGCCGTGGGATGGTCCAGCTGAAGCCGAGATTGACGCATTTGTCACTGAGGAGCTCTACGTCCACTCCAAGGTAAGCCATTTTTTTTTTAAATCAACCCGGGACAAATTCAAGAAGAACACCCACTAACAGGAACAGGTCATGATTGCCGACGACCGTATCGTAGTCTGCGGATCCGCCAACCTGAACGACCGCTCTCAACTCGGTGACCACGATTCTGAAATCGCCGTTCTGATCGAGGACACCACCCCGGTCCAGTCGACCATGAACGGGAGCCCGTGGATGGCCAGTCGCTTCGCATCATCCCTGCGCCGCCACCTTTTCCAAAAGCACCTTGGTCTTCTACCGCCACAAGATATCGAGCGGCCCTTCAACGACCACTTCGACTTTGAAGGCCCCGAAAGCCGCATCGTGGCGGACCCCTTGGCCGACACCTTCCAGAGCCTGTGGAACACACGCGCCCGCACCAACACCGAAGCCTTCCGCGAGGTCTTCCACTCTGTGCCCGATGACACGGTGCGCAACTGGGCGGTGTACAAGGAGTTCTACGGTTATCACTTCAAGAACGCCGATAAGCAGGCCTTTGGCGAGGGCAAAGACACGCCACCGGCTCAGTACAAGTATGGACACGTAGTGCAGGAGAAATTCCCGGGACCGGAGGGGGTGCGGCGTGTCAAAGAGCTGCTTGGGCAGGTTAAGGGGACGCTGGTGGAGATGCCATTGATGTTCCTGAGTGAGGAGGATGTGGCGGAATCGGGGTTGGCACTTAACGATTTGACGGAACCACTCTATACTTGAGACTTGTGTTAGTTTAGCTTTGGCTTGAGTTTGACATTTTTGGTGGAATTCCATTTTCTTTGTTTTGGTATTCATTGTTGTGCCGCCTTGTGGGTGAAATACCTCCCTCCGTACTAAAGGTTACCCACTCCGTAGGAGCCCTGATATTGTTCTCGAAGAACAATATGACTCTCCCGCATGCTGATTGGCCCAGTCAACGTCCTGCGTGCCAGACAACAATACCTACCAGGTATCTAGCAGGGCAACGTCTCTCTTCCCCATTTATCCCCGAGTCACACGCATTGCCGAGAGTAGTTTGTCTTGAGCCATGCCACAAAGAGGTCTAAGATTGGGATATCCACGCCACCTCCCTGTACCTATATGACTCCTAGATCCACCCCGTCGCAGTACTACCTATCAATATGGATGGAAAGTACCCTCAATCCAACGCCCTACTAAGGCAGTGACTTCTTTATCCTCCACCACTACAATCACAAGCGAAATCGCCCCCATTCAGGTCTCGTCCGTTCCCACTCACATCAAGCCTTAGCAACCCTATCCAAGAACAATATCAAGCAACCAAGAATTCTAGATCTGGTCCAGGTTTCCACTATCCCTGATCGAGTACATTCACCCCCGTTAATGCTTCTCCAAGGAAGAATAGTCTACCAATCACGATTGTCCTCTGCATCCTTCTCCCCCTCCTCCTGCTTCCGACTCGTGGAAACGACGCGCAGGCTATCATTGTATGTCACTTTCTTTGACCATCCTCTCCTCTTCGCTTCTCCATACTAGCTATCCCATCTTCGTCGTCTTTCAACGTGTCTACCTCTTCCAATATCAACCAAACATCAAGACAGAAACCAAAATATAAGAACCCCTCCAGATACACTCAAGTCCCCCTCTCTCTCTCTCTCTCTCTCTCTCTCTCTCTCTCTCTCTCTCTCTCTCTCTCTTCTCTTCACTATCATCAAACTCCCTCCTTTCCAATCCAGTCCAGTCCAACTCCAATCACTTTGCTCTACGCAAAACAAAACCCCCAACCCTCAAATCAAAATGTCTCCGTCTCAGGTCTCTCAGCCTCCCTCCTCCGCCCAGGGTATGTCCCTCCCCTCTCTCTACCTCCCTACATTATACCCCGTCTTGAATCATCAAGCTAACAAAAGTCTCATAAAAAAAAAAAAAACAGCCCACGCTGCCCCCGGTGCCGGCTGCGTCGTTATGTAAACCCACCCAACACCCTACCTTATGGTAAACGCAAACGCCCGAGAATACAAAAAGAACCCCGAGTTTTCTTTTCTCTTTCTTCTCTTCCTCTATCTCTCTGGCAAACCGTTTCCCGCGATATAAACCAGTCCGACGTACTACCCCTAGTATGTACCGTTACTTCCAAAAAGGAAAACCCCCCTCGCCACATGACCGCCTTTTTCATATTCTCGCTGCGTTTGCGTCGTTTATAATATGGGTTTACGCCTACCTACTCTCTACATACCGGAAATAAATCTTCAAACAAAATGCTACAAAGAAAAAAAAGAGGAAGCTGAGTGTGTGAGTGGTGGTGGTGGTTTATAGGCCCCGTCCTGTCCGATTCCGCTCTTTTGATGAAGTATAACTGCTTATGTGTTCATTTTGTTTTGGTGGGGTTTTTCTTTTTTGAAGGAGATAAGTATTACTGGTTTATTGTCTTGTTGTTTGGAGAGAAAGGAGGAAGAAGGAGGGGGGGGGAGGGGGAAGCTCAGGTGGTCATGTTCATTTTGTCTTTTCTTTTTCTATTTTGGTATATCGTATCGATATGGATATATTGATGATAGGTTAGGATAGGATGAAGAATGATATATGTGTTGGTGTGTTGGTGTGTTGAGTTGTAGAAGAGGTCAATAGGAGAGTACGTAAGAGAGTGGCTCATAATTCAACCATAATTCGTAAGATATGTACACCATAAGATGGATATAAAACTCCTCTGATCATCTTAACTCGCTGTTTCCTTTCGGATTGCATCAACGCGAGCAATGTCGTCCGCACTAGGTTCCTGCAACTCGCCATCGGCCAGGACAAAAGCACCTCTCACTGCATCCTCGACTTGCTCCACGGCGTGCAGAATGAGATTCACAGAGCGTGCCGTCCCGATCTGAACCATATCTTCACCCACGACGTTCTCGATCCTGCCGTCTCCACCGTTTCGGGTGAGATCGGACGTTAACGCGTGACACAGAGTTTTCAAGGGTTCGAGAAATCGGTTGCGGAAATAGATATATGTCTTCTCGAGTTGGAGCTTGCTGCGCAGCTTGGGGGATGATGCAAGGATGTAGTACAGACTGAGCGCGGCGTGGATTGCCGGGCTAAGAGACTGAGTAAACCGAACCCAGGATGCGGCGATATCAGATGAGACGTCGAGATCCAATGCCGATGAATCGAAAAGTAAAGGAAAGATCACGGAAAAGTAGTGAGGATTCAGGAAGATGTTTAAGTCGGAACCCGTAGATGGGCTAGCTGCATCTAGGATTTCATCCTTCAACCAGCCTATCGCCCTATCCTTGATCGTTTGGAAGCGATCCTCTTCCAAAACCTTTCGGATCACCTTAAAGCGAGCAACCTGAGACGGGTTGCTGTGGACTACTGCGCCAGGGATTTTGCGAACAGAAGCATAGGTCTGACGCACGGTGCAAGCGGTCAGCGACAGGATAAAGTCTGCAAACTCTGCCTCAGTTGATGGTGGCCCGGGGGAGCTTTGTGTCGAGAAAGTAGTCAGTGTAAGCAAGGAATCCAGGAGTGCCTGTGGTTGCTCAAAAGCTACTTCATCTATAGACTGGTATCCCCCGACGAAGTGGGAAAATATGCCAGCTAGATCAGGGAAAACAGGAATGGGCGTGATCTTCCCGGAGGAAAACAGCTCAGCCGTAGCCGCGCGCGCAGCCAGAAGTAGCAAAGCCCCGTGCCTTTCAAGTGGAATATCCTCCATTCGCTTAGGAGGCTCCTCAAAGTCTAATGGTGGGGGCTGATGCTCGGGAGGCTTTGAGACCACATCGAGGAGCTGTTGTTCATGTAGCCCAAAGTCTCGCGAGAGAGCCTAGCTGTAGTTCTAGCGGGAGAAAAAGGAGAGGAAGGAAGATGTGGGGGTCAACATACGGCGATCTTCGCGATAATCGTATCCCGTTCTTTAAAAAGCTTATTGTTCAAGTAAACATTGGTTGGTGATGCGGCCCCAGGCATACGCGTCCCAGGATGAATCTTTTCCTGTACTCTAATAGCCCACGACAACCCTGGGTCCATGGGGCCCGTACAACTCAGCATATATGACTTGAGGACCTCAATCAGCCCAAATTGTAAAAATCTCTTTATGAGCAGCGGCTCATCGCTGCTCGTCAAAGAAGGTGATTGAACCTCAGCTTCGGGATCTGGGGCGGACACCTCAGAAACGCGCAGGACCGTCGACTCGCTTGGGGCCCTGGGAGGGGGCGCAGGTCTTTTGGAGGGGGAGATATCTCTCAGGAATTCCAACAGGGCGATTGTGGTCTCATTTGTTGGCATCGCCGTGTAAGCCTCGAGCACAGCTTGAAGGGACGTCGCAAGGAACCGACTCGGGGTTTTTGTCTGGATTCGAGAATGGAGGACAGAGAGCATCGCAAGTAGCGTATTGAACTGAACGACATGGAGCGGCAGGGCCGTTGTTTCTGTATCACCGTCTATTTTGACATTTTTTAGTTTATTTTCTAGGTTTCCCGAATCTCCGGATGAGTCCTGTAATTCCCATTCTTCATCGCTATCCTCGTCCTCAGCGGGGTTGAGCTTCATGAGAGCATCGGAAACTCTGAGAATGACTTCTCTGGGGTTGCCCAGCCTAGCAATATCCTGGAGACATTCTTGAGACTGGGGTAGCATCGGTAGAAGCAGTTGGACCAAGTCCCAGCCAATGTTTGTGGTCAGGACCTCATCTTGCAGCAGCTTGTGTAAAGTGGGCAGGCGGGCGGGGGTGAGTTGATACTCCAACAGCGTAAGATACGTGAGGTAATCCGTAGCCGGGGGAAGGGCAGCGATGAGGGGATCCTCCTCAGTAGCCATGGAGATAGAAGACCGGGTTCCTATACGGGAAGAAAGACGGTTGATTGGGATGTAGTAAAAGACAGTGGCATCCTGAGGTTGAAACAGAGAGCTTGCGCGTCGTAGAAAGCGGGACCTGGGCGGGCAGGGATGACGTCACCGGCAGAACCAGAGGCACAGGACGAGGTAAGCTCAAACAATTGAGTTTCTACAGTAATAGATGAGAAATAGGAAAGAAAAGAGATAAAGGGTATTAGTTGCACATTAGTCTTCACTAACCAGATAGGCAGAGATCTCGTATCCTGGTAAAGCTGGTCCAAAATATATAACCACGAAAGAGGACGTATTTGTCTTGAGTTGATAAAATCCCACACTGTGCGAAAATTAGAAAATAGGGATAGAAGTAGCATTTCATAAAGCTGCGTGGTTTTATATAGTTTGATTTCTTAGATATTTGGTGACACTGACGGTAGCTCTCAAAATCCTTGACTGCGAGCTCAAGCGATCTTGCTTACGAGAGATTCACATCATGAGCTGGCTGTGTGCAGGTGCGCAAAAGTGACCTATCGAGTATCGACCCGGGTACGGAGTAGCACATAGTGAATAACAGTGGCACGGTGGCAGGTGCACTGCTCTGGTCTGTTATTCCCCAACCTCTGACATATCACTTCTTCCCCATCAATGAGTACATCAGTATACTCTTTGGTCGTCAAGAAATTCTCAGATTAATCATCGACCGCGACTTTGGGTGGGTAGAACCGTGAGTCGTCGCTGAGTCATGTGACCCACCCTGCAACCCGGAGATTATGGATCGCAAAGGGAATGGTCAGCACTGATTCAAACGGGGTTGGGGCTGGGACGTGAGAAGTGAGATTCTGAAAAGCTCAAAAACTAGAGCTTTGATTCGTGGGTTTGGCACTGAATAATATTGTTCTCGTGATTTCAGACATCACCCGGTTCTCTCTTGGCATTTCCCGTGAACGAACTTTTGCTCCCCAGAGACGAGACTATCAGGGTAACTACCTAGGTAGCATGGTCCCATGTTGGATTAAAGTCGTGGAACGGCCGGGCTTCCGAAATGAATTAATCTCTGGCCCGGTTTGCATAAGGCAGAAAGGGGCCGTGCTTTTGGTCATAAGAGCGCCTAATGAAAAAAATTAGTGCAGAATTCTGCAGGCTTAGCACGAGATCGACATTGGCCATCAGAACTAGCGGTAGGGGATAAGAAAACCGGCTGATATAGTTACTGCCCTGTAAGGGCTAATAGGTCACTTACTCCAGAGTAGTTTTGTGGTCTTGGGATTAGCTAACGTTTGTCTGTATTATTAATGATCTATAATATAGTGATAATCCAGGTAATTAAAGACGAGGGAGGGTCGTGAGGGAAACAGGGAAGGAAAAAAAAAAGAAAAAAAGCAAACGCCGCGGGAGGTGCCGGTCGACCCGAGCAAAATAACATCAAGGATGCTGCTTGCGGCTGATGATTGGAGACCAGAGCTGGGCTTAGGGTGATATTTTCTTGTTTGGCCCCATCGACGATTTCCACATGCTCTTTCTCCTCTTCAGGGCTATTCCCTGAATAGTAAATTGACGCTGCCAACCTTCCCAAGACGGCCTCGAGGCTCGCCCTCTATCCGCGCCCTACCGATAGTCCTTTAGTAACCTGAATCTTTTCCAGCTCAATCTCCATCCCCAGTTTCCTAAATATCAGCTTCCTTTCCTTTTCCCTCCCCGTCCCGTCTTCCCCTTCCTTTCCTCCTCCTTCCCTTTCCCTTTGTACACGATCTCGTACTCTGTAATTTGCGGCTTTCAACCCATTCGGCGCTATTCGGTTGACTGACGGAGCTCCCGGGAACTCGTCTTCGTCGGTGTCACTCCAACATAGAAAACGAGGCAATCGGCTTGCGCATAAACCGCGATTTATACTGCTAGGATCCGACATCCGGACGGAGTAGGCTGTTCTGTTTTAATCATAGTACACTCACCCTCAAGAGGGACAGGCGGCAAAATCTTCCTGAGTGACGTCGTTGCCAAAGTTTCCGGGGCGCGCAGCAGATTAAATACGAACAACGGCAAAGACAAATCCGGGGAAGGAACGCGCGAAGCAATCTACCTACATCAGTACCTAGGTAGATTCGAAGGAAAGAAGAAGCAGAAACAGCGGGAGCCATCGCCCTAGCAATCGCAATAGAAGAGACCTGTTGTTGGCCTCCGCAGCAATAATGGCGACCGAAATCCAGTCCTTCTATACTTCCTCGACTTCCACCCATATCTCCCATGCTTCCGCATCCATCGACGAGCTGATCAATAAATACCACTCCACCATGTCGTCCTCGGGGAATTCTCTATCTCGAAGCCGTCTGCTCGGAAACCCGCGCCGGAACGTCCTCCAGCGATTCGCCGATCGTGTCTGCTTAGAGTACTACCGCTACGAGGTCACGTTCGGGCTCTATGTAATGACCCCCGGCGAAAAGCTTGTCGCCAACAGCTTCGTGATCGTGATCTTGTCTCTTCTGTTTTGGGCCCTTCTTGTCTACTTCCCCGCATTGCTCTACCAGAAGCTGAGTCGCCTGGTATGGTTGTTAACCGGACAGAGTAGTGAAGAGATGGGAGCTGCTCTGGGTATCATGGATACGCATGGAAACACAATATCACAATTTTCCGCGGAGAAGGTGTTGTCGTGAGCGGGTTCTATGCGCCGGATATATGATCGCTACCCGCATACCCTAATCTTTTTTTTTCTTTTTGGCTTTTTTGTTGCTTGTTTGCGCTGTTATCTTGGCGTTTACATGAAAACGGGGTCCAGCAATAGTGGTACGTATTCACGCTCTGGTCGTTTCTCTGGATGACGTGGCTAATGGTGGAACTTCGAACAGACCCCTCGGTGTCATTCGTTTCATCTTGGAGTAACAACAGGCGTCGTTGGAAATCTGTATATAATAATTGAATGGCGGAACAAAACCCGCCCCATTAATGACTTGAACGGAAAGGACCGGTTTATAATGCGAGCACGAGAACATACACGATGAGGCGTCCCCGAAGCTCGAGTGGCCTGGCAGGTGGATCTTTCCAACAAAATAGAGGCGTGGGCTCGCCAGGCTTTCCATACTTCCTTTTATCCACTTTCTTTCGGCTTTCATAATTTGGTGTTTTGGATTCAACGGCCAGGACAGGATATAATCCGTGTGCTCTATTTGACCCTGCGCCCGTGACAGTCTGCTGTGGACACGATGTATAGGGCGCCATGCGCCGTGAATTCGGAAAGTGTTTACCCTTATAGGTCTCATAATGCTTAATGTCAAATATGAACCACATGCTGTCGAATACGTGATTGACTTGCATTAAGATATGATATCGAGATATCTGGACTGGATGAATAGCGCCCCATGTAGACATGCAATGATGCGTCCAGGGTAGTCACTGTAAACTCATCTTGCGAAGGGAAGTACCCACTAGGGGCAAGACCAAGAACGACATCGACTTGGCGCGCTGTTTGGCAAAACGAAGGAGTGTAGATGAAGGCAAGCCTGAAGCCACACAGAAAGAGCCCCGAAAATTCTGTCGTTCTTGAAATAACATACCGTTGTGATTGCATAGCCACCGCTTGCTCAGCCCTATTCATCATCGGATTCATCATCCTGGTCTCCAGCCTCATGGTTTGAACTTTGGACTGGGAACGCCTCTGTCCTGACTAGTGCAAATTTACCGCACTAACGGGGGTGCTGACGAGGCGTGTCAGATCAACACCAAAAATAGCCATGAAAACGACTGCCTAAAAAAACCGCGGCGTCACGGCGACCTTTCTCGACATAATCCTGTCTTTTTTGTTCTCCATTTATTTAACCTTATCTTGTCAAATTATCGCATCTGGCAGACTCGTTTGTTTCATAGCAGAAATATTCCACGTTCGTTTTCGACTCCCTGGTTCGCTCACCACGTGAAGCGGTGTCCCTCGCTTGTTCGGCTCAGGTCCCAGTAAACTTTAAGGGTTGTTTATATTTTGGTCCCTGAGCGGTGGCTATCCAACTGACCCAGGATCCTGGTGTGAGACTGGGGCAGAAACTCATTCATATCACCGTTAATGAGATAGCGATAAAATCTTGGCCCCTCGATCAGTCTCTGAAAGATCGCCAACACGTCCCCCCTCCCTACCTTCGCGCATTGAACACGCACCCCTTGCGGCCGTTCATCGACCTAGCGACCCTGCAAGATGGCAGCACACAACTATTACAATGACGGATACAACAGTCCCCCGGCCTACGAGCAAGCCGCTCCCATCGGAAACTCATTTAACAGAGTATCACCGGCCCCAAGCCCAGTGAGCAGCAGTCAGAACCCGTACCACCAAACCAGCGAATCCGACCCTCATCACATCCGATACAGCCAGCAATCCATAGGCTCAGAGAATGGTGCATATGTCGCTGGTGGGAGGATGAACGAGCACGACCAGTATGCAGAAAACATTCCGCTGAAGTCACAAGCAGCCTACGGAAATGGTCCTCCACCAAACAACGGTTGGATGCAACAACCAACCCATTACGCCCCGTCCCCTGGCATGATGGAAACACAATTGCCCCCGGCAGGGCGAAGGCAGAAAAAGAAATTCTTTCAGAAGAAGATCGCGTTTGTGACGTATATTCTAACGATAGCACAGATTGTGGTGTTTATTATTGAGCTGGTCAAAATGGGTAGGTCTCGAGGACTCGAAATTGAGAGGGAAACACTTGAAAAGCAGGGCTGATCACATTTCACTTCATAGGGCAATTAACCGGTAGCCCGATTGAGACTCACCCTCAGTTTAACCCGATGATTGGTCCCTCCCCGTATGTGCAGATCAACATGGGGGCGCGATACATACCTTGCATGAAGAACGTCCCTGGAGTCCAGAATGCCACTTTGCAAATCAATTTCCCTTGCCCGAATGCCACCACCGCCGACTCCGATTGTACACTGTCAGAGCTGTGCGGCTTCAGCGGGGTGCCGAACCCTAAAGCCAACGGCTCCTTGGACGACAAACCGGAGCCTAATCAGTGGTTCCGCTTCATCGTTCCCATGTTCCTTCACAGTGGGTTCGTTCATATTGCATTCAACCTGATCGTTCAGATGACTATGGGAGCCGACATGGAGCGGACAATTGGTTGGTGGCGATACCTTTTGGTGTACCTGGCCAGCGGGATTTGGGGCTTCGTTCTTGGAGGTAACTACGCTGGTCAGGGCGAAGCGTCTACCGGGTGCTCAGGGTCTCTTTTCGGTATCCTTGCGCTCTTCGTATTGGACTTGTTGTACACGTGGGGTGAGCGTCCGTCTCCGTGGGTTGAATTAATCATCATGATTATCGGTATTGCCGTGTCCTTTGTCTTGGGCCTTCTTCCAGGGCTGGATAATTTCGCCCATTTGGGAGGTTTCACGATGGGTCTTGCACTGGGTCTGTGTATCATGAGATCGCCGAATGCTCTCCGGGAGCGGATTGGACTTGCCCGGAGTCCGTACGTTGCAATGAGCGGGGGTATCGCCGGCCCTACAGACACAGAGGGACCTAAGCCTACAGAGCCCTCCAAGATGAACCCCATGAACTTTTTCAAGGGCCGAAAGCCGCTGTGGTGGGCATGGTGGCTGGTTCGTGCGGGAGGACTTGTTGCCGTTCTTGTTGGTTTCATTTTACTCATCATCAATTTCTACAAATACCCGAGCTCAAATTGTTCCTGGTGTTACAGACTGAGCTGCTTGGTGAGTTCTCTTCAATTCTACTTTAATCAAGCTCTTGCACTAACCTTTGCTTCAAACAGCCCGTCAAAGACTGGTGTGAAAGGAGTAATTTGGTGCAGACAGGCGGTAGTTAAACAACTTATCTCCTCCCTCTCTCCAAATTCACCTTTGTTCTTGCTTGTTTTTCTATATCGATTTTGATTACATAATGGATATCGTATATTATTCAAGCCAATTCGGCTTTCATATTGTATTTTCAGCTTATACTCGGTGGCATTTGAAATTAGCGATGTTGAGCCGGGGTCGATTGCGCCAGTTGAATCTATCACTCAGGTCCCTTGCAAGAGCAAGGCAGAAATGTCTATAGCTTTGATGAGATAACATACAGTTTCAAGCATATGCTTGGCATGAATGCGAATGATGAATACCTACTCCTTCTTTGATTGATTCGATATCCAGAATTCTAAACTGCTGACGTGATGCATCCGGAGATCTCCCTCGGCGCGGATTAACAATAATCCGGGGACCACGTGACCCTGATAAAGGGGCCAACCGGGCAATGTAGACATGCCCGCCTAGATTAGTCAACCAATCAATCAGTGCACTACAACATAAACATATATATCACGTGATTACACAGCCACCAGGCGGGGCGGTGCACACGTAAGTAAGAGGGAATCGTAATTGCTTTACGGCGTCTGTAACCAATTATTACGATGCGGACGTCTCCGCCTCTTTCCCCCCAAAGCCCGCTTCAAGTTGCTTACTCCGACTTCACTTTATTTTATGTGCAAAGCTCCCTTCTGTCTGTGTTGTATTTTATCAGTAATTGCCTTGGAGGAGCTTCTGCCCTTGAGTTTCGATTCCGCGTGATTTTATATATTGTTTTCAACCATTTTACGTGCTTGCCTTGAAGAACTTGGTCGCCGATTTTCTGTCCACTGTTTCCACTAGCATTGATCGTCATGATACGCGGCTTCATTTGATTCAGAGTATTTTCCCCCTCCAGCCATCGAACAGCAACCGCGCATATCGTAGCCTTGTCTAACCATGGCCACTTTGGCTACCTCCCCTCCATCATCACCCTCGTGGTCTAAACGCCGGCCGAAGGCGTGGGCCCTCCGATGCGAACGTTACTGTTGTGCCGCAGCGTCGTTTTTCCCTTTGGCGTTTGTCTACGGTCTGACGACATGGGCGGTATATGTTGAAGCGAGCATAGGGTTTCGGGGCTCGCGAAGCCCTTGGGTTGGTATGTGGATTGCGATACCGGGTTTGAAAACGTGGTGGAACATTTCGGTTTGCTAACTTTTTTCATCCCTATTGCTAGGCGTACCAAGCTCGCTTCTCGGGATAGTACTCTATCTGTGTCTTAACATCTCGTACACCACTGCGGTATTCACCGATCCGGGGTCTCCGCTGAGCAGCCGCCGGGGGAACAATCGACATGAATACAGTGCGTTACCGATCACCGAATTGCCCGAGTTTACATCGTACACTGTGAGCTCTACGGGTGGATCTCGTTACTGCAAGAAGTGCCAATGCCCGAAACCGGACCGAGCGCATCACTGCTCTACGTGCAAACGATGTGTGTTGAAGATGGACCATCATTGTCCATGGCTGGCGACCTGTGTTGGAATGTATAATTACAAAGCATTTCTTCTCTTTCTCGTCTACACGTCGCTCTTTTGCTGGGTGGATTTTGCTGTCGCGGCGATGTGGATCTGGACCGAGCTGTTTGACGACACACAATACATGAATGGGATATTACCGGTGAACGTGGTGCTGCTGTCGATCCTGGGGGGGGTTATCGGATTGGTGTTGTCGGGATTCACCGCTTGGCATATCAGCCTCGCTGTCCGTGGCCTAACGACCATCGAATGCCTGGAGAAAACTCGTTACGTGTCCCCGTTGCGGAAAGTGCTGGATCGCCACCGCTACGAGCACATCCTGGGAAGTAACAACGATCCCCACGCAGCCGGCAGTGATCACTCCGACAGTTTTGGTCATCGATTGCAGGAATACGGGGGCCAGATCTTGGATGCGCATGCGAATGCGATCCCTGGCGTCACCCGCCCGGAAGAGGGCGAGGAGCGCGCTTCTCCGGCGCCTAGGCATCTTAGTCCCGGCCCGGGGATGGATAATCTCACCCCCGCCCAACAGGCTCTGTCTCAGTCTTACGCTGACTTGGAACGACAGCGCGAATATGACCGATATCAGGATTACCTAGCGGAGACAGATAATGAGAAGATGCCGCGGGCGTTTAACCTCGGCTGGCGGCGGAATCTGCTCCATTTATTCGGAGACCGGCCTCTACTATGGTTGGTGCCGATATGTACAACAACAGGGGATGGCTGGCACTGGGAGCCGAGCCGTGAGTTCCTGGAAGCGCAAGAGAGAGTGCGGGAGCGACGCGAGCAAGCAGCAGCCGAACAGAGGCAGCACGACCGTGAGCTGTATCAGCGCAACATGAACAACCATCGAAGCTGGATTGGAACGGATATACCGCCTGGATGGAACCCGAACCAACCCCTCGATGGATTCCGCAATCCCGACCGGCCCCTTACTGGGGTGTCGATGAAGACCCTGGCTCCGATGTCCCCGCGACCACGACCGGGGGATAGCGACTATGGCGAGGATCCCGAGGAAAGCCATGATTTATTTGTAGGATCTAATGCGGAGGGTGGAAACACCCCCCAAAATCGTCGTGAGGATGACTGGCGTGATTGGGATTGAGGTGTTGAGTATTTGCATCTTCACCAGGCGTTTAGGAATGGTCAGTGGGTTCGTTGTATACCTAGATGGCATTGTTTGTTCTGCTGGCCAGAGGCGAATTCTTAGAACGGAGTATATGTTGGTTCTATGTATTCATGCATTTGGAATTTTGGAGTGTGCTCCGTAGATTCTCTCAGAGATATGGCAGTTGATGCCTGGATTTTCTGGCACCACGGCCCCGAGACATTATCCGAATCAGCCAAGTTGCATCATTCTATCTATCTCATCATCTCGTCATTTGAGGCAATGTGGTCTTTTTACTTTGTCTGCTAGTCATGGACCATTGACTTGTTTTATCTGCCGTAATAATTCCCATTGCCTTACCACCAGTTCAACTCTCCTCTCCAGCCTCCGCATTTTCTTATCCGAGCTTCGATCTTATCTCCAACATCTCTCACACCATCATCTAAACCTCGAAACCCCCGCCCATCAAAGGAAGGAATAGCACACGAACAACAGAACCACACAACCCATTTCCCCAGAAAAGAAAGAAAGAAAAAAAAAAAAAGAAAGGAAGAGGGAAAAAATGTCCCGCTCCCTCCGCCGCCTAATGAAAGAAGCCACCGAACTCACCACCTCCCCCTCCCCGCACTTCCACGCCCAACCCGTCTCCGAATCCAACCTCTACGACTGGCACTTCACGCTCGCCGGGCCCCCCTCCCCCTCTCCATACGCCGGCGGGATCTACCACGGCCGCATCGTCCTCCCGCCCACCTACCCTCTCCGCCCGCCCTCCTTCCGCTTCCTCACCCCCTCCGGCCGCTTCGAAGTCAACCGCGAGATCTGCCTCAGCATCTCGGGCCACCACGAGGAAACATGGCAGCCGGCATGGGGCATTCGGACGGCGCTGACGGCGATCCGCAGCTTTATGGATGGGGATGCGCGCGGGCAGGTCGGCGGGCTGGAGGTCTCGGATGAGCTGCGGAGGGAGTATGCGCGGGTGAGTCGCGGGTGGTGCTGTGAGGTTTGTGAGGGGACAGCGGCAGCAGCAGAAGGGGATAGCAGGGGAAAAAGCAATGAGGAAGTGTTGAGGGAGTGGAGAGAGTTTTGTCGGGAGAAAGGGGTGGATGTGGATAGGGAGGATACTGGTGATGGGGAGGTTCCGCGGGAGTTGAGGTTGGGGGATCCGAAGGCGAAGAAGACGACTGAGGGTGATAATGGTTCTTCTGAGAGGAAGGTGGAGGAGGAGGGGGCTGGTATGGCGTCTTCGACTGGACCTGCACAGGTCTCGACAACGGGGTCTCAGCCCGTTGAACAGCAGTCGCCTCTACAGGTGCCTCCGCAGCAGCAACGAGCCGTACCACAAACACTGACATCTACATCTATATCTACATCTACGGCGGTCATACAAGCTCCTCCTCGAACCACGGCGGCTCCGGCTCCGGCTCCGGCTCCCAGATCTCAGGAAACGCCGTGGCTAGATCGAGCGATTTTCGGCGTTCTGATCGCGTTGGTTTTGATGATTTTACGACGGATTGCGAGCGTGGAAGACTACTGAATGTATGGTTTAAATTTTTTTCATTAGTTTGCTTGGGATTGCTTATCGCTATATATACACGGGTGTATCTAGGCTTTAGATTGTAACGCATGGCGTTTGGTTAATTTCAACGAATCAATATGTTTCATAGGTAGTGTTTAGAGTTGGGTATATTGAAATAAACCCGTCTATTCGACAGGTATGTTATTCGCCTTCTAAGCATACCTGACGCCCTGCCCTGAATTGACTGGCTCCTTCTGCCAAGTCTAAATCGACAGCTAAAAAAAGGCACTAAACGATTACCAACGGCCCTAAATGCGGCTTAATTTTTAGAGGGATTATCCTTCACATTTTCGGTGGGGGGACCTTTGTAGATTCTCTTTAACCTTGGTGTTTTAGTTGTGTTGTAATATGATGACCGCTAAAAAACTATACTTAAAACGAACCAGGAACAGATACGCTATCGAGCCTTTAGAATAGATCATTCTTTCCAACTTCCAGCTGCTTGAAGAGCACTTTCGCATAGCGTTCGGATCTGCCTCCATCGAGAAAGCGTTAGGTCAATCTTCTCTCTCGCTTTACTAGACTTGGCTTCTCTAGAGGACTCCAGCATGTCGGTAACAACTTTCGTTGTCACCTCGCATTCCTGGATATACTTCTCAATCCAAGCACGGATGATAGCGGTGGTCTTGGTCGCATCAAAGCCTCGTTGTGAAGTGCCTGCCACATACTCCCTCCAGTCTTTGCGACTCATGTACTTTAGACACGCCACAACGGTAGCATTTGAGTCTGGTCCAGCCGCAGTGATTTCGTAATTACTAAAAATAGAAAGGAGGGGTTAGGATAAGGTAGGAACAGACGGTCTAAGGGGGTGTGGATGTACCCGAAGCATTCTTGCGTGATGAGTTCTTTCTTTTCGGCTCTTGTCAACTCTGGGAAGATGATGTCGTCAAGGTATATTGAGTCGGAGGGGTTATCGTCTAGACAGAAGCCGTCTGTATGGTCATCAGTATTAGATCGTTCGGGCTACCAAGTAAGCGACTCACATTCAACTAGCAGGAAGTCATTCGAGTGTGATCCGTAGCTCATAAAGACCTCTTCTCCTTTTTCTGCCAGATTAGAATCAGCACATGTCAGAGTCATATGATCGAATGAGACCTGGAGTATAATACCATAACGCCGCGTCGCCTTGAATGTGTACTTCTTTCCATCAAATTTAACCGCACATGCCTAAGCACCCCCATAAGTCCCCAAAGTTACCCCGGAGAGAAAAGAAAAGGCTTACCGCATCATCGACATGATTGAAATAATCCGCAAAAGGCACCATCGCAATAGCATCATTCCAATCCTCCGGCTCCTCTTCCCCAGGCGAGATATAATAAAAGCTCCGCGAGTTAATAATAGCCCAATTATACGCGAACTTCTTCCACTCCATCTCCGGAAACACCGTAATCACACGCATCCACGCCTCCTGCAGCCGCTTCTCCTGCTGCGCAAGTAAATTCTGATACCTCGTCTCGTAATCCACCCCCACCTCCTCTTTGACAAATGAGTTCCACCGACCAGAGACAGAAGGCGGGAGCGTCAAAGCCTCCTGATCACGACCCTCCTGGAAAGCCGAGTTCGACGCGCGCAACCCCGCCGGCCAAAAGACAGGCATACTCTCCTCGAACTCCGCCCAGGAGGGCCACACGCGCCTCCACGGGTCCAGAGATTTGAGCAATTCCGGCTCTCCATGCGTGAGAAACGCCGCGAGAATTCCATGGATGGATGTTCCATCAGGGAACGAGCTTACAAACGACGGCGGGATGGAGTCGATTGTTACCATGAGTGCCAGGGGTACAGTGAGCATGATCTCATTTTTCTGGGCAATTGTTAACTAGATTGATTCTTCCAATAGGGGATCGGATAGAATTATACAGGAACCACTCACCTCTATAGCCCTAGTCGCCATCATCCCCAACCGACGACCCGGAAACCGGGCCGGGGTGATCCCTTTGATCTTGACTCCGTTGGACACCGCCCATTGCATAAAAGCGACATGCTCTTCGCCTGGTGAATCATCCATCTTGGGTTTCTACGCGTCAAATAAATCTTAAGTATCGGGTCAGTGCCATCTCAGTAGGTGGAATGTTGTTTGTTTTTCGTTTCTGTTTCTTTCAATGTGCTGGTCAGGTCCTACCTGATGGATGCGAGCTACTTTCGTTGGCCAATCGGGTTTGCTGATTGACTTGCTTCTCCGCTTATGTAAGTACAAAGGTGGGCTGAACTTTTTGACCTTAAAAAATTAAGAGAGAGAACATCCAAGCTTCCACCTTCACCGGATTCCCCTTGCTCGATCAGGATTTGATGATAGAATCACCTTCTGAATATGGCAACACCGTCAGAAACCCCACCGGACTCCAACATCGACCACGCCGCCTCAATCCGCTACTGGAATGGCGTCCCCGCAACCTCCAACGCCATGCTCGCCATGCTGGGCAATTATCCCTGGTACACGCGGATCGACCTCCGCGGGTCTAAGACCTTCCTCACGAAGGTAAGGCGGTTAGTACCCGGGTGCATCACGGAGGGTAAACTGGCCATCGCCGCAGACTGCGGAGCGGGCGTCGGACGAGTGACGGAGGGGCTCCTGAGCCACGTCTGCGCGAAAGTCGACGCAGTGGAACCCGTCGAGAAATTCACGCAGGTGATGCGCGATAGTGCTCTCAAAAAATCTGGGGTGATCGGGGATATCTACACGATGGGGCTGGAGGCGTGGGTTCCGGACAAGACGTACGATCTGATCTGGATCCAGTTCTGCGTGGGCCATTTGACGGATGTGCAGCTGGTGGAGTGCCTGCGGCGGTGTCGGGGCGCGTTGAGGGAGACGGGGATTCTGGTTCTGAAGGAGAATATGTCGACAGATCCGAGGGGGGAGGATATGTATGACGAGGAGGATAGTAGTGTGACGAGAACGGATGAGAAGTTCCGCGAGCTGTTCGGGGAGGTGGGCTTGAATGTTATTGCGTCGGAGCTGCAGTTGGGGTTTCCGAAGAATTTTAAGCTTCTTCCGGTGCGATTCTACGCTTTGCGGCCGAGGAGTTGAGAATCTGGAGAGGCTGGTTTCAAGTTCCAACCCCTCCTGGGATTGATAGACAGATGGTGTCTTTAATGACAATCCGGAACCCTGAAGGGCTCGAGCGGATTGGGGGCCGAGGAGCGCGATATAGCCCATCGACCCGACATCAGTCCATGCTACACGCTACTCTTCTGAGTCTTGGTGAAGTGAACGCTTCAGTACTGCAATACGCCGACGTCAACCACCGAGTACATTCTAGGTTTTATCCTGTCAGCAGATATTCACGGACAGGCACCACATAAAAACGTGCATTGGTATATTCGATAATAACAAGAAAGAGATAGGGTATCAATATACATCTCGCCGTGAACTCCTCAAACGCATGAGACCCATAAAATGCTCTACAATATCCCGATGCTTGAGCCTCCGAGGGAAAAAAAAAAGGGACAATATACGTCGTCAGGCTGCTATGCACGACCTTTTCTATGTCAAAGGTTGGCGAATTTGCAAAATATTAAAGTAAATAAATACTGGGCCGAATGCCAATCATCCGTCCGACAGTGTTGATGGCGAGGGTGCCTTTTCTGCCCTTTCTGCCCTTTCCCGTATCTGGGGAAAGAAATGTGGCAGATGTATGGACTCCAGCCGAGTCCGATCGCAGGGCGCATTGATGTCATCGGTATATTGGATTCCTCCTTGGCCACGATTTTCCTGCCAAGCCTTTTTCTCACGTCGAAGATCGCTCTGGACCCATGGAATGGTGATCACAGTCCAGAGTCCGGCCCAAGCAAAGGGTAGCGACCAGCCCAGCTATAGTAAACAAACCCCAGTTAGTCTTCGATTCCGCTTAAATACAATAGATCAGTATGTCGTAACGTACCGTGTATGCGACTCCTTGGGGTGTTGTAAAAATAATTGCGGTGATGGCAGCTGCCCAGATGATGGATCCACCCGCCCAGAAGAAATTCATCTGAACTAACATGCGTCGGAAATATGGACTGGAGAGGTATCTGGTTCGAAGGGCAAATCGATAGGTCTGCCCACCCCCTCCATCAACGGCAACAATGTCTTCGATAAGCACATACAATGCTGTAGGCATGACCGAGCCTTTAGGAGTTGAGGAGATTCGAAACGGAGCTCGAAACCCGCACGCGCGCAGAATATCCAAGCTGAGAAATACAAAACCGAAATAGAACATCACGGTCGGTAGGACCATGGCGACGAGTCGTACTATCAAATTCAGATGGTCAGTGACAATGTTAGAGTTGAATTGGACCCAGGTAATCTTACCATAAGGCTCATGGGGTACCGTTCCACTGAAAGAATTATCAGCCAAAGCCATACTGCGAGAGATATCTCGAGGGTACTCACACGATGAGCTCAATTGCTAATATCAACCAAACAATGGTAAAGTTGATTTGAAAGAAGTCGAGCTAAGCAATAAATCAGCACTACCCACATTGATAACCTTAGATTATAATGCATCATGCGTACCCATGACTTCCTTGCATTCAGTGGTCGCGCACGAGAATCCTTGCGGAAGAGGTTGTAAAGTCGATAGAAGTATTCGAATACGGCAATTCCTCCCAACGCGGCTGTGACGATACTGAAAACTGAAAACCAATCGCATTATTAGTCAAGTGTCAAACATACAATTACCCCAGAACGAGCACGAGCATAAACATACCGAGATTGTGAGAGAGATCCGTCGCATACCACAATACCCAGTACAATATCAGAGGCTGCGCCAGCGTATCGATGACAAACAACGTCCAGAAAATAGCAATGGATCGCTTGCGTTTACGCAGTGAGTAAGGGAGGGGAGGCGGCCCAGAAGGACCAGCGTCGGCCGTTTCTACATCCATCACAGTGGCGAGGATGGGTGATGGCACAGTAGAGTGTATTCGTTGTTAGTTTATCGACAAAGGGATAGAATCATGACAAGGGAGGATTCATGGTACATCAATAGATTTTTGAGATGGGATGGAGAAGAAAAAGATAAGGAAAGAGGCGATGGCAAAAAAAAAAAATGAAGGACCGAGGATCATCAGCCTGGAACAATCGTTGCTTTTATTATGATTAGTCTTCCTGTAGGTGAGAATTTGAATGGCCGGGACCAGACGGAGATTCTTTTTTTTTGGGCTGATTAGTATTCAGCGATCTTTGGCTCTTGCTTGACACAGCCTAGTCTGTGCCTGACGTAACTTGTATGTGATGTCATCCCGGGACAGTGCCAAGAGGAACAGGAGATTCCAGGAACTCATTCATTCTGTTTACTCTCTTCTAATTCATGGTCAGAAGAAGTTAACCAGAATTTCTATTACTGCTAGTATCCAGATCACTTCACTTTGTTGCAAAATTCTCGAAGTCTGGAGACCTGAAGAAAACGCGGCTGATTTCTTGGCTGGTGGCGAGCCAGTTGTCCGCCCCCGGAGCTTGTTAGCGGAGTTTATGCATTCATTATTCTGGTATTATTACAACGTCTTATGGCTGGGTCATACTTGATTACACGAGCATTATTGCCTTGAGTAGCCGACAAAACGTTGAACTTCGCCAGACCACTAACCACTACTCGAGAGTGGTGCCATTCCCTATTCCTCGGTGTTTGAGACGTGTGGTGAACATGATGTGATGATTTACAATGCTTATCGAGGCCGGTACTAACCTGAAAGGAATAAGCAGCGACGCTAAAATAAGTCCACAATGTATTGCCCAGAAATCCAGAACCTCAACACCACAACGAATGGGGGTTGCTCTACGAACAGCACATTTCCCAAGTCAGGCTGGAAATAAACCAAAGACGTATGATATTAATTTCTCTAAGATCGACATATACTGCTCCGTATTTAATTCTACCTGAAGATGCGCACCAATGAATCTGCACTTCCAGTCGCAATGACGCATTTAAAAATAGCATCAGAAGTATCATTCATCGAGGTGGCCCGGCGTGGATTTGAACCCTCTCTCGGCATCTCACTTCTAGGGCTGTGCACCCATCGAACACAGCTGGCAAAATGGCCATGTACATCCTTGATGGTTCGCACTAACCGTGCATCCTGAGAGAGGTCCCAGCACCGTATTGTCTTGTCGTCTCCGACGCTGATCAGATACCTTCCGCCGGGATGGAACACCAACCCTCGAACCCAGTTATCATGGCCAATGAGGGTTTTGATCAACCGCCCGCGTGAATTCCACAGTTTTATCGTTTTATCCCTTGCACCTGTTGCGATAAATTCACCGTCCGCTTTCTTCATACCAGCTAGATTCGCTAAGTACGGATGACTAGCCGGTGGTGCAAAAACACAGCACTCGAGATGGTTGCCATGGCCCAAGAGCTCAGTTATAGTTCTTCCCGAGGACACCTCCCACATTGTAGCGGCTTGGTTGCGACCAGCGGAGACCAACCATCTACCATCATTTGAGGAAGCCAGATCCCGGATCCAATAATCTGTATGGAACTTTTTCAAACAATACCCAGTCGAAACATCCCAGAAGCGAATGGAGGCATCTCGACTGGCGGAGACAAGGGTGTTGCCTGTAGGAGTTAGAAACCGCACGGCTGAGACGCTGTGATCATGGCCGAACAGAGTCCGGGTATTTGCGTAATCAGCCTTTGGATCCCAGATCTTTATTGTGAGGTCACCCGAACAGGACGCTAGAATAGCGTCTTTACCGCCAAAGTCCACACTAGACACAGCTCGCGTATGGCCCTTGAGAGTTCTCTCCATCTGGCCGTGCTCCCAGTCCCATATCTTGATTGTACAGTCTTCAGATCCCGATGCAAGAATCGTGTGAACTGGATGGAATGCGATACAAGTGATACCAGCTCGGTGTGATTCGAGCGTGTGCGTTGCTGAAAATCCTGGAAGCCACTTTTCAGGCTCTTCAGCCTGTCTTGGGCGGGTCGTCAATGCGGCGTGGACTTTTTCCTTGAGGGTTATATTCTCCTTTTCCAAGTCCATAAGCTATTAAACGAGATTAGTCCCGCTTTCCACTTCTTGTCCCGGAATATATCGGCATAGGA
Organism: Aspergillus conjunctus; assembly: GCA_027569095.1. Taxonomy (NCBI): domain Eukaryota; kingdom Fungi; phylum Ascomycota; class Eurotiomycetes; order Eurotiales; family Aspergillaceae; genus Aspergillus; species Aspergillus conjunctus. The sequence goes on along the minus strand of JAPDEL010000002.1, from coordinate 450,905 downwards.
TTCTAGGGAATCTTACCTTCCTCTGCACGAGGGCAAAGTTCGTCCATCTTCTTTCCAACTGCCCGAGGTACCTTTGTCGAGAAGCTGCATCGGGGATCTCTCCAACCTTGAGCTCTTTCCGAAGTACTGTAGAACTGTGAACAGCGTTTATCGACAAGAGGTAGGCTAACATGGACTTATGCCTGCGAAAGTATTAGCAAAACTAAGCATGCTAGAGAATCGCGCAAATACTAACAAGTCCTCCGTCTGGTTTGGCGTTAATATCCGGCTCATGATGATCAGTGGAATGTATATTGAAGAATAATATAACAGTCGCCGCATAGGGCGACACTAATCATTGCTGGATCATAATCCAGTGTAGCTCTTTTCATGATATCTTTAACAGGGTGAAGGGAAAGACGACCGAAGGTGAAGACGTGGAGTGCCTGGCCACGTCACATCAGGTAACAGCTGCAGAGAGGCCGCCAATAAGTCAGAAAACCACATGAATTGTAAATAAGTCTCAGCATGCAGCACACCCTTGGGCGATTCCAGCCATTTCAGCTTAATATTCTGGTTTATAATGCGACAAAACAAAGCTCATGTCGATTGATCGGATGGTAATACAAATGCTTGGCATGCCTCAGCCTGTGTAATTTCTGCCTTGCAAATATGGCATAACGAGAGCTATTCTTACGAGTATCTATACTATTTTAGGACTAGTGGCGGGTATTACTTTTATCCCAATCACCCAGTGCTCCACGGAGTTTTAAATAGCCCTTTAGGAGGCACTTTAGGAGGTACTTAAGAGAATACTCAAAAAGGCACTCAAGAAGGTGCCCAAGAGCACTTGAAAAGTTGCTAAAGGAGGTGTTTGAGGAATCGATCTTGCGTATATGATGGTAAGCGGCTTTGCGTGCCAGTCATCTATGTAAATCCTCAGTCTTGGAACCCGGATCAATTGCACAATCTTCGTGTTGCCTCTCCCTTGCTGTAGGTTTAAGGATTTGCGGTGGTTAGATACGAATATTCCATGTTCAAGAGGAGAGAAGCTGCGCCACATCGTCGCATGAAACTGCCCCACCCTTCCCGATTAGAACTACTTTATTCTCAGCACTCGAGGAATATGTGAATCTCGAGTCACGGAAAAGCATAACTTGAGGCTGTATCAACGAGCATCAGGTCAGGAATCTGTTTAATCAGTTGAGCTTATCAAGAACCCTGCGGCAGTGGATTATCTTCTACATTCAACGAGAAATACAATCCTGTCTCTCGAAGACGAAAAGCTCTCCAATGCGGAAGGGGAAGTTAAGGCTGTTCTTTAAGCCAATTTACCTCATGGAAATAAAATCATGAGAAGAAATGCGGCGAAGTGAAGAGAAACAAGTAGAACATTCACTGCAGCCTAGCCTCGTAGAATGGTTTCAAACCAGGCGCTTATCATTTACTGAGCAACGTGCAGCGCGTATACGCTAACAGCACACTCCATGCCCCTCGTCCTTTTCTTCATATCCTCTTCTCCTTGTTTTTCGATCCCACCACCACCCCTTTCTTGGCCATTTTCTGTGTTATTCTGGTAAGTATCGACACAAAGTTACCACTAGACTACAAAAAGGTGCCATGTCATCTTAGTGCAGAGTTGTGGGAATATATGCTAGATTTCAGGTTGAGAACTAGCTATCATTAAAGATACGGAGAGCTCTCGAAAGCGCTCGAACGCGCACAGACTCTTCCAGTATGGCGGAACACAAGCTGTTGAGATGGTAAGATACGCAGAGAATAGGCGCCCAATAGTATTGACGGAACTGAAATAACCATAATCTATTGTCCAGGTTCGATCGACTTCCCTCTCGTACCTTGGACCTTGTGGGCGACTATGCTGGAGATGAACTATTCATCATGGAAGGCGACTCACTTCTTTTACACTGTTTTTCCGATAATCATCTTGACTTTTTCCCTGGATTTCAACTGCTACATGCTGCATACCTTGTGAGAGGTTTCTCGCCCAACTTGTTCAGCGGAAATGTATTTTTCATATCGTGTTTTTCTCAGATCATTCCCAGACGTGTATACCCCCAAAGACGGATGAAGCGCTCTGGTCAAGGTATCACCTCGCCCGCGAAGCTATTTTGGAACATCTCCTACAAAACTTGCCTCTTACGGCCCCGAAAATCGCTATCAGGTGCTTTCGCACTTATAAAAGCAAGGAGTTCAAAGAATATTTGCAGTCCGCTGGAGCATACTTCCTAATGTGCCACGATGGGGCGTGTCCGGAAATGGAGGAAAACAGCGAACTCTCAGCAGAGTCTGAGGAAGATAGCGAGATTGAACCGTCCGATTCTGACGATATGGAGTCATCGGACTCGCACGATGGTGTCACCCGTCCGCATCCTACGGTCCAGCGAACTAAGCTAAGCTTGCGATCCATGGCCCATTGGTTTATTTGCCATGGGTACAATATTTCAATTATAAACACTTTGGAATTCCGCGACACAAAAGTAAGTTCGTTCAAATCGTTGAATGTTAAACGAGACTAAAAAATCCAGGTAATATCAATGATTGTGGAGGGCTCGATCATACGGGCGAGGCAAGTTTACGAAGTTGATGAAACTAGATCAAGACCAAGTGGTGAAGCCGACTCCTCGGAATCAGATGCAGAATTTGAATGCTTGATAATTGAGACCCAGTATGGACACAAAGATGGAGGCATAAACAATATTCCTTCACCCCAGCTCCAAGAAGTTCAAGACGGGAGAGGTAACTTCAACAAAAGCTTGCATCAAAAGCAAGGAGAATACCTCTCAAACCTAGTTGAATACTCAAGTACCGATATGACACAACGGGCCATGCTGCTACATACTGTTATGCTTCGTGAATGCAAGTTGGACGAAAGGGGCAATATTGGGACAACTTCTCCAACGGGCGAAAGCTTCCTGGTTTGCTATATGCAAAAATGTATGGAATTCTTACTTCAAATCTGTGGCATATGTGCGTCCTTAGAAAGTCCCGCATTTGCGACGTGGCAGACATGATTGACGGGAGGTTTTTCCATCAAACTCTCACTGTTCTTCAGACCAATACTGCCCAAAATTTCTCCCCCTTCTCCTTGAAGAGATTTGAGGCTCTTGTATCATTGACGATGGAGGTTTGTGGGGTTGACCTAGGCTTCGGAGGGCAGGATCTACGCAACATACCTGCGAAGAACGATAAACGGGGTGCTCGGAAGCGATCCATGACTCTCCTAGCCAGGGTACAGCATGATAATACCGCTTCCGTTCTGCCTTTCCATAATTCTGTTTTAGATTCTCACCTTAGCCCCATCTCCCTTACTATCGAAGATTCCCCGGACGACAGTGCTGGGAGGATGTCAAAAGTCTTCCAGGAGCTAAGCCACTGGCACAACCACAGACGGACACTGAACAAACCCACCCCTCCACTGACAGATCGTCAGAAAATGTTCATCAACCGCCGAAACCAAAATTTCATGACTGACGTTAGACAGTATGCGGCTAGCCTTACCAATTCTTCCGGGGGCATGCTGGAGCCAGAAACCCTTTTTGTGAAACGGGGGATATGTGGAAATCACAAAGACATCAGAAGGAAAAGCCGAAAGATACCAGACAAAAGAAGAATCTCACGGCTTTGGGAAACAAGAAAAACTCGAACCTCGAAAAGCTTTCCGTCAGGGACCAAGCCGCGCTTTTACAGCAGTCGAAGCAGAAGGAAGCGAGCCAAAGACAAATAAAAGCTTGGAAAGCCATGGTTGAGACTCTCAACAAGGAGGCTTGCTACGCTACACGCTACACGAAGGCAAAATCATATCTCTCATCTTTGTCAAAGCAAAAAAGAAGCACCCTCGAGGCAGAAATATCGACCTACCTTATAAGTACGTTGGTTCTTTTGTGGAAAGATAGATGCAGCGCGAATCGCAAAGACCAGTCTCTTTCGATAGTTGCCCTGATATGGCATTTAATCCAACAAATTGCGAAGTCCCGACAGGCAATTACCAGAGATATCGCCACAGTCATCCAAATGACCATAACGGCGCTGGAGCTCCCATCTCTTGAACTGCAATAGCAGGAAGAAAGAGGTCTTTCTTTTCAATTCGCATCATTGAAGCTCAAGAAATTGAACTTGAATCTTGGAATATCACCACTTGAGTTCCAGCTCATTCATGCAGGTCCATATTTAGATCGCAGTATGGGCTCTGCACCTGATTCCCGTGTTCAGGACTTCGAACCCGATAAGTGGCAACGGGAAATTCTGGATGAAATTGATGCTCGAAGAAGTTTGTTTGTTGTGGCTCCAACTAGTGCCGGAAAGACATTCATATCGTAAGTCAACACAGTGCGAATGCCGCTTGGGCCATAAATAACTTAGAATTATGTGACGTTTTCAGATTCTATGCTATCAAGCAGATTCTTGAAGACGATAATTATGGGGTGTTAGTTTATGTCGCTCCTACCAAAGCCCTTGTCAACCAAATTGCAGCCGAAATCCAGGCTAGATTTTCCAAGTCTTTCAACAATGCTCCGGGAAAGTCTGTATGGGCTATCCACACACGCGACTACCGCATCAATAACCCCAACGGCTGCCAGGTGCTGATAACGGTACCACATATTCTTCAGATCATGCTCCTTGCACCATCGAATGCGAAATCCTGGTCACCACGAGTGAAGCGCATAATCTTTGATGAAATTCATTGCATCGGCCAAGCAGAGGATGGTGTTGTATGGGAGCAGCTACTTCTTCTTGCACCATGTCCAATCATTGCATTGTCCGCAACGGTTGGGAACCCCCAAGAGTTCAACAGCTGGCTAGGAATAACCCAACGAGCAAATAATATGGAGTTGAAAATGATTGAACACAAGACGCGTTATTCAGACCTGAGGAAGTACATATATCGTCCACCAAGTGAATTTGTGTTCAACGGCCTCTCGAAGCCTACTCATATCGCCAATCTTGGGCTTGATAATAGCCCCGAAATGTCTTTCCTGCATCCAATTGCAAGCTTGATTGACCGCTCTAGAGGCTTACCGGATGACCTAACCCTCGAACCACGGGATTGTTGGATGCTTTGGAAGGCGATGGACAAATATAAGACCAATGATTTCCCCGTCGATGAGTCCTTAAACCCTCATTATGCTTTGCCTAAACTGATTTACAAAGCGGATATCCTCAAATGGGAGGCGGAGTTGAAGACGTTGCTAAGGTATTGGATGGGCGAGCAGCATTCGCCGTTTGAGGCTGTTATCAGGGAATTCTCGAAAAGCCTCCTGGAAAAGGCAGGCTCAAAGCTCCAAGTGTCTTCTGGCAACCTCGAAGAATCATTTATCCCACATTCAGTTAACAAGGGGAATATTCTTGACACCACGTTGCCGTTGATTTGCTCTCTCCATGATCAAGGTGCGCTCCCGGCTTTGATATTTAATTATGATCGAAGTCGCTGTGAACAGATTTGCGAGCACCTCCTTAATCAACTTCGTGAGTCGGAAAATTCTTGGAAAGACACCAGCCCTCAGTGGAAGAGAAAGGTTAAGGCATGGGAAGCGTGGAAGAAGACAAATGATGGGAGAAAGAAGACTCAAAAAACTGAAGGCGACGAAAATCAATCACAAGCAGACCAAGTGAGAGAAGCTGCCTGCAAGGAATTGAGCCCATATGAATCATTTGATCCTGATGACCCTGTGGATGGATTTCACCTCGCCGATATGAAAAAGCTGGTCCGTTCCGAGTTTCAAGAATATGAAGCTCAGCTGAAAAACCGCTTTGTACAGAACTGGCTTATTGAAGCCTTGAGGCGTGGGATTGGCGTCCACCATGCCGGCATGAATCGAAAGTATCGTCAAATTTGTGAGGTGCTCTTCCGCAAGGGCTACCTTCGGATCGTTATCGCCACAGGAACATTAGCCCTTGGCATAAATATGCCTTGCAAAACTGTTGTTTTCTCTGGTGATTCCGTCTTTCTCACTGCTCTTAATTTCCGACAGGCTGCTGGTCGAGCCGGCCGTCGAGGGTTTGACTTCCTAGGCAACGTTGTTTTCCAAGGCGTCTCGCATGCAAAGGTTTGCCGCTTGCTCAGCTCAAGACTCCCCGACTTGAACGGGCATTTCCCAATCGCCACCAGCCTAGTCCTACGACTGCTTATTCTACTACACGAGTCAGGACAGGCCCCTTACGCTGTGAAGGCAGTCAATTCCATACTGTCATGCCCGCGTATCTACCTTGGTGGACCAGAGTCAAAACACACGGTCCTGCATCATCTTCGGTTTTCAATTGAATATCTTCGCTGGAATTACCTTCTGGACAAGTCCGGGGCACCGCTAAACTTTGCGGGCACAATATCCCATCTCTACTACACTGAGAACTCTAGCTTTGCGTTTCACGCGCTCCTCAGTGAAGGGTATTTCCACCGGCTTTGTAAAAACGTTGACCGGAATCCAAAGCAAGTCATGCTTTCTCTGATGCTAGTTATGTCGCATTTATTTGGGCGCCATCCCCTTCGACCCAGTGTGTTGGAATCTCTCAACAGGGAAAAGAAATCCCCTTCGGTGGTCGTCCTTCCACCACTGCCAAAGAAAGCAATGAGAATTCTTGAGTCTCATAATAAGAAGACCTTACATACCTACTCTTCGTATGTTTCCACATTTATCGAGCAACATGTTCATGACCCAGACTGTCACCTGCCTCTCACCGGCGTCAAGTGTGGCGGAGACCAGAGTGCAAGAGAAATTAGTTCGTCGATGGGCTTTCTTCCATCTCCACGCGTGAACTCCGCATTTGTCGCACTTTCAGGCCATGCAGATAAGTGGAATAGCATCGGTGAGCTTTGCAGTATGGTGCGGAGCGGAGTGTGGTTGGAACAAGCTGCTATCCCTCATGTGGACGTGTCCCCGCGGAAAAATACGCCCCCCTTGAATGCGTACCTGTACGATTTCTTCAAACACGGGAATATACAGGCTTTGGTGAAGGGAAATATGATCCGACGAGGAGACATCTGGTTTCTGCTAAATGACTTCTCCCTCGTTCTTGCCACTATCGTTACCAGTTTCCAGAATTTCCTCAAACTGTCTCCCAATACCGATCTTGACATGTTGGATACAATGGGTGGTGGTGATGCCCTTGAGGAAGAAGCGGAGAACAGACTGGCCCTTGAGGAAGAAGGTCTATTCAAACCAGTTGCAGTGCCCCAAACCACCAGCTACCTGAAACAGAGATCTACTGCTGGTCCCATTGATACTCGTCCTACGAAAGTGAAAATGGACGCGGTAGTAGAAAATTGGGATGATGGTTTGAGTGATGATGATGATGATAAGAACAAGGAAAACACAGTCCCAGAATCTCTGCAAGGCGCACTCAAAGAAAAAAAGAAAGAAAAGAGGCAGGTAAAAAAGGAAAAAAGACAAGTGAAGAATAATGAGAGTGATAAACCCAAAGCGTCTGCAACGGCCAGCACCCCTGGTACAGTGCTTGAGGGCAATGAACTCTTACATGTTCTCAAGGCATTTACAAAGCTTCAGGAGGAATTCAATGCCAAGTTCAAAGCTATGTGGGCTTAGGGGTGGTGTGCATCTCTATCGTTGGTTTTGACGCATGTTCAAAATTGGATTATCCTTGTAGGGAGCTTCCATCTCTGTCTGGAAAAGCCACGAAAGTTTGAAATCTGTCCCTCCACTTTCCCACGCCTGTTCAGATTTTGGTTACTTGATTGGAATGAAATAGGCCATGTCAAAGAGGTTTTTGGTATATGCAAGTATTTTCGGTTCTAGATCTAGACTGTCAGTGTGGGAGGGTTTTTAGAGTTGAAAAATGAAATCTTGGATATTATAATTAGCAAACACTTCAATCTTCTTGCACTCCATATGTGACTAGCTGTACACTCAGATTCCTTCTAGGAAATACTAGCTTCTATAGATCGTCGGCCTTACGGTCCACAAGTACATATCTGTCAAATCCGCATTGGCCCAACAACCATCCCGATCAACCTATGCCTACAATGGGGATGCGAAAACACATTTCAAGACTCGCTCACTTGCAGCCCACAATTCAGCGGCGAGATTTATATCCCTGGAATCCGCAGTTGTTTCTGTAATCACACCGAATGGGGTCAAATACGATCCTGCATACCCGTCTCTCTCCGTCCAGGGTAACGGGTGCGCTGCTGCAAAGAGCGGTGTTAGAGCTCCGTCTAGAGGCGTCAGGAGGCCATGTAGTAAGGCGCTGTCACCCCCTCCGTAGTAACTCGTGACTCCGTCTGTTCCTACTGATCAGTTCAAGCCTGGGGGCATCAAGGGAGAGAGATACTGCTGACCGGTTCGAACACCGCCTGGGTGCATACTTGTACAGAGAATGGGTATATTTTCCTCATCCACTCGACGCTGTAACTCTTTTGTGAAGAGGATGATGGCAATTTTGGATAGTCCTGGACGTTTATGAATGGTTAGAGTAGTAGCTTCATTGAACGTGAAGGGAGCAGGGCAAACCATAGCGCAAAAGATTACTAGGACGATCGTCTTCAGAGCCTAGATCTTGGTTCAAGTCTTCTAGAGAGCTTAATTTTATGCCGGTGGGTAACGATTCGTGGACTCTTGAGGATATCTGGTATGGTTCGTTTTATCTGGGTTGAGTCTGAGACTTTTACGATGGAGATCGTACATTAACGACTCTGACTCCTGGATTTATTTCGGCTGTTTTGGTGAGAAGAGGGAGAATGGGGGTTGTGGAAAAGAACGGACCAAGGAAGCTAGGAACGAATCAACTATTTATCCAGAGGACTATCTTTGTGATGATAAGTTAATAGTTACTTGGTCCCGAACGATATAGAGATCCCAAGTCTGTCTTTGACCAGGGGCATAGCCATTCTGCAACGATTCAATGAGCTCCCGAACCCTCCTGATGGAAGATATACCTACCGCATCGTATTATTAACCAAAATATCAAGCCTACTTTCCCTCGCTAGAAACTCTTTTGCCGTCCGCTCAACCTTCTGGAATTCATTCAGATCCATAACGAGTGGAGCTAATTGGTCCGGAGATATTGAAGGGCTCGACTGGACCATTATCCTGATCGCGCCCCAAGCTTTCTCCAGACTCCGTGCACTCACGAATACTTTGGCCCTTTTGATCGCTAGCTGATGGGCAATATGATATCCGATGCCATTAGGAGAACTATATAAGCAATTAGATGGCGCGTCGCCAAGGCTGGTCGGTGGTGGTTTGAGTTTGAGGGCGTACTTGGCGCCAGTCACTATGGCGACTTTGCCAGTGAGACAAGGGATCTCCGCAAGAATGTCCCATTTCTAGAGCATTTATGTAAGTCCAGAAAGTGATTTTGATTGGTCTTGGCAATAATTAAAGGAGAATGATCTTACGGTGTCCATAAGGATGTGTCAGAGGTGTTGTGTGGAGAGAGAGAGTCGTTAAACCGGGGACGAGTGGGCCGGACCCCATTTTGCAACCCCCTCCATCAGATGCTTGTCACTAAGCCTTGTGCTTATCAACTCGCGACTGCAATTTGTCTGGCTGTGCCTTGTTTTTCCGAGTCTAAGCCTTCCTTCCTCGCAGGTTTAAGGTCCGATCTGCAGAGTAAGACTCTCCGTATAGAGCTTAGCTTCACGAAGAGGATTTATGCCCCCCAGAACTCGCCGACAACCCATCGCTCCGATAGATTGATTGACGACGATTGAAATCATCGAGATGGCTTCCTGTTCTAATGATCCATCCAAAACAGGAGGCAACTGCGACAGCTGAAGTACTGGACGCCTTACCTGTCCTTGGAACTCTCAGCTCCTGCACGAGAATCTGATCAGCGTTTCTCCTCCAATGACCCCAATCCCTGCGTCAAACATCCTGCTTCAATCCTTTCTTGGAGAGTAGGTTACAATGTGAAAACGAGCACTGACCTGGGGGCCTGTTAATTTAGATTTATTTAACTAGCTGTGCTTCCAGGCCTAACACCCGCCCCCGATTTTTTTTCTCCTGTATATTTTGCCTTCTCGCCCCCGAACCCCTTACATCTCTCTCTGGGTTCCCTTTTACGGCGGGAACCCGTTGAAAAATGGTGCAAACACGAAGACATTTTCTTTCTGTCGCTGGGCTTCTTGGACTTTTCGGTGCAGTCAGCCTAGCCGCTGACACCTGCTACTATCCCAATGGCAACAGCGATTCTAATCCGGTAAATGCACCGTGTGCCTCGTACGATGGCCAACCCGCGATGTGCTGTGCGTTAAACCGGAATAATACATCGGGCGGTCTCGCGAGCGAAGGCTGGACAAGCGATGTTTGCATGCAGAATGGCTTATGCAAAAATATCTACAAACTTGATAACGACAACGAGGGGTTGGTCACGGTGACAGAGTACTGGCGTGATCTCTGTAGTAGCTCCGATTGGCCGGAGCGAAGCTGTTTAAATGTTTGCAGTGGTGGGAAGGTGTGAACTATTCTTAACATAAACTCGATTATTTGACCCTAGGCTTACGTATAGTTTCACAACAGCGCGCCGGAAAAACCGTACAGTTGACGCCGTGCAACGGACTGGATAATTCGACCGAGTGGTGCTGTGGAAGGAAGACCGAATGTTGCGGAACATCGTCTGCGATTACACTGGCTGCTATACTTCCCGGCCTTGAAGGCTCATCCACGTCTACTTCTAGCTCGACGCCAAGCTCGGTGTCAAGCCCAGCATCAACCCCTTCGTCCTCGGTCGACGCATCTCCCATCTCAGAATCGACCGGCAGGCTTTCTACAGGGGCGAAGGCCGGAATCGGTGTCGGAGCTGCTGCGGGAGGAGTCCTCGTTATCGGGGCCGTTGCATTCCTTCTCATAAGAAATCGGAGAAAGGCGAACCAAGGTTCTATTCCAGAGGACACGAAGCAGAGCCCTTGGCTTTATCGTAACCAGAAACCCGTCGAAGCGGATACCCATCATGTTTATGAGATAGGTGCCCACAATATGAGGCACGAGTTATCGGGCGATGCGGCACCCAAGCGGCCCATATAGTTCTAAGGGGTAGCGTCCTTCCTACCCGGTCTACTATAACCAAAATAATCAATAATTATCGGGTTGTAATACCTGTACAACCTTGATGAGCATAATGCATATACGCCAAAGGGATAAACGACCTTATCAGACACTCGAATTTAGCAACTCAGCGAGTTTGCATATGGAAGGGAGATGCTGTTCGGATCTCGATTGGTATGGGATCTTCATCCATCAAGAGGATTGTTGAATGGACCTAGTATAAAATCTTGAATGTTGAATTAGATATAATTAGCGTAGCCTGTACGATGAGTTCTCTACATGCCGTAGAGTTTGGAAACAATAACCAAAGTTTTCCCTTTACGCAAAGAACACCTTACATAGACAGTACCCAAGACATGCTCATCAAAGCTCCTTCTCAGCCTCGGGCCAGGATCCGACGAGGACCGCTTGCGTTTCCGTCCTAGAGAAATCACTTTGCGTATACTACTGGTACTACCGCGAGTCTTCGGGACGATTTCAAATGCCACAATGAAAATCTCGTCGCGTACAGCGCACTCTTCCATTGAAGTCCGGATGCGATGGTAGTGGTCGAAGTTGACGAACCCATAGATTTCGCAGCAAAATTACATCACCTTCTCGCACAGGGGCCAGGAGGCTCTCGGTGTCTTTGAGGTATTTAATTTTGAGTCCGCCTCAGGTATGTCCATTATTGAGGTTCGAGTCCTTGATGGTGAAGGTGATATAAGTGGACGTGCCCTGGGACTTATACGCGCCACCACGGTGGTGGTCGAAGAGGACTCAAAAGTTAGTGTGAAATTTAGGTTATTCCATAATAACAGCAGGCCTTCAGAAAAGGATCGTCGAGGTCACTAGCTCAGGACATCTTGCAGGATGTGATGGTGATAATCCGATATCGGTGCCAAGCAGTGGAATTTCGACTTATCTTTCTCGCCGCGGTGCATTCTCCGCGGCGGCGAGAAATATCCCAACCGGGCATGGAGGGAAATTGTTGAGGTAATAGGAATGGTCGTAACAATACAACTAGCCAGTTAAACAGCTAATTGAATTAAATTGCTCCTCAGCCCAGTGTGCAGGTGGATTCCATCGTGCGGGGGTGTCAAATATTGCGAGGGGAAACTGAGAGAGCTCACAGAAACCCCACACCGGTCCATTACTGTCGGAATATACTTCAACAGAGTAAAGATGCCCAAAAACTTATTCAGCCTCGTTAGTGTTTCTTCTTAGGGGACAACCAGCTCCAGAGCCTCATGCCTGGATATTTGATAACTAAACTGCGGCTTATCATGTTGGATCAGCCTGGCAGATGCCATTTCTGCCCCTCATCGGAAAACTCCGTTTTCAGAGCAGCACCTACAATACCCCGCACCTGTATTTGGAGATCCAGATACTAGCTATAAGAAGCCTAAAGATTACGTTTCCCTCCCTTATCTAGAGATTATCAGTCTACCACTATCCTCCTCCATCAAGTATAACCTTCTACTCGAATACCTTCACCGCATCTAGACCTCACCCCACCACCAACTAGCCTCGCCATGTCTCTCGCAACTCTTGACGTAACCCCCCACCACTCCACTTCATGAACACCCATTCTAACAACACCAGACTACCCAACACCCCAACCTCCCCGCCTCATCCGCGACCCTCTTCAAAGCAAAGGCCGCAAAGGCCCTCAGTTTCGAGAAGATCGCAGAGGCGATCGGTCGTAATGAAGTCGCTGTCGCCGCGCTCTTCTATGGCCAAGCCAAGGCTTCTCCCGAGGATATCACGAAGCTCGCTGCCCTGCTAGATATCCCCGAGCCCCTTCTCGAGGATCAACTGGCCGGGTTCCCCGATCGCGGTCGCTCCGTCGAGATGCCCCCCAAGGAGCCTCTGATCTACCGTCTGTACGAGATCGTCCAGAACTACGGCTATGCGTATAAGGCTGTGCTGAACGAGAAGTTCGGGGATGGTATTATGAGTGCTATCTCGTTCTCGACTAAGGTTGAGAAAGAGACGGATGCGGATGGGAATAACTGGGCCGTCATTACTCTTCGCGGGAAGTGGTAAGTTTTGCTAGCAGTATTAGATTCATGGGGATCGCTTGGTACTGACTGACTGGGTTTTAGGCTGCCTTTCTCGCGGTTCTAGATTGATGTTTGTTTTAAGTGGCTATGTGTATGAAAGTGGATGATGTGATGGTTTTGAGTATATAATAAGGTTTGATGAATTTAACTAATATTTAAGACCCGGATGACCGTATTGATATAAGAGAGAAAGCCACAAAGATGATACACTAAATGGTCGTTGTTGATGCCTGAATTCTATCTAACAATATCTCTTTCTGGTCTATTCACTATTCATCCTTCCGTCACTCCTCTTCTGAGTCACTCAAGCTCATCGCTTTCTCTTCCTTCTTTTTCTCTTCCCTCTCCTCTTCCACTAAAGATCCATCTATATCTTGTAACTCTCTACCTTGTTCATCTCCATATCCAGTCTATAGTCAACATGGCTAGTACTTTTAACAGCCGGGTGCCCTGCACCTATGACGACTGCAAGCGATTCTTCAACTCTGACGCTGACATGAAGAGGCACAAGACCACTGATCCCGACCACGAATACTGCAGTCGATGTGATCAAGATTTTCAGAGCGAAGAACACCTTCTGATCCACAAGATCAAGAGCAACAAGCATATTGTTTGCCCTATCTGTGCCACCGAATTTCGCAGCGAGGGTGGCCGTGATACTCATATCCGCCAGGTAAGTCGAAACACATCCCACCTGAATAGATAACACCAAAGCAGACACTGATACACTGATCAATTTTTCTTACGCCCTAGAACCATCGATCAGAACAGAACATCACCTGCTACGGCTGCAAGGGCAAGTTTAGAAGCGCCAGCGGCCTCATGCGTCACATCGAAGATGATGAATGTCCTGTTATAACCCAGTCTCGCCTGCTCCAGGAACAATTCAAGAAACTCATGATCAAGGAAGCACTTCAATATGGTGGCATCTCTCATCCAGCAGACGTCGATCCCATCGATGAAGGGGTCAAAATCAACCCCACCGAGGACGAGAACCGCGAGGCCATGGCAAACCAGCCCAGGCCCGGCGAATCCGACCCAACTTCGAGTGTGAAAGCGATATTCGCCCTCAAACACTGGCCACAGCTCGGAAAGAGCGAGAGGAAAGCCGAGTCAACAGTTAATGATTTGATGACTTTCTCTGAGATCAACAAGGATCAGGAAAACGGCGGATGGAAAGGAAAAGGAAAAGCCCCGTCGGTAGTTGGCTCAGACTTGTCTTATGCTCCACCTCCTTCTTCTGCTGCCCTGGAGGTTGAAAGGCTAGATGCGGGTCAGACGCTACGCATTATGGATCGTGGCTGGGAGGCGAGCAGGTTCTTCAATTCGTTTAGCAGCTGCTACGTGTGTCCCTGTGGGCGCCAGTTCACTACCCGTGAGGAGTTCGAGGTGCATGTTCTGGCGAAAAGCAACTCCAACAAGAGGGTCCAGTATGTGTATTAACTAGGTCATATTATCTCTTATCTAGGCTAACCATTCCCTGTAGGTGCCCTAGCTGCCTTCGCATCTTCAAGACCACTGCCGCGCTTATCGCACACTGTGAATCAGCCACTACTCGCTGCGACATCAACGACGGGGAGAAATATGGACAGATCATTGATGAGATGAGCGGCGGAATTATCCAGACCGCAGGCTACAACGAAGATGGCACTCAGAGATACGAAGCTGGAAAACTGGAGCTGACCAAGACTACAACAGTTGGCACAGACTTGCGCAAGACGACTTGGTGAGCTGAGCCACTGCACGGTCTCTGGCTATCAGAAAAGCAAAGCCACACTGCCGCGCAACATGACACGCAATTATGACCTAGGACCATGCAATACCAAGAAATAGCTACAGATTACCTTTCGATCAGATCTAACAGATCTAGGAGCCTAGTTTAGCTCAGGTACGACAAGTATAGTGCTTATCAGATAACCAGGCATATCTCAAATTCCGCTATCGACAAGGAAAATCTAGCAAATCTGTAGGGTATTGTACTCTCGATCGCAGGGACGGTAAAGGAAGAGAACATAAAAAAAAATCCGAATCCCCCAACCGGATTATATTACTATAACATGACTCATTGTAAATCACAACCTAACAGCAAATCTCACAGCAAGCAAGAGCTGCACAACCGGCGCAACTAGTTAAAAATGTCAGCGACTCTTTCCATACTTGAAGATATCCACCTGGATAGTGAAAGGTAGAAACTTACATTCCACAGCAGAAGCCGCCCTCACCACCTCCACGAAGCTGCATTTGTTCTTGGGGAGACTGTGCACAGTATGTTAGCATAGTCCGGGTATTTTCCCCCCCCAAGGGGTAGAGATAAAATTGCATAGAGGACCTACCGGCTGCCGTGTTACAACGCGCTCTGTAGTCGGGGCATTGGGGCTCGTAGGCTGGTTCATGGTCATGGTGTTGGGGTCCCAGGTACGCTCTTGACAACGGGGAGCTTCAGTTTCGTCCTTGGAGGACTTGAACCAGTCGATAGGGTTGAACATTTTCGTAGTTGTCGTTCAAAAGTTCTTTGCGTGGTTCGCGTTGGGTTGGTTTGTGTAGATAAAATCGATCGAGAAGGGGGGAAATAAGAGGAGAAAAGAGCGGCACGAGGACAGTATTTAAGTTGCTCTACGAAACATTCCAGCTCTGGTTCATTTAATCGTGACCTGCAGAGCGCACCACGGGGCCCGACTAAGTTAGATTGTTGGGTCAGCTTGACTAACTCCTCCTACTAGTCGCAAGTCACTACAGTACTTCGAGGTACCTTACAAAGTCAATAATACTTAGTCAACCAACATCTGCGGGATGGAGAGGCCCAAGATATCGGATGATATGTCGACCTGGCCAGTTAAAATCCAGCCTGGGCCATGATGGGCGCTCTCAGCCCTGCCCGGTTGCCTTTTGATGACGTTTTGGCTTTATTTTTTAATTAAAATACATTCATTAAATCTATTATTTTCCCCTTTAGGTATTGCCATTCAGTCGTGGAACGGCTACTCGGCTGTAAAAGCATAAACTAGGCAGCATCATTATTGTTTCTAATTTTCGATGAGTCCTGGTAACGTGGAAGAATAGGGCGAGAGTGGATTCTTCGGGAGGCGCTAGTTTAGTGGCTGCTACTAAGCTTTGAGGACTGGCGACTTACTGTGTCCCTTTTCCTCTGAGTGGAGGGTCCACCCACGTAATGCGCGCTATTCTTGGGTTGTGTATTCCGTGGGAAATATACATAAAAATACGGATAAAGTGGAGGGAGACCTCAGGCAAGACTAGAGGAGACTAGACCGAAAAGGAGATGAGGCGTCGGTGATTTATTATTCTTGGAAGGATTTAAATTTGGAGATCTCCGAGTCGCAGGCAATATGATGATGTCATGGTCTGTTCTGTTCCCGAGTCTGCTGTACGACGTTACTCCGCAGTACTCCGTTGTACTACTATAGTGTGCGACTCAGTAAAATAATATAAAGCAGAGATGATTCCATTTCAGTTTGGGAGTAGCTGCCTTCGATGGAGAGCAGTTTGGTGGTTCCGTCCACGTGCTTGTTGGTTTGCCTCAACCAACATCCAGACCTCTCGCCATGCTACCTGTTTGACTTTGAAAAGACTCAATTAAATAGGCTAACTTTTCAGGGCTTGTTGTCAGTGAGCGATGCCGAGGGCTGATAGCAAACGCTAAAGAGTAGACTGTGTCAAGCAGGTCGGGCTAACAGACATATATGTGGCAACTAGTTGGGCGATGTCACAATGGCATTTGTTCGAGAATGCGAGGAAGATGAGTGATCGATATCTCTCTGAATATCTGATTGATTCCCGACAATCATGAGGAGGAGGAGATATTTCCAGAGTATCCAATGGCAGTTGCGGGATTCAGTGAGCGTCCAGCCAAGGCAGCGATTCCCGCAAGCCAGGCATCAAATGGCCCGCTTTAGAGTTTGTGAATCACCTGAGCCGAGGGATCTGCTGGCGTGCAGCTGATAGCCCCCAACCTCCGTCAACTCCATAAACCTATCTAGCATCCATCATCCGCTCTTTGAAGACTTCAGCAGAGAAATATTGCTCATTACTAAAGAGAGCTAGAGTTACCACCGGAGAAACTATGGCGAATAACACAACCAACCAGTTCCAACTCAGCGATGGCACCGAGGTCTACTCAAGGGTCTGGGAAGTGAGTTGCAAGCACACACCAGCGACGCTGGGCTTTCCTAAACTACTTGAGGTCGATGGAAGCTGATCGTTCACCAACTCTCCAGCCCGAACAGACTCCCACGGCGCATATTGCTTTTATGCACGGCTTCAGCGACCGCTGCGACCACTACGATGCCTTCTTTTCCCTCCTCGTCGCGAATTATCCGATAAAGGTCCACGCCTGGGACCGTCGAGGCTGGGGTAAGACTGTCAAAACGAAGAGCCAACTTGGTGACATAGGGAAGACACCGCAAATAATCCGAGAAATCAACGAGGCCCTTCGGCACATCGCCTCCTCTATCCCCGACATAGAGCAAACCCCGCTGTTTATCATGGGTCATAGCATGGGCGGTCAGGAGTCTGCATTCTACCTTCTTTCTAAAACCCCCGATTTGGACGGCCAGCGGCCCCCCATTGCAGGCTGGATTCTGGATGCGCCGTACATTGGACTAGACCCGGCGAGTCAACCAGGTTGGCTATTGATCACGGCAGGCAAGCTGGCTGCGAAGGTGTTACCCAAGTTCAAGTTCAAGCAGGAGCTGAATGTGGCTTATGTCAGTCGGGATCCGAAGGTGCAGCAGATGTACCATACGGATCCTCTTTGCCACAACACTGGAACTCTAGAGGGACTCCAGGATTTGTGAGTACTTCCCTGGTTGCTTTCCCTCTGCGAGAAAATCCCATCCTAACCCTTTTATTCCAGACTCCAACGTGAAGACGACCTCACGAATCTGTCGCTGGCGGATAAACCTGCGCCCGCCCACCTCAACTCACAATTTCCATGCCCTGTTTTCTGGGCGCATGGAACAAAAGACGCGATTACATCTTATACTATTTCCAAGCAGCTCTACGATCGACTTGAGCCTTATAATGCGGATGCTGACGCAAAGACATGGAAGTCGTTTGAAGGTGGCTTCCATCAGCTGCACAACGAGCCAGATGGTGTGCAAGAGGAATACATGCGGGATGTAGGAGACTGGGTTAGCAGGATCTTGGCCAAACGTGGTTAGTAAGGACCGCAGGGTGCTAACGTAATTCCCAACCGAACCGGACACCCGACCGAACCGGACACCCCTGCGAATTCGGCTGAATTGAAGCCATTCAAAACAACAAAAACATGCATTTTTTATTAAAAGTAGCTAATTCAAACAATTAGGACATCGAATTCTAGTATGTCCTTTAATATTGCAATTAGAACACGTTGGTGGTGCACGTCTTGGCGCCTCTAAAGGCGCTATACTAGACTCTAGAGATGGGCTTTCTTCAGCATTTCCTTGCTCATTCCTTTGCCCTATTAGGTCCCGGGCTTCTTGTATAGAAAGACCTTGATTAGGAGTCATCTGGCGTCTTGAACGACGCCTTTTTTATTTTTCTTTCTCATTGGCTAGGCGTAGATCATGATTCTCCTTGGCTAGGATTGCTGCATTGTACATAGCTATCTCACAGCCTTTTATAAGTTGCTGTAAAGCCATTTTTGAAGGCGAAGAAGGGCTTTGAGAGCCCTTCTTAAGTAGTTTCTTCACTAATAATGCTTGCCGCTGTAGTTGACGAACTGTATGAGGTGTTGCTAGGGTTGATGAGCTTGTAGAGGCTTCACCATGACTGCCAGGTGGTGTAGGAGTAGCCAATATAATATTTAGCTTATCAAGCACTCTTTGAGGATCAAGAGGCCGTATACCAGCTGCAAGGAAGCTATTTTGAATGTTTTTAGGCTTGAAGATCTCTTGATAAGCAGTAGGATAGGCCTTAAGAAAGTCAAGCTTGTCAATGTGATTGTATCCAAGGGGCATTCTTGACTCTACCAAGCCTCTATATGCATGCTTTAAAGGACCAAAGCAGCCAACATCTAGAGGTTGTAATAGATGTGATGAATGTGGAGGCATGCAGATAGAAATAATATTATTATCCATGCATATCTTGTCAAACTAAGGTGTAAGATGACTTCCATGGCCATCTAGAACAAGTAACCGGTATTGGCCTACTGCACGGCCTGTAGTTGCAGGTATAAAGACTTTTTAAAGCCAGCGAAGGCCTATCTTATCAGTTGTCTAGCCATTCTCACTCACTTCAATCCTCTAATCAAGAGAAAGAAGGCCTTCTTCATACCATCCCTCTATATGAATCTTTCCTTTAAAGATAATGCATGTAGGAAGCACCCAGTCACTTGAATTAACACATTCAATGGTTATAACCCATTCCCGGTTCCCAGGCTGTATAAGATGAGGTTTTCCAGGTATATTAGCTCTAGTAATTACCTTAGTAGTTGCAATTAGGCCCATAGCAAAGCCAGTTTCATCAAAATTAAAGATATCTTTATCTGAGATACTATATTAAAGCCATACTTTCTATAGTTGCTCAAACCAGGTTCTAATAATCTTAGGATTCTCACATTTAGCCCTCTCATAGTTATAATTTTGTGTGAACTTGCTTTTGATCTCTTCACAGCGCTTGGTAAAGATTGACACCCAGTTCTTTTCTATAGGCTTGTGTGTAGTTAATATATCTGCTTGAAGAAGAATATTTGCTATTTACTGCACATGTGATGGCCTAGGAGGAACTCCACGTGTATCCCTAGATAGTATCCATTCTATCAAGGTATCTTCTTAAGTTTGAGATAGCCTGTGGCCATTGGCACGCTGTTCAATGCAATATTAATAACCCTGAAGTCAGTTAAAGAGTGTAGATGGAGGCATATTAAAAACTGCTGCCACGCGATGAATACTCTAAATTTCCTTATTTTTAAAAGCAATAATTGCAAGTTGAATCCTCCCTTCTTGTTCCACCAAATTTCAAGATGATTGACGCGCTTTTGGTGGCATGGTTGCTGGCTGAATATCTTCAAGGTGAATGACGCGCCGAATTCGAAGGGGTGTCCGGTTCGGTCGGGTGTCCGGTTCGGTTGGGAATTACGTTAGTTCCCATGAGTTTCTAATCTATCAGAAATATATAAACCTGTCCGAAAGATAGATGGGCTTAACAGCGAGATTTCTCAATATATATCAGCCGTATTATTTGACAAGCCTTAAACCTAACCCAAGTTATCTTCAATCCAACGTAACTTGACCTGCGTCGGATTGTTGACCTGCAGAGTTACCCGAGGAGTTGAATCCTCCATGAGACTCCAAAGCCTCCTGCAAGATTCCTCCATTGTCTCCTCACCCATTCTCAGGGGCTCACAGCGTGTGGATCGAAACAGAGTTGCAATGGTCGATACAAACTCCACCTGAGCCATTTTCATGCCGGGACAGATTCGTGGTCCGCTTGACCACGGCACGAATGTTCCTTTCACAGGTGTAATAAGCCCACCCTCACTATCAACCCACCTGGATGGGCGAAACTCCATCGCATCCTGACCCCATATTGCAGGCTCTAAATGCAAAGTCTGTATTGAAACATAGACATCCATCGGTGGGAGAAGTAGGTGAGCCTTCGTCCCATCATCGAGTTGCTGCGGCTCAGCAACATGGCGTGTTGAGTGCGCAATAGGCGAAAATATGCGGAGAACCTCAAACTGTCCCCCAAGTCAGAACAGAAAACACCTTCCCAGAAAAAGACCAACATACCATCAATGCCAATGTCCGAGTACATCTCGGAAACACCTCCTCATACCTCCAGCCTGAAATATCCTGATCTAGGTCTCTTAGCTCCTCTCGCACCCACTCCTGCCACTCTGGCCGTGCAGCCATCGCCATCACCGCATACCCCATGGTATTGGCCGTGGTATCAAACCCAGCCGTACTAAACACGAATAGATTCCCACTGATCTCGTCGTCCGTCAACGACGGGCCTGCCCCCCGATTCGCCGCATCCGAAAACCGCACTAGCATACTTAGCAGATTACTCCGTGTCTCGGACCCATCCTTGGCCGTCTGCCGCTCCCGGTCTAGCAGCTGCCGCGTGTACTCCGGCATGAGCGGTCTATGCGTTCCGAGGAGTTGCAGCTTTTCGGGCATAAATGACCTTTTCAGTAGCGCTGTCGGCAGAAATGCAGCCTCCATGAGTGCATCCACTACCAGCGCAATGGTCTTGAAGTACGCACTGCGAGCGTCATCCCACCCCTCTGCGAAGTTATGGAATTTAGGCGACCACGGCTGAGTCTGGCCATAGCCTGCCGAGCCGATCACATTGATAGCGACAGAGCGCAGGCCGTTTAGGGTTTCATTACCGGGGTGTCGGAGAAGGTAGGCGATCATCTCCTGAGCTTGATGGCAGCTTTCCGTGAATACTGTTTGACTGATTTTTTCGTTGAGGTTCGGCGCGACGATTCGACGTTGGCGTTGCCTTTCCCTCAGTATTAGTATGACCTCAATCAAAGGAAGATATGAGTATAATACCAATCATCCCCGTCTGCCTTCTTAGGTTTAGGATTTCCCAATCTTACTTTCTATTTTAATAGGGCAGAAAAAAGCTCACCAGCAGAATATTGCTCCCAAAAATCCCCATGACCTTGCCCACAATCGGGGCCTGCAGAAACTCCTTCCGCCGTTGCATAACGACATTTCCCATCGCCGGATCAGCAACCCTATCCCACTCAACCAATTAACACCCAGCTACCTACTAGTACATAGGTTACGAGACAGGAAGAGGGAAAGAAATACATACCACAAAGAACACTCATCCAGCGTAACCAACGCAAAAACACCCCCTAGCCGCCGATGGATTTCCCCCTTACGTCGATACTCCCAACCATGCGTAGCGACGTCCAGACGCTCGAAGATACATTCAGGTAGATACTTCTGAAACGTCGAGTTGAAAATCGGGGCCATGATCATCCATACCGGGCTGGTGGAGGGGACAGGAACGACATAGATCGGGAATCCGGAGCGGCGGGCATTTATGTATAGGCGCAGAAAAGAGGCGAGTTTTAGGAGGATGTAGATCAGTAACGAGGCGAGGAGGAGATGAGATCCCTTGGGTGTATATCCCCCGATTGTGAGGGAGAGGGGCATGATTGATTGATTTGATTTGGTTTTATGACCAAAACAAAAATGTAAGGAAAGAGGAGGAAGAATGCTCATTATAATTGAGAGAGATAGGGGATGAATTATCATGGGCTAGTGGTCTAAACCCGCTGAATGGGCTGGTTCGGATAGGCCAATGATTAACTAAAATAGACAAGAGCATGCGGATTAAGTCCGTGGTTCGTTCTTGGTCATTAGCATCTCCTGCTTTTATATTGGTTAGAATTATGCCAACAAGAACCGTCTCTTTTCCAATGGCAACCTGGTTACAAATTGGATCTTATGAGGGGGCTCCCCTAGCGGCCGGGGCCCGACACCAACTTCGGGGGTGGACCTGGCGTTGACGCTTGCAGGGAATTTTCGGGAATGGAAACTTATACTTCTCCATGATATCCTGCATATAGCTTACCCACGTCTATTGCAACTTAATCGGGGGACCGGCCTGGCTGTGTTTGCACTGATATTTTTTTTTCCAGTTCTGAAGGAGTTGATATGCTTAAAAATCAGTGTTACGGTTTCATTACTTTTCGATTCTGGCCTTGTTTTGTGTATCTGTGATGAATTTTGTACTCAATAAGGCATGGTTTTGAGGTTATAAGGTTAGTTCCCAAAGTGGACTGTGAGGAAAAGGGATAAAGAGAGGATGCAGAGAAGCTACAAATGGGAGGTGCGAGTCGTATTGAAAAGTCAGGGGTGTATGTAATTGTCGCCCTAAGTTGGAGGAATAGCGTCTAACCTTATTCCTATCTGAAGAAAACAAACCATATGCCGAGCTGGAGACAGAATACATGCCATAGTCGCCAAAAAAAGAGGGGGAGAAAGAAACGTTAGACCTAATAAGCATACTCCGCCTTCACCGTATCATACCTCTTCCCCTGGCAAAACAGCACATAAGTCGTCTCCGCAGAGGAATACGTCGCCTCGATCACCCCGTCGATATCGTAATAGTTCTTCCCGTCCCAGCATCGGCGCACCGTCTTATCCAGATCCGACTGTGGGATACCGGAGAGGTTGGCCTTGAGCGTTACCAGCATTTTGGTGCTATTGGCTTTGTGAATAGGCGCCTTGTCAACCTCCGCGTCCGCCCAGATGTCCATATACAACATCTGCGGCTTGCCGTTGCTGACCGCGTAGTCCTGGTGGAAGTCGATTGGGATAGGCTTGTTCTCTTCGATGGAGATGCCTTTGTTGACGAACCAGATCATCTCGGGCGCACGGTAGTGACCGTCTCGAGCGCACCAGTATCTATTCCGGTCAGTTTGATTTTGGGATAGTTTAAGAGGGCGGGGAAAAAAAAGGGGGCGGGGTTACTTTTTGTTAGCATCGTGCTTGCTCTGGTTGTAAGGGCAGTGTAGCTCAATCCCGTAATGCTTCCTCGCGTTACGAGACACCACGTCGACCGTACTGAGTGCCTTAGTCCGACTCAACCCCATCATGACCGCGCCACGGACGACAGCTGTCCATGCGTTAGGTGGCTGAAGTACCTCGACGTTCTTGACCGTGTCCCGGAGTCGCTCCTTGAGGTAACTGTTCTGTCCGAACCCACCAACGAGCAGAACGGCTCGGATCTCTTTATCGCACGCCGTGATCTGGTCCTGGACGTACTTGATCACCTTCATAATAACCGGCTCGAAGATGAAATGCATCTCGTCGGGTTGGATGGTGATTTTGCCGCGGCGCACGCCGAGTTGTGCGTTGTTCCCGAGACCGGGCACTGGAATCACGTAGCCTTGGTCTCCGTCCGTAGTGGGCGAGTATTGTTTTTTGATCTACCCAGCTTAGCCCTCACATAGCATGGCGAATAAAAGAAGGGGGACTCACGACAGAATCAAACCGCTCCATGGCCTCCGCCAACACCTCGTCATCCCATCCCTCCTCTCGCCCAAGCTTTCGGGTGAGGAAATCTGCGAATCGTCGATTCAAGAACGTCGAGCCACACGGTCCACCGGAGCCTGTTGTCACTTCCTTCACTTGAAGAATCGGCTGGAGAGCAGTAATCGTATACGAAATTAGATCGACCGTACCACCACCCGCATCGCAGAGCACGAAACTATCCCCGATTTTCAATCCGTGGGGGTCAAGGCCGTGGAGGGCGTAGATGGCTGCCGCTTCCTATTTCCTTATCAGTATACTATACCCTCTTAGAAAACTAGAGAGGAAACCATACCGGCTCTGATACAAGTGAAATCCCTGAATCAGTCTTGAGCCCCGCCTTCTGACACGCTTTCAGCGTCTTATCCTTTGCCGCTTCCGTCCAAATCGCAGGCACAGTCAACGAGAACTCCAATGGGATGGTTCGTAGAAGTGCAGGGCCGAGTTTCTGCTCCAGTGTGTACATGATATGTTTGTATAGTTGCGTCAGGTAGTCCTCTGTGAGACCCTCGGGGGTTTTATCCCCCCAGCTCCGACTCGAGACGAGGGGGTTGCTTTCATCGAGACCTCTACAGTTTGTTAGTCTTGAACCAGCCGGTCTAGGTAGAGATGATGAGAGAGGTACAGTTTAAACCACTGATATCTATCTACCAAGGCCGGAACCTGGAATCCCCATTCAATGTTGTCCTTTGTGTAGCGTAGTTCTGTGGGCACCTTGACGCTGCTCATGCCTTCCTGCATACCAGCGCGGGCGGGCCATGACTCGACGACGGAGATGTGATCGGGCTGCCATTCTCTTGATTAGTCTTGATTATAGAAGAAGAGAGAGGAGCTGTACGTACCCGTCTTGTCTCCGCCCATGCGACGCCTGTGAATGTCGTTCCGAAATCGATCCCGATGACCAGCTTACGGTCCTGAAGGGAGAGCGAGCTCATTGATTTCTCCATTTTGCTGTACTTTTGATGGATATACCTCCACTCAGTTCCAGTGTGTGAAGAAGAAGAATAGAAAGAAGGTAAGTCAATGTTCCTCGTTTTGCTTCCAGCTTTTGTTCCCCTCACCCAGTCATCTCGTCCGTCCTGGGCACGGCTTATCACCCCACTCACCACTCTTCAAGGCAGACTGGCCTATGAATCACCCTTGTTGCAGCCCAGAGCCTCGTGTCTGACTTGTTTTCCAATAGAAAAACAGAAGGCTGTGGTGTGGTGGACGTGCGCTCCGCCTCCCTCGTATTTTGCGGCTGTTTAGTCGGGAATCCGCCTTGCGCCCCGCGGGGCGTGGGAACTGGGAAGGGATTCGATTCGCAGCCTCGTCATCGGTTTCGCCAGCTCGGGTTAATTTTCAGGTTTTACTTGGATATATTTTTGGTTAGTTTGTTTGGATAGGTTATTTTACGCGATTGTCTTCATGGGAGGGGGTGAGACACCTCTTTCAATCTTTCACTGTTGTACATTTGTTGATGTTTATTGATCTGGGCTACATTGTGCAGGATATGGATCACAGTGATACTATCGCCATGAGCTCCGTACCTGCTCAAGGTGAGAAGAGGGAGGTCGTAGTCCCAGAGGCCAAGGAGAGGTGAGTCGACACAAGGTACCTCCTTCACAACTCCGACTGATTCCTCCAGACACAAGCAAGAAACCCCCCTGCCTACAGAACCAGAGAAACTTTCCACCTCTTCTACAACTTCAGAGACAGAGACAGAACAGCCCCCAGAGCCCACAGAAGATGATACAAAGCTCATCCCCGCCTCCCTCCTCGCCGCCTCTCAACTCGAATGCCAAACCCTCCGCAAAACAGTCACCCAGCTCCAACGCGACCTCCACGACGCCCAGGACTTTGTCTTCAGTCTGCAACCGCGCCAGCAGACCCTCACTGAGGCCGAGGCCGTCGAGGAATTCCAGGCCCTCTGCGCCGCCGTCGAAGAATGGGTTGACCAGAAACTCGGCGACTCTCTCGACGAGATGACCATTGTCGAGCGACCGCGCCCCAAAGACATACAGAATCTCATGGATCTGATCCCGCAGCCGGGGAAACATGCGTTTAACATCCCGGAGACGGACGTGGACAACATCCAGGCTACAATCCTGCGGTATCTGTGCGATTGTATCTTCTCGCAGGACTTTTACTGTCCGTTGCCGAAGGAGGAGAGGGAGTTTCTAACTATGGTGGAACGGTCGATGAGGGCGTTACAGCCTAGACGAGGTACCTCCTCCCCTCCCTTTTCTCTCTCTCTAATTCAAACACAGAATACCTTCGCTACAAGCATTGCTAATAAACAGTAAAGACCTAAGAACCTGCCGCCACTGGCGTGTAGAAACCTACACAGCCCTCTCCGAACGCCCAGGCTTTCCCCAATACGCCACGAATCGCATGTGGGATCTCACCGTCGACATCATCAAGATGCTCCGCGTCTTCGCGCCCGACACAGACCACCAAAAGCTCGCCGAGAACTTCTTCGAAACCATCACGAAGCCCGCCTCCGCGCTCGCCCGCAAAATGCACCTCTCCTTCGACGAGTTCAGCCTCGACTGGACCCCGCACCACGATACACCGCCGGACCCGCGCGCGTTCGAGAAGGCGGACTTTGCGCACTTTGAGTTTGTGGATCTGAACTCGCGCAAGACGCTCAAGGAGAAGCCGCCGCCGGCGGCCGATGTGCGGTGGATGTTTGACCTGACTCCGAAATTGGTGTTTCGGAAGCTGAGGGTGGATTCGTGGGCGGAGGGGAAAGTGTTGGCCCGACCGAGGGTTTTGGTCTCGGTTGCGGTGGATAAGGAGGCGAGGAAGAAGGAGAGGAAGGCGGGCCCTGAGGGGGAATCCGAGCCGACGGTGTTGGGGGTGTTGGATAGGTGGATGCAGGAGTATCATGCGCAGATGAGGCAGAATAAGCCGGGGTTGAAGTTTTTCGGGTATTTTTCTTGAATCTATTTTACTTATCTAGTTATTTTTAGAGCTAGATTTATCTCTGGTGTGTGTGGAATCAAGGTTTATTATGCTATGCTATGCTATGATTTAGTATATAGAGCTATCGTAGATTGTCCGTGTGGAATTTACAGCTTCGTCGGTGCATCGAGTTCCCCTGTTCGCGGATCTTGGTATAGTCGTTCATACAGATCCAGCAGAACTCGGCGTGGCATTTGATACCTTCGAGCAAGGACATCCATTGTCAGCAAATTACCTGAAATAAAAGCATTCTACTGCCTGCAACGTCGGGTATGCGAATGCCAAAGCCCCAGACAGATCCAGCAAAACTCATGTCTGCATTTGATGCCTGGTCTCGGTCAATCCACATCCCTTGCTAGGCGTAGAAAATTTCACGAACACTCGGTCAAGCAAAAAGAGAAAAGAAAAAAAAAAAAAAAAACTTACAGGTCATATGGTCACATCCCTCATTCTTCTCAATTGGCCACTGACACCCAGGGCACCGTTTCGTCGTCTTCTCGACCGTACTCGCTGACAACTCCTCCTCCTGCTTGTGTCTCTTCAGCATCTCCAGCTTCTCTTTGAAATCGTCCTTGCTCGATTTCGCAGCCGCCGCTTCGCGCTCTTTCGCAGCCGCCTCCTGCTTTTGGTTCGTCCGCGCGGCCTTCTTCTGCGCCTCGTGCAGCCGCTTTTGCCGGCTCTGCTCGAGCCGCTTCGCCCGGCTCATGCTGTCCTTGCTCATGTATTCGATTTTCGCCTCCGTGCTGCCACTGCCCTTCGCCTTGGCGGCTTTGTAGCTGTCCGGGTCCCACAGGACAGAGTCGTATTCGTCACAGGTGAACTCGTCGTGCCATTTGATGGAGTGCTTGAAGCAGGAGATGGCGCTGCAGTTCAGACACCGGATCATGGGCTGCGCGGCGCCCTTTTCGTGCAGTTGGCCAAACTCGCAGCTCAGGCACCAGATGAAGTTTTTATCGGCACTCACGGCGTGCCGGAAGGAGAGCCGATCGTACCTATACATTATTAGTATTTTTTAAAGCATAAATAGTAGAGGTATTGGGGATGGGGGGGTAGATAGGTACCGGGCGAAGGTCTGTTCATCGGCAAACCGCTTGATATCGTCGTGGATCAGCAGCGTCTTGCACTCGGGACACTTAATCTCGTCCCAGAACTTCGTCTCAAGGTCATTCTTGATGCTCTTAGAGAGACAAACATAGCACACGGACGGTTTATGTTGACACGCGATAGATATCGAGTCGGGGGCTTTAATGCCGCCAGAAAAGGGCTCGAGGCAGATAATACATGCGTCTGCTCCTGGTTTCTGCTGCGTTGACTTTGCGAACAACTTCTTTTTTATGGACTTTGTGGGTTCTGCTTCGGATTTATTTTTGCCGGAGAGCTTGAGATAATCCATATACATGGCGTCTAGCTCCGTGTCTGCCTGTTGGAACAAGTCTTGGAATCCCTTAGCTTTCGTTGGAGTCGTTTTTGGCTCTAGCTCTGGCTCCGGTTCTGGCTCGTTGTTCTTTTGCTCGCGGATGATTGATGTCGGGGCGATACCAAATTGTCGTCCGAAGAGGGGGATGGCGTCGGCGGTGTCGGAGAATATGAGCAGGTCGGAGTCCAGGTCGACTGAAGCATTTTTGCTTGATTTCGACTGGCTGGCGTTGCCTTCTTTTTCCTGCGGTTCATCGATCTGGGCTTGTTTCTGGCTCCTCCATGTTGAGTAATCCCATTGCTGTGCGACTATATGATTTGATCCCGGCACCTCGGCGACCAATTCTGCCCTCTCTGGTTCTGGTTCTAGCTCTGCTGGCGATGGTGGTGGTGGTGGTAGTGGCGGTGGTGCTACATTTGTCGTCGCCGTGCTCTGTGTCACCCCTTGTGGGAGGTAGAATGTCGACTGTGTCTGTTGCGTCGTGGATAGATCCTCCTTTGTTGACCCTTGGTCGTGTAATAGATCGACCCAGATACTACTCTGAGAACCGCGATTCGAGTGTTTCGACCGCGAGCCCAAGAACCTGCGGAAGTTTCCCATGGTGCCCGACTCTTGCGAGCAGTAAAGAGATCTATCTTTTGTAACTGGTAGATTATCGATCGTAGTCACCAAAAACGATGAGGGGTATGATCACCATTATCGAGATGAGAAGGATACTCAAGAGACATGAAAACTTGAAAACCACCCCAGAGCGATCCAAAGTGACGGCATGAGGGGAGATTCCCGGTTGACGGGCGATAAAAACGCCCTGCGCCTTTCCGATCGTGTCAGAGCGTCTCCTGGTGGAGTGGATGCAAAGTCAGCCTTGCATAAAGAGGCTGATGCAAGGGTGGAATACGAGATGGGGTGTGAGGGGAGTGGAGCTTCACGGGTGTCGGGCACTTGCTGGGCATGTCCGATTTGCCGGGTTGGTGGTGGCTGTGAGCAACTGGGCGCAGACGGCTGAGAACTCAAGTCACTTTTACCGATTGGAGCTTTGATTATTTATCGGCGCTTGAGAGTGATATTATTTTGATTTCCAGGTCAATCTGTTGGATTTGCAGGGTTGAACTCAATTGAGAAGTGGCCCTGCATTCACTTCTTAGGGCTTTGGCTGTCCTTCACTACGGTCTGTGAATAGACACACCTTTAGGCGTTTGCAAAAGTAGCCTCCCGTTGCCAAAATAATGCCAGAACCCAGAAGGACCTTCTACCGCATAGATTTCTTTATGTATTCAAAGTATCAGGGGGGTTGATTCCCTAGTAAACCTTGGTCCACTCAAAGCTTCTACATGGCAGTGATGGCTTCTATCTAGCATCTTCGCTTCCACCTGGCAGTCACTGCTCAGATAGGAATATATAAACCCTCTCTCTTCGTCTCTTCAGGTCTACTTTCTCATATTCTCTCATTATCCTCGTTCCAATCATTGGCCTGCCACGGCGGATATCAACCAAAGTTTCCCCTGCCTAAACCTACCTAGGTACGATTTACCTAAGTGCCAGTCCACCTCGGAGTCCTCCAATCAACGTTAATATGTATCACATACCATAATGTAGTAGCCTCTGCAGAATTTGCAGTTTGATCAAGCAGCTGTTTATCCAGCCAATGACATGCCTATGAAGGCTGGTTATGGTAATAGCTTGCAAATCCCCTCTATCCCCAGGTGGTTGCATGGTGCTTATTTGGCACTACGCAAGGATTTCCAAAAATCCCCATCGTGGATTCCAGGCACTAGCATGAGCAAGGTATGTAAGAAAAGAGGTTCATTTGGCAAAAGGTATCACTAACACTAACTTTTAGATAATCAATACGGACGTCGAAGAGAACGATTATTCATTCCGCCTTGGTTATTTCGATTACAGCCCTACCCAGATTGATCATGGGCGATATGAGAAGTTTGTGTACGCCCAAGCATGTTCGCTTCGAGCCAAAACTCGGCCATGCCGTTTTATTTGATGAGGACATCATTTTTCATGTCTATAAAACCAACCAGTAACCCACCGGTCGGCGTACCGAGTGAGGCACATCCTTCAGAGTCACCGAACTTAGTGTTGAGCACTATCGTTGATTTCATGTGTCCTGTGTTCCAGCGGTCATTTCACCCCAGAACGATTGAGCAAGCTATGTTTGGACTTTTAACTGATTCAGACCTCGGCAGTCACTTCTCCTGCTTATACTCCAAGGAAAGACATTTTCTTCACGCTATTTGAGGTATACCCTCCAGTAGGGTATTCGAAGTGGCCGGAGATAAAATTTCACTCATTTTTCTTGATCTAATTGATCTAATTGATCTAACGCTTCTTCCACCTAATCTCAACCTGTGTAGCACACTTTACCTTCCAATGGAAAGTCAGCTCAGCACCGGTTTCTTCTGCACTTTTGGAAATCCGATTATGGTGAATAAGGCGCTCAAATCGTGCCAGGACCTAAAGTCTGGTTCGCAAGTCACTCAGGAGCAATACCTTCAGTTCTAAACCCTTGTGAATGCACCCAGCCCTAATCGGTTGGTTTTTGGAAACTAACATAGTATAGAATGTTTCCAACGACAAATAAATCTACTGCAATCATCATGAAGCTAATGAAAGCCATATCGCTGTTTATGTGTATACCGCTACGTGGACATGCCTGTGGTTGTCGAACATCCTACCCTCGTGTCCCTCTTTTGTTGGAAGGTTTGGGGATGAACGCGCAAAGCCAGTCATAGAATTCCCGAACATGACGACCCGCAGACTTACAGTACTTTATTGAATTCGAACTCGAGAAAATCCAAAACAGGGAGTCTACAGTGAGAGTCTGTTCGCTGCGTTCAAGCAAGTGTTTCTTGCCCTAGGAAGTCCAAGGAGTTGAAATGTCTCGATTATTATCGAGGATGATCTAGTTCTTCTGGAAGCCCTTTATTTCAGCCAGGAGTTTGATTATGAGCAAACATTAACCGTACCTTGATATATTCAAGTGGGTGTGTTAGAAAGAGAGACTACGCGTTTCAAACCCCGGATGGTAGTAAGAGTGAGCCCATAAAGGTCGAGCACGAGAATCAGATGACCTGGTCAACCACATGGAACGATCAGGGGGTGAAGGCCACGCATGGTGTCCTGGCACATGGAGTCATTACGATCCAGAGTTTGTTAGGGCTTCCCATACTTGTAGCTAAAGATTCCATGGACGCAATTTTTGGAAAGATGCGCCCCCCAGAGCTCTTTCCCTCTCAAAACGGCCGAATCCTTTGCCAAAATTTAAGAACAGGACGAAAAGGAAAAAAGAATGCGGCTTCCTTTGGCCACTTCGTGCCCACTTTTCAAAAAGTGGTTGGAACCCACCCTGGAAAGAAAGTTGGTCATTATGCCCGAACCAAGACTGAAAAGCGCCACCTAAAATATTTGGACAAAGCAAGGCCTCATCTCGCAGCCTTTCTGCTGCTGCTTGGATTGAGTCCTAACGGAGACTCAAATCCTGGACATATTTCAACTAACGAAGGAAGAGAAAGGCCGGCTTATACGTGTTGCTTAAATAGTATACTTCCGTCTTCATGGACACTTCGACGACTTTTGTCGCAACATCTACACCGAGAATCTGGTTTATGAGTCCTCTAGTTGTGACACCAGGGACAAGAAAATGACATCAAGAGCAAAAATGGTGTTCGGCTCGACGCAATACCGGGAGATTCTCGCCTCCATCTTGACCAGCGATAGGAGGAGGAGCAAACATGAAGAATTATTCTTCTTAGGAAAAGGCTAAGTGCATCTTGCTCTTTCCAATGGAGTCACAGACTTCCTGGCTAACTGCTTATACAGACATGGTCCATGAGGCCAGTGTAAAGGACAACCGCGCGAATACCACTGTTTTCGGGATGTCGACAGACTCGGGTTTTTTTTGCATTGGAGCGAATGGCAAGGTACTATAAAGTCATAACTTATCCTGTTATTGCCAGACACATTACTAACACACTAACACATGAATTCCAGAGCGGTGCTCCTCTCCATTGCTTGGGTGGAAGCACACGGAGCATAGAAAGTCGGCCCTAAGCGGCCTTTCCTCGGTCATCAGGCAGGCATCAGTTCTCTCTCGCCAGACAACGATCGCGTCGGCCACATCAGCTACAAGCCCGCAGAGATTTTACAATATTAAATATCGCGACAAGAACAAGCCGAGTGCAGCCTTAAAGAATAATTACCCCCAAGGCAGGGCCTAGAACCAACTCTTCAAGGTAGGGCAAACTCGTTGCGGCGCTCAAATCTCTTTCGAAACACGTTGATCATCGATGGAAAATCCTAGGGTGGATTTTTTTTATCATGGTTAGTTCCTTTTCGTGCTCAGTATTCAAGCGTGGATAAACTCAAGGTATGCTTTAAATCTAATTATTTATACTATTAATTATAAGCCGAGCTAACTAGGGTACTTGATATTCAATTTAATATAGATACGTGATTCGTTCTCTGCAGCGAACGAGCGAGGCTAAGGTAAGGGCGATTGTCGATTACAACAAAGCCATACGGAAGTGAAGCAAAGTCTATAAATGTACAGATTTATCATACATTTTGCACTCCCTTCAACAAACGACTAAGCCAAGGCAAAGGCTGCCATCCCTCTGTCTTCTTCGAGAATGGTGAACACCCACGACCCTGGCGAAGAGTTCGCAGATCCCAGCGAGCACAGTTAATCGAGGAAATCGAAGCTATCGTCGGTCTCAAAGATTCCAACCAGGTCTATCATGTTGTGGAGCTAAGAGATGCATATCGATCCGAGATCTCTTGACCTATTAGCTCCAGTCATCGGAAAGAAGACTATCAGGTTCAGATCACCCACATTATACAATCCTTAGGGACCAGAAAAGCTACAAATATGAAACCGACTCATGGTCTGCATGCCGACGTTGCTCAGATCTGCATTTAAGCTTACATTTTGAAACTTGCCTCAGGAGAAAAACTCCAATTTCACATACTGAACGACAACACCAAGAATATGTTGGAAGCCTTATTTGCACACGTTTGGGGCTGCGGAAACATCCGTAATAACTATTAAAGTACTTTGAGTTATCAGGCCCACCATGGTGAGAGAAGCAAAGCAGACTGTTTCCCAAGGTGGAGCGTTTTTGTGTGGATTAAAAGTAAAAGTAGTGAACAGGTTGAGGTGGTGAAAGAAAAATTCTACCTGTTAAACCGGTATTTATATCATTTATCACATGTAAGGAGAAGATGCCGGTTGAGTTCAACAGAAACCATTTCCAGCCCTCCCTATCCCAGGTTTTCAAGTCTTCCGGTTCTTGGCCAAACTATGCTCTACCCTCATCATCCGGGTACGATGATGAAACCTCTCATCGCGGCGTGGACAACGAGAACATTACGAGAACGGTGAGGGCTGCGAACCTTGATTCTTTTTCTTTACCTTTTTCCCCTGTTATAAGCATGAAAAAAAAAGGGAACTTTTCCCTTATTGAAAGCTAAGTGAGGTGTTGGGACTACCGAATCAGGGAAAGATTTGATTGCTTCTGGAGGATGAGAGAAAAGCCACTAACTCGCGAACTAAACGCCATGGATGATGGGGCTGAGACAGCAATGACATGGCTTCCATTTCTTCATTATTCCTTCCACCTTTCCTTTACCCCACTCCTCTCCCATATTCTGGTCCATCCTTCTACTCTCGAAGTTGAAGAGATGCATGTCCTCCTGGTCGAAGATAAGTACGAAATCCAACGTTCTGTCTACCCAACAACCCCAGATAAAGTAAAAAAAGCTAAAACGGATAAATCACTAATTCCCTATCCTTTAGTCACGTGAACCAGCTACTAGGGAAAAAAATCCTCGAAAGGCTCGGGTACACCTTTGCACTGGCGGGCGATGGCCAGCAAGCCCTCAATTACCTGGCGGCTCCACCAGCGGCGTACCCCCGACCAGACATTATTCTGATGGATGTACGGAGTATTTTTACCTCTACCCTGTTTCTTTCTTTCTCTTGTCGGTTTGGTTTTTACTCCGTAATTTAGCCACGCAGAATATTAACCTGGGCATATATGTATATAAAAAAGATCTCAATGCCCGTAATGGGCGGTCTCGAAGCAACCCAGATCATCCGCACCCAGCTGCCCTTCATCGCGGATCCTAAAATATGCATGACCCCTATTATCGGGCTCTGCGCGAACGCCCTGACCAGCGATCACCACAGATTTCTCGAGCAGGGAATGGACGATATCGTGGTGAAGCCGCTCCGGAAGTCCCATTTGATTCGGGTGCTGCTTTATTGGTCGCGTCGGCAGGTTGTGCCCAGAGGGCCAGGGGTGATGCAGCCGCAGTCTGTCCCATTCCAACGATGGGGGGCTGTTCCGCAGCGGGCGTATCGGGGGCCACGGTCTTTGTTATAGATTGAGATAAATCCTGTGTATATTTTTCATGAAGTAGTAGGTACCTGGGACATATCGAAGTTTTTAACCGAATTCAGTGCTCTCTCAGTGAATACTGTAAAGCCAATTAGGCTAACCTTACAGAATTTATACTTCAGGCTCTTGGTAGGCAGTACCAATCAAACTGAAAAATATCTTTGATTAACGGCCTTAGAGATAAACAGCATACAAGTTTGACAAATAATATACATTAATCCTATTTTTTCAACCCCATAATAATCCCCTTTTCCACCCCGTAGTTAGAATTACTGCCGATGCTGAAGCATCATGCATAGCATAGCAGACTACCCGATTCGGAAACCCCATCACATGATCTTATCGCATCTCGGCCAAAATTTTGCTTTTCGTTCGAATTTCATGTCATTTGACAACCACAATCAACCAACTCACTCTACTATCTACATCCATTAATCATCTTCCTCGATTTAATAACATTCCGCACTCCTCGCAAACCCATCACTCCAAGTACCAAGAAAGGAAATATAAAAAGAGAGAGAGGGAAGAAGGCGGGAAAAAAAAATGACAGACCTCCAATCCAGCCGCGAAGCCGACTTCAACCGCTTCAAAACCTCCGCCGCCACGGGCTTCCTCATCGTCTCCCCGATTCTCATCGCCCTGCCCCCCCGGAAACTCGACCATCTGACCGTCCTCCTCGGCACCGCGTGGTGCATCTCCGCGAACCACCTAACCCGTGAACGCACGGGGCGCAGCATCATGGACCGCATCGAGAGCCGCATCGCGCGGCCGATTGTCGCGGACTTGCCGAGCGAGCGGGCGCAGGAGATCCAGAGCCGGTTACGGGCCGCGCGGGACGCGCAGATCCGCGGCGGGGAGGCGGCGGGCGAGGAGCTGGAAAAGTTGAGGGCGCGGCAGGCGCAGGAGAAGGGGGCTGTTTCGAGGATATGGATGGGTGGGGAGACGGAGGGGTGGAAGGAGAGGAGGCTGCGGGAGGAACAGAAGGCGTTGGATGAGGGGAAGGGGTATGGGGATTTGATCAAGGAGCATATCTGGGATGTGTGGACTTGGGGGGAGAGTCGGAAGGAGGATCAGGATGAAGATGATGAGTAGTGGAGGGCCGAATCAAGGAGATGGACTGTATATGATAGCTGTACTATATGTGTATATGTGTAGATAATGGTGTTTGGGTCGGGGTTTTGAAAATGATATCCTCTGCTTTTTATTATGCTTATGCTTACAGTCTTGAAAAAGGGAGTAAGTTGGAGTCATTTTACTGGTCTATTCGAAATACTCATAATGAGCCTTCATAGTTGAATGTTGGATATATGAATTCACAAGCGCTATCTATTGCAAACAAAGAGAAAAAAAAAAAAACACAGATCATTGACATCTTACACATCTTCGCCGTCCGAAAAACTGCTCAAAACGCTAAAAACCCAAATCATAATCCCAGGGATTATAACACACCCATCACAACAGCAACCGAAGCCAACACCCCAATGGTAATCATCTCCGGCCTCAAGTTCGCTCCGGCATCCTCATCACCGTTCCAGAAATCATTCCACCCATCCTTGATATCCTCTCCAACATCCTTGATAGAATCGCCGATATCATGTCCAAAGTCCTTAATGTCATCGAAAACATTGTTATCGTCGTCATCGTCATCGTCATCGTCGTTGTCCCAGTGGCATTCCTCCCCTTCGGGGCAGCAGCCGTATCGACCGTCGTCCTTCTGGCATTGTTCGCCCGCGGGACAGCCGCCAGAGACATCTTTGGGGCAGCAGGTGTATGATGTTGGGAAGCATTTGTCGCCGCAGTGTTTCTCGTCGCTGGCACATACCTCGGCGTCGTCGTCGTCGGAATGAGGAGAGCGCGCGAGGATGTGAGCCGGGGATATCCCCCTGGCGAGGGGCTTCATGGGGATAGGCGAGCGGCGGAGGATGTTGCTTGTTGTGTCCGAGGCGATCCTGGGAGCTGCGAGGACAGAGAGTGGGGAGAGCAGGAGGGAGAGAGAGAGGTAGATAGTAGGACGCATTTTTTCGGTTCGTGAAGATATAATATCCGTGTACTTTGGAGTAGAGAATTCGTAAAACAGAATTGAGATCTGAGTATGAGAGTATGGAAGTAGAGGTAGATGGAGATAGAGATGTGAATGTTGATGTTGATGCTGATGAGAGAGACCCAAAACCCTGAGATATCATCCCCTTTATATATTGTCGGACCCTCGATGCCGTCTCTTCATCAGGGTCTACTTTGTATAGATGCATCGGCACCCATTCTGGGCAACTAAACCCTAATAGGTATCACCTCGCGCCGACGGCTGGGGTGGCCAGGCTGTGCTGTCACCGACTCACCACCAAAATAACTCTCCCCAACGTACGCCAAGAAACAGCTTTCCATCCTCCTCCCGCTCGAGAATAGTCTAAGCCCTGCGCTACTACTAGCAAATTGGGAAATAATTCATGCCAAGATTCGTGGAATGACCAGATGGACCCGTGCTCCGGGCCCAGTCGGACTGAAGGGAAAGTGTTAGGTAACAGTGTTCTTTACAAACTGGATATCTCGTATTCAGTGCCAGACTTTTCAGTGCACTGCCAACGCTTCCCCAGACTCAGAAAGCAATTGGGAAGATCATCGCTGGATTTCTCCCTCTTTGGGAAATCCCGCTGGCGATGAGGGAACAAAGTTGTCGGGTATTTGCCACTAGCGCTTACTTTACGTCTAGCCAAATCCAGGGTTTCGCAGCGCTGCTAGGGCTGAAGCTTCGACGTTAGCCTAATCGAGTATAAAATCATGCCAAGATATTCTCAGCCTTCGTCGGGCTGGGGAGGGAGACCCCGAAATTAGGCATCTGGAAGGACCCCTGAAAAGAAGACCCCCCCCGGCTTTCCCGCGGTTTGACGGGTGATGGCTGTGCTTGAAGCTATCCCCACTCGATATATCCCTATATTTAGGGAAATTAATTCGAATCGTCGGCGCTCCAAGAACGCCAAATACTAAAATTGGTGCTTTGAATATCCACAAGGGCTATGCGGTACGGATAGGATAGAGAGGCTGAAGTACGATCTTGATTCTGGAAAGAATCTATCTTTCCGGCCTTGGTTGTCAAATCGAGAGCCGAGGAATTGAAGGCTCAACCCCCCCCCCCCCCGGCGTGTGCCTGTGCACAAAATCACCAAAACTGATCATGGCCACCAATTTTTGTGGCCCATATATCGACCCGAAGCATCGTTGTAAAACCTAGAACCCGACCCACCCATCTGCGTTTCGAACACAGTGCCAGGAACTACCACAGGCATGGTGGTGATTCTGGTCATAATGGTCTCTTTGTGGGTGATGGTGAGGCCTATTTCGAGGGCTCGAATCGGGAATGTTCGTCCTTCCCAGGGGCATAAGGGTCTTGGACGCTTGGTCACCGCTCAGAGCGAAACTGATGCACGAGTGCTAGTATGTGTTGGTGTATCATCGTCGGCCATAATTATGTTAGTATAATCTTAGTCTTGTCAAAATTTGTTCCAAAAATACGAGACACGGGCGCCAGCGAACTTGGCCCGACTTCCGGTGGCTGTAGAATATATATATATCCTCGGATAGATTTCAAGGAGCCGACGGGTTGTCCACGCCGAGAACGACGCCTCAACAGCCACCCCAGGTGGTGTTGGACCAATCGACGAGATTTCATAATGGAGGATTCTATCCAGCCCTACAACAACAAAGAAAGCTCTCCACTCACTTGAAACATCACTAAAGTATGCGCAGACCCGACACTCTCGAAATCATCTCCCTCAACGACACTTATGATCATCCGGAGATTGGCTTCCTTAGGTTAGCACGACTACGCTCTCCCTCGACCAATCCCAATCAATATGAACACAAGCAGGCCCAACCGAAGCTGGCACCTTAACCGTAATTGACAGCTGAACGCCGAAAGCACAAGCTGGCGACAACCCGAGCAATATAAACAATCCCCCACCTCTCATTCCTATTCCCTAGGTTACCCGACCCATTAATCTAAACTCACTCTATTAACCACCACGTTAAAGTACCCAGAGACATACCTAGGTACAACTACAATGTCCCGCGAAATCGACCGACTGGCCAGCCCAGCCACCAAAAGAAAAATGAAAGTCATCGTAGCCAGCGCGAGCAGGTATAGCTTCTTGGAACCTGTAGAGTGTATTTATTACCTTTCTAATAAGAGGAAAAAAAAAATAAAAAATAGAACAGGAACCCTCAGCCTCTACGCCGCCCTCCAAATCCTCGGCTACAGGCCCTACCACTTCGTCGAGGCCCTCTTCCACCCGGACCCAGCCCACATGCGCGTCGCCGGGGAAGCCATCACAGCCCAGCACAACCGTCTCTCGGGGATAAAGCCCTACAGCAAGGATGATTTCGAGCGGTGGTTTGCCGATTACGACGTACTTATCCCCCTTTCCTACTCTAAACTCAAAAAAGACAATCTAAATACTAGGCCTAAAAACTAACAGTATATTTTTAAACATGGAAAAGAGCGTAGTCGAACTCCCTAGCTTCCTCGGCCCTGCAGCCCTAGAAAGCTACGCGGGCGACCCGGACGTCAAATTCATCCTGAGCGAGCGCAGCCCCGAGAAATGGGCCCGGTCGTTCCACAAGACGGCCGGGCAGGTTGCGGCCACGGCGGCGAGTTTCCCGATGAATATCCTCAAGCATTTCGATGCGCAGCTCAAGGTGTTTATGGATGACAATCAGTTGTGCTATTGGTGTCATAGTGGCGGGGTTGATCCGGGGGAGGAGGAGAGCTTGAAGGTGTTGGAGGAGGGGTATATTCGGTAGTATGTTTTTCTATTTCCCCCCCCTTCTTCTGGGTTTGTAGGTTGGGTTGGATGACAGTGAAGCTGATAATGTGTAGTATCGAGACTGCAAAGAGGATCCTACCGAAAGATCAAACGCATGTTATCCGGCTTGAGGACGGGCTGGGGTGGGAGGATATTTGTCCGTTTTTGGGTGTCCCTATCCCCGAGGCGGATTATCCACCCCCGAATAACCCGGAGATGTTTGAGGCGATTGTCACCCGTTGGTTGAAACCGAGGATTCGAAAAGCCATGCTGAATATGGGAGCAGTCGTCGTGCCGGTTCTTGGGGTGGTTGGGTATACTGGGTGGAGGCTTTTTTGGCCGGCACGGTAATTCGGCTTCTACTCGCCTGGCAAGGGATCCTGAATTCTGAGACTGAAGAAATCAAAATATATCATTATATGCCTATAATTAGCCCTGTAGTAATTCACAAAACCGCCCAAACGCCGTCGTTGAGCAAAATCAATGCAGGCAAATAATATTCGTACAAGCCGTACTCATACTCAAGACTCCAAATTACCATGCACCAGCGTCAAAATCAAACCGAGAGAGCTCCTTCTCCGCGTCTTCCACGTCCTTCTTGGTCTTCATGCGCATATAGAAAATCGGACAATCCCGCGACGAGCAGATCACCTCGCAGTGCAAGCTGCCCTGGCAGCGCTGGCACTGCGTCCACAATCGACCAAATCGCACCTCCAGGTTCGACACCTTGGTTAGGGACTTGGTGTACAGCTCGCCCATCCGAGGGCGGCAATTCTCACACACTGCTCCTGCTTTCACATCCTTAGCCACCAGTGGCTTCTTGCAGCCCAGACAGGTCTCCGTTTTTTTGGTGAACTTCATTAATCCTCCCATGGTCGGTGCAGCGACCGAGATGGAACGTGTATGTTCGCCATGAAGCAGCTGTCTGGTTCTTTTCTCTTTCAGGATAGGCTCGAAAATACGGCTGAGTGGTTTCGCAAGCTGATTATCGAGATAGTATCTTGTGTCGATTGGGATGTTGTTTTCCAAAACGTAAATAGGGTCCTCTGACTTTTCGTAATTTTTGGCCCCGGTTCCTTTGACAATGACATAGGCAACACGGTCACCAAGAGTGGGTGCAGAGCCTGCGTCACGCTTTCGCATCCGCTCAGCGAGCTCGACATGTGCTTGTTTGGCACTGTAGGCGTCTTTAGTAAGTGCCTTGGTGATAACAAGTTTGGACATATCAATCTTATTCTGCAAGAGGTCCGATATCGTAGATTTGACAAAACTGGAAAAAAGTCAGCCAAGGTCAAAGAGAGAGGGGGATTCTGCACTCACCTTTCAGCACCCTCAACATCCCGGTCTATTAAAATCTTGTTGAGCACCGTCTCAATCACGTTCTGTACGAGTAGACAGTTGTCTCGACGAACTGTTTCAATACCCTTAGTGTCCATCTTGTCGAATTTTTTCGGATTTGTCCAGTATAGGCCGGCGTATCGCTTCTTGTTAATAAGAAGATACGGATAGTAGACCTTTTCAAACTCAAGCTTGATAGGGTTCAAGAACTTCGAAGACACGAAATCCGCTGCCTCCTGCCCCAGTTTCATGGCATCCTCCAGAGTCGTTACACCAAACTTCACCATCACAGAGTCGGTATCACCATACACAACTTTCGCGTCGTGGCTATATCCGTTCGCAATAGTGTATCGCTCCTCGACTTCCTGCTTGGTCTTTTCGATCATTTGACGACCGTAGCTAGTGGTACTACTAGCAATGGGAAGACAAGGTAGCTTTCCGACGGTAGCACCGGTAAGACCATAAACACTGTTTGCACTGATCTTTAGAGCAAGCTGTCGTCCGTTCAACACTGCCTTCTTGAATGGGTCCGTCTCCTGGGCCAACTCTTTCTTCGCACGCTGTCTGGCGCCCAACAGTTCTTCCAGAATTTGTGACAGAAGGCCTTTCCGAACCTTGGCAGTGCAAAACATATGACCATTTGGTGTCACAATATAATCTTCATTCTCCTTGAGCCCAGCAACACTGGTTTTGTTGAGTAGTGTGGTGTAGCACAAGTTATGGGCCTGGATGATGGATGGGTACAGAGAGGCAAAATCGAGGGTTGCAATCGGTACGCTATAATAGTCGCGCACAGGCTCGATAACGGTGGCACCTTCGTAGTCCTGT
Organism: Aspergillus conjunctus; assembly: GCA_027569095.1. NCBI lineage: Eukaryota > Fungi > Ascomycota > Eurotiomycetes > Eurotiales > Aspergillaceae > Aspergillus > Aspergillus conjunctus. The sequence continues at coordinate 409,128 of JAPDEL010000002.1, read as the reverse complement.
TCATCCGAAGACTTGATATTCGGGATCACGAGCTGTTGCTCCAGGGCTTTACGGAACAACTGACTGAGGAACTTCACCTGTTGGCCGCGGGAGAGCAGAAAGTTAAAGGGAACACCTGTCACTCTGGCCATTTCCGTGTAGTTGACAAGACACATCAGTTTGTCCATCAATCTTTGGGGTAGATAAGCATCCTTTAGACAGTACACTGCCAGACGTCGCCTTGAGTCTGGGGTCCCATTGTATAATTCTGTGATCATGGTGTGATGGACATCCTCCTTCTGCTCTCCCAAAAATTCATATGATACGGAGTTCAGCGTATAACTCCGCAGATGATGGTCTCTCTGAACCAGTTGCAAAAGGTCTAGCTGAATACGGCCATTGGTATTTGTTGTCTTTGTGTCCCGATTCCCCATTTGTTTGCTCGAGAAATTCGAAGCTGTAGCGGCGGATGTCATTCCGTTCAGCCTTGTCCAGTATGGGAACCCAGATAGCTTTAAATGCTTTGCTCGGTCCAAAAGGTAGGGGAAATCAAAGTTGGCAATATTGTAGCCAATAATGACATCGGGGTCAACTTTGTGCACAAATTCGCGCCAAGCCATCAACATTTTCTCCTCTTGTTTGAATTCCAAGATCTGGGTGTTGACAATCAAGCTACAAGTATTCATGACAAAGACATTTCGAATAAATGGTTTCGGCTCTCCATACCGTGTAACGACGTTGGCGATTTGGATTACTGGGTCATGGTTTGGCTCAGGGAAGATTCCTTTTCGCCCAGCGCACTCAATATCGAACGAGAGGATACGCAGAGGCGCCATTTTTGCCCAGTCACCCACGGGTGGGTGAGCGATGAGATCGCTGTAGTCAACACTCGCCTCAATCTGGCAGCTGGACATTTTTTGTTCGGGGCCGAAAAGGTGGTACTTTCCAGCCTTCGCCTCCACCCATGACATACCCTGGATCTCTGTATCGATCATGAATCTCAAAAGGTATTGAATGATGTCGAATGTAAGAATCCCCGGTTCAGATTTGTTCCACAGCCCCTTATAGTTGAGCGACTGGGCATTGGTTTCCAGTTGCATTCGTAGCTTGGTGATATGCTTCGGCTCTGTTACAGTGATTTTCAAGTACCAGCTTTTCTTGTTTCCCTGAAATCCATAGATATTCTCTCTTAGGGTGATTTGGACTGATTGGATAACGGGTGTGAATTGTCCGAGTTTGGCCTCGAGGAAGGCGCGATAGGGATCGCAATCTTCTTTCGTAAATCCGACAGGGGCGGCGATATAGAGGTAGTGTTGGAATCCAGTAACGTGAAGCAATACCGAGTGGCCAGACTACTCAAAAGGTCAGATTAAATGGAAGGGGCGGTTATGTAGCAGCGCAAGACACGAACCTCGGTGACACCGAACAGTCTAATGGTTGTCTTGCTTCCTAGCATTCCCTCCTCTGCGTCAATCTGCTGAAAGCAAACATTTTCTTTCGTCGGATCAAATTCACCCAACGGAGGTCGCTCCCATTGCTGGTCTTTCTCCGAGTTGGCATCCTTCAATCCGTTGATGTCCTGCGTCAGTTTCTCAAGAACCTCTTCCTCGAATTGACTTTTTTGCGGCTGGCTTGAAGCGAGTTTCCGTTGGCCATTCTGGCTGCTCCGAACCTTAGCAGGCGTTTCCGTATCGAGCTTCCTCTTCTTCATCCCGCCCGGAGACTGCATCACGTTGCGGGGATTGTTGGTAGCATCTCCGAGAATCCGCTTCTGCGGCATTGCGACGGCTTCAGGCATGGCTATCGTTCACAAAATCACATGGGTAAGTATTAGAGAGCTGAATTTGAACGAACAACTTCAAAACAATGTCGAGGGACTGCAGGACGTGGTTGTTGCAAAAGTTGTTGCTCCGGCGCGGCCAGCCATTGGCGGGCTGATCGAAATGCGGCAAGTTCGTGTGTGAGTCGCGACTGACGTGACACCTCTTTACGCGTGGTCACTTGATGAGTCATCACTACACAAACCATCTATTGTGCATACATAGTTAGAACTAAATTCTCCTTAGTCGCCTCTTTTATGAACATATCTCAATATTACAATCTTTTCAGCAGCGTTCGCAGCTTTGGGTTCACCAGTGGAGATCACGTACGTCGAAGGGGAAGGTTCAGTTTCTTTTAATGTGAACTATTATCGAGACTATGAAAAGCAACTATTGTTGAATATCGCGAATCTTTTGATACTCAGGCAGGGCCCAGTTCACCATCCATTCAGAACCGAGAACCTGTTGAGCAGAAGGACGATTCTCTGGCCTGAATGAGAGCATTGATCCCAGCATTCAGAGAAGAGAATTGCGTTCGTTGGGTTCAAGCGGAGGCATTCCGGCCTTTATCTGTGGCCGTTGCACACTTGTTTCAAAGTGGTCCTCCCACGATTGATTTAGGGATCGAGATCGGTCAGTTCTCCATTCAGCTGGGAACGGGCCAAGGAGGTCAACCCGCTGCCTAGTCGTATCGTCTTCATTGGTAAGAAAGCCTTCGAATAGAGATCCTTGGGCAATGATATCCCAGATGGTGCAGGCAGTTGTCCAGATATCGGATCAAAAAGTAAGAGGCTTAGTCGGCTCAAATCGAGCCTCTGGAGGCCGGATCAGAAGAGGCGTATGTCAGCAAGAAGCATAGTTTTCTCATGTTTAGATAAACATATTTTTGAAGTCATAATAATCCACATACGCGTACTCCAGTAGACACTTCGTCACGTGTAACTTCCATTCGGATAAACAGAGCAAATCTTTAGACCATCACACCACACAGTGCACTAATTCATATCTTTGGCCATCCTATTTTTCTTCACCCTACAAATTATATGTGAATTTTGCAGCTTTCTACCTTTGGGCATGATGCGATGACGTCTTGAGACTTACAGCAATAGATGCATACAGAGAAGGGACCAAGCACGAGACGCTTGTTGAAGAAGATCAGATATGACGATTAAAGCACTTGAATACCTATACCTCCTATATTATGAAAGATACATGTGGACTAACACTCCTTCTCTTACTCTGCACTCTCATCTGTCTTATATATGTTGTTATAACCGTCCAAAGATTCCTGCTTCAAACTCTCCATATCACGTCCCCTAAACCGGTTTGGATCGAGAGTTATCTTCACTTTCGCGTCGACTGATTCTCCTCGAAGTATCTGAGCGAGAAATCTGGCTGCTCCCGCTGCGTGGGTGACCCAGACCGCTGCTGCCATGTAGAGGCCGTTCACAGATGAGATGCCTCCCACCAATGGCATGTTATCGGGCGTCATTGAGAAAATACCGTTGAATTTCTCACATGGAGCCAATTTTGTCTCCTCTGGAATGAAGCGCAAGGCCTCATCCAGCACTTTGTCGAATTGCTCTACCCATTCTCCCTTGGCGCTCTGCTTTGGTTCCTCAAAAATGGGTTTGTGCTGATAGGAGCCCAGTCCATAGAAATGTCCATGATCCCGGGCATAAACATGATATTCTGGCCATCGAACCCAGGGAGACTTATGTGATCTTACTTCGTGGTGTTCGCCGTACATATATGGGTGCGCAACGGGTATAACCGGGAGAGGGATATCGAAATTGGAAAACTGTGTAGCCCAAATACCCGTAGCAAGGACAGCCGTGTTTGTCTGGATCAGCCCTGAAGAGGTAACAACGCCAGTCACTTGGCCATTACTCTGCTGAATCTCTGTAACGTCTCCTTGAATCAGCTCCACGCCTCTTTCACGCGCCTGTTCTTGGAAAAAAGAGGTGATCTTGATAGCATTTGCGGCCCCGTCTCCTGGGAAATGCAGCGCAAGCTTGTTCCCTTCCTTGACTAAATCTGGCGCTTTTCTCGCGGCCTCCTCGGCGGATATCAATTCGGCCATGAGGCCCACGTTCCGTGCCATTTCATGTCTGGATTGTAACTTTGCAACGCCTTCAGCGGTCGTTGCAATTTCGAGCCCTCCAACAATCTCAAATCCTCCAGGAACCTTAACGTACTCCTGAACACTTTCCACGGCAAGGCGAGTGAGGACCTCAGATTCGTTGAATTGGCCGACGAATCCCGGTGCATAACCCGTGGAGCCTTTCAAGGATGAGAATTCACGGTCAATGAGGATGATCTTCCTGTCATTATCGGAGCGGGACAGGAAATATGCAAGGGCAGAGCCCACAATGCCGCCGCCAATGATCACGATATTGGAAGTGTGTGACGCCATCACGCCTTGTCGAAGATATCAATGACTGACGAGGACAAGAATTTCCAGAGGAACAACAAGTCTTCTTAAAGAATACTTCTGATCAAGCCATCAATTCACAATGGTCCTATTTTTAAAAGCCAAGTCGTCATTGCTCTTCATCAATTGGCTGATGTGGGCGGTTAAATACGAAGGGCGTAGATGTCAAAAACCAAGTTCAGTTTCTGACTTTAGCCCTCGTACCCCACCTAACTGGACAGTCGATTTGGATTTTTGTTATCAAGCTAGAAAGAAAAAAAAACTTGAACTGAATATGATAATATCAAGTGTTCACTCAAAAAATAATCAAATATCCAAACAGCTCGTTGAGCCCCAAATGGGGCTTTTCTAGTGTGGCCTTGACACTATATGCGAAGGTTTACAACTCGAGTTCGATATCACCCAAAGGGCACCTACTGCCTTGGTAGCAGTCATATGCTTCATTTGACCAACCTCTCTTAGCTACTGCTACTAGTATGGATATAATTCTTGACTACCTAGTAGTAGCAAACTGCCTTTCCAGGAACACAGATCTCGTTGACCGGTCAGAGAGCGATTTCTGGACCTCCTGATTTATTCCGTCCTCCTGCTATAGGAAAGACCGTGGCAGGTCATCTATTTGGTATTTCTTCTACCAGATCCCTGATTACCTTTCTGCTCGAGTTTATTTATCTTGTATAATTTATAGTGCATATATTTATCCTATAGTGTAATTAGTTTGAGATCCAACCTTTCGAATCGAGGAAAGTATCATCCGTGGAAACCTCCTAGTTAAAACACAGTGAAAGCTCCCCAAGTAAAGGATAAAACATCATCTAAACGCCTTTTCGTAATTATGCTTGTATATATAAATAGGCCTGATTCATTCTAAACTAAGTTCCTTGATATCACTGTCCTCTCCGATGGGGGGGATGACAAGTCTGCATTCTCGGATAGATTACATTTCTAGTGTCACGAGCACGCGCTTTATCGGCAACCACATCCTGGTGGCTTTGTTCGGAAGTAGATTCAGAATTGGTGTTCACTCCCTCACAACTAAACCGCCATATCCATGATACAGGAACCAGCCCAACTAGTTAACTGTTAAAATGGAGACCTTTGTGAGGAACTTTGGCCCTAAGTCTTTTGGATTTTCAAGGTTTTACTTGTCCCAAAATTTAGAGAGGGTGAAACGAAGCTGGCTATAATTTGGTCTGTATTATCAAATTTGGATTTCGCACAGGCCACACGATTAGGCAGCTAATACGCAGTATTGGTACAAAAGGTCAATTCACATATAAAAATCGGCCTTGGGCTAGACAAAACGTTGTTTTCATCTCTCTCTCGATATACGAGCACTCATTTACATGAATGCAGCCACAACGGACCCAAGCATGACGCCAAGGAATAACCCACCAGGAGTGGTAGACGAAGCACCCCCATCGAAGACAGGGGACGATGGTGAGGGAGTACTGGTACCGGGGATCTATCAAAGAAAGTCAGCATTGGCAAAACCAAAATCAGGTATACGCGAGCGAAGCTTACCACGCTTCTAGAGGTGGTTGGGGAAGCGGTGACTGTCGGTGCCGAGTCGTGGGTGCTTACATGGCCGCTGGAGCTCGGGACGGACTCTGTAGTGGTCTCGACGGCGCTTGAGGTAGTCTCCTCGGGGGTATCATCGGGGGCAGAAGTAGTTGTGGTAGTTGTGGAGGTAGAGGTAACCGAAGGCTCTGCCTCGGTGGTAGTTGAGCTAGCACTTGTGGTGGAAGATGAATCCACTGGAGTCGCATCTAATCCACAACCAGTGGCAGCATTGGAAACTGAGTTTCCGTAGTATTTCCAGATGTCATACTCGAGCGCGCAGTCGAGGCAGGCAGACAGTTTGCTCTCGAAATCGCTGGAGTCGCAGTAGCCGTCCTCCCGTGAAGCACTAATCACGCCACCTTGAAGGAGTTAGTGAGTTCATTCTAACAAGAACGTATCACTTTAGAAGGTATAGATTAGACTCATAACTTACCGCAGTTGGCATGACATTCATATGCAGGGGTACCTGGTTCCTGCCGACGGTGCAGAGGAACAAAGTCAGGGTACTGAAAAGCACTTGCAGTCGCCGCAAGGCAGGCAATAGAAGTAATAGCGAAGGACCTCATAGTAAACGGAGACAATTAACGAAAGAAGTACGGGTAATGGTGAGGTGGAAATTATAAGATAATAGATATGCAGTGGAGGGAAGCACTCGGCAGTTAAAGAGCTTCTTATACATGCTCCTACATAGTGACATCCCGGCTTTGGGGGAATGCAACTCCCGAAGTCGGCCATACGAGACTTGAGAGACTTTAGAGTCATAGGGGCCTTCGGATCAGATAACCAGTTATTACAATGTCTCACCTTGGCCAAGAAAAATAAATTGCCAGAGCAGATATTTCATACGGTCAATGCCAGGGAAGGAGAGGGGTATAGCTCGCTTGGCTGAATGAAGACTAGCGCTGTGGACTGGCTTCTTCGCCAACTTCCAATCAAAGCTCCACACGCCATCTTATCTGATTGATATCCGAGCCCCGAATACACCGCCGCTGGACTTGGTATCCACTGGTTCTTCATTCATTTATCGCCCTTGGCATTTGACTCAGGGTCAATTTCGGAGGCTTCGCTAGATCACAGTTAGCGCTAGATCACAGTTAGGGTGTTTTCCGAGGATCCCCAATGCAACGACCGACCTCTATCATGGTCAAATCGAGTAAAAATTCTCGCTGTCACGCTCCATGAGATTGAAGCCTAGCTCCTTGGCAGGTGGGAAACGGGTCGAAGTACGGTTGTAGTCATTCCATCTCGGCGGAAAATGCCGCAGAGGGTGTGTAAAGGCGTTGGGGAGCCACCGGCCTATAAACAGGGAAGGATTCTGTCAGGGATCCTGGTCTCCCCCTCCGTAATCCCCCCCTCCTGAGTTATTTCTCTCCCAGTCGACCTTCAGTTCCACTGTTCATCATGTTATGTGCTCTAATCCCAAGAACCATGAAGAGCCAACTCGGTCTACTTGTGATTCTTTCATCTGTTCTTAGAGCATTGGCTCATGGAGAGGAAGAGTCCGAGGAGATGGGCCCTGTGGCGCTGATGTGGCCACCAGATCGGCTGTGGGGTGCTGCGTATGACAACAACGCCCCCTGTGGCTCATCTTCAGGGGTCGTTAACAGGACCGAGTTTCCTCTTGGTTTGTCCCTTCCGTCCCTTATACGGGAATTACTGTTTTCTGACACGGCCTGAAGTCAATGGTCAACTCGCTCTAGTGATACAAGATGAGTCGTGGAATATACAAATCGCGATTTCTCACAAGAATAGTATGCACCCCTGGATACACTTATCCGTAGTTACACAGCTAACCGCCTCTTCTAGATCCAACTAGCAACAACGACTTTGAGACCCTGGTCGAAAAATCTCGTATTCCCGATGTAGATCCCGGCCACGAATGCTATGCGGTCCCCAACCCTTCTATCGACGTGGAAGCAGGCATGAACGCCACCTTCCAGGTCAAGTACACTTCAGACTTCGACACAGACAAGAATGAAACATACTATGCATGCGCGGACATCACCTACGTACCTGCCAGCCAATTTACCTACCAGGTGCCATGTTTCAATGTCACATCTGATGAGTTCACTGCCACGAACTCATCCGACTCCTCTGATGACGATTCGGGCTCGGCCTCAACAGGCTCGGAATCGGACTCGGCCAATACCACCGAAAGCACCAAGGGCTCTGGCTCGGGCCTCTCCGGCGGTGCAATTGCTGGTATTGTGGTCGGATGCGTAGCCGCCGCGGTTATTGCAGCAGTCCTCCTCTTCGGCTATAGAAGGTTGCTGCAGAAGTATCGCTCTGCCCGTCAAAAGGCATCCGTGAGGAATGTGGACTGGGAAGAGACAGCCGCTAAGGGAGCAAGTTCGGACGATTCCCCTGTCGGCCTTCGCGACCTCAAGTGAAAGCAGCGGTATAATGCCAATCTTTTGCAATGAGTGAACCGAAAGATTGCTCTAGCCAGAGACTAGAATCAACGGGTGACGAAGAAATGCTCCCTTCAATGTGTGTCAGTGACACGAGTAATATGATATTACGATACCAAATATTCTATGACTTTTTTCTGTTCATGAATCTGAGTTCGTGCTATTGAGTCTGATAAGACGAATATTTAATGGATATATTTTCGCATGTAAGGTCGTCTCTACTGGGTACGAGTCAAAACTCACTCTTATCATAATACTAATATCTATATTTCAAAATCCGTCTCCCTCCAATCCTCTGCAGGGGACTGTGAAACAGAACAACAGATAACTTACATTACTTCATTAAAAAGTCTATTATAGGGGAAAGTCTCCCACTAAATACCTGAAATATATAAGTAAATCTATGTGCTGGAGGATTCTCCTAGATTTTGCCTTATTTCTAGGGATAGGAGGTTGCTTCCCTTGTAAATGGCTGGTAGTCCGGATCCATAGGCATTTGACATCCATGGAATAGGGTCTATTGTGTTGAACTACTGTGATATGTGGCAATAAAAGCCTACCTACTTTATCTCTATAAAGCTGGGATAGTATTTCTTTGTTAATTACATTATATATAACATGAGTAATGCTTCTTCAGTTATGGTTTTTGCCGTATCAAGACCATTTGATTTCCTTTCCATCACGCGGTAGATCAACGCATCCATATGTAATCTTGTAAAGAGTCCTCCTTATTTGATTTGTAGAAAGTGAGGTAAAATATATCTATCTTCTCTGAATAGCAAGGAGTATCTCTTGTAGACACGTTCGGACCTCCGAGCAGCGCCAACGCCGATGTGGTTGGAGCTCCAACATACCCTTAATACAAATCTTCAGTGCATCTGCGACGATCTTTCCGTCACAGATCACGGCCGATCCCTGGTCAACTTTCTGGGTGAAATCGGGAGGGAAATATGGTCGCTCTCGAGGCAGTTGTGCCGAAAGAGGTAGTCTTTGGGGGCCTCTTGTCAATTCAGTTAACACCATTTGCCGCTCCATCTTCGTGTTAACTCGATACAACAGTTCAAACAAGATAACCCCAAGCGCGTAGATATCAAGCGTCTCGTCAATTGTGTAGTCAAACAGTGGAATTTCTGCTTCACCACTAGTATTGCTAGTAATTCCTATCCTACCTTGAGAAAAAGGTGGACAGTAGAATTCTGTTCCAACCACGCGATTTACCTTGGAAGAATTGGGGGTAGCAGGGCTCTTTGGGGAGGAGTCGTTGAAGTGCGAGATATCTGCTACCAGGCCAAAGTCCCCTATTCTGGGATGGCAGAAGCATGGAACCGTGGCCCTTTCCTCCCGGCAGCTAGCACATTCCTCGAATCCCCGATTCTCGGAAGAGGAGAGGAAGATGTTCGCTGGTTTCAAATCCCGGTGGACGATGTCCTTTGAATGAAGGTAGTCGACCCCGGACATGATGTTTAGCATTAGTCTCAGAGACGGGATGAGATGGAAGCAGTGACGACGTGGTATTGTTGGCTTGTCGCTTCCGCACCCGGATTGTTGTGGGTTCAGATACGAGCTGAGTGAGATGGGGTGTAGCGACATTTGGATATGCAGAACTACTGCTGGGATTGAATCCCCATTCCGACGGCTCCGCTGGACCTGCAGTTTAGAGGGGTCATGGCTTAGACCATCGGTGAAAATATCACCATCACTAGCGCCGAATGTTGACAGTTGGCTATGGGATGGGTCGCTGAAATTTCGAGGAATGGATTCGACGTCGTCCTCGAGGCTACGCCCCAGGCTCTTGGAGCTTTTCTTCGACGGGGATGAAGCTATTGTGCCATCGAAGTCACTATGAGTCTGTGTCGATTCATCCTCCACGGAGGCGTGATGCTCAGGTCCTTCAGAGTGCTCAAACACAATACCAAAGCTGTCATCCTCGTCACCATGATCATCCATGGTTTGTTCAAGAGAATTGGTTGGCGTCTCTTCGTATTCAAGCTTTGCTGGGCCTTGTTGCCTTGGTAAAGATAAGTTTGCAAAATGCGTTTGCTCTACCCATGCACCATAATATCTGACAACATTTGCATGCTCTAAGCGAGCAAGCGTACGTATCTCTTTCATGATAGTTTCCAGTTGGTTTTCATTCCCACATTGCAATTGCGCCAGTCGTCGCTGGCTAAGAGGGATCTTTTTGACAGCATATTCCTGGCCATCGATGTGGTTTTTTACATGGTACACCTCGCCAAATGACCCCCGGCCAAGGATTCGAACTTCGGAAAACTCCACGGCATACCGGGACATGCGGCTGTCGGGAGGTGGTGGATTGATCTCGAACAGGGGGAAGCTCACAGGGGAGCTTCCAAAATTTGGTAATGATTGGTGTGGGAGGTTTCTCACATCAAGCCGAATGTTGTCAAAACCAGAGGCATTTGGATCACCCACAGGTCCTCTTCGAAAGTCAAGCAGGTTGGATCCCTGGATTGCCAACAGATTCTCGGCATTCCGTGTACTTGGCTGAGTCTGCGCACTCTTTGAAGACTTTGCTGCGACAACAAGATCTCCACCAGTGCCAAGCGGCGAAGGACCATGCTGTTCATCCTCCAAATTCAGTCCTTCCAGAGCAGACAATCCGAGAGCATCGAGGTTATCACGATAGTACTGTCTGGTTGAACCCCACTGATCGGTGTGGATGCCTTCCGCTAGTACACCATGGGATGATAAGAACCGTGATTTATAGGTGTACATCTTCTTTCCAAGGAATTGTACTTCTGGTGAGTCACGAGTGTACCTCTTATGAGACCCTTGTTGACGATTGAGAAGGTCCGCAGCACGAGACATGCAGTAAAACTCCAAAAGAGCGGCCGTCATTAGGTTTGAATGGCTGTCTGGGTCCGCATCAAGCAGATCCTTGATATCACTGTCCTCTCCGATGAGGAGGGAGGACGAGTCTGCATTTTCGGATACATTTTCGGTGTCACCAGCACGCGTATGATTGGTAACGACATCGTGATTGCTTTCTTCGGAAGTAGATTCAGAATCGGAAGATGATATGTCTGCAGCGGGTCTGAACATCGACATCGTGGGGGTTCACCAAATTCTCATGGATTTAGAGCCGCAAAAAGGCCACAAAGGAATACGATGGTCCAGCCATTTACTTGCAGGCGAGTTTAGGCAAGAGGCGGGTCACTTAAGTGGGAGTATCAGAACAACTTGAGTACATATACTGGTCCCCGCGTTGTCTCACCGAGGCAGAGACTTATATCAGTGGTGCAATTGATCGTATCAGGAGGTTGCTTGGAATCACCCGGCGAAATTGTAGACTTTAGAAATCAACTGCGGCTTTTTGAAGAGGCCACGATATCCTTTTAAACGGAGTCGTGAGGAACGGTAAACATGATTCGATTTGCGGTAAGGCTGGGTCCGATGTGTGAAGAGCTTCCATCAGATTCCAAATCCAGATGCCATCCGTAGGGCGTCCACTAGGCAACGATTCAAGCCTAATCTTATCAATTCTCGTGTATATGCATTGATTCAGCCAATGCTAATAGCAGACGCAATTGCACATTTAGTTCTAGAGACTGTCACAGCCGTTCTTTGTGCTCGATGGGTTGTTGCAAAATAATCCTTTTGAAGAGTGGCGCCCGCTTGACTTTTTTGGGGTGAGTCACGACACGGTTTCTGCCTCAGGCCACAAACCCCACCAAAGCCATACCCCCCAGCATTGGCCTGACATGACGAGGACGCCTCCATCGCAAGAGCGAAATTGATATCGTTGTACTTGACCTGAGCCTTTACAATTCTATGGTAAGACAGCGATTGATTATTAGTTAAATTTGCCAGACAGAGCACGCTGGGGTTGTGGAATGTGTCTTGACTTTTCTGTTGGAATCTGATTTTCCCCCTATACCGTGGGTGATCACCTGACGCACGTTCCCACCTCGCGCACGATTTCCGCCGTCACTGACATTTCGAAGGTAAAATTTAAACCACCACAACACCATGGATATGGGCTCAATTGAGACGGCGCTTGCAGAGATCAATTCCTTGAATGAAGGCGAAAAGATTAATTATACCTCTATTGCAAAAAGACACGGTGTTGACCGTACAACTCTTTCCAAAAGACACCGCGGGGTACAGCGCTCCCGGGATGACCAATATGAAAACCAGCAAGTACTTAACAACTAACAGTTAAAAGAGCTTATAAAATTAATCAATGAATTAACTGAAAAGGGTCTTCCTTCTAGCCATGAAATACTATGAAATTTTATAAAAAAAATAGCTGGAAATAAGCCTGGAAAACAGTGGCTAAATTACTTTTTAAAGTGTTATCATGACTAACTTTTTTTATGATATATAACTGGAATAGATACTGCATGGAAGTGAGCTGATTCTGCCTATAAATATGCATTATACTTTGAGCTTTTATCCAGAAAGATTAAGGAATATGATATACAGCTGGAAGATATATATAATATAGATAAAAAGGGCTTTCTTATTAGAATGCTATCTAAGAGCAAAAGAATCTTTTCTTACTAGAAATATAAGCAAGGAGGCCTCAAGCAACATATTCAGGATAGGAATAGAGAGTGGATAATAGCTATTGATTATATTTGTGCTGATGAGATATCTCTTTTACTAGATCTTATTTATCAAGCAGTTTCAAGCAAACTACAAGACTCCTGGCTTCAAGACTTTAAATCTAGTGCTTATTCATGCTTCTTTGCCTTCTTACCTACTAGATAGATTAATAACAAGCTAGAATATGCATGATTAACAGGCGTGTTTAATAGAGAGATAAAGGAGAAAGCAAGAAAATATTAATAGCTTCTAATTCTTGATAGCCATGGTTTCTATATTATAATAAAGTTTATAAATTTCTATAATATAAATAAAATCCATCTTATAATCTATCTGCTACATTTAACTTATTCTTTACAGCCATTTAACATTAGCATCTTTGGTCCTCTATCTTTGGTATATAGTAATAAATTAGAGTAATTTTTATATGACTGTCAAGGCCTAAGCCATGTTACTAAATGGGACTTTTTTTACCTTTTTTGGCCAGCCTGGGGAAAGGCATTATCACAGAGAAATATTAAAAATGCATGAAAATCTGTGGGTTTACATCCCTGGAATCTAGAAATTGTTTTAGCCTGTTTTAGCAAGAAGCCAGAAGAAAGACCATCTTCTAGTGAGTCCTCTCACTCTATTCTAAAGGCAGAAGACTGGCAGCGCATTGAAACCTTTCTTTAGCAGGTTATAATTAATATTTATGGCCCAAAGACTCAAAAATTAAGTTATATAATGCATTATCTTTCTACAGAGAATATTCTTCTAAAACTTTGCTGCACAGGCCTCAAGAATGCCCTCAAGAATGAGCAGAAGAAGCGCCAGCAAGGAAAATCTCTAATGTTTGAATTACGTGCTCCAGAAGATGGATATACTGTGTTTTACTCTTCTAAAAAGATTTAACAGGCCCGTGATCTTCAAACACAGAAGGAGGAGGAATTTCAACACACTAAGGCCCTTAAAGAGAAGGAAAAGCTTCGCAGACAGCAGGAGAAGGATGAGAAGAGACAAATAATTGAAGAATGGAAGAGAATAAGGGCTTATAATAAGGAAATACATGAGCAGGAGGCACAGCAGAAGAAGCAGCAGAAGGAGGAGGAAAAATTAGCTAAAGAGGCAGAGATATAACTTTAAAATAGCTTCAAGATGGCTAAAAAGGGTGAGAAGAAGCCATCTACACCTTTAACAGCAAAGAATAAGAAGGTTGTTAATAAGCAGGCCTCTCAAATAGCTGCAGAGGTGTCTTATACAGTCAATTGTCAAGGCCGCCAAATCCGCCTCCCACAGCGCTTTCAGGGCGATGAAATTAGCTGAATACCTTCATCTTTATATACATTTTATTACACCAAAATTTCTCTACAATTCATTAAATGTGTGTGGTTGAATGGCTTCATTTTTACCTTCCCCGTCGGCTCGAAAATCGTGCGAGAGGTGGAAACGTGCGTCAGGTGATCACCCACGGTATACAGACTACTGTAAAACCTCGCTATATCTAGCACCTTTTTGTCAACCAACCGCGTTTGTACCGCCCAGTCAAATGTATGGTATAGAATAACACAACAAATAAAGTTCAAGTTCTTAATCTAATACCCCACCATTTCATTTCTCGTGCTGGTCCCCAATGTCCGGCGAAGCGCTAGAACAAGAGGCCGACTATGGCCGTCTCCCATTTGACATCTTCCTCTCGGTGAGGTTTTCCAGTCTCCCCCCTCGGTTCTGATCTGACCTGGATGCACAGGAACGGTGGGATCACAAAGCCACTGGAGGCAGTCGAGAACAGTGGGACCGACTTGTCTGGGAATGGGAGAATCTGACACTAATGGAGCGTTATGTATGTTTTTACTTTTCCCCAGGAGCAGGTGGTACACCAGCCTAATAGTCCCTTAGCCATATCAACAACGTGCCGAATTCGAGTCCGCTCCACCAGGATATTAAATGTGTGCTGGCCACGCACCAGACTGCACACGAGCGAAATATCAGCCTTGTTAGCTGTAGTGGCTGGCAGACTGTCTGGCTACGCACATGCTATGCACCGGATCTTGCCGGCAAGTATGAAGACATGAAGCGGGAATCTGATATCCCTGGATGGGGGGTTTCAGGGGACAAGATCCTGGATGGCCCCTCTTGGTACGATTTTGACGACGGCAGTGGGGACTCGTGGCGACGAGTATTAATTCATGTGCCCGGGATCACGGACTTCCGCGGCGTTGTTGACATGGATGGTGATGGCAGTAACATACAGTACATCAGTGGGCAGGATGACGAGGAGATGGTTTCAGAGGCCCAAGAGGGCGAGAAACAGTGGCGGGACCTCACTCTAGCGCAGCTAAGAATCCAGGCGGGCCTTTACCTATTGGATCGCGAGGCCATTCAGTCTGGATTAATTAAGATTCTCTGGCTGGATGAGCATGGGCAGATTGCCTGGGAAAACCGGTTGGATCCTTTCACCTCCACTTTGAGTCGGCTAACGGCAACCCTCCTGAACTCAACTCATTTGGTGGAATTAGCCAACTACAACGAAATCTAGGCATGCGAGTTTCATTAGGATCTTGGAACAGGCAGGTGAACTCGCCCAAGCCCGCTTGGCATACAGCGACCATGTTCAAGAAACCCCCCTTCAAGATTTTGTTTGCTTGTTTGACATGTATGGCAAGTCATTAGTGCCTCTCCTCCATAAGAAAAACCAGAGTATTCTGCTGGTAAAAATTCTAATTAGGTCCTTCTAAGTATCTCTCTCAGGCAACTCCCCAAGCGCCTCCTTGAGCGCCGCTTTAAATGATTAGTAGCTCTTTAAAAGGGGTGCAACGGGGTGCTTAAGAAGGTACTTGAGTAGTTAAATAGGTGCCGGAGGGTCTGAAAGTAAGCCCTTAGCTAGCAAGTGATGCAATCAGCGGTAAAGGGACTTGTAAATGTTGGATAGGGCGGAGTGGCACCAATGGCTTACTGTAGATGTGCAAACTAATACTTATATGATGAGGGGAAGTTGTAGGATATGGATATATTTAGATTGGTGGGTGTCACCTCTAATGCCTGCCTCGAGAAAATCGTACTAGGTGCATCAAGAAAGCGCTAAGTTCAGGTTCTAGAATACTTCTAGTGCTATGTATGGTGACAAAAATTTTCCGCGTGGTACTTGACGATTCACTTGTGATCCACCCATATTGATCAGTTCATTACTCAGTATTGGGAAACCCCACAACAAAAATAATTATTGTGGAGTATATTATGGTTTAACAGAAGTTCTTATATGTGATGTTCATTCATTTTCTTCCATCTCCTCATTCTATCTTCATATAAGCATTCCAATGCTCAGGTTATATGCTTGCCCGCGGGCCTCGGTCAGCCCCCCAACTTCCCCGCATCTGATCAACAGCAGCAGTCGATCTCAACAGCCTCGGAACCCTTCTTCACGACATCACTAGAGGCTATCGTGGCTAGATTCCAAGGTAAATAAACCCTGCTCTATACCTCAATCCACTATCTGTAAACTACTCCGTAAAGCAAAGCCTACCCAGTCTGTTCAGCGTCGAGATGTCCCGCCTAGACCACTTCCCCACAGCTCCTTACAGCGAGCCCCTTCTCCCCCAACTCGACATCCCCAACCCCTACTACACCGACCTCCATCACAACCTTCGTGCCTACGTGCGCAAATACGTCGACACATATATCGCCCCTAACGCCCAGGAATGGGAGACTGCCGGCCAGGTTCCCCAGGAAGTATTCAAGCGCCATTGCGAGCACGGATTCTCGATCGTCCACCCGCTCACCAGCCTTGAAGATTGCGCCGGCCTGTCACTCCCGAATAACGTCCCCCGCGACAAGTGGGATACCTGGTGTAGCTTGATCGTGTCCGATGAGTTCAACCGCGTTGGGTTCGTCGGTGTGATTTGGGGTCTGGGAGGTGGGAACGGAATCGGGTGTCCACCCATTGCGCGGTTTGGGACGCCGGAGCAGCGCCGCAGGTGGCTTCCCAAGGTGGCGACAGGGGAGATTCGATTTTGTTTGGGAATTACGGAGCCTGATGGTAAGTCTGACTTGAATCCTTTCATGAAGAGAGAGAGAGAGAGAGAGAGAGAGAGAGAGAGAGAGAGAGAGAGAGAGAGAGATCAGGGATTGGGGCTGATTGACGCATCTGTAGCCGGTTCCGACGTCGCAAATATAAGCACCACCGCTAAACGGGATGGGGACCATTACATTGTCAACGGGGCAAAGAAATGGATCACGAATGGTATTTTTGCCGATTATGTGACTGCCGCTGTGCGAACCGGGGGCCCTGGCCGCGGTGGAATCAGCCTGCTAGTTATTCCCCTGACTGCGCCAGGAGTAACATGCAGACGCATGCATAACTCGGGCGTGAATGCGAGCGGTACGATCCCCAAAGAATCTTCCTCCAAACAGAGGCAAGCCTAACCCAGAAGAATGATCTAGGATCGACCTTTATTGAACTCGATGGCGTCCGCGTCCCCGTGGAAAACTTGATTGGGGAGGAGAACAAGGGGTTTCCACTAATTATGTCGAGTATGTCCGACGGATCCTACTCTAAAGCCATACTTGAGAAGGGCAAGCTAATATGCATCATACAGACTTTAACCCCGAGCGCCTTACTCTCGCCTGTGCATCTCTACGTCTCGCTCGCGTCTGCGCCGAAGACGCCTTCAACTACGCCATACAGCGCGAGACCTTCGGCTCCACTCTCATCAAGAAACAAGCTATTCAGGCGAAGATCTTTAAATTTGGTCTCATGATCGAACCTGCTTACGCCTTCCTGGAGCAGCTGGTGAATATTATTGAGAAGACCAAGGATAGTCCAGTCGACGACG
This sequence comes from Aspergillus conjunctus, assembly GCA_027569095.1. Taxonomy (NCBI): domain Eukaryota; kingdom Fungi; phylum Ascomycota; class Eurotiomycetes; order Eurotiales; family Aspergillaceae; genus Aspergillus; species Aspergillus conjunctus. Next base: position 391,541 of record JAPDEL010000002.1, on the reverse strand, counting down.
TGAGAATCGGGGGTATGACCGCCTTGTTGAAGGTTATGTCTACAAGGGCCCTCGAGAAGAGCGTACGTGAGGCTCAGCAAATTCTGGGTGGTTCTGGATATAACAAGGCAGGCAAGGGAGCTCGTATTGAACAGATTAGCCGTGATGCGAGGGTTCATGTTGTTGGTGGCGGGAGCGAGGAGATTATGATGGGTCTGGCGCTGCAGGAAGAGACTAAGGCTCTTAGGACGAGGCGTCTGGCTTTGGAAAAGAAGGCAAATTTGTGATTGATATCTGATGATTAGTCTTTTTATGTATTTATGCAAATTCCCACATCAAAATTGAATATCTTGCCCGGATAAAGTACATCAACGCTGGGTGAAGCCAAAGTCTTCTGGTTTCTTCCCGAAGTGAAATAAAAAACCACAGGGAAAGGAACATGTTCGCAATTCAACAGCAAATCCTATGCTCTTTCAATCATGAAAAAATTGTATCCCAAGGATTCTGCTCCTTGCACTTGAGCTGCTCCACTCTTTTCTTTATCACATCCAAGTGTTTTGTAAGATCTTCCACTACCTGCTCTAACAGAAGGAGATTATCAATTGTCTTCGGACCAAGAGGAAATGGAAGAACTTTGCCGTCCAGATTACATTTACCCTTGGATCTCAGGTAACTAACTTCTGGATTAGGCTCATTCTGGTTATCTTCCACCACAACAACAGCAGCCTGTCCCCGCGAGACTTGGGCAGCGGACATGGTGTTGCTTTCAGACTTCAATTTCCGTACACTTCCTTCCCCCAAACTCAGGGAGCGTCGCTTATTTTTGTTAACACCCGAAAAGCTAGATGACCGAGAAGACAAAAAGTCCGGATCAAATAGAGCCGAGACACGAATACCATCGCTTTCTCTGTCCTTGTTTGAGCCTGGAGTGTTTTTTCCCATTCCGGTAATCAGATCCCCGATATTGAATATTGAATAGTCCAGGCACTCACGGATACTACAAGTGGCACGACGACTGAAGCGACAGTTTGTACATGCACCATGTGATGGCCTGTCCTGCATCGTGTCCGACCCAACGACGCACGAATTCCAAGGCCCAAGGCCACGAAGACAATGGGTGCACGGCTCTGGAGCCACCTGGCCGCGTGTATGTGCAAAAGCTGCCAAAAGGGAAACGTGGTTCTCCAGGCCCCTCCGAATAGGTTGGTGGTATTCGTCCTTTCTCCAGTCAAGATGACGAAGCACTGGAAGTTGTGCGTAGTATTCGATGTTCGCTTTGGGGCTGGGGCCAGCAATTGGGAGATCCTCAGAGTTAACGCCAGTGACAACTTTGGTTCAGGGAATGAGCTTATCAGTACTGCTTTCTTTTTTTCTTTCTTTCTTTTTTTTTTTTTGGTTTGGGGACGATGCCTTGAGTCTAGCGCACTTACTTTCAACTTGGATAACTGGAGCTTTGCGTCGTTTTTCTTGGGGAGGGGATTCGGCGAGCTCATCGTCACTATCCACGTAGGCCCTTTTATTACTGAGGGGGAAGACAGAAAATCTTTCAAAGCCAGGTAGCTCACTCGAGCCGGAGAGTCTGTATGTCATTTTGTATGGATGACATTAGAGACCGAAGGAGTGGGGTTGTTGATGAGAAAGTGAGGTTGTTGCGGTTGCGGACGCGGTGTTTGGAATATGCTCGCTCATGGCAACGAATAATAATCACTTTTAATGAATATTAATCCAATTTTTTGTGTCTCCTTCCAATTATGGTTTCTTCTTTGTAACATCATAATCACAACAACGGAGACCAGCATCATATATCAGTACTTACCTGGACGTAGAGCAAGACTCGGCTTTTAGAAACAAGAAATAACAGGGAAAAAACATATACAGCGCTAATTTTAGTACCCATATCATAGTCCTGAATCCCCTACTATTGTGAGCTTATACTATTTCTATGATACTTGTGTTTGTTCCTGGGTATATCTGAAGCCATACAGATATCGCTTAGTATATCCGCGAGGAAGGTCATCAAATTGGTCAGCTCCTTGGTGGCTTCATCAGGCTCCTATCTTTGTTTTAAAAAATAATTAATTCTAACTAAAGTTCAATATTTCATATAACTCTATTTTCTACTAAATTACTTTTCCTTTACTGTATGAATTCGTAAAGGCCTGGACCCATCCTCGCCTCCAACATCGCACGTATATCAAGCCTGCCGGTGGTTCTGACTGGCGCTGATCTGAGGATCCTGATTAGATCAAACCCGCTGGAGGTTTGAACTGGTGCCAGCCCGAGGATACCGACGATATTGAGCGCGCTGGTGGCTTTGAGTGGCGCCAGGAAGCCGAGACCGACGATACTAAAGGCCGGCGTACATCAACTTAATGTACCACCGCCTCATGGATGTCGGTTGAGTTTCCCACTCTACGAGCAAACCGCTGTACATTCTGGGGGCATTTCAAGCTGCTATATGATGAGTGGTTGGTGAAGGAAGTGGGGAGATTTTGGAGGGCTAGGATTCACAGCCATCACATTCTCGCAGACACGGCCTAATTGTAGGGGTCTGCATATTTGAACCTCAGTTGAATGGTCTGAAATGTTTACTTCTCCTTGTGTTTCTTTGCCATTTCTAGTTGAAAATGACTGTCATTAAGTATCATTAAGTGATTATAGGTATTAAAAGTGTGCCATGGGCAGTAAGATAAGACTTGAGGGAAATAAACGTTTTCTCTAGATGTGCGACATTAGAATAAAACGCTTCAGGCGCCTGAAGGAGTTTAGGATATAACTAGTTATGCACATGATAGATGACTAAGCACCTACAGTAAGGTATAACTTTACTGCGGCTGGCTATCTTCCTCGGCCGCAAACAAGCTCCGACGCTTCTAACAGCCACCTTAGGAGAGCTGCCTGCCCTCCCATTCTCACCATCTACCGGCTAAGCATGGTGACTTTTCATAATAATAATATGTTGTCGGCGAACACTGAAGATATCTAAATAACCGGTGCTGGAGATCATCAACGCCGAACCGCATCATGCAGAGCTTAGATGAGGTGCCCCGCCGAGAGCCTCCAGAGGACAAGAGCGTGGCCTCAGTTGGCGAACGTTCCTCAGCAACCGCATCACTGGCTGATAGCGGCTCACTGCAATCGATACCAGACCCGAACCCTGCAAATGGCGATACATCATTTACTTCCACCTCAAGCAACAAGGCACCCGAAGAGCAGGCCGATGTGACGTCCCGAAATATTCTTGACCAAGACGACGCCCTGAAACGACCTCCCCTTTCGCCATTTACCTCGACTAGCTACAGTGTTCCCCCAGCAGCCCCCTCCATCAGCGAAGATGTGGCAGATGAAGAAGATGAAGAGCCCCGGGTCGCAACGTCCTTTGAGCGGGATTCAAGGCCCACCTCCGCGCAGAAGCAACGGTTAGACACGGTGGAAGATGGAATTAACCGTATGCACAAGTTCTCGCTCTACGAAACGGCCACTTGGTTTTACATGGTTGGGATGGACTTGTCGGATACTCGATTCAGGATCTTCAAAATTGACCGCACGTCCGAAACTGACGATCTGACAATAATCGAAGACGATATGGTATACACCAAGCGAGAAATGAGTCAGTTGCTGGATGCTATTGACGATGGAAACAAAAGCTCTGGAGGCTTAAAGCTCAAATGCAGTGCATGGGCTTTGCTTGGATTCATCCGATTTACTGGGACATACTATATGCTTTTAGTTACGAAACGCAGCCAAGTAGCTATGCTCGGTGGTCACTACATTTACAAGATCGATGGAACGGAGCTGATCTCTCTCACGGCTTCAATCACTTCCCGTTTCAAGCCGGAAAAGAACCCGGAGGAAGCAAGATATATTGCGATTTTGAACAACCTCGACCTCAGCCGGTCTTTCTATTTTAGCTACTCTTATGACGTCACCCGCACCCTGCAGCATAGTATATGCCGGGAACGCAAGCTCCATCAGGATGGGCTGCCAAAAGACTTCCAGCAGGATTACAATACCATGTTCATCTGGAACCACCATCTTCTTACCCCAGCCATCGCGAATCTGAAGAATCCGTACCAGTGGTGCCTTCCGGTCATTCATGGCTACGTCGAACAAGCGAAGATGTCTGTGTATGGCCGGTTGGTGTACATCATCATAATCGCCCGTCGGTCTCGGTTCTTTGCAGGGGCTCGTTTTCTGAAGCGAGGCGCCAACGATCTCGGCTATGTTGCAAACGACGTCGAAACCGAGCAGATTGTCTCCGAAATGACCGCGACCTCATTCCATTCTGCTGGTCCAAATCTTTACGCCAATCCTTTGTACACGTCCTATGTTCAACATCGTGGTAGTATTCCCCTCTATTGGACGCAGGAGAGCTCCGGTGTATCGCCGAAGCCAGACATTGAGCTTAATCTTGTCGATCCATTCTACTCTGCCGCAGCACTCCACTTTGATAATCTTTTCGAGAGGTATGGCGCTCCAATATACGTGCTAAACCTGATTAAATCGCGAGAACGAACACCTCGAGAGTCCAAGCTCTTGAAGGAATATGCCAACGCCATTGAGTATCTAAACCAGTTCCTCCCGGAAGATAAGAAAATTATCTATAAACCCTGGGACATGAGTCGCGCATCAAAAAGTCGAGACCAGGATGTGATTGCAACACTTGAAGGTATCGCTGGCGAGATCATCCCGAAAACTGGGTTTTTCAAGAACGGACACGATGCAGACTCTGGTTTGAGATTACAAAATGGCATCGCAAGAACCAACTGTATTGACTGCCTTGACCGTACAAACGCTGCCCAGTTTGTGATTGGGAAGCGTGCGCTTGGCTACCAGCTTCACGCCCTGGGTATAATTGACGGGACGACCGTGGAGTATGACACGGATGCCATTAATCTCTTTACCGACATGTGGCATGACCACGGCGATAATATCGCCATCCAATACGGCGGCTCTCATCTGGTCAACACCATGGCTACGTACCGCAAAATCAACCAGTGGAGCAGCCATTCTCGGGACATGGTAGAGAGCTTTAAGCGATACTACAATAACTCGTTTCTCGATGCTCAACGTCAAGAAGCGTACAATCTCTTCCTTGGAAATTATACCTTTTCCCAGGGGCAGCCGATGCTTTGGGATCTACCGACCGATTACTACCTGCATCACGCTGACCCTAGATTCTGGTCTAACAAAAAGAAACCCAACTACATCTGCTGGTACACGCCTGAGAATCTAAAAGGAAGAGAAGCTCCCGTGCTTCCAGAAGCGCCCCAAGAGCCATTATCACGATATGATGACTACTGGCTCGAATACTACCGCCCACTCGCTATATCATCGTTCTCGAAGATCTTTTCGTACAAAATGAACTCGACAATCCGCTACCTTCCCTTCCGCCCTACCCCGGGCGTAGAATACAATTTAAGCCCATTCGTCCCTCGCATCCCTCACGAGCAAATAAACCGCGAACGACCCGCACGCAGCGTCAAAATCCAGGAACCGGTTACGAGATCAAACTCGGTACTGGCTTGCCCTCAACTCCCCTCCGCCGAAAAACAAACCCCCTCCAACGGAATCATGAAAGACCCCTCTTCCTCTCTCGGGACCCTCCGCACTGCCAATTCCAGCCAACCATCCGTTGACTCCATGACCGCCAGCAAAGCACAAATCGCCCAATGGACCCTCGGCCAGCTGGTGACCGGCTCACTCGACCCGTCCGTCACGGCCGCCGAAGCAGAGGAGTACGAACGCTACATCAACCACCCGCTCAAGGTACCGCTCGTCGTGACCTCGGAGGATGAGCTAACGGCTACGTCGCTACGCGAACACGCGTCTAATCTCGATTTCTTAGAGTACGTCAACAAGTGCAATGTCGAGGAGTATACTCTTGGCGCGAACGCGGAGGAGAATCTAGCCGATTACGTGGAGTTCTTGAGTGTGTCCGAGGAAGGGCTCACGGTTGTGGCCGAGGATTATGAAAAGAAGAGATATAAACGGTACCGGCAGTGGTTGAGAGGGAAGAGCCTTTTTAAGCAGCGCGTTGATATCTAAGATTGCTTTTTTTCCTTTTTTTTTCTTTTTCCCTTTCTTGATAATGTCTATAGTCACGACCCTTATGACCTGAGCAAACGATACCCAGTATTTTTTCTTAACAGGTTTAGCATATATTGATTTTTTCAGGTTAGGTTACATAGCTAGCTAATAATATATATGACCTTTCGCGCAAGGAAGATAACCGCCATTATGTGAACTTTAGTGCCTCTATACTAAATAGTCTACCGGGGACCCATATCACGGTTCTCATCATTAACTATCCACTTAATCCAAAGAAACCCGGATCAGCTGGGTCAAACTCAGCCTCAAGACACCCCCTCAACGTCTCATCAGCCTCAACCAGCGCCCGCAGCTCGCTAGAAATATTCTCTTTCGCATCAAGCGCACCCCTATCCTCATTCGGTAGAGCAGGATTCTCAAGTGCAAATTTCAGTAGGTACACTGCACCTTGTAACTCCTTCTTCAACCTTTTTAGCAGAGTGGCTTTTGTCTCACCCTCGATCTCATTCTCCGACGAAGTCGAAGCGGTAACTTTGCTTTTATACTCCTTGCCCCCCTGCGACGCTTCGGACCCCTCTTCGTCTTCAACAGTATGTACCCAGCAGGAGGAGATCGCTCCGAGGAGTTCACCGCGCCAGCGCCAGATTCGGGGATGAGCATTTAGAGTCACGGCGCGGGCTAATGCGGTACCGGCGAGGAGGAGGGGTGGGTAGGCCGTGCCGAACGGGTTGGATAAGGGGCTGTAGACTAGGGGAATGATGTCCTGGAGATATTTTGTCGTGTGGATGCCGAGGTCCGTGCATATTGTGGCGATTTGTGTGAGGAGGAGGGTCGAGAGGCGCGGGTGAGGGAATGAGGCGAAGGTGGATGATGATGAAGAGGAGGTAGTGGTGTTTGTGGAGCTGATGTGGTGGAAGGAGGGGATGAGGTGGTCGCGGAGGGTTTTGGTTGTGCTGGATAGGTAGGTGTTCTTGTCCTTTTGGGAGGTTGAGGAAGATGTGTAGCTGGTTTGCAGGAGGGAGCGGAGAGCAGGGTAGGCTGCTCCGAGGAGGTGGATCGAGTCTTCTTCCGGGGTGATTGTGGGGAGTGAGTGGAAGCATGGCCTGATGGCGTCTTCGAAGACGGATGAGAGGTTTGTTCGTCGGAGGATGTCAGATTTGCTGTCACGGATAGGTATCAGGAAAGTAGAAAGAAGGTTACAGCCGCGGGCTTTGAAGGGCAGGCTGTCATCGTCGATTAGGGTGAGGATGGGTGGGACGAGGAGCGGGAAATGTGCTTCTAGATGTTCACGATCGGTGGCCTGGTACTTGTTAGCAGGGCTAGAGAGCCAGGAGTGATCAAGGCTTGCGCACCTGATATTGGCTCACGATCCAGGTGAAAGATGTGATAGTGGAGACATCCTGCACTTTCCACGGCTTCATCTCCGGGTCGAGAATGCTCATGTCAAACCGGGGAAGAGGGATAGGATGGAAGTTCTTTCGACCGGCTGCCGTGAGTGATGGATTTTTAGTCTTAGCGAAAAGGGGTTTGATCTGATTTTTTAGGATGGATTCCACAGTTCTCCAAAATGAGAGTCTATCGGATTCCGCGATAAACCGTTTCAGAACCGTAGTAGACGCAGTATAAGCCTCCTGTGTTGTCCAGGCATTCTCCTTGGATGTAAAGCTTGCCAGAGTAAATATAATACTAAGCACGTTTGCAGTTTTCTGGATCGGCAACAATTCTGCCAATAGTCCAACTACCCATATAGCAAGCGTATATTGCTTGCGACACTCGGTTTTAACACCTATACTGGGAATCAACACGTCGTTCTTGGGCTTGTTCCTCTGTAGGGTTAGGTTCATTTCATACCTTCTGGTGATGACTCGTCAGACACATCAGCAAATATCGGCGAGGGAAGCGCAATGCTACTCGCCCAGTCGTAGAGTCTATTGACGACACTCTCGTCTTCAGTTGTTAGAGTTCTGTAGCCCCAAAGCCTTAGAAATCCGTGGGCGACGAGCAACTTTCGACACAACTATTACTATTGTGAGTATTTATCAATTGATATGAAGTATTAGCTTACATGTGCAGTATCTGGGGAGCTTTCATTTGAAACATCGTTCCATAGCTCATCAAGTCGGTCTGGCACTGTGATGTTGCTGAGGGATGAGTCTGGAATGAGAATAGTGCTTGGCTGTCGAGCGGCCTTATCAGCGGCTATGTGAAGTTCCTCCATTATGATGTTAAATCTATTCCTATCGTCATCTTAAACTGGATGGTTATCCAGTGGTAGATGGGCAAATTTCCTAGGATGGCGGAAGAAAATGAATGAACAATGAGGGATGGGGAAACGGCTCCATTGTGATTTTTTGGATCAGTCAGCGGGGGAACACTCGTGAACACCAGTTGGCAGGCTCAAAATAAACAACTCCGTGTGAAGGTATTATTTTTAATTTATTTGTTTCGGTCATGATTAATATACATATCTATCTCTTTATCGCTCCTCTGATACTTTAAATACCAAGCTCTTCTCGCCGACCTCGAAGATGGTCCAATACCTTCTGCTTTTCGCTGATCTCGGGGTGCAACAGCTGCCACTGTACAACCATGCCCAGCGCTTTGGACAACCACGGTCCATTGCGAGCTCCCATACTCTTCATTACCTCGGCTCCGTTTACAATGGGCTTCATTTCATATGCATCTTCCAGGTTTTGGTCAACGATATATGTGAGAAATTTGTTGTAGTCTTGGATCACTATGGGGAAAAGCAAGGTTAGCAATCTTCATTTTGGAGATGGGAGTTGAGCCAGGGAGAGTCGAACCTTGACCAAACTCGCCTCCTTGCATGATCTCTTGTAGAATGGATAGGACAATGCAAAGCCTCCACTCCTTGAGCCACGACCGAATATGTAGTCCTATCTGTTGCCGAATCTCCGCCGCGGTACCTTGCGTACGGTCTTGCACGATGGCAGACTTGACATCGATGATTGTGCGCCAATTGTTGGCAGCGTCTCTCAAAACAGCTATTGTCTTGTTATCCGCACGTAGAGCATCACGGGCGACCTCAGCTGTTCGCGGAGGTATTGGCTTGCCCTTTGTACCGTTCTGAACACGTCCGGGTACACTGGACCACGGAGCAAAGGCAGCAATCAGCCACGAATAGTAGGTCTCGAGCGGATCGCGAATAAGCAAGCTGCAAACACGCTTGACAGTATCCTCTTCACTAGGTGATAGTAGGCGCTGTAGCGCATCGTAGGCAAGCGACCAGGATGCCGTGTCCACCGTAACGTCATCTTGGTGATTAGGGAAAATGGTCGTGTATAGGTCGAGTCGATCGATGAAATGCAGTGCCCCGCGAGGATCAGGTCCTAAATCACTGAGTGTACGCTCACGCTAACAACTGGTAGGTTAACTAACCTCGAAGCATTTTTTCCAACTCGGCCCCAACACGTTCCTTGCTGATTTTGAGCTTTAGTGCTGAGCTAATGTCACTGTGCTGCATTGCTTTCTCTGTTTCCTCATCAATTCGATATCCCAGTCGGCTAGCAAATCGAATGAGTCGCAGCACTCGGAGCGGGTCATCTTTAAATGTTTGGTAAGGCTCCAATGGCGTTCTGACAATCCCCTTTTCCATATCCTCTAGGCCTCGCCCTGTCAAATCCTCCACCTTTGACTCATTCAGATTGTAAAATAGAGCGTTGATTGTCGCGTCTCGGCGCAATGCATCCTCCTCCGCTGTTCCAAATTCCATTTGCGGGGTGCGACTTTCCTCCGTGTATTCTTCCTTCCGTAGGTTCACCATGTCCACATCTAGGCCGAAAATCTTGGTTGTGACCGTTTCTAAATGTTTCGATTTTTCCGGATTCGCCTCGATTTTGTGAAGGCTGATGATCTCCTCCTTCAGAGCATCGCCATTCCAACTATTCTTGTATTTATCCAGATTCTCCGGAAAATCGAGGTATTCTTTGAGTTGCATGCCGAATTGATACCCGGTCATGGTATTAATCCCAACGTCAACATCATGGCTGTCCACTCCTAGCAACTTGTCCCGCACCCAGCCTCCAGTAAACCGGAGGACGGTTTGAGGGATATCGGCATCTTTGCGCCCGGAAGCTATTTCTCGATCTCGGATATATTGTGCAACATCGAGGAGCAGGGTTTTCAGCGTCTTCTCCAGAGGAGTGAGCTCAATGCTTGGTGTATGGGTCGTAAGGGTCATCGTGTCTGGGGCGGCCTCTTGGGTTGAGGCCCCGGACATGCGCCTCCTCTTGCTTAGTGGCGGAGAGGGAGAATCGACGGCTGCTCGACGGCTCATAAAACAAATATATGGAGCTGGTCGAGAATAAAAGCTCCGTTCCAAGATCGCGGGGGTTCTTGCTGGTGAGGGGCAGCCTTTGGGAAAAGATGGGGACGCTTTTATTAGTCGGGCAGAAAATTGAGGGACACAAGCGCGGACAGTAAGTGCAAACATGGGGAGAAAGGCATCATCCCAGCGAAGGGCGGAGGGTAAATTATTTATTTAAAACATTTTTTATCGGGTCCGTTTTGATTGAGTCAGAGCATCAAAAAGCAGAGTCATGAAGGGTGATCGCCAATCAAATAAAGCTTCACCAACAAGCGTTCAAGCCTTATAATGTGGCTGTGTGGAGGTCACCGCTTCATGTATAACTACCTAGCTCACTTGGAAATAGCTTATATAATCAGCATAAAGTTGACTAATATGAAATTATGTAGCTCCCCTAGTCCTGCAGTAAATCGTCACGAACAGCAACAGGTAAATGGTAGCAAGAGGATTTTCCTGTTCTTAATCTAGGTTGCTTGCATTTAGTTTCTCTTCAAGTTTCGCGAAAATCTATGTGATTTACTAGAATAATCTCCTCTTCTGATTTCTTCCTGGCTAGAATCAACCTGGGTCCTTCACTCACATGTCGAAAGGAATGCCCGCGAATTAACTACCCGCGATCCGCTTGACTGGATTGGAACTGTACCTCGTCATGTTTTGGCTTCTGTGACTTGGCTTCGTCCGAACGAACCATTTACTTCCTTCGTCAATCGTCATCCTCCTCTGCCACATCTCCCCTTCCCGACCTCTTTCCTTTAATTTTACCTCTCTTAGACTCTCGCCATTCCCTAATTCTCTGCTTGATTCCCCCCTTTACCTCGACCACCTTTCGCCCCCCCGCTCTAGTCGTCCATGGGCCCTAGAGTCTCACCTACCCTTGTAAGTCCTGTATCGGAATCCAGTTGGTGTCCATGACATCGCCCGGAGATGCAACTCCGGTCAAGCCTCCGCCGTCTTTCTCGCCCGGCGTTCCGCGTGTCGCAACCAAGACGAGATACCCAACTCAACGGTCCGATTCGTCTCCGTCGTTAGAGACAGACCTGGTGGAGTCCCGGATACGGTCGTCTCCCACCCCTCCCCTTTCTGCCTCGACCTCAGAGCTCCCCATCCGTTCTGCCTCCCCCCATGACCGTTCAGTGAGATCATCAACCCCCCGGCTGACCCGATCGTCGTTGGGTTCGCCGATAGAAGGACAGGCGGATGGTGCGCTGGACACACGGTCTCTTATCATCCGCTCATTCTCGCCCGTGATCGGAATCTATGCCTCCTCCGATACCGATGAGTTAGTCCAGCAGAAAGGGTTTCGAGGTGGCTTCCGGGAGTTGATACGACCGTTTGGCGAGAGTATACCGGGGAAGATTGTCATTCGCGACAGCGTTGGATCAAGTCGAGGCTGGGAGGATTACGGAGTGCGGTTTGTTGACTTGGGGGATATCGACCGGGGTCCTCATGATGCAAACCAGGGACGGAATGGTTCGCTGGCTCAGATGGAAGCGGTCTTGGAGAGGCAGCTAGATTCCTCGAATGGCCCCCTGAGTGGGCCATTGCACCCGAAGGATCTCCTGGGTCTCTCCGCTACATCGCCTTTATATAAGCTATTCCTACGACAATTGCTGTCGATCGCGACTGCGACCCCGCATGAAACATTCCGTCATCCTGTCGCAACTGTAATCGCCATCAGCTCGCGCAATACCGCTCCTCTTGAATCTCTCAGACAGCTCTACGCGGACACGAACAATGGAGATAAGCGGCTTCCGGAGTGGGTACATCCGGAATACCTCCGCTACTATGTTCTCGTTCATGATGAAGATCGTGATGATATCTCAGAATCAACCAAGCTTTACGACCAAATGAAGCGGCATTTTGGCCTCCACTGTCACCTGCTAAGACTCCGCAGCAATCAGTGTGTTGTTACAGACGATGACAGTGTCCAAGTACCAGAGTGTGAATGGCAGTCTCCGGCCGAGCGTCTTTTCAGCCGCAATGGTAAGATTAAAACCGTCAATTTTACCAATTGATAGACTCTAACGATTATTAGAACCCCTTGTTGACCTCGACTCCGACGGCCTTCCATATCTCTTTGACTCCGATATCATGTCGATAAAAGCGTTTGTACGCGAGCTCGTGGCCCAGTCCGTCATACCGTTCATGGAAAATCGAGTGGCGGTATGGAACGATCAGGTGGCATCTCGGAGACGTGGTATCAGCGGCCGCTTCATGTCGATGTCAAGAAAGTGGGCTGGATTTGGGTCTAGTTCTCGCTCTAGCTTCACAGGTTCTGGTGGTGGAGCGAGTGGAAACTACGATGTTACTCATGGTTTCTACCGGGCAGACTTACCCGAAGCGGTCCTACGCAAAATGGCAGACTTTGCGTTTATGCTTCGGGACTGGAAGCTGTCTGCCTCGACCTATGAACTCCTCCGTTCGGACTATTCTCATGACAAGGCCTGGAAATATCATGCTGGTGCTCACGAGATGTGTGCTGTAAGCACACTTTTGAACCCCCTCGGCTTAGGCACCAAAACCAAACTGGAGAGCGTTGACCAGATGCTCGAAACCGCCTGCTATTCCTATCTTACTCGATGCTCTGACGCACCTAGCACCCTTCGTTGTCTCGCACTCGCCATCGAGTTATTGAAGTCCCGCGGGGGCTCGGCAGCTGAAAGCGCAGCCAAATGGGCCATGCGGGCCATGGACCTGGGCTTAGTTGAGTCTATCGGCCAGGGCCTTCTTAGCGAAAGGATATCGGCCTGCTATGCCACCCGAGCCCCATTGCCGGGCATGCCATGGGGTGGCCGCCGTCGAAAGGCTGGAATGTGGAGCGTTCTTGCCGCGGAGATGTGGCTGAAACTCGGACAGCCGACGCTGGCATCCGCATGCCTCGAGGAAGCCGAACGTCTCTATGCGGACGTGTTGAAGGGAGATGGGGTGTTTCCCATGCCGGACATGCAAGCTTTCATCGACAACCTACAAGTCGCCGTCAAGGTTGAATACTTGGAGGCTAGAGGGTTGGACATTCGCGATGACGCGGCCAACACGGATCTTCTCGAGGCAGAAGAAACCAGTGAGAAGCTGGACAAGCGCAAGAACCGGAAATCTCTTATCGGAGCTCCTCTTGACACAGGGGGTCTCATTCCACCTCAGGTCACGAGAGAGACTGAGAATCCAGCGGATGATGATTTTGAACGAGCTTAGGAGAACGGGAACGACCCATTTTGGACCAAATACTATAATAGACTTGATCCAACTGCTTCAATTTCGAATTTAGATAATTCCAAGAAGCTTTCTTCTAGTTCCTCCTTACCATAATCCAAAACGGATCGACTGTATAAGCCGTAGGACCTCCTCTAGGATGCTTACTCATTACTTACTAATCCCGTTGCCTGGGAAAGCCGCTCCTTATCGATAGAGGACTAACAAGCAAAAGAGGGTCAGTGGCCGGAGGATCATTTAGACATCAAGAAAGCCCAGACGGCTCAGTAGAGCATCGTGCTACCTGCCCTCCTGGCCTTTGGGGATTTCTCGAAACTCCGAATAGCTTAAAGTTCAAGCCACGGCCCTGACCCATCCATACTTTACCTCCCGATCCTTCTCACAACGTCATGAGCGAGCTTCTCCGCTTTATCCTCTCGCAGGATACATTCAGAAAGTATCGTCGCCACTTCTCAACTACCTCGCATGCTGTATAGGTTGTGTTAAAGACTAATTCATGCTTTTTTTTCGCTGGCCAGAAACCGCCTCCCATCCCTCTACTCCGATTTCTCCACCCAGAAGAAAACAAACCCGGACGGATACCATGTCAACGTCACGGCATGGGAACAAGCCTTGACGAAGGCAGCGAGACACGGATATATCTCGTCTTCTCCTTCTCTTCAGGGTAAATCTGGTGCTGGTGGTACCGCGCAGCCTAATCATTTGATCCTCAGGGTCGATCAGGGATTGTTACGGGATTTGGAGAGTCCGGAGTTGGGGAGACCCGCCGCTCTGGGGGCTGTTTTGGTATGTACTGAAGCACCTCCGAGTTTGTCTTGAAAATACGGGGATACTTGGACGAGAAGGCTAATTGCGATAACCTGCTCGTGGAATCTGTAGGAGGATGCGGCGTGGAATCGTACGATGATTCCGTTGCAGGTATACAAGGCTAGCGGGGCAAGCTTGCGCAAACCGCAGTGGGGGATTATCGATACGAGTGCACTGAGTCCGTATAACGTCATGGCCTGGGGGTTGAAGCAGTTGAAAGGTGTCGTGGTGGGATCGGACTCAGAGGGGATTCCAAGTTTACAGGTGCAGCAGGTGGTTCTGGTGGAGAATCTGAAGGTACGCGCATTTATTTTTCTTTTCTTTGAGTTTGGGAAATGGGTCGCCCGGACCATCTTGAGAAATAAAGATGCTAACTCGGAATCACAGGACGCTGCTAGTCGGATTGTGAAAGAAGTGATGGGAAATAACCCTTCAAAGACAGAGCTAGTCTACTCTACGGAAAGCTTTGTGGAGAATTTTGCGACAGTCTTAGATGGGAAGAGTGCATTATCGGAGGTTGATTTTGATCTTCTATTGCTTTATCTATCCCGCGATAGTGGCGCCATCGCGTATGACGGTAAGGTACGTATACATGCTTCTCTATCGACATCGAGTATTGAAGATGGACTCCCCACCCATCTCCCCTTTTTCCACCATCCTCTCTCTCTTGTTCGCCCATCACTCAATCCAAACCATTGCTTGATCAAACTTGCTACCCATTTGGTTGATGCCACCTTGGTCGTGACGACTTTCGTGGCAGACACTAGCGTGTTCTTTGTTTCCTTTGATTTGACACAACCGGCTAACACGAACTAGACAATCAAGTTTCGACCCAGGAATGACTCTCCGAAGGAGATATCCGGGCAAGATACGACGATCGCCTCTCTCAAGACCCTGATGGCAACTATGACCAGACAAGTGGACAGTTTGGAAAGGAAGATTGTCGAACTTAATTCGGCGGCGAAAATTGCGCTGCAGAACAAAAACCGAGTCTCAGCTCTCGCAGCAGTGCGCTCCAAGAAGCTTGCTGAGCATAATCTGCAACAAAGGCTCGATACACTGATGCAGCTGGAGCAGGTCTATGCAAAGATCGAGCAGGCTGCAGACCAGATTGAATATGTTAAGGTGATGGAGGCAAGCACGGGCATTCTGCGCGGGCTGAATACTCAAATTGGAGGTGCCGTTAGCGTAGAGGATGTGGTTGATGAACTGCGCGAAGAGATGTCCAAGGTCGATGAGATCGGAAATATCATGAACGAGGCTGGACCCCAGATCGATGAGACAGAGATCGATAACGAGCTCGAAGAACTGGAGAGCAAGGAGCGGGAGGCGAAAGAAGAGCAAGCCGCGGAGAAGACTCGCCAGAAGCTCGCCGAGCTAGACAGCCTGGGATTGGAGACGAAAGGGGTTCTGCGGAAAGCACCACTAGAGCAGAATCTGGAATCTGCTCTAGAGGATAGTATCGGGAGACTTTCGCGGATGTCGGTTGAGGAAAGTGCTGGCGCCTCGGCTCAGTGAATTGACGGGCACCTCCAAGACACTGCTCTTGGGCACACCCCATTTTCCTCACTACAGCGGCGGCTGCATCTAGAGCGATTCAACACTCTAGGTTCCGGTAATCTAGTCGTTGCTAGGGTCTAGAGGCGTTTGAATATTGGTCTCTGTTACGTCTACGGTGGTAACGGTTACCGTGAGCCCCTCTCCGTCCTGCATATCTCCCGTCGAAATCGAAGCTGCCAACGGCGTGTCAAGAGGGGGGGCGATTTGCGTATCGCTGGATGTCGGGACTGCAGTGGGAATTGTTGTGCGAACGATCGCGTCACTCCTCTTCCGCGCATTTGCAATCAACTGCTTGAAATCGTTGTCGTGCGTAGTGGACCAGCCAGCTGCATCGAAATCTTTGCGCATGACAGAGTTCGTGGAGTCAGCAGAGGGTGCCGCATTACCGCCTTGAGTTCGCTCCCAGATCTCTAGCTCGCGCAGTAGATCTCTCTTTGGTTTAGGTGTTTTGGAGTCACAGTTGGCATTCCATAGATTCATCCATTCAGTGTGCCGTCTTTGCATCAGAGCCCGCGGACCCCAGTTCGGTATACCCAGGTCTTTTAGTTTCTTGCGAAGCACGTTGTCTTTCAATAAAGAATAGTTTATCATTGGAAGTCTCTCTGGCGGCTTGTCCGTAGCATCTTGAAATGGTTTCCGCGAGGCCAGTGACGAAGACTGTAGGGATCTGCGGAGTTCAAGTCAGACCTGTAACCTCCACTCTATAGACTGCAATGTTTAGGTCTTACCCAAAAGCCACCGGCTTTGGTAAAGCTGGTTCTCCAGTGCACTTATCCAGGTGCTGAAACACGGCCTCGTTCTTCATTCTTCTCCCGCATATGGGGCACGCGACCAGGCCGTCAACTAGATCTTCAATTAGAATTCCTTCTTTTAGTAGCCAAACGGATAGGCTCTCATACGGGGAACATATTCCTCATCTTGAATATCATCATCTATAATCTCTATCGGAGTCTGTGTCTGAGACACCCCACGGCGCTGGGAGCGAGTCCGAACCCCCAGATCCTCAGCAACCCCCTCCGTCGCGTCCGGTTGCGGATCTAGCCTCCGTTTCTTCGATGCCCGCTGTTTCCCGCTATCCTCTCCGCAATCCATATCAGCACCCCCGTCACAAGCAGAAGGCTTCCTCGCCAACTCCAAGATACTCGGACGGGCATTTTGGAATGCCTCGACCAGCTCTTGGACAGCCCAGTTGCGGCGGAGCTTGAGTTCCTGGTCCGAGCTCCGACACGTGGGACACTTCCCCTCTGTACTTAGACACCGCCGAATACATAACGAGCAAAACGTATGGCTGCACGAGGTGATAACGGGGTTGTCGAAAAAGTCCTTACAGACCTGGCAGCGGAGGGAAGATTCCAGCGGCGCGACGAGTGAGAGCGGCGTTTCGAGCCAGTCGGTAGAGTCGGGGAGGTCGAAGGTCTGCTCCATGTTGTCAAAGCTGGTAGTTTGGTTCACTCGTCGCCGACTACCAAAAGGAGCAGAAAAGGTTTAGGCAAGACACTATAAGTCAAGAGAGAGGAAGATTTTCGCGAGTTGTTCTGGTGCTCCCGTTTGGGATGGAGGATAGACGCCAAGACCCGCGGCTGACTGATACGCGTTAAGTGGTTTTGCCCTTCGACGCGTCAAGCACCGGACAAGAAGCAATTCGAAGGTTGTCCCAACCAGACAGGAAAGGAACATCGCAGTCCCTATCATTTACGGGGTAGGAAAAAGATGGCTATTCCCGACTACAAGAAGCACCTGGCGGAAAACGTCCTCAACGAGCGTCAGACGGTATGTTATCTTCATATTAGGAGCGTGGTGTCCCGCCGCGGAGCACTCGAACTGACCATGAATGGGGCGACAGGTCACCTACCGATCACTAAGTCGAGCATTGAGGGTTCACAGCACTCTGGCAAAGCAGTACGCACGCCTCGCTCTCCCAGTTCAGGCTCCGGCAGACTCATGCTGATTCTGAAGATAGGATGCTCTACGACTTCCATCACCACGAAAACGCCAAGAAACCGAACAGCATCAATGCGACGTATCTCATCACCGGAACTCCCAAGATCCCCGAAGCCCACGCGACTAATGGTGCCGGCGCCAGCGCAGAGGACGAACACGGGGATGATATCGTGCCAAGCAGTCCCTATTTGCCCAGTTCTATGCCGAACCAGGATGTAGAATCAGCTTCGGTACCTGTAACCGCGGTTGTCTTGGCGCGAGAGGAAGATATGGAAGGCAAGGCCCATTGCGCTTTACCGCTATATCCAGGAGGAAGCCGGGGGTACTAACGGGTTACACAGATGCGAAATCCACTTTCGAGTCGATCTCAACAATTCACATATACAGCCTCCAGGCTACTATCCTACAGGATCTCAATGTCCTCACCAACGTGAATCGCGAAATGCGGGCCAAGCATGGTCAGGAGGATCCGCTAGAGTACGGGAAACAATGGGGCATGATCCAAAACAAGAATGTCAAAGTATGGCGATAGTTACCCCCTCCCCGCGGCGCTAGTTGAGGTTTCGCAGTGCTGACTTGTATTATAGCGGAGAGCCGGCGTACGACCACCGGCACCTCCCTCTCCTGCGGCCCCGAAGACTACTATACCTGCGAAACGTCCGGCCCAGACCGAATCATCGCATCCAACAAAGACAGAACCCAAGAAGGAAGAGCCCTCGCAGCCTTTCAAATCTCTGCAGCGCCAGGATAGCGCCTCATCAACCAAGTCTACAGGGACAGCTGCTCCTGTAAAGAAGGAGAAAGGCAATCTTTTCAGCTCTTTTGCAAAGGCTAAACCGAAACAAAAGAAAGTAGAAGTATCAACACCGGCTGCTTCTGCTGCGGAGTCGGTAAGTAAAGTGCAAACTCACCGTGTGGCATCAGCTAATAATAGTACCAGGCTGAGCCTAGCGGCACTGAAGACGGTTCGTTGGTTCAAGTTTGGCTTTTTCAGTATACGCTATAGCTAACACAAAGTAGTGGTACTCGATGATGCCTCCGATGAAGAGCCCCAAGAGCTCTTCCCCGAGTCACGGAAAGCGACTTCTAATGAGACCCGCGAGACGAGGAAGGAACGAGAAGAGAAGTTGAAGAAGATGATGGAAGATGATGACGGTATGTCCTCCGGCGCCTAATTAAGATTATCTACTAATCCAGGATTAGATGAAGATGAGGAAATGCCTGATGTTGCCGATCCCCCAGAAGAAGAACCTAGCAAACCCATTGACCAGCCACCCCCTAAGCAGGAAGAGCTGAAGGAAGAAGCCACAACTACAGGAGGTCGCCGAAAAGGAAGGCGCCAAGTCATGAAGAAGAAGGTTGTCAAGGACGCAGAAGGCTACCTTGGTGAGTACCTCCAAACCTCCTATTTTTCGCTTTGAGAGTGTAGTCCGAGCTGACCAAGTCTTTCAGTGACTCAAGAAGAGGCCACATGGGAGTCATTCTCTGAAGATGAGCCGGCGCCACCTCCGCCGAAGAAGAAGCCAGTCGTGAGTGCACCCAAAGGCAAAGCAGGGGCCAAGGCAGGGCAGGGCAGCATCATGTCGTTCTTTTCCAAAAAGTAGGACCCTGAGACCGGGGGGGAAACCGGCATGGATACTGGGGGAAGGAGATGATTTGGGACGACCCGCATGATGAAGCATTACTAATTGGCGCCAATTGCATGATAATTTCCTCTTGATCCCGAATGTGAGAGGCTGTAGCTGGTCAATCGCAAGTCTTGGTGGCTCAAGACCCCAGACGGTGTAAAGATCCATGTCAACTAGTCGATCACGGAGCCTTTTCAGCCTAGTCCGAACAATAATGCCTGTACATTGATGGATTTCCTCCCTCATCTCGACGAGTAGAAGCTCTTAGATACCCTCCCTGGAACCCGCCCATCGTAATTTGTCCCAAACTCCATCCAATAGTCTTTAAGGTGGGGGGGGGGGAATTCCAACAATGTTTGTTGCTCCCTCGTCGGCGTTCAGTGGCCATTTTCGAACTTCTCCGCATTTCCAACTCAAGCCTGGCATGTGTAACAACTGCTGCGCTCGTTTCACCACTTCGTCTCTTTAAACCCCTTCTCCTCCCTCCTAATGGCCACTGTTACTTGAATTTTATCTTTCTTCCATCCGCTCCTCACATGAAACCTATTTCCCCACCTTTGTTGTCCTCCCCGCAGCCATGACCCCCTCCTCATCGGCATTGGTCTTCGCCCTTGCAGCGGTCAGTGTGACTGCGAGGGGAGCTGCAGGCGCAGGTCTTCATGACGAGCCTGCATTGCTTCGACGCGCTTGTCCTGATTACACCTCTTATGCATCGACGCCTCAGTAAGTTGCTTGCGTTTTTGCTGTCGAAATCCGACGGAACTGACGCGACCCTTAGCGCCCCATACAGCGGCGGACCGTTGAACCTTCCCTTCCAACGACCAGCCATAGAATGTCGGACATTTAACTCCTCCGCCGTTGAAAAGATCATTGAGGATATCACCTCACGCATTGTTGACAAGGACCTTTCCCAGCTCTTCCGCAATGCCTTCCCCAATACGCTGGACACCACCATCCGCTGGCACACCGACGGCTCAACATCAACATCGAAGAAGAGCCGGCGCGGCGACCCTCAATGGCAAGGTCCCCAGACCTTCGTCGTGACCGGTGACATCAACGCAGAATGGCTGCGCGATTCTACCAACCAGTTGCACAACTACCAGTCCCTCGCAAAGCAGGATAAAGCCCTCCACAGCCTCATCCTCGGCGCGATCAACACGCAGGCCGAATTTGTCATTCAGTCGCCCTACTGCAACGCCTTTCAACCGCCACCACCCAGCAACCTCTCTCCAACAACCAATGGCCAAAACGACCGTGTGCACCCAGCCTACGAACCCTCCGCTGTCTTCGAGTGCAAATACGAGCTCGACTCCCTCGCCCACTTCCTCGCCCTAGCCACCCAGTTCCATGAATCCACCGGCTCGACCGAATTCCTCACCTCCCGCTTCTACACTGCACTTGACACCCTCCTCCAGGTTCTCGACGCCCAGTCCAAACCCACCTTCAACAGCAACAACGGCCAATACGTCCAGAACCAGTACACCTTCCAGCGCTCTACAGACTTGGGCACTGAGACCCTCAATCTCGCAGGTATCGGAAACCCCTTAGGCTCCGGCACAGGGCTCATCCGGAGCGCGTTCCGCCCCTCCGACGATGCAACCATCCTCGGCTTCTTCATCCCCGCAAATGCAATGATGGCCGTGCAGCTGCGCAAAACCGCCGCACTTCTCCGTTCCGCAAACGCAAACGCAGATCTCGCCCGTACCCTCGACGACCGCGGCGAAAGCCTCGAAAAGGCCATCCGGCAGCATGCGATCGTCCACCACCCGACCTTCGGTGACGTCTACGCCTTCGAAGTCGACGGCTACGGCTCCCGGATCCTCATGGACGACGCCAATATCCCTTCTTTACTCTCTCTCCCGCTGCTCGGCTTCGTGGACCAATCCGACGAAGTTTACAAGAATACTCGCAATATGATCCTCTCCAAGGAAGGAAACCCGTACTATCTCTCTGGCTCTGCTTTCCATGGTATAGGCGGTCCGCACAGTATGTTCCCCTTCACCCTCCTCTCCTTCACCATGTCTAGAGACCAAGTACTAATCCAAACCAGTCGGCCTCGAAAACGCCTGGCCTATGTCCCTCCTCGTCCAAGCTATGACCTCCGACTCTGACGAGGAAATCGCCGAGTGCATCGATCTCGTCCGGAACTCCAGCCTGCTAGGCCTCGTCCACGAGTCCATCGACGTCAATAACGTGCGCGATTACACGAGACCCTGGTTCGCGTGGGCGAATTCTGTCTTCGCCCAGACCATTCTGAAAGTTGCTGCTGAGCGGCCGCATTTGATTTTCGGGGAGGGAGCGAAGCCTTATACCCCTTGATACGTGCCGTGCCGTACCTACTTACATAACTTGATTTGCTTGTATGCATTGTCCTGCGTGGGTTTGGGTTGAGTTGTATTTTTCTTAGCGTGTCATTGGACTCGGAATCCATTTTAAAGCTCAGGGTTGTCCTTATTAGACTTGTATTGGGTTGGGCCTAGAGTTGGTCAATCGTGTATTCAATAGAAAGTTAGATGTTTCTATATACATTGATTAAGCCTTGTCGACACTCGGATCAGTAATAGTATAAGCATAAGTGGTATAAGTATAAGGTATAATATAACATGCAACTAGAAAAGAAATTATCCTAGACCAACACCCTCCTCAATCCCTCCGTTCCACCTAATACTCTCCTCCCCGTAACAGGGCATCTCCCCTTGCCACTCTCCCACTTGCCCTGTCGACTCTTCCCTGTACCATTCTTCTCTGTTCCCTTTTCCGCATCCTCCTCTCCATCCACCCAGTCGTCCTCCCAAGCCGCACCGGCTCCTTCACCGGTCATGAAGTCCAGTTGGCGCTGGTGCTCTCCGCTCAGCCAGTGGAAAATACACACGTAGCAGAAGACGTAGCCGGTCTGGCAGGCGGTGGGATTCACCAATGCATTTAGGCAGACCGGGCAGGTAGACGCCGCGTCGGAGTCTGCAGGAGGGAGTGGGACAGTGAAAATGGGTAGGTACGATGTAGCGGAGATGGGCGGTTGAATTCGTTTACTGGGTGATGAGGATTTCAAGGCCGATTTGCGGGCTGGTGACGAGGGACTCGTGGGGTCCTCCTTCTGCGCTGTGGTGGACTTTTGTTGTTCCTTCTTGCGCTCGGAGGGAGGGATCATCCCCTTTGTTACAGGGGCAGGGAGGTCTAGCACATCGGTGGCCTTTCGGGTGAGCTGCCGGGAGAAATCGCTGGCGTGCCACCATTCGAGGAATTTGAGGGCGAAGATTGAAGCGGGAAGGAAATAGCGGAGGGATGTGAGGAGCTGAGGGTAGAGGTTCTGAGGGCTAAGGATGCCTAGGAGACCAGAGCCCGGACGGGTACGCGCGCCGGTTGTAGGGGGTTTTGCGTCAAGGAATTTGGCGATGGCGTGGTGATCTGCTGAGCCGAGTCGGCGAATTCGGGTGCCGATGAGCCAGAGGAACGGGGAGGAGTATTTTGTGTTGTCGAAGAGGTACGCGAGGTTGAACGCTAGGATAGAGAAGTAGTAGGCTGCATTGACGGAGGGGTAGACGTTCCGCAGGAACCATTTGTAGGCGTGCGTGAAGCGCTGGCGGATGGTAGGGTGGGAGGGTAGGTCGTCACTTGGATTGTATCGGGGGCCTCCGCTCATGATAAGGGAGGCTTGTGGCGCGGCGTGAATATCATAGCCTTCATCAAGCTTGCGCTTGAGGTAAGGGATGCCAACCATGATGAAGAGGTTCTTCCATATATCGGAGGTTCGCAGCTTGAGGGTATCGCGGACGGGCCCTGGAGCTCCGAGCTGCGCGCGGGGGATCTCGCCATTCTTAGTTAGGAGAACGCGTTCTCGTTTCAAGGAGTAAAAGTTTTCTGTGAAGGAGCCGCCGAAATTGCGCAGGTAGTATCGCTCAACGAGTAGTGAGAGCGCCGCGTAGACTTCGTCGAAGGAATTCAGTACCCGAAGTAGGTATCGGGGGTGTCGGTGGGTGGCGACGGCTAGAATATATCGAATTGATGGAGGAAGGAGGTCTGATAGTTGCTGCTCTGCAAGTAATTCTGGCAAACGAACGCAAATGCAAGAGTTAGATTATGTGGTGATGATGGCCTGAGTCCGGGGTAACGGGTATTCCCATTCATCCCGGGGTTAGCTTACCGAATAGCGACGGCTTGAGCTCGTCGAACTCCTGTTGAAGGCTGGGTAGGTACTCCATGATGATAATTACGAAGTACCGGTCCTCCACTGCCTGCCCGAATGGACGAAGTAAGGCTCAAGATGAGGATGTGGAGGGGATGGGGACGGGGAGCGGCGGAGGTGAAGCTGAAGTTGTGGTCGGCTTGAAGCCGAGGCTCATCGGCACGTGTCTTAGTCATGCCAGCTCCATCGTTTCTGGTATCACTAAGTCAACTGGGTACTCTTCAAGAAGCTGGATTTTTCTTTCTCTCTTTTTTTTTCATAATGTAGGTACAAATACAGGGTATATTTTTATTATACACAGACATATACAAATACATCCAGTCATCGACGCTTAGAGAGATCCTTGAGCCCGAGCCACCTGACAATCCTTCCACAAGTGAGCCAGACTGCTCATTGACCCTTCCGCTACTCCCACCTCGATGTCAGGATCCACAAGGAGAATGCAATGTATGATGGTCTGGAGGAGTGGTCCACTAAGAGGAATAGGGGGATTTTCACGCTTCATCATTGGTGTCCAGGTAGACAGACAGTCCCGCGTCCGAAGCATCTCTCCCGCAGCGGCATGCAAGCGAAATAGCAGTTGATAGTCATCATAGGTCCGTGGGCTGTTGTTGAGAGGAAGCTTACGCCAGATATTCCAGAAGCCATCGTAGTCCTTGGTCTGAAAACGCAAGACCATAAGATCTCGAGCCCGTTTGGGGTCGAAAGCTGGGTTAAGCCTATCAATCATGCGTGCGATTCGAGACATTGCGGCAGGGTCCGCGGCTCCTCCTGGGCTTGTGGGAATGGTAGCAGCGGTATAGAACCTGGTGAACATATCGAGAGTCATGGTATTCATTCCCCGGAGGGTGAGCTGCTCTACGACATGGAGAGCAAGCTCTCTGTCTGACTCTGGTAGCCATCCGGGCGATTTACCATCATCCGCTGGGCGCTCAGATAACAATGATGAAACAACATAGGAGCCTAGTTCATCAGGAATAGAGTACCCCGCTACGGTACAGCCCATAAAACTTCGGTGTAGGCTTTTCTTGTCGTATCCGCCATGCTGTCGAGATACCGCCACACACATTAGTTCCATCATTGCAAGGGCGATCTCCTCTGCAGAAGCCTCAGCCAGACTCTTGTTGAAAAGTTGGAGGAAAAGCGTCGAGCTACGGTCGTCCAAACCATTCCCTAGCTCACTCCGGGCCTTCTTGTCCGGTAGTTCTGAAAGATACTGAAAGAGAGATTGTGTTCGATGCGAGTCCGAGCGATGATCGCTATGAGGAGAGCCGTGGATGGGGTCTGCATCCTGGATGTTCCGAAGGCGACGACTGATATGTAATTGTCTTCTTTGTTCAAATGGACCGCTCGCGGACGACCTGGGGACATGTCGAAATTCAGCGTCAGAAGGTAGAGAATGAGCCGAATTGGAAGAACGAACCTCGTCAGGTGCGTTCGAGAGAGCCCCAGAATGCTTCTGCTTCTGTCGCTCAGCTCGATCTAAATTCGCCTGCCAAAGACCGTCCAAGTCCACCTCTGCTCGCTTTTCCTCCGTGAATATCTGCACCACGACCCGAGTCCCGCCGACCTGTGCGCCGAAGCCTTCAAATCCTCGAGCTTCCTGCTCTTCGACAGGACCTTTTTCCACAACGCCAGCATTCACACAGATCCAACCCGTCGTAATCCCATCATCCTTTTCATCAAACACCGTTCCGGTCCGACTGGCGATCCGCAGCCGTCGGGCCTTCCGACGGAGCTTGATTTTTAGCTCATTCCGTCCTAGTAACCCATCTGCATAAGGCGACAACTTGTAATTGCTTCTCAGCCACCGGCACAGACGATCCGCAGAGACATTTAGATGCTTTACACTGCGGGCAGTTCCGATTATCATGATCACGTTCGCCCCCAGCGCGGGCGGTGTTTCCAGGCCCCGGAGATCAAATAAGTTCAAATTGTCCAGTCCAATATCTTTGAATACATAATCTAGCAAAACAGGAAGGATCGTTGGAGGGTCGTCTGGGAGCTCCAGGATCTGTTCTTTCGAAGATATCTCTGGGGTTATCGGAGTGGCGGCTTCTCCCTGCAAGTACCATGGGATATGCTGTGCGGATTCGTCATTCTGGGGGGACGTCTGCTCTGCGTCCGTGGATGTTTCGTGCGATACAGATTGTGTAGAAGAAGGGTAATTAGATCGGAGATAAGTTGTGGAGGTCAGGGTTCGTCCATTGTTGGTGAATGCAAGAAAAGCCGGACGAGAAGCAGCATTGGAGACGGGTGGGAGGGCACGGAGAGCCTTCTGGCATTGCAGAGGCGCTCGTAATAATGCTCGATTCATCATTTTCCTAATTCGAAGAAAGACTGAGCCAGAAGCTAGACTTTGACCTGACGATCTTGAAGCTCTTCTGGGGATCTTTGCAGGTGACGTTTAACACGCAAACACGGCAAAAGCTGACTAATGATCATCAGCCAATCAACTTCATCCGTACATTTAGATCTCGAAGTCTTCAAGATACCTTTGGTAGGCATGATATAAATTCCTCTATTCACAGGAAAGGCACGTGGATAGATACATCAGGAAGGGAGTTGCTTTCGCCTATCGTAGTAGAAATAGTCTACCCGCCAACTGAGAAAGACTGAATCTCAAGATCCCATAAGATCCTCGCTAAGAACGATCTCGATATACAGAGGTACATATTCAATGCTGCTGCATACAGTGACAAGAAAAGATATAAACAAGTTAGAAAATCTTCCCCAACACCCTCTTCGTATCCTCCTCCAGGCCCCCCTGATCCATAATCCTATCGCGACCAAGCTTAATCTCGCTTTGCTTGAACAGCCTCCGCGCCCGAGTCCCATCCCCCCCTTTAACATCCTGTCCCTGCCCATTCCTCCTCCTCTTCTCCTCGTTCTTCCTCTGTATCCCATCCAGCATCTTACCCGTCTCATAACCCTGGACAAACACCCTCTCCTCCTTCCTCGCCCTCGAATCTTCAATCCTCCTCTTCGCCTCCCTCTCCGACTTCTCCCGCTGCACCTGCTCCATCAAATCCGCCCACTTGAACCCCCTTAGATACTTCATATTCCACACATCATCATGGTACCACCCGCCCTTCCGCCCACCGACAATCGACGCATTCAGCGTCTCCGCACAGATCTTCGCCGTCTTCTTCGACGCAAACTCCACCCATCCATCTGTGTACGTCTTGCGCTTATTCGACCGTCGTCGCGGCGCGGATGGAGCCCGTACAGATGGTGTCAGGAACACCTTCGTGATCGGGCTGAACCCGCGTGTCTCGAGGAGTGATTTCAGCGCGAACGGTTTCAGGTAAGGTGGTAACGAAGATAGATAGACAACGCCGGTTTTGTTTTTCTTCTTGCTCGCCTTTGTCGTGTCGATTGGTTTCTTGCGTTTTGGGTTGTCTTCTGTAGTCGTCACGTCGAGATATTGGTCGCCGGAGTCGTTCGCGGCGTCCCCGTCCTCTTCCATGTCTTCTTCATTCTCGTCTGGGTTCTGGCTTTCTTCGTCTTCTTCTTCATCTACCTCTTCGTCGTTAGAAGTCAACTTAGACTTCGTTTTCGGTACCTTCGCTTTCGATCGGCCAATTGAAAATTCTTCTTCATCTTCTTCCACATCGCTAACTTCCGATCCACCAGATTCGTCTTCCTCCTCAGGCCCATCTCTCACTTCCGCGCCCGTTTGTGTCCTCCTCCGCTTGACAGATCGGCCTTTGGTCTCTTCCGCGGCCTCGGAGTCGTATCCGCAGTCATTGTCTTCGTCGTCGCTCGTGACGATGTCGAGGAATTCGTTCCTCTTTCGGGTAGTCATGTTGAAGAACCAAGACAGGCTCTGTAATTAAATGCGGTTCCTTCGTTTGAGTGGGGATAGTCCGCTCGTAAGGAATCCGTTTGCTAATTTGTGGTGGTTGGGAGATGGTTCACGTTCGATCTTAAGACTGCCGGACAACTTTTTTTTGCCCGCAAAATGGCTCGTGCACAACGCGGCTCCAGCCAATCACATCGATTTACCTTGGCTACAGCATCAACTCCCACTCCTCCCACTCTAGCGGTTTTAAAACAGTCCCTCTTTAGAGAAATAGGTACTCCGTAGTTACGGCTTATATATACATGTGCTAGACTGCAAAATAAGATGCTGTTATCAATATCAAGAACTTTATATTCTATATAAACACTCATCTGCACGGCACGCCGTGCCACAATGCCAAGCTATGTACCCCCGTCATGCAAAGAATGGGTATGTAAAAGAGAAAATGTAAAGACACCCACCAGCAGACGCCCAATTGGAACAGAAACGTAGTGTGACCAAGAGTCAAAAAAAGGAAGGGAAAGATGAATAGAGAGGCCAACCGCCTATATTCCCAAGGACCACTTTAATCGTTCATACACAAAGAAACTAGTAGCGACCATGGGAATCACTTTCACATATCCAATTGTCAACCCCACCCAGAAGCCTCGGAATCCCTTCTCCAGCCAGATTTTCCGGGCTGTCTCGGATATTGTGAGTCTGCGGCCATCTCCCACCACGCCTCCGACCTGCATCCGTCGTCGGATGACTTCTAGTGGATAGGAGGATGTTTGGGATACCATCCCGGCAAGAGCACCCGAGAACAGCTCAGCGGCAGCCGTGAGCTGAGGTCTTCGGGAGCCGCCGCGGGTGTGTGACGTGGGCGAATCCGAGTGGGGGATAGTTGTGTATTGGGCGAGCGCGGGTGAGCGAAGCCAGTCGCCAACAGTATCGTGAGTGAGGAAGGACATGCCCGCATAGGGAAGCATTCCAAGAATCGTAGGGCCAAACCCGCGGTAAAAGTTGGCCAGTCCCGACCCAGGAGCCTTTCTAACTACGGCAGCGACCTCCTCAACCGCGACTTTCGTAGCCGAACCAGGACCGGTAGTGCTAGTAGATGCCGAGCTCGGTCGCTCCTTGTAGATCTGTTGGAATATATCGACCAACGATGAACGGGATGTCTTCTTCGTCTCAAAAGCTAATCGCACTCGGATCAGTTCTAGCGGATATGTGAAGAGCACGGATGTGATCCCCGCCATACTGCCGGAAATGAGTCTGCGGAACGGCGTCTCCTTGTCTCGGGATGGAATCACAACTGATCGGATTTGTTCGTAGGCGAGAAACTTAATGGCGGCATATGGGAAGATCCGAAGTAAGGTTGCCGAATGGCCTCGGAAAAGGCCCCGGGCGCCCTCATATCGCTTGATATCCCGAATCGCAGAAATGAGGCCGAACCAACTGCCGGTGTACTTGGCAAACTGCGGGTTTGAGGCCTGGAAAAGGATTTTGACTCGGTCAAGGGGCGCAACTACCGTTTTAGCCTATATAAATTTTCACTTGTCAGCATTTCAATCCCCCATTTCTCTTTCTTCTCTCAAGCCCTACAGCGGATCGCGGAACAACATACCGCACAACCTGCCAACCCTCCAGCCAGCCCACTTCTCAAGATATAGTCCACACTTCGCTTGCTTGCTGCCTGGCCACCATTCCGGTTGCTCTGCGTTGGTTGTGGTGTTGAGGGGCTCTCAACGGCGGTCGTGTGAGATGTGTTGTGTGTTGTCGGCCGTTGCGTCGGCTGCACGCCGGGTTCCATCTGTTGC
Source organism: Aspergillus conjunctus (assembly GCA_027569095.1). Taxonomy (NCBI): domain Eukaryota; kingdom Fungi; phylum Ascomycota; class Eurotiomycetes; order Eurotiales; family Aspergillaceae; genus Aspergillus; species Aspergillus conjunctus. The sequence continues at coordinate 362,251 of JAPDEL010000002.1, read as the reverse complement.
AATACGGATTGCGGGCGAGATTGAGAACCTGTTATGGTGTGATGCGGGTACAGAGATGATGAAGCGACAGGGGAGGAAGTGGGCTGCGCATGATCGGTAATAGCAGCAGACATGAGAACAGTCGAGCACGAGAGCTCGGTGGTGGTGAGAATCTGGGGGTGACCGATTACCGGATATTCTCGGCCATGGGTCTTCAGGAAGGGACAGTGAGCGAAATTTCCACGGCAGTCGATTCCCCTCTTTCAAATACAGTGGGATATTTTTCCAAACAAGCGTAATTCAACGCCGAAACAAGTCTAGATATCAATCTAAATGAAAGTAATCACCGGAGATCAATGTGAAAGGGGGAGAAAAGAAGAGAGGGACAACCGTCGTCATAGTAGTGGCGCTGACAGCCAGAACGGCGGGAACAATACGGCCCTGACATGCCGATACCCGCCCCTGCCAGCAGAAAGCCCTCGGCATACGGTCACATTACGCCTGATCATCCGAGTGGCGGCCGTTTTTTTTACTTGATTATTTGCGATTTTTTTCACTGGTGGATTGCGGTCAAGTGACCAAGCGAGGATCGCCGTGAGTAAGCAGAGACCTTGTATGATTGGAAAAATGATGCAGCGGACATGCAAAAAGGCTGTATGTATGTACATCGATGTGGTGTCTAACACTTTGCTCCTCCTTTCAATCCCCCCCCCACCCCGCTTCTCTAATGCAAAACTCGAGCCAGGTTGGTATATACTATATAACCGAATCCGAGAATTTCATGGTCGCGTCTGTCGTGTAGTTGAATGAGAAAAAAAAACCGCCCACCTTTTGTGCTATTGCTAAGCGCTCTCAAAGGTGCCAGCCAGTCCCCGTACCAACGCCAATTGGGTCAAGATGGATAATGCAAGAAAATATTAAGATAAGAAAAACAAATCTAAAAATGATAGCGAGTGCCCTGTCGGGTGAGCGGTTTGCCCTGCCGGTTGGTGACCTTGATCTCCTTTGGCTCGTCGGTGACTCTCTTCGCCCGTTTAATCGGCCGAGATGCATCCAGATGTAGATGTCCATTGTCTGCAAGCCCTGTGGTATTGCGCCAGTCCAGGCAGCGGTGTTTGTTATCGGCCACATAGGTCTTGTTCCGGGTCGTCACCCGCTTGGTTGGCATATCCTCCGATTCGGCTCTGTCGACAGTACGTTCCAGATACTCCAGACGAGCACGCATATATTTGGCAATGTGGTCCCGCTGTAGCAGCAACTCCTTCCGCAACCTTGTCTCGCGCTCACCCCGCGAGTCGAGCCAGTCGAGAAGTTTTTCCAGGGCCTCTGGGTCATCGTAGTAACCCCATTCGTCTGCTCGTGCGAGTCTGGTAGACCCTTCCTCATGCTTTTTGCGCTCTGCTGGGGTTGTATGGAACTCCTTCTGATATTGCTTCTTCTGGTCGTCGGTAACATCGATGAAACCCAGCCGTTCCATATCATCCGGCCCTTGAACCCACAAACGTCCATTCGCATACTGAGCTTCCGCGGTTGAGCTGTTAGGCATTCCCCCGTAAGGCATCGCATTCCGCTCAAACCACCAGTACCTGTTGCAGAAACGATCTTTTCCAAGGCACCTGGTTCGCGGGCAATCGGCTTCCCGGAGGTCATTGTCGACTACATTAATCTTGTCTTCGAACTTCTTGACTGCAGCTTTCTGGTCCTCGATCTTCTTCAATACCCGTTGGTATTGCTTCGAGCCTTTGGGTTGTTTAGCAAGCTGCTCTTTTCTTTCGCGCTCTTCTTCTTGTTTTCGCTTGCGTTCTATTGCCCTATCGAGTCCGCCACGCAGCGACCTTTGGGGCTTTTCGTCGGCTTCCGAATCCACTTGATCGGTGTCGACCCCTGACATCTTTGAATCTTCCAAGTCAATCTCCGGTACAGGGGTTGGTTCTTTTGATTTCTCGGTTTCAGGTTGAAGAGCTTTGCGTTCCTGGTGTAACCGACGGAGCTCCTCCAGCCTAGGGTGCAAAACTCTTAGCCACATGAGAAAATGTTGGGGAAACAGAGGGAATACTTACGCAACTTTGCGTGCTTTCTGATACTCAATCTTCTCTTTGCGGAACTCGGTCATCTGGTTACTGCACTCTTCTAAATAATTCCGGATAGCCTTTGTCTCCAAGCTTAGCATACAGATGATCTGAAGAGCCTGAATACGGAGATTGACATCTAGACCGGCGTACTGCATTTGGGCCGTTTCCTGAGTGGGCTCTTCATCCAGTGGTGCAAGCTGCGTCAGGATTTTGTTGCAGATTGTCTCCATCCGTGGGCGAAGTGACAGCTGATGTAAAAGCCCAATCATGACCAACTCCCACCCGCCGTTGCGGAAGTCTCGCTTGCGTAGACGATCAATCCAACCATATTCCGTGAACATCTCAGCAGCTCGGTGGATTCTGACTTCGACCGGAGGAGCCTGGCCATTGGCTTGCGCTTTTAGATCTTCCGCTTCCTTTTTCGCTAGGCTACCTCGGGTGGTCATTCTGGTCACAACCGGCTCTGGAGTTTGCTCATCCTCGTCATCTTCCTCCTCTTCATCCTCCTCAGAGTCTTCTGAATCCTCCGTGGGGAGCTCTGGTAGAGAAATTTGGAGTGCGCCATCGTCCTTCTCCGCATTGACCAGTTTTTTCAAAACGGCACAGTGGATCTCTACAAAAAGCTCGCAGTCCACTTCGTCAGATGAAAACCTCATAGCCTGAAAGAAATCGTCAAATGTGAAGGAATCAAGCTGAAAGACTTCACAGTACACATTGAGGGTATTCCATGTCTCGAGGAGCGGGCCGACTGATTGCATTTCAATGTCATCCGGTAATAGATCCTCATCGTTGGGGTCATCCGTCTCATTAGCCTTCAGAAATTTGAGTGGCGGACGCTGTTTCTTCTTTTCGCGGTCTGGAGGGATTTGAAGGTCTTCAATGGGATATTTGATCGGCGGAGGTGTCGGCGGCTTCGGAGGCTCGACCTTGATGAGGACTGTTGGGGCAGCCAAAGATTTCCTCTCGTTATACTCCTGAGGTTTCGCAGGACGCGAAGATCCATTGGTGGGCTTGCTTCCGACTACAAAACCAGGATTGCCATTGAGAGAGCGTTGGTATTCCAGGAATTGCGCTTCCTTTGACCGTGCCAAATCTTGTTGGGATAGTTTCGACTTCTGGCCCTTGACTGCAGGCTTCAGTTCAGGCAGTTGTTGCGACGCGAAAAATCCGAAGAATCCTTCTTGATCCGCTTTCTTTTGTGCCTTCTTCTCGGCCACCTTAGCTCCATATTGTAGGTGTTTCGGCACCTCGGTCGATATCCGGTATTCTTCCGCAATCGAGGGTTTAACGAGCCAAGGCGCGCCATTCCAGGATTCCCTTGTGACGTTATTCTTGATGAAGGCACGAAGCATCTGCTTCGTGAATGTTTTGCGATCACGCGTAATGTGCTCCTGGTCCAAGAGGGCTTCTTCGTTCGGGCGATCCAAAACTTTCACCAAATACGTCGCATGGGCGGGCGATTTAACAGTTCCATCGGGGTTCAGCTGTTCTGGAAAGTTGGCCTTGTCTCTGATCATTCCGTGCAGACGCGTATTATCATCGAGTAAAATTAGCACGGGCTCGCCGGGGTAAAAATCCTGCTTAAATTCCTGTGGCTTGGTTAGCTACATGCGAGCAGCAGCTACATGTGCTGTCCTCTCTCCACTTACTTCAAAAATCTCATCCACTATTCAATGCGGGTTAGTTCAGGTTCAGGCTAGGAACAAGGCACGAAAAAGCTTTAAGTGTACACACCGAGACTATCGACCCGCGATACCGTGGAGAATTGTGTCCTGCGCAAAATGGGTTCCTTCAAGGCATCGGGGAAGGTGTTGTTGACCTCGCGCGACTCTTCCATCTAGAACAAAAAGTTTCCGTTAGGTTGAGAACAGTGGCAGGTTAATCACGATCGTATTGCGTACTTCACTTCTGTGGGCTTCAAAAAAGGTCAATCCCGAATGACCCGTAATTTCGCAGATGAATCGCTTCTGCTTGTAAAAGTCCATCCGCTGAAGATAAGATTCATAATTCGTAAAGACCTCGTTGGTCTCCGGGATAACCCAGACCTATAGAAACCGACGTCAGTTTTTCCCTCCCCTTCATCATCGCGGTGAATATTACGTGCCTCGGAGCTGTCATCTTCGATAACCGGCCGTGGAAGGTACTGCACGGGTTTTCGTTTGAATAGCACCTGGAGAATATTGTGAGCCTCTGCGGGGAAGTCTTGTTGCTCAGGCGCGTTCCGCATATCCAACAAACACTCCGGGGAAGGCTTTCCCACACACCATTGTACTCTAACGCACGAAGGACACGCGCCGGACTACCATAAGTTTCCGGTGGTGGTTCTAGATACCGGCAGGTGGAATCTAGGAGGATAGAAAAATCTGAATCAGCGAGGAGCGCAAACATAAACAAGTAGCAAGGCGAGACAAGGAAGGTAACGAGTGAGACAAAGAATCATAGGCAAAGAGAAGATGTGTAGCAGGTATTGGTAGGTAGCAGGCGAAGGTGTCCAAGGTGGCGGGCACCAAGCTCAGTGGATCAAAGTCGTTGCGGAGCAACTATAGCCTCGCTGCGTGATTTCACCGGGAAGGATGATGTCCGCCAAATACAAGCAGGATTATTTCGAGAGCTCGAATAAAAGACTTACTCGGTTAAACGCGTCTCCAATCACGCCGCAAATGAGTGCGCGGCAGAAGGGCCACCACGACACGAGAAGATGACGGGTAAGCAACGTTAGCTGGAGAAAACGGCCGGCGAGTGGAGGTGGAGGGGCCTGGTGTCCAAAAAAGGCAGCACAGGGTCAAGAGAGTGGGCAGCAGGGGTGGTGGTGAGGGAATGCGCGCGGAGGCAGGTGTCGAGATTGAAGGAAGAGGAAAGGGAAGAAGGTGGAGAGAAGGCAGCGCAGAGCTAGTGGAGTGGAGGCCGGTATAATAATAAGAAAGAGGAAGAAGAATGGGAGGAGGAAAGGAGAAGCGGTCGCCGCAGCCAAAAAAGCGACGGCAGAACCGGGACGGAGCCATGAATGAGGATCATTGCGGCAAGTGGTGGGAGAAGGAGGGCCGCCGAGGCACGGCGGACGGTGATTGGGCCAGAGGAGGAGAACTGCACGGACAAGACAACTTGAAGACGTCGGGCGGACTTGACTGGTGGCCACGGAATTGCACGTCTCGCTCCACCGCTGAGTCGCTGCCGCTATCCTCTTTCGGGCGTGGATCACGGATCTGGCTGTCCTGCCTCGACCCTCCCAACTCCCTCTGCTCTCCATCCGCTTTGTCGCGCCTTTCCTGCGACAGTTTTCCCTCCAACTATGCCTCTTTTTGCACTCATTCTGTTCCGTATTTTCGGTAAATTCTTCTCGTAACTGTTTGATTTTGCTGGGCCTCAATCTGATTGCAATTTCGCAGCAAAATCTACCCCAGCGCTCTCCCCGTCGCCGGAGTCCATTGTACTGGGGTCGACAAAGGGCGATAACAACCACCAAAGCCCACCACCACGCGTCAATCTACCCTTGTTGGATTTCCATTATTGGTTTCTTCTAATAGATTCTTTGATTTCTAGTCTTTGTAGCTCCAGCAACAGCTCAATCCCCTGTCGTTTTCTTTTCAGCCGTCTGTAGCTCGATAGGCTGTACAGCCACATACTTCTTTATATCTCTATTTCAGGCCATAGTCTTACTATCTGCTTTCACTATTTCTTTTTTTCTCTTTCAGACCGGCTGTTAGTACTAGCCTTGTTAGCTTACAGACCTTCAATATTCTAGCCGAATTGGAAGAAAACCTCAAGACATCATCCCCACAAGTACGGAGTTCAAATGGTCATGTTACGGATCTTATATTCAGAGCTCCACTCACAAGCCTTGAAGACTATAGAAAACTATAAACGAAACAAAACAATGCCATATTGAACATAAATCTTTGTGTCTCGCATATGTCTCTAATGCCTTGAAATATAGAATCAAGCTCTCTGTCCACTGAGAGAAGATCTAGACTTGATTTCTACTTCTTGCTCCCTCAAGAAGAAGCTCTATTCCTCTAACAGTATCTACACGGGCCATATTCATGGTTCTATGCTTCTTAGTAATGGCCCCCATTAACATATTGAAATTTCCAGCCTCTCAAAGCCTGTAAAGCTTATCAAGATAACCATCCACAGACTAGACAATTAAACTTAATACTTCACAAGGAAAAACCAAACTGAGAAGAAACCAATACCTGTCTAAATTCATACGAGAAGAAAGCAATATGTGAATAAAGAGATGCAGGGAACCATCATTGTCCCCATGATGAATGAAACCCAATCAACACCCCAAACAACAAAGAAACATTCCGTACAAAGCACAACCACTTCCAAAGGTATAAAGAAAAATACGTTGATTCCACTTTAGATAAATATCATTCCCTTAGTCTGTATATACGAAAAGATATACTCTTTTCCAAATTACAGGTGTTCGCTCAAGGGATTTCCATCCTCGGGCTCAGACGAATACAGACGTTGCAATATCATTTACTTTTAGCATTACAACAAGTATCCCGGATAAATTCATACACATGTAAAGAATACTCCTGATGAGCACCAAAAATAGACAAACCCATAAATGAGAACCAGGCCTACGAAGAAATAATGCAGAGAAAAAAAAAAGATAAAAAAAAAAAAACTGGCAGGTTGGTGCGTGCCCATTACCCCAATGTCACAAAATATACTCCGCACGGTCACACTGTAGAAACCAGACGGGAGCTGAACAGAGTGCAGGAAAGCTATTTTTAAACTTTCTTCTTGTACCCCAGATACACAGCTTAGACAGCTCCCCAAAAATAGGATTCTGAGTTGTTCCCTGGAATAAGTTGTGCTTTTTTGGATGATTTGAATCCGTTGAACACTTTTAATTACGAGGATCATGTACCCCGGCGAGTGTGCTGCGATTCGTTGAGGTCGTCAGTAGTGGAATCGATCAATATTTTAGAGTGGGGTCTAGCCAGTTTGGGAATAGAGGTGTTCAAATACTGATAAACTTTGCAAATCAAGTGGGTCCATCTCCGGAGCACGTGGATTAAACAAACAGGGCAAACTGGTAGGTAGATGATTACATCATTGGAGCTGCAGGTTGGTTGGGGGCAGTGGAAAATGAATTGTACATTTTTCAACATTACGTTATCTATCTGTGTCTAGAAACCCTACGCCGTGAAGTAGACCACCATAAATCCGACCCAACTACCGACTACTCCTAGAGCGGAATAGCTGCTTGTGAACATCAAGGGCAGGAACTGATATTGCTCGAGACCGAAGATGAGCTGGTGAAGCAGAGAGCAGTACACGATCAGTGGGATCGAGATGGTCAAATAGAGGAACGAAAAGCGATCGACGAGGAAGAAGCGTGGTCGCTCGGGAACGGGGGCGATCTGGTCGAACACGTAAAGGAATAGGATCAGCCACAGGAGAGTGTAGACGGTCTTGATGGGAAATTCTGCTGCGTTGAAAAGTAGCGGGAAAAGTGAAACGTGACCCGCCACAGCAAGAGGCCGGAATGCGCTGAAGTAACGTCGATCCTTGAGGGCGATCAGACTGAACGGAATGATGATCAGGAGAACCGCTTTCTCATGGACATGCCAGCCGAACAGGAAGGATGCGTATCCACAGAGGGTGAGAGCACCGATAAAAGTTTCCGGGTTAGGACAGCGCCACAGCTTGATCAACGGCAGCTATATCGAGTTAAAATCTGATTTGAGAAGGGGATGAACGAAGGCAACATACCAATTGGAACAGAAGAGTGAGGGCAAATGTATACTCCTTGGACACTTCTGGGAGAATAGCAAAAGATGTATCACCAACAAGGCCACGAGTGACGCTGGTCAGAGCCTCCTGGTTAACAGGGAGACCTAGCCTCGGAGCAACTGAAGGAATGTTAACTAAACTTGAGCGCAACGAAAGCTTCATGTGCGTTGATTTGACGTACGTGGAATCAAGAGACGGTCGGCAAAAGAGTACATGGCCCATACATTCGGCGCCCAGTATGCGTGACACAAACCACGTGAAAATGGGAATAGTCTGTCTTTCATTTGAAGAAGCTGGCCCCAGGAGGCGAAGGGTCCGAATGCCAGGCCGAATACAGTGATGATACTCACCCCGAGTTTGAAAGTATTGACAAAGTTCGGCCGAAAAACGGATTTTGGGTCAAGGCAGTAGGCTCGTAGCAAGTAGACGAAATAGGCGAGAGATAGGTAGAGGTAAATATGCTTCAGACATAAGAGGATGGCAAAGGCAATCCCGCTATAGAGAAGAGTCGACTGCTTTCGGGCCCAAACAATTGACAGGATCAGGATTCCATAGAGAAAGCCATTGTACTGGAAGTGGATATGATCGATGATCAGCAGTCCAGGTGAAAGGAAAACAGACAGGCTCGCAGCATGGGCAAGGTGTTTATTGGCTAGAGAAACGGACTTGATATAGCTATCCACGAGGTGGTCAGCGGCTCTGGTGTCTTGAGGGGGGCACTGTCTAGGAACCAACATACCGGGTCAAGGCGTAGAGAAGAACAAGTTCCGTAAAGATCACAGTTGCCCGTTGAAAATAAATTGTCTGCCAGGAATCGTGATTAAGATTCTGGACGTCTAGCATGGCGGGGTCGGCATATTTCGCGAGTTGGGATAGCAGCCACTCAAAGGCAGCGAAGAACGGAGGGTAATCCAGGGTCCATTCTGAAGTTTTCTGGTTGGAAGACGAGTATGATTAGTGTCAATGGGCGACGACGGGGAGCGCGGAAGGCAGGTAAGTGGCTTGGTAAAGTACCTCGTAGTACCACTCCTTGACTGGCAAAGAATGCGTGATCGCTAACCAATTCCGATGAACCTCAAAGTCGGTAGATTTGCTATTTTCGGGCAAACAAAGTCAGCATTGATTCTTATAAAATTATCGAGTATGAGCGTCGGGTAACTGAAACGGTTCTTCCCCGCATTTCCCAACTCTTTGGTTTTTTTGGTATCGAACTGGGGAGTAATGAACGTACTAAGCGGGGAAGAGGAGAATTTTGAACGCGGTTGCGACAATGGCGCATTGCGTCAGAGAAGGGTATAGGTCAGCCATTGTAGATGCTTGGTGAGCATCACGGACGCGGTATCAACGATCGAGGTACATCCGGGAGGTCTCCACGACGAACGGGATTCTTCTTTCAAGAGGGATGAAGCTATTCCGGATCGATGGCCGATCCGGGGAAGACGCGTGCACGTGACCACGCATCTGGACCAACCGCAAGAGGCCAGTGTGTCCTCCGTCAATCAGATCGCGCGTCCCAAGCTGTGCCTGGTTGACCTGAACCTGAACCTGAACCTGAGCTGATCTCTCTCCCCCAATGGACTTCGCTTCTGACGTGGGTGTTCGCCATTCTGTCGTTCTCTCTGCTCTGGACGTCCGCCACTCCATCGACTTCTCCCCTGCCATCGTCTCCATTGCACGAGAGATCCGTCTCTGTGTGATCGCCATTGTGGTTGGGTGGACGACCACTCGTGTTGTCTCTGCCTTGCTGCATCCCAAAGCTCCGTCTGAGTCTGACTCGTGACTGGATTCCCTATAGACCTTTGGCACTGGTGTGGTTCACAAAAGTTTTACTTTTGATTTAATTTCCGAAAAGTCGCTGGTTTTTCCATTGGATACCCTCCTTTTTTCTTTCTTCCTTTCTCTTTTCTTACTTCACCTCTTGCTCTTGTTTCTCTTTACACAAGCGTAGCCTCCACCTGTATAGTCATAATGAAGCTCCCAACTTCCGTTCTCCTCTTCTCGGCTGTTGCTACGGCACAGTCAGTGATTGAAGGCTCAAGCTTTGGTCATGGGCAAATGTAATGACCATACCGGATACCCTTCCTCATCTTCAGACTTTCCACTTTTGAAGGTATACTGGTATCTAACATTCCATCCAGGGTATCTCCTAACCGAGAAGGCATTCCCGGATGGGATATTGGAGGAGAAGGTCATTTCCCCCAAATTGTATGTCCCGAGATCTCCAGGTGATCAAAATGATATAAATGCTGACTCCAGGGTAGCTTTCCAATAAGCTTATTATCACACCCATATATCCGGGAAATACAAGAGGATATGCTTGGGCACAAACGCCGTGAGTTTATATTTCTCTCTCTCTTAGCCATCCTGCTTCTCAATTCGACCAAGCTGATACTAACTTGATGTAGATTGTCGGAGTCAGAATGGACATCAGAACTCCACTTCCGGGCCACTGGGGTTGAGAGGGGAGGAGGCAACCTCCAGCTTTGGTATGCGAAAGATGGGAAGGGCAAGGTCGGCTCTGCTAGCATCTACACTGTTGGCCCATTCGACGGTTTTGCCCTTGTTGTCGACACCCATAGCGGAAGAGTAGGTGAATCCAAACCCTTCAACTGCATTCGCGACTAATTCTTTCCTAGGGTGGAACCATTAGAGGTTTCCTCAACGATGGCACGACAGATTATAAGAGCCATAGAAGCGTCGACAGCTTGGCCTTTGGTCACTGTGATTACTCTTACCGCAATCTGGGCCGGCCCTCCATCGTTCGCGTCAAGCACACCAACAGCATCTTTGAAGTTACCGTCGATGACAAGCCATGCTTCTCAACGGACAAGGTCCGTAGCATTCTGCCCTTGATCGCGCCGCACATCCCTCTAACGAATAGCAGGTCTCTCTTCCCGCCGGTAATACCATCGGTATAACTGCTGCAACCCCCGAGACCCCCGACTCCTTTGAGATCTTCAAGATCGTGACATCCTCTGCCGCATCTAGTACCCAGAGAGTGCCCCCAGTACCGCGACAGCAAAACACCAACCAACAGCCTATTCAGCCGCAAGTTGGCCACCCACAGCAAGGACAAGCGCAGGGACAACAGTCCTCCAACATCGACGCCCAATTCGTGGATCTGGGAAGCCGCATCCAACTCATCAACCACGCCACCAACAATATCATCCGCGAGCTTGGCAACCAGGGCATGAAGATCGATAATAAGCAACAGGAACTTCTCCAGAAATTAGCCACCAAGGACCAGTTGATCGGTTTCGAGGCTCGACTCCAGAGAATCGAGCAGGTAATGCTAGCTATCCAGCGCGATCTGGAAGGCAAGGATTATCGTGGCCAATTTAGCCAGTTGCAGGAGACCCTCAGATCCTCTCACCTAAGCATGACCGAAAACCTCCTCGGTGGTAAGCCCTCGGCCCCTCTCCCCATTCCTCCCAATTGATTGTCTTTCTTCTTTGAGCAAAATTGGATTCTAACTTACCTCCGAACCAGTTATCTCCTCCTCAACCCCTCGCATGGGCTTCTTCCTCTTCCTCGTCATCGCCTTCCAAGTCATCCTAGCCGGCTCCTATATTGTCTACAAGCGCCGCCGTGCAAACATGCCCAAGAAATTCCTCTGAAAATCCACCTCCCAGCAGAACCGACATGAATTAACGGAAGACATGAAATTCTTTTCTAGTTTCTCTCTTTTGATCTATCATATTTCCGTGTGAAAATCTTATTTCCGTATCTTTTGTTTATCCTCCAAAGGTTATTTCGTTCGGGCACCTTTTTGTTTGTTGGCTTTATTCTTCCTGCTTCTGTCGGATCACGTTATGCGCTCCTGTATATTTATCTAGATCAGAGTTGATGCTTTTTATCTCTTGGTTTTACTTTTCTAACGCCATTTCGCTCTCCTTCGGAGGTATAGGTGAGGTCATTCCAGGACTCTATTAGATGTACTCCATATGTGCGAAAGATACTAAATTTGGGGTTTGTGTCCATTCATTCATGACTCGACTAAACGAAGTATCGAAAGGACAGGAAAAGAGGAGCGTAAATGAAAAGAGACAATCTAAGAAGAATATCTATCGTACATTCAAATAAATGCAAGTCATTCCATAATCTCCCCCCATTTACCTAACGGGATCTCCGGTTCCTGGGATGTAAAACAATTTCGTTCCCTTTACTTTCCGTATTCCCGAGGCAGATCCGCGAGGCCCCGCGTCCCGAAAAAAGGCAGGACTGCGTTCTGTCGTTCAGTTGACTGGAGAGTGTTCAATGAGACGACTCAGAGTATTGATCCGTTCACTAATCTAGCTCCACTGCTAGCGAGTAGGACACAACTCGAACGAGGGGGGAAATAACGGAAGGTACAGAATCAAGGAGAATAAGGAAAATAGTTAAATAAAAGCAGTAGGGTGCATGAATGGACGAGGCGAAAGAAAGGTAGCGTTAGAAAAGAAAAAAGCCTTCACAACTGATTCCCATGCAACAATCGACACGCTCGAAAAATGCCCCAGGCCATGCTCTTTATGCGCCAAATAACATTAAAGCCGAAAATAAACAAGGAGAATAACAGGACCCTCAGCAACCATTCATCGTAAGCCGAACCAGGTCTAAAAACATTAGGAAGTTGAGGGAATATTAGAGGAAGCGAAAAGAGGCGGGGAAGAGCACAGCTCATATACCACCAGAGTAGACGTCAATATTATGGATAGCTGCTGCGGAGCGACAAGAACCAGGGCTACAAGGAGTGCAGCGCTGGCGGGGAGGGTCAACCGGGCACTAGGCAGCCACCATCGCATCCTGAATGACGACAATGTGGCCGTGGCGGTGAAGTATATTTCAAACTGAGTAGTTTTATTTTCTCTTTGTGTTTTCAGGACGATTCGGCGGGTTGGTCAGTCGATGCAGTAGGCTGGGCATCCGGTGGGGATTGGGAGCACATAGACCGGCCATCCAACGCCTTGATGCGCTGCTCGATGAGGTCTTGAAGTGTACGCAGGGACGCAATCTCGGTTTCGGCTGATGGGAGATTCTTAGGAGCGTTTGCCCTCAACTGATCGATCAACAGGCTAATTCGACCGTCTTCAGCCTTCGAAGGGGTTTGATGGCTCCGGGCGAACTCGATCAGGTTCGCGGCAGCTTCTCGCTCCGCAAAAGTCCGCGAATTTAGTACTGCAGTGGTTGTATCTTCCTCTTCAACAGCATGTGTCTGGGATGAGTAGAATGAGTGCGCTTTCGACAGAAGTTCGTCGAGCTTTGTCGCGGCATAATCGAAATATTTCTCGGCTGCAGCTTTCTTGATCGCTACGTTTTCGTTCTCCCTATTGGAATGGTCAGATAAAGTTTTATGCAGCCAACGGTCAGCCAACAAACCTTTTAACGCGTTCAACAAAATTGAGTTTGATGCCCTTTTCTGAAACGCGATACATGATTCCTTCCTCCTCTTGCTCCTCTATTCTCTCGCTTTCCTCTTCATCGAGAAGTACATCGATGTCCACTAGACGAGAGTGCTTCGGACGGCGAATGCGCTTCTCTATGTCATAGCCTTCTTCATCTTGGATGACGTAGCGCAGATCATGCCAGACATGGTTAGGACACATCCAATTATGATGCACACGATCACTACCACCTCGCTGGGTAGGTGGGTTGGCGAGGGGCGGATCGAGGCAGTCCAAATGAAAAGCACAGGGACAGTAATCGCACTGGATAATGGGCCGGCGGCCATTACTAGTGCGTCCACATCGAAAACAGAAAATGAGATTCCCCTTTGAATCCACCGTTCGTAATAGAAAGGGGTCATCGTAACGGCCGGTGCGGTTACCTCGTCCAGCACGAGGGTTTATCCTCTGGAGTGGTGCGACCTCTTCATACTTTCCATCTTCGCCAGTGCGCACTCCACCGAAGAATTCCCGGATGCGAGCTGGCAGCGTGAAATCTTTTTGAAGAGCCCTATCAACTGCACCAAGGAGGTGGCCTATGGGTTTGGATATTGAGCATTTGGGGCAGAACCAGTCTCCCTCTGGAGGTTTGGCGGGATCCAACGGTGGATTGAGGCAAGAAAAATGGAACGAGTTCACGCAACCATCGCAACACAACAGTTGGCCGCTGCCATTGCAATTTCGGCAAAAGTCATTATTCTCAAAATGGTCCGAGTCACTGCTTTTTGTCAGCGAGTTGAAATTGCACAATCGCTAAAGAGAGAAGGGAGGGGGGGGGTTGGAAGGAAAAAGGAAAAAGAAAAATGCATACGTGAGGGATGGTGTCAAACGCCTATTATCTTCAGCGTCGCTACTAGCCAAACTCTCCGATCGTTCTCTGCTAGCTTTGGTAGCTCCATCTAGGGCAGGAAAAGATCCACTCGCCGTGACTGGCCCGGGGGAGGAGAGATTTGAGGGAGGGTTGGACGCCAACGAGGAGCGAATCCTACTCTCAAATACGGAAGCCTTCGGTAGAGACCTCCGCGGCCTGGTGCGTTTGGCCTGTGCAACTTGTGTGGAGGGTTCAGGGTCTTCCATCATCTGCTTCTGCTTAAGACCTGGATCGCTTAGGCTGACTTTGTCATTAGTCTTATGTGCAGCAACCTTGGATTGTTTTCCCTTTCGCGAACGGGAGTTTGATGTCCCTGGGGCAATTCCTGGGGCAAAGGTTTCAACATCGAGGGATTTAGCGGAAGACAATGAGGAATCGCTGCTGGCCGAACGAGTGCGCACAATAATTGGTAGGACCACGGGTTCCTTCCCTGGGCTCTGTTCGGACCGCACCTCCCTCCATGCACTTCGCATCACGGTTTGAAAAGCAGACTTTTCTCGAGGCCCGGGATTTTCCTGGCAAATACTATCTATGATGGACAGCGCGAAGGAGTCGTTGGCGCACTTTTCCCATAAGCGAACCAACCCACGGATAACCGCACGATTATCAGTCTCTGAAGCTAAACGAAGGGCCTTCTCCACGGCGGTCTTGAGCTTTTCTACATCAACATCCGAGGAGTTAGGGAGAGGAAGCACCGCAAATGCAGCCAAGAGATCTTCTTCCACCCCGGTCTTTGGTAGAGCAGGCTCAGGGATCGGCTCCTCCGCGGGTGTCAAGGGCGTTTGAGCCTTGTCAGCCTTCATCTCTCCATTCGGAGCGTTCTGGGGATCTTTCTTTGCAAGGATATTTGGAGTACTTGGTTTTGATGGCACCAATCCTGCCTTGCGTAAATCTGCAGCGGACGGCATCGTCCCTAGGGGGCGCATTGTTGCTAAAACTGGGTTTCTGTCGCTTGACACACCTGACCAGGGAGTGTCTGCATAGCTTGGAGCCGGCACTCTCACCGGTGGTTCAATCCATGTTGTATCATGCCTTGACGGCTGCGATCCATCAATGTTATCCACTCCCCCCGTTCTAGGTTCTGGGCTATCGGCGTGTAGCTCCAAAGGATCAGTTGCTACACGGGAACTCCTTCCTGTTCGCCGCTGCTTTCGGGGTCGCGTAGATTCCGTAAAAGAAAATGACATGCTTGTCGTAGTTGGCGCACCGAGGGGAGTTGAAGGCCGCGAATTGTTCGGCGCATGGGACGACGAACGAAGGTTCCGAGCCATTGTCGCCGAGGAAGGGCACGACAGGCGCAACGCCTGTACCGTATAACGTTAGTCTGTAACGCCTCGAGAGAAGGAGCCTTATGATTATTCGAATCAAAAGCACAAAAATTACTTACTGATTAATGAATTCCGAGGCAATCAGCAACCGTGCCCGGCGTGGCTGGTTGGAATCGTGGCCAACCCGCGCGGTTGAAGGAAGAAAGATTGCTGAGTTGAGAAGACGGGAGTTTTCGAGGACCAAGCCCCAATCACGTCTCCTAAGGGGTTCGCCACGGAGGCTGTCACAACCACAACCACAACACCTCACCACTTGAATGAGAGAATTCGAATGTTAGTTCTCTTTTAATCTCTTGAAATTTCCGGTATAGTTTGCATCATTTAGATCCTTTTTATCAAGATTGCGTGTTCTTACCTGATACGCCTTTGCCGCACCGCCGAAGGGAGGCAAAAGTGACAGCAAGAATGTGATGGAAGGCTGTCTGAGGTTGAATGTAAAGTGCAACCACAAGAAAGTGGCAATATCTGTAGCAATCCTGTGGAAATGGATCTAGCTAGTTCAATAAGCCAGAACCTACTACGTGGGTTAGTAGGGTCGTCGAGACGCTTCTCATATCAAGTCCGACGGCAGAGTTTGAGGGAAGGCTTGGAAAGGGAGAACAAGAAAGAGGAATGAAAAGCAAGTACAGACATGCATCCGGAGCAGAGAACAAGTTTGAAATGCTTCGCGGCCTTTATGGGCGATAAATACTGGGTGTTTGTACACGTGCGACACAAGTGCTCAAAGCAGCGAATTGCTATGACCATCAGGAAAACTCACCAGAGCAAGCCAATAGGTTAAGAGCCTTTGGGAGTATTGGGCCTTGATGGGAAGAGACAGCCTTGGTTGTTCTTTGATATCGGGAGGCCGAGCGAGGCTGATGGCGAAGTAATATCTCCACGAGAGGCCGTAGAGGTTCAAAATCTAGGTCAAGGATATCGAGAGTTCCCTTGAGAACAACAGAGGCTTCCTTTCCTCTTTAGATAGAAGTAGGTCAAGCCAGAGGAGTAATGCAGAGAAGCAGGGGAGGTGAAAGGGTGCAGGTGGGGCGAAGAAAGAAAGAGAGAGTAATGGAGAGAGGAGTGTAAGACGGGGACGTGTTCTCAAGTAAGCCAGCGGACTTCCACTGATGGGAAATTTCCGCAATGTGTTACTGATGAGTCCTCTCAGAGAATGCAGGAGATGCGACAAGCGAATGTGCAGGGTGGCGGTAATATCAGGCAGACAAAGATCCCAAGGGGTTGGCGAATCTGGGACAAAGTCGAGCTGATGCACCTCGTGGCTCTCACAGAGAAGGGGAAAGCCTAAGTTCGCGTAGAATCTCGCTCCAGAATAGTTGAATACAGCGGTATATACCTGCTGCTAGTGGAATCAAATCTTAGGTGGGAGTTGATGGTGGGCAAAAACCAGGCGCTGTTACTTTTTGCAAGATGGACCACTCAGGTGATGTTCCACGCTGAGGCAGGTGACGGCAAGCAAGAGAACAGGAATTCTCTGGCGTGAATGGGATAGAAGTATCCCAATCAGATCTTTGAATAAACTGGTAAGATAGGCCTAGGATGGGCGCTCCTCTGTCGAGGGATGGAAAGGAGACAGTGAGGGAGGAAGAAGTGATGCGCAGGAGGCAGAGACTGTTGGCCCACTTGGAAGGCCACACTCGTCCTCGGCGACGAATAACACAACACGCCCAAGCAACAGCTCAAGAGGGGATTTCTTGATGGAAGCAGTGAATACGGTTCTCTTGAAGATGAGAGGTCTTCCATCTCTTCGATCGTAGTTACCTAATTTCTTACACACCAGGTGTTCTCATCCGTCCAGCAAGAACCTTCGAGACACCGGATATCCCGGCCCCAAGGAGCAGTACGCACAATTAATTATTGCTTATCATCAAATACTAGGTGATCTGGGGAATTCTACGGCGAAGGGAATGGCCTCCAGCTCGATAGGGGCAAAGGTGGCGAAGGTCGTGGAAGGCCTTCATCGATTACATCCAGATCAAGCAACTCCAGCAAAGAACCCTTGAAGACATACTTCCTGTACAGATCTCTGCTTGAGGAATAGTGAGTGTCACTGGGAGATTGAAGCCGACTCAGCGTGGTAGTCTGGGGGTCAAAGGAGAAGAGTCAGATCCTCCTACCCAGCGGTTACGGACATGAAGGACAGGGGCTGGCTGGGGCCCCTGAAATCTCTCCAGAAAAAGGCGCTTCATCAAACACGGATTTGGGCCAAGTGAGTACGAGGGGACCAACGACGACAGCTTAAAATTAATAATCCATATCCAATATCGAAGAATAATGGCTAGATACTTGCAATCAGGTCGTAAGCAGAACTCTTTTCATTTTTTTCCCTCACTTTGCCATCTTCCACGCATGTGACTTTCATGTGGCCTTCCTCTTTTCAAGTGCTTATGAGACAACAATTTTCCAAGGAGGACATTAAGAGCGTTTATACACAGTTCCAGTGCGAATGTCCTCCGTTCCATCTCCTACAGGGAAACCCTCCACCTCTGACTTCCATAAACAGGCCGAATCAGCGGCCCAGAAGCCACCAAAGTTGACCTCAGACGTCGGCCTGAGGGGACACCGCGCAATGGTCCAGTAAATACAACAAATATGGTCCGGTCAAACGATGCATCTACTCATCGTCGCCACCCTCCTTGGCTGCCTTCTTCTTCTTGTTCTTGTTCTTCTTTGATCCAGTGGACTTGGAGAGGGGGCGCTCCAGAATCTGGAGGATTTCCTCATCCTCGATCTTCTTGTCAGACTTGATCTTCTCAAAGTCAGGAGCAGCCGGTGCGGCGAGTTTGGTGATACCATTCTTGGTGATCGCTATTCATTCGGTTAGCCAGAAGATCATAAATTACGTGTATTGTAATCAATTATAATCATCCCCCAAACGGGAAACGACAACAGGACTCACCGATAGTGGTCAGCAGACGAGAAACAGCAGCATTATCAGCATCACCCGCAGGCTCATACTGTCTCAGGACACCTCCACGGACACACTCGACGACACCGACCTTGGCGGCCTTCTCATCATCCAGCTGTCGCAAGCTGAAGGGGAATTGACCGAACTTCTTAACAACCTCGGATAGAGTCTGTCGGGAGCTAGGTCGCTTGAGCTGGTATGTGGTGGTAGTGCGGCGGTGCAGGGTAGATCGGAGAGGCAGGTTCTTGACCTTTCCAGAGCCAAGAGAGAGGCCAATCTCAACACCCCAAACCTCGCCAACGTCGGGGACACCTTCACCCTTCACGCCGGAGCCAGGAGAGATAATAATCTTCTTCTCGGCTTCGATCTCGTTGCGCTCGAAAAGCCAGCTGGTAGTGTTCTCGACCACGTTGCAGTCGTAGATCTTGGCGATCTTCTCGATGAGCTGAGTGAGGCGAGCCTGAGTAGGAGGCTTTTCGGCAGCAGCCTTCTTCTTTTCTTCCTCGGTCCCGGTGGCGAGTAAGCCAGGGGGCACCATAAGTCTGAGGAGGAGTTCATTGGCATAGTAAGTGGCATGTATGAGGTCAGCCTCGCGGCCGGTCACCTCCGAGGCTCCGACAACAACCATGTCGCAAACAATGGTTCCGAAGCCATCAATCTGGGCACCGAGCTGAATCTTGGCGATCTCACCAGCCTTCAGGATAGTCTCGGCCTCCTGGGCGTCCGATACCAAGGGGGTATAGGGAGTCACATGGGAGCTGGGCGAGACCGTTGTTGGGTGGCCGATACCTATTCAAGCACGGCAGATTAATAACCCAACCCGGTTGAAATAGAGCTGACAAGCTCGACTGGGACAAGTAGCTGTAACGCACCCTTTGTGATCTTCTTGCCCTTGTAGACCTTGGTGAGTTCCTCCTCCAGGAGCTTGTCACCCTGCTGGCAGATCTCGACAATCTTGGCTCCCTCAATACATAGCGCTGGACACCTGCAATTAGACGCTGTGATCGCCACGGCTCCGGGAATCACGCACCTGAGACAGCCTCGAGGACCTTGTGCGAGATGGTAGCAGCAGTCTTGTACTTGGTCAAGGTGTCGGGGTTGTTGAGGGTGTAGTCTGGAAGAGGCCCAAAACGGATGGTTAGCTATGACGAAGCATATAGAGTCGCAAAAAAAGGCAATCAAACAGGGACCGAATTGTCTTGGTAGCGGGCAACACTATTTATAAAATCTTTGGGGGGAGCTTGGGGTAGTCTTCAGAGCTCTCCTGGCTGTAAACCAAGGGCCTCAGACCAGCTCAAGCCATGACGACAAAGCCAGCGGAAAACCCACAAACGCGGGAGCTTTTTTCAAATTGGGTGTGAGAGGAGGGGTACCGCATTCGAGCGTCAACACTTACCAACCTCGGGGGTCTGGTTTTCAGCCATTGTGGAATGAATTTCTTAACCTCGCACAGGTTCAAGGCGGGTGGTAGTAAAAGGACACTGGTTTAAGCAGTCGTGCGGAGCAGAAGGGAGGGGAAGGAGGAGAAAACTAGGCCGCTGGAGAAAGTCACTACTCAAGAGTCGTGTGCACTTGACGACGATGTATTACGTATTACGGGCATGGCGGGGCTAGTTTTGCCCTGCTCACAGCTGCTCGGTGCATGTGGAGAATGTTTCTTGGGTAGGGCTTCGTATGAAGATTACCGTTTGTTTCCAGATCGTACCGGACGACCAACCATCATCTTTTCCATCTCTCAAACAGTTGCTTGAGGAGCTTCAACATACCAAATTAGCGATACAAGGTCGTCAATTTTATGGATATCTAGTTATTTAATCATTTTTCTGGGGTAATATTACTAAATCTTATATCTTTTGTCGACTTTTGTTCTCCAAGAGGATGAGGAGCATGAACAATATGAGCATGACTGCCAGTATCCGCAGTCAGAGGGAAATAGATGACATCATCAAACTATCCATGTCACCAACTCCTGTGCCAAAATGAGGTAAACAAATGGCCAAGAATAGTTTGGCAGCAATGAGATCAGAACTACACCATGGATCTAGCTTTGAGACTTTTGAGGGGCAATAGATACACCAGTTCCCTGTGTCAAGGCCATGGTACCACCAACACTTGAGTCATGTCTTTAAACAAAGAAACTCATCTAGACTCATCTGCTCACTTTGGGGAAAACCCAGGCTGACAACTACGATAAAGCAGGTCACGGAGAATCTTGAGCGAGAAGCTCGTTCCTCGTGGCTTCTAGAATCTTAAGTCAAGCTACGTTTCTGGGGAAGGAAAATGAGGGATTCAGTCGACTAGGAAAGGACTTGGTTACTACTAATCATCTTTCTAATCTACCTCGGACATGATTCGGATCGCGAAGGGGATGAGAGAAACGGAAAAATTCACCCCTTAGGATTGAATGAATCCTATTTAGAACCTGCTGGACAGCACTCAGGATCAGCTTGGTGATGGGCAGTTGAAGTGAGATGAATCATCATACAAGGAGTCTGAACTCTAACATGTGCTTGCTTTGATGCAATTTGCCTTTTTCTTCGGGGTTAACAATTAGGTCCAAGGCAACCATTTGGCATTGGGCAGTTAGCTTCGATGTGTGCTGTGAATGGCTCGTGTTTTCCGACGCATCATAAGCAATATGGTTTTCACGCAACTCTACTCGCTGGCTTCTCGTGTGCCCAAACAAAAATCTTCCTACATGCTTTGTTTTTATCCCACGTAACTCGAGGTCCAAGCCCCGCGGTTCGTCATGTATCATGTCACCTGGGCCGTGTGGCTCGCCTGCAGTTTCAGGACAGGGATGCGAAGGTTTCCGATGCTGCAGTTGAGGGTGAGACTCTGGATGGGAAAGCATTCATAAGTACGGCGGTGGATGATGGCAGTGCCAGTATTCTGCTTCTCCGTGGAATTTGCAACCAAGTAGTGGCACAGCGTGAACTTCTCGATGTCTCGTTCCCCCTTTGCCCAGCTTAAGAGGAATCTCACGACAGTCCATTCAGTATGATATTCATTAGAGGTGCTTATGAAAATGGGAATGGACTGTCTAGCGATGGGGCTTGTGTGGCTATCACTCTGACGATATGCCTCTTCATTGTGACTGTTGTCGCTGGGCTTCGGTGGTGGGCATTGAGGATTAAAAAACAGACACTTATAATTGCAGATTATCTCTCTTCTATATCCCTAGTGAGTCTTCTAATACGTTATCCCCAATGTAATGAGGCATATCAAACACTGAAAAACTGAGATAGTTTGTCTTTTACTCTTACGCAGTGGTGACTTATATGAGTAAGTCACTCCTTCATCTCGGTCATCAGTTTAGACTAATGGGCGCTCGAGTGCTGGTTATCGGGTACATTGGATATCCCATATCCGAAACAGCACCCTGGAGACGCGTCTTTTCATTCAAGGTGAGTATACAGGCCACGCTATCCCTCCAGCGGGCTCTAATTCCTTTCTTGTGCACTTTTTACACGCAACTCGCCTTCGCCGTCGGAATGAGCTTGGTTAAAATCAGCGTGATGTGCGTCTGTTCTCGGATCCAAACCTTCAGGCAATCGACCACTCTCCGACTAGCGAGCCGGATCATAATTGCCATCTGTCTATTTTGGGGAACCATGGCCGTTGTTGGGGGCATTCTACGCTGTCAGCCCATTGAATATAATTGGAATCTTAAGAGTATCGATGGTCATTGCGTCAACGTAAAGACCGCGGCTTTGACCATTGGAATAATGGACGTTATTTCTAGTGCCGCAATTGCTTTGACGTCGGCGTCAGTGTGCCGGAATTTGCAAATGGGCCTACCCAAGAAGCTAGCAGTTCTTGGTGTTTTTGCTCTAGGTATCCTGTAAGTTCCCCTTTCTCACCAACGACATGTAGAAAGACTACACAGCGGTTGACATCTCGTTCTTTAATCAAGTGGAATCGGCGTCAGTATCGCTCGCACAATCGCCACAGTCACAGCCGAATTTTCTATGTTCAACCAGATAGGCAAGATATTCCTAATATGGACGACAGTAGAATGGGCAATCGCAATTATCGTGTCCAACGCACTTATGCTTGACCCATTGTTGGAGAAGTTTTTCCCCAACAACGGACCACAGGAGAGCGTGCCATTCTCGACATTTACAATGCTCGATTCGTTTCATTCATCGAGTCCACATGGAGGGACATATACGGCGAAAGCAGCTGCAACCAACCCCATTTCTTCACACCCATTTCGCATCCGAGGGCCGCTAGAGCATCCCCAGCACCAGCCAGCTTTTCCCCAATCCCCTGAACTCGGGGAAGTCCGAATACAGACAGAGTGGATCGTGGAGAGGTCCTGAATCAATGTCCAGATAGAAATTATGCAGAGGACGAACAATGGAAATTCATTTTACACCAGTCAACTACTTTTTGTTTTATCCACCGTAAGCTAAGCAAAGATATACCGTACATCCAAAGAGGAAGTTTATGCTTTGACGGTAGATTAATTCAGGATAACATCCGTAACATCCGTCATTCCAAGTGTTTACAAACCTTGCTAGCAATGCTAATCGTCGTATTATCTTCCGGGCTCTGCAACAGGGCGCACTGCTAAAATCTGACTTGCATCGGGGAGGGAACATAACCGATGTATTATTCTGCTCCTTTGAGACATATATATGTGAGTTTTAGCCAGGGATCAGCCTCCGAAAGATCCAAGGTCAACCTTGACTGTGCTGGGGATACCAGATGCATGTATCTATGTTGTGAGGTGGTGATGAGTCCCCTAGTGCCGAACTATATATACACATCTAACTACCTGTCAAAAACTAGAGAACCATCCTTCCTCTGATGTACTATGGGAATAGTTCCTTCATTATACGAACAGACAAGATTAAACCCTAAATAAAAGATAGGAACCGAAGATGAGGTTGAACGAAAGAGTTTCCGCCGATCCAGGAATGACCAGAAAGTCAGTGAATTCTGCGCCCAATCACGTTTTCTTGGACCTCACTTCTCCTCATTTCCCTTGCGTCATTCTTTTTCTTGCTGCTGCCTCTTAAAATATATACCAACATATCGGAATAACCAAGAAATAACTATTCATATCCGGCTACATTATACCTAGAAGAGGGCCGCAGCCAGATCAAGCAACATGAAGACACCTGCACAGCTGCCGCTGCGAGTCTTGACGCACAACATTCGATACGCAACATCATCTCCATTCAAAGGCGAACGACCCTGGGAAGAGCGTGCCCCAGGACTTCTTAACGAGCTGCGCTACAATACCCGTAACCAAGATACCTTCATCTGCTTACAGGAGGTTTTGCATAATCAACTCCTCGATGTTCTATCCGGATTAAATGCGGGCCAATCCACAGCTTCTACGGGCCAAACCTGGGCGTATATCGGGGTCGGTCGAGATGATGGTCGCAAAGCCGGTGAATACGCACCGATCTTCTACCGGCCGTCAGTCTGGGAGCTCCGACATTGGGAGACGGTTTGGCTCTCCGAGACTCCCGACGTGCCGTCCAAAAGTTGGGATGCGGCCTCGATCCGTATCGTGACCATCGGCGTCTTCACTCACCATGTGAGTCGCTGCACTGTGCTCGCGATGAACACCCATCTTGACGATCAAGGGTCCCGGTCCCGGTTTGAAGCCGCCCACATAATTCTAGGCAGGATCAACGAGTACCGGAATGGACGATTCGGCCACCTCTTGTCCGGGGTCTTTCTTGCAGGTGACTTGAATAGCGAAGAGGGCCAGGAAGCTTACTCTGTATTGACTGGACCTGAATCACCACTTGTGGACTCGGCGAAGCTGGTGGCCCCCGCGGAGCACTATGGGAACCACGTAACATGGTCGGGGTTTGGGTATGAGGGGCTGGTCACTGGACGCATTGACTACGTGCTTCTGGGACTCGTGGCTGACAAGTCTCCTGGCGACAGCTATGCACCGTGGGAAGTAGAAGGATATGCGGTGTTAGCAAACCGGTTTGATGATGGAGTGTATAACTCGGATCATCGGGCGGTGGTGGTGGATGTTGCTTTTCTTTGACACGGTTCAAAGGCGCGGTGCCGAGGGTCAAAAGCAAGCGAACCAGCATCCAGTGAAGGGATATCCGGGGCGGGTATGCTTGTGTTTTGTTTATTCCCTCCTGCCATGGTTCTCTGATATCTATCAGACTCGCCTTTGTCCTCTCGAGTGAGAAACGCCGCGCTGAGGTTGTTCCCATACCGTGGGTGATCACCTGACGCACGTTTCCACCTCTCGCACGATTTTCAAGCCAACGGGGAAGGTAAAAATGAAGCCATTCAACCACACACATTTAATGAATTGTAGAGAAATTTTGGTGTAATAAAATGTATATAAAGATAAAGGTATTCAGCTAATTTCATCGCCCTAAAAGCGCTGTGGGAGGTGGATTTAGCGGCCTTAATGATTGACTGTATAAGATGCCTCTGCAGCTATTTAAGAGGCCTGCTTATCAATAACCTTCTTATTCTTTACTGTTAAAGGTGTAGATGGCTTCTTCTCACTTTTTTTAGCTATCTTAAAGCTATTTTGAAGTTGTATCTCTGTCTCTTTAGCTAATTTTTCCTCCTCTTTCTGCTACTTCTTCTGCTGTACCTTCTGCTCATGTATTTTCTTATTATAAGCCCTTATTCTCTTCCATTCTTCAATTATTTGTCTCTTCTCATCCTTCTCCTGCTGTCTGTGAAGCTTTTCCTCCTCTTTAAAGGCCTTAGTATGTTAAAGTTCCTCCTCCTTCTGTGTTTGAAGATCACGGGCCTGTTAAATCTTTTTAGAAGAGTAAAACACAGCATATCCATCTTCTGGAGCATGTAATTTAAACATTAAAGATTTTCCTTATTAGCACTTTTTCTGCTTATTCTTGAGAGCATTCTCAAGGCTTGTGTAGTAAAGTTTTAGAAGAATATTCTCTGTAGAAAGATAATGCATTATATAACTTAATTTTTAAGCCTTTAGGCCATAAATATCAATCATAACCTGCTAAAGAAGGGTTTCAATGCGCTGCCAGTCTTTTATCTTTAGAATAGAGTAAGAGAATTTACTAGAAGATGATTTTTCTTCTGGCTTCTTGCTAAAACAGGCTAAAATAATTTCTAGGTTTCAGGGATGTAAACCCACAGATTTCCATGCATTTTTAATATTTCTCTGTAATAATACCTTTCCCCAGGCTGGCTAAAAGAGATAAAAAAAGTCCTGTTTAGTAACATGGCTTAGGCCTTGACAGTCATGTAAAAATTACTTTAATTTATCACTGTATACTAAAGATAGAGGATCAAAGATGCTAATATTAAGTAGCTATAAAGAATAAGTTAAATGCAGCAGATAAATTATAAAATAAATTTTATTTATATTACAGAAATTTATAAACTTTATTATAATATAAGAACCATGACTATTAAGAATTAAAAGTCACTAATATCTTCTTACTTTCTCCTTTATTTTCCTATCAAACATGCCTGTTAACCATGCATATTCTAGCTTATTATTGGTTTATCTAGTAGGTGAGAAGGCAAAGAAACATAAATAAGCACTAGATTTAAAGTCTTAAAGCCAGGAGTCTTATAGTTTGCTTGAAACTGCTTAATAAATAAGACCTGGTAAAAGAGATATCTTATTAGTATAAATATAACTAATAGCTGTTATCCACTCTCTATTCCCATCCTGAATACATTACTTAAGGTCTCCTTGCTTATATTTCTAGCAAGAAAAGATTTTTTTACTTTTAGATAGTATTTTAATAAGAAAGCCTTTTTTATCTATATTATATATATCTTTCAGCTGTATATCATATTCCTTGATCTTTCTAGATAAAAGCTTAAAGTATAATGTATATTTATAGGTAGAATTAGCTCACTTTTATGCAGTGTTTATTTTAATTATATATTATGAAAGAAGTTGGTCATGATAACACTTTAAAAAGTAATTTAGTCACTGTTTTTCAGGTTTATTTCTAGTTATTTTTTTTATAAAATTTTATAGCATTTCATGGCTAGGAGGAAGACTCTTTTTAGTTAATTTATTGATTAATTTTATAAGCTCTTTTAACTGTTAGTTATTAAGTACTCACTGGTTTTTATATTGGTTATCCCAGGAGCGCTGTACCCCGTGATGTCTTTTAGAAAGAGTTATACAGTTAACACCGTGCCTTTTTGCAATAGAGGTATAATTAATCTTTTTGCCTTTATTCAAGGAATTGATCTCTGCAAGCGCCATCTCAATTGAGCCCATATCCATGGTGTTGTGGTGGTTTAAATTTTACCTTCAAAATGTCGGTGACGGCGGAAATCGTGCGCGAGGTGGGAACGTGCGTCAGGTGATCACCCACGGTACCTTACAAGGATATCCACTTCTGCAGGAAAGGGCGCTGTCACGCCTAGCATCTGGAAGGGGTCTAGCGTGGGTAATGGTTACTGTTTATGGTATAGATATTATCACATGACATCCATATTAGGAATAGAGAGGATGAAATTTATTGGTACCGTCACAAAACGGAGGCTGTTTTACCAGCTCCATACGGTAACGGTGGTAAGGAACCTCACGATCGCATGAGAAGAAAATGAGCAGAAAGATGCTTGTTGATGGCTTCAAAATGGTCCCAGAAAGGTTCCCCAGTGTCCCTCAGGAGGATAGCTTCCCTCCGTGCTGCTTGCCTGCCCCCCAGGCCCCCTCCCTGACGCCCTCTGCTCCCCCAGACGGAAACCGCTTGTAACGGCCGTTCTGCCCGCCAGAGCGCTCGGCTGCTTTTCTTGCTGGTGTTTCTCGCCCTCTTTCCCTTCTCTCCTTTTTCCCTCCTACTCTCCTCCCCTTTGGCGCCTGCAATTTTTAACTTCTTTCTCCCCGACGTCGTGCCAGAGGAAGCGCCGCCGGTATCCGCAAAACGCCAGTCCTCTCCCCTTGCCCCGGAGCAAATTTACGATCATTTGATAATAATTGCAGCTTGTCGAAAGGAAAGATAAAGAAGCTCCCCCCAGCGACGCGCCGTGATACGTCCCCCCCGGTGCGCCATCAGCTGATTAGCCGTTCTCCGGGCGCTGTTTCTCTTGCGAGACCCAGACCGGCACGCAGACCCATCCAAGTGCTTCGTCCTGCCTGCTCTGGTATTATTATTGTCATTACTCTTGGTTAGTATTATTTGCTCGCTCCATTTTCTTGTTTATTCCCCTTCCCTTGGCTCTGGGATATTCCCCTCCATGGGTTTGCCATCCTTTGCCCTTTCGACGTGGCTCTGGTCTCCCGA
Source organism: Aspergillus conjunctus (assembly GCA_027569095.1). Taxonomy (NCBI): domain Eukaryota; kingdom Fungi; phylum Ascomycota; class Eurotiomycetes; order Eurotiales; family Aspergillaceae; genus Aspergillus; species Aspergillus conjunctus. The sequence goes on along the minus strand of JAPDEL010000002.1, from coordinate 334,683 downwards.
CTCTCCTCCCATCTCGGATATCTGGCGACGCAGATGGCGATTCCCTGGGGGCGGACTTGCGACATGTCTTCATTGCTTTCCCCGGCGACACATCGCGACCCTCGCTCGGTGCGCCGTTGCGTCCCTAGCCTGATTAAACCCTGCTTCGAGTAAGCTGTCCTGTGTGACTAACGTACCTCATCATTGTATTAGACCCGCCTTCCCCAAAGAATGCAGTCGTAACAAGAAAGGAAGGACGCTACTAAATTATACCTCCTCGACCACTTGACACCTGCTCCGCCTCTGGAAAATAACCATAAGATTCCAGTGTGGAATCACCATCGTCTCTGATCATGCCGTTTCCCGATCTCTCTCACTCTGGGCAGTTTGCCACCGACACACAGTCGGATGGGATTCAGAATGGTTCTGGAATGGGCGATGCGACAACCGATTTCGACACCGAAGTTGCTTCCGGCCTCCTCACGGAACAGGGAGCCAATGGATCCGATGCGATCGCGGAAGGGAAGCAGAATGCGAGGGCCGTTCTGGCTGCATCGGGAGTCACATTACCGTCCTCTGAATCCAGCCATGACGCGTCAAATGGAAAATCATCGCCAGACTCGCAGTCGAACAAAGCTAATGGAGCTGCCTCTGGCAAGAAGCGATCTCGCGACGGCGCTTTGATTCGCACGTCATCATCACCCGTAGAAGTTTTACCCGTACGAGTACGCGAAACCCCAATCGAGAAGATCCTGGTGGAGGAGTACGTCAATCGGGAATTTCGGCACTCTGCCTTGGCAGCATGGCAGAATCCAACCCAGCAGCTCCAGCAGGAGAAGCGCGCCGAACGCGATTATTATCTAACGTTACGTCGCGATAATCACATGAACCCTGGTGCCCTCTACGGCGTCGGCTACGAAGGATTTGGAAATGCCCGCACCGATTTGCGCAATCAACACCCACAGTTGCTCTACCCAGCCAACCGACGGCGACCGGGAAACCGGAGGACCCGAGAATTACGCGTTTCGCGGAAAGATTTGAAGAACCAGAACGAACAAATCGAGGATTTGGTACCCGTACGACTGGATATCGATTGGGAGAAGATCAAGATTCGAGATACCTTCACCTGGAATCTCCATGATCGGGTGGTTTCACCTGACCTATTTGCCGAGAAGCTTGTGGAAGATTTTGGCCTTACACTCGAGACTTGCGCCCCTTTGGTGCGGATGATTTCGCAGAGCATTCAGGAGCAGATCTGCGACTACTACCCTCAAATACACATGGACGAAGAACCCTTGGATCCTCATCTTCCATACACTGCGTATAAGAATGACGAAATGCGCATCCTCGTCAAGCTGAACATTACCATTGGCCAAAACACCTTGATTGATCAGTTCGAGTGGGATATCAATGACCCTCACAACTGCCCCGAAGAATTTGCTGCCCGGATGACGGATGACCTCTCCCTCTCCGGTGAATTTACCACTGCCATCGCCCACTCGATACGTGAACAAGCACAGCTGTTTACGAAGTCTCTTTACATCCTTTCCCATCCATTCGACGGACGTCCTATCGATGATCCGGACCTGAAATCCGCTTTCCTCCCTACTCCTCTTCTTTCTTCCTTCCGTCCTTTCCAGGCTGCCAAGGAGTATACGCCCTATCTTTACGAACTAAACGAAGCAGAGCTCGAGCGCACCGAGGTGTCGATCTCGAGAGACCAGCGGCGACAGAAGCGATCCGTAAACCGTCGCGGTGGACCCGCATTACCAGACTTCAAAGATCGTCTACGCACTATCCGCACAATGCTTGTCTCCTCTGTCATCCCTAATACCGCCTCAAGCATGGAAGAGAGCAACGTCTTCAAGCGATCCGGTTCCAGCCGGCGCGGCCGTGCTGCCGTGGGGCTTCGCGATGGGGCCGATGAATCAGAGGAGTCGGATAGTGACGAATCGTCCATGGTCGGATCTCCTGCTATTGGACCTCATCTCGCTCAAGGCACCGCCCGCACAAGAGGGATGCGCGGCGCGGCTACTGCGGCACATGCGGCTCTTCGAACGAGTTTAGGACAGTCGGCAACCCCTGAACCTCACCATGAAGCTAGAGTTTCGGTTCGGAGACAGAACTACCGCGAGGAGACCCCGGAGGAACCCGACAAGCTGGTCGTGACGCTCAAAATTCCTCGAGAAAAATTTCGCCAGTTCCTTGCCAATGGAATGAAATCAACATCCGCCGCTGCAGGCTCTACACCTGGAGCGCAATCTTCGTCTCAACAAGGCACACCACAGGTTCGAACCCCCCAAACAAGCACCGCCGCCCCCCCGTCACATCCCCAATCCCAAGTCCGAATACCAGGCTCGGGTCAACGATCGGGTCCCGGCCAACATCTCGGAGCTGTAGATGCTCCCAACCCCCCTCAACCGGGCGTCCCTGGGGTGAGTAAATAGAAAATAATCATTTTCTTGGACATCGTTACCCTCCGAAACGAAGGCGAAAAGACCTGAGTTATGGCGGATTTGTTTATATCATCCCAAAAAAGATTCACGTCATTTGCTAACGCTTTGTTTTTACTCTAGCCCCCCCCACCAAGCTGGCTTGTAGCGGGACTCGCTCGACTTAAAAACTCGTATCCCAACGACTCCTTTGAAGCTGTGATGCGGTATACGGCCGTGGACACAGAAACCATGCAACCGGTAGCCAACGCCAACACGCAACCGGGTCACAAGCTAAAATACGTTTATCTCCCACGTATCCGGTGTCACGATTGTCCGGGCAAATTATATACCCCCGGGCCCCTCACAACGGTAGATAACTTCGAAGTCCACCTCAAGAACCGACAACACAAAGAGCGAGTGGAGGAGCGACTCAGGGCGGCTGCCACTGGTGCTGTCACAGGTGGAAATCAACAATCAACCTCATGATGAATGACCGATAGAGCAGACGATTGTGAATCTTATTTTCTTTGCATTCCATATTTCTTTCTCCTCTTCTGCTCTAATGTATAACTTTCCTCCACACTTGGAATTGAAAACATTCCTCATGTTTTGCAATACTCCTTTTTTCTATTCTCAGCATTGAAAATGGCTAGGACCCAGTTCTTTTTCCTTTGGTTTTGGTGTATATGACTTGACTTGACCTGATCTTATTTTTGAGCGATTAAAGCCCGGAATCACACCCGATATTTATTTCAATGTCTTTTATTCAAGATAAAATACTCCGGGGACTGTTTCTCCTTCCTATTTTCCTACACCCTAGAGGTAGTAGGTAACATGGGCATCTACCATAGGTAGGATTTCTAGATTGGATACCTTTTACCTATCGATTATCTTGCCTTAGGCATCATCATCCCTTTTTATTTTTTATTTTTCATCTATAGAATAACACGATTACCATCTCAAGAAACCACCGGTGGAGGAGAAAAGAAAAAGAAGACTCTACGAACTACACAACCTGGATAACAAGCGTAAGAATCCGAATCTGAATTTCTGTACAAATTACTAAGAACACAGTACGTCCTCCATCCATAGTCGCACATTATACAGTCCACTCGAGCTCGAGAACAATCATAAATCGAAAAAAGATAAATAAGAAAGTAAATGAAAAGAAAGAAAAAAAAGTAAATAAAGGCATCATCATCAACAGGAGTGTTGATCGGCACTCGGCGAGGGATATCCTGTGGGGAAAACAACGACAACAATAACAATCGTAAAACAAATTAAATAGGAAGAGAAGAAAGGGAAAGGGTATACATTTCAATTCAACAATCCATTCCATTCATTCGATCGTCGAAGAAAAAAGAGATGGAAATGATGAGAAAAAAGAAAGAAAGAAAAAAAGGTGAGGACGAAAAACGTGAATAGGGTCGGTTTACTCCGTCAAGGAGTAGTTTTGAAGGACGAAATAGGGATAAATTCACGCCGTACACGTAAAGGTAGTTAGATAGATAGATAAATAGTCAGGTATAGGTTAGGCTGTAATCACACATGGGAAGATTCGATACGTTATCCACACATCCACACAGGTTAATAAAGCATACAGATAGATCCATTTGTTCCTCCGGGTTTAACTTTACTCGTGTAGGACAGAAAAGAGGAAACCAACTCTCTACCCTCGTCGAGAGGATCGCCGAGTCGGCAAGGTGGTCGTTGTCGTCGTGGTAGGCTTTTCGGACCGTTTTCCCTTGGTAGTCTTCGCGGGTGGAGGGGATGGGGAAGGTTCCGGTTCTGAGGGCTTTTCTTCCTCTTCTTCGTCGTTATTATCTGATTCTTTCGCGTGGTTGTTGTTTTCCTCCAGAATATCACTGTCTGGTTCACTCAGCTCGCTCTCATCATCGGATCCGTCTTCGCCTTCCTGTTCTTGCTCCGGCTCTTGGTCTTGGTCCCAGTCGTCCATCTCCATGTCGTCTTCGTCGCTGTCACGGTCTGCGTAGCTGACGCGTCGCGATGTGCCTCTGTTGCTGCGTCTGCGAGCCGACGCGGAGACTTCTTCGCCGGCACCTTCATCGGAAGACCAGCCGTCTTCGTTCTTCTTCTGTCGCTTGTGCGTCTTGGAGGCAGTGACGGAAGAGGAGGGTTTTCGTGGCCGGTTTGGCTTCGCCTTACTATCCTTCTTCGCCTTCTTGGTGGCGCCTGCATCTCGAATAGTTTCGTGAGAGTCGGGTTTCCTCTTCTTCGCAGCACTTTGGCCGGACGATCCGCTCTTTGATCGCATGGCAGATCGGACTATCCGGTCGAGTAGATCCTCTGCGTCCTCCGGAAGGAAGCTCTTGTCAGCGACCTCCTGAGCTTCCCGGTGGCTACCCATAGGCGCAAAGATGGAGCTTGGAACGCCCATTTTGCCGGGGTATGTTTGGAGGATATTGACTCCACCGACTCCCCCACCAAACCTGCGTTGTTGGGAGTATATATCGGCGAATCGCCGGATAGTCGCTTGGGCTAGGTCGGAGAGGGTATGGAGACGGTTGCTCATCTCGTCCGATTTGGTGATGCCATCGCGGGTCTGTTTCACGCGTTGTGCTATATGAAAGATGAGTGAGAGGTTGTGTTCATTGGCCACCGCGGTGAGGTAGAAAATGATGTAACGCGCGAAATCGGTCAGATCGCCGAGTTTGGTGGATTCATCCAAATCCGCTGGCGGATAGTCGGGATGATAGGCAAGAAGTGAGAGGAGGCGCGAAAAAATGGACTCCATTACCGTCTGCTTCTCCCCTTTCTTAACACCTGCTTGCTGGGAGAAAAATGCCGCTCGAGACCGTAGCCAGGTCAGAGTGCTGTCTTTCAAACTAACCTGGGGCTCGAACGCGAGTAAGAACGGAATGGTGTACCACCGCTGGCTGAGATACGTCTTCTGCACAAGCTTCTTCTTCAACTGGTTAATGAAGCCGCTTCGTACCTCCGGAATAGGGTCTTGGGCTACTAGGGCGATGGCATTGAAATCTTTTGGCGTGAGCAACTGATCGCAGATATTATGCGAGGCGCACAGTTTCAATATGGACTTGGCAGCCAGGAGTCGGAGTCGTGACTTTTGGCCGGCCGGCGTATCTTTCTTCTTCGACAGCTCGCCCGAGCCAACGACGAGCTTATTCAGAGTACTATACACGGGTTCAGCATGGGCGCGGAAATCATCGTCATTGTCGGAACCATCCTTAGCACGAAGACGGTTAACAATAATCTTGAGAGCCCATTCCTTGGCTTCTGTCTCGTCATCCACGGTCTCAGACCACGAGTATCCGGAATCGGTTTGGGGTGATCGATTCGTGAGCAAGATCTGGTTGACGGCGATAGAGATAATGGCATCACTCTCCTCGTCAGCCTCTCTTGGGGCCAGAAGGTTCAACTGAGACAAGGAAGCCAGCTTGGTGAGAAACCGGGTCGATCCGTAGGTCCATTTCGAAACACATTTCTGGACGAGGTCTTTGGCGTACATCTCTTTCTTATCGACGGTGGCCAACAGAATGAAGACAGCATGCTTAGCCGCCCGGGGTGACGGGCTGTGGACGGCATAGTCCACAAGGGCTTGGGAGAATTTGCGCTCCTTGGGCAGTTTTGACGGGAGCTTCTTTGCAAACCCGGCGCACGCCTTGATGATCTCTTCGGTACCAGCAGCGCTAATGGTGGAAGCTTTCGGCGCCTGCGCTTCAAGATCCTTGCACATCTCCTGCACCTGGGCTTCCAGCACCTCTGGGTTGCGAGACGAAATTTCCCGCAGCATCTCATGCGCGGGAACCGCTAATCCGTTCTCATCCGTCCTCGACAAGCTCATGATCGCGGGAATATGGCTCCGGTTGAAAACAAGAGAGCTGCAGCGGAATAACAGCGGAGTAAGAGTTTCATGGAGAATGGTGGGATTGCTAGCTTGAATCCTCCTTGCCAGCTCTTTGATAGCCTTGATGACGGTTCGGTAGTCACTGACGGCAGCCATCGCAAAACGGACCAACTGGTAACTTCGGCGGTCGTGCGTTTTGGCGAACTTCCACAAGTCCGCCGAGGTCCGCGACGGATCAGGGAAAGTCTTCGACACCGTATCAATCACTTTGGTCAATTGGGCCTTGATTTGGTCCTTGTTTTTCTCCATTACACCGCCCTGGATGCCGCTAACTTAGTATTCTGGGTTAGAAATCACATGGACAGTCGCGATACTTACATTGTAGTCTTCACAAGCCTGGAGGTAGATGGTGACAGCGGTCCTCATGGAGATCTGTCGCGCCTGCATCGCAAAAAATACCTTCTTCGCCTTGTCATCCAGCCCTCTGAGCAGGGTGAGGATTCGACGGACTCGGATCCTGTCGACGTCGGCCTCGTTCTCGGGCTCGGAGGCTTGTGAGTCCTTGAGCTTCTGAGACTGACTTGAGCCGCTTCGCGACAACTTCGGCTTGATCGGGGGGTAACTGAGGGGTAGGAGGACCTCGAAGAGCACACGATCAATAGAGACATGGATATCAAGGTCATTGGTGTAAAATGCGTCAAAGATTTTCGATGGCCCATCCTTCAACAGAGGTGCCACCAGTTCGTTGTCCCGCTCAATTTCACCAGAGGCCACAGCCCAGACACGGGCGAGGACTTTCATAGCATGCTCGCGGACCTGGGGTTTCCGGTCCTTAACACGTTCTGCAAGTACAAAAAGCAGCGAATCCGGTGTCGAGAAGCCGCCGCTGACGCCGAGCTTGTTAACTATGTGAGATAGGCCAAAGGTGCCAACCGCATACACGGCAGCCACTCGGACTTTCTCGTCCGCATCTCGAAGCATCGACGTCACATGTTTGATGAGATTCTGCTCCTCGCTCTCACTCAGACCGGAACCGCCGGCAGACGTAAGCAAGATCCGACCCACGGCGGTGGCCCAGGCGGCCCTAACAGAGGCAGATTTGTCCAGGCGACGGGTTAGAAAACTCTCGTAGGCTGTGCTATGTGTTTGCGCGAAGGGTTTGGGGGCAAAGGGCATCAAGAGAACATTAGGTTGGGGAATTGATTGCGCATATTCTTCCAGAGTCACTTGCGGATAGGCGGCGGAATCCATCGGTGGGGGAGGGGGTGGGCCAGCAACCCCAGTGCCAGAGGTAAGATCACCGATGGTCTGCGTCGCGAGCAGGCGCAGCGACATTGACTCCGCAGACAGCTCTGCTTCCAGCTGCGGGACCACATTCTGCAGTACCTCAGGACACGCTCTCCATATTTCACGGATCAAGCGGTGTGCCTTGCTCAGCTCCTTGATATCTTCCCCTTCCTCGTCGGAGTCATCTAGATTGGGCCTGCGATGCTTCGAAGGCCCATTCGATTTGGCGTCGGGGGCGGAGGCATCGATAATGACATTGTTAAAATACTGACTGATATGGCTCGTCATCCTCTCTGGGCACGCCTGGCAGATCGCTTTGGCCATGTTATAGGCAGCAGGGTAATCCTTAAGGAGGAGTGTGTCCTGCTTGTCGTCAACTGGCGCATCCGTCTTTTTCCCCCTACCACCCGAGGCGTCCAAAACACGGGGGTCAATGCGCAAGAACTGGGCGACGATTACGTCCACAGCATCGGCGGGGAGGACAGGGGATTCATCGATAACCGTTACTAGAAGACGGGTCATGTCATATTCGACGTTCTTGGCCACGGCTTCTCCGGTCGAGGCCTTGGCGGAGCCCGCAACGATGTCGAAACAGCTCGTAAATAAGGGGATGATTAGGGTGTCAGGATGGTCCAGGTCAGTCATTAGAACGATACTTTTCACCTCCGCCAATGAGTTCAAGACATAGATATGTTGAGCATTGTAGGGGTTCGATGGGTCCCCTAATGCGGGGATGATGGATGTTACGATGCAGGTGAAAATATCCTATAAATTGGGCACAAAAATCGAGTCAGTTTCCAGCTTCACTCTCACCAAATATCCCTTTCATATATAGGAACCATAGTTGGAGAAGCTAAAGGGGAAAAAAGAACCCCAAGGAACACCGCAAGGGAGATCGCACCTTAAGTTGATTCGCCGTGAATGGCGCGTCGGGCGCACACAGGCGCAAGACATCAACAATGCAGCAGGCTGCCCACGCCCGAACGCCTTTATCCTTATGGCCTAGGATTTGAGCAGTGGCGAGCTCCTGCGAGACCTTCCTTAGGGAATCCTTCTCAATCTCCTCTTGTTCGAATTTGCGCAGCTCCTGCGCAAGCGCCTGGAGGCGCTGCAGGAGGTCCGCGATGGGGATGGCGGACCGCCCGACGCGCCATGAAAGCGGTTCATTGAACTTGAGATGGTGAAGACCGGCAGCTAGGTCTTCAGTTTCCACGACCTCCGTGGCGATGGAGGGGCCTTGACGAGTGCGCGCAGGCATCGTGGATGAAGCGCGGGGAAGCCGAACGAGACGGGGGAGGAGGCGATTAGCTACTCCAGGGCACCATGCGCTGTTGGTTTAATGCTATCCCGAGTATATCTGGTACGGAGAAGATAAGAATGAGATTGAGGATGAGGCGAGAGTCAGGGAGGATGAAAGGGTGCGCAGGGACAGTCTCTCCTGCAGAGAACGCAGTGAGGATGGGGTCAACAAGTTACCAAAGTTGAAGTGCAACTCGAACCAAAGCAGTAATTTTGGCAGTGACCGCCTCCACCACGCGTCGCGCGCGTTTTTTCCCACTATTATTAAGCTTGGCCTGCTCTTTTCCCTCTTCTTCAACTGTCTGGGATTATTATTGTTATTGATCCTACTTTGAGAAATAATAATTCTCCCAACTCATTGATGATAATCAATGACGTCTCTTCAAACCAATTGAACTGACAAAATTACCTTTTTCGAGGTACCCGATTGTTCCTGGCCTGAATCTGACCTTTAACAACCCACAAGAGTGGCAATACGCTTTGGCGAAGCTATAAAATTTAAATTAATTTTCTTTAGGTATATCCATATCTATCTAATCTATTCACTGATTTATTTAAAACTCTATTTCTATAAAGAGGCAATCAAAACTTGGGTGAAAACTTGCTCATCGCCCGGATCCTCTTTCCATATATAAAGAAGATAATGGGGATGGGAATCATCGCCACGGTGATAAACCCGAGCAAACTGGACGCCCAGTCCACACCCAGGCGTTGATACATCTGCACCGAGAACAGGGGGAACGCGCCTCCGAGCGCACTGCGCACGAGCGTGTTTCCCGCAATGGCCGAGTTGGCCACCACGAGGTACACGTCAATAATGTAGTTAAGCCCCTGCATGAAAATGACGAGGATGCCCATGCCGATGGGCACTCCGGCGATGACCTGCGGCACCCACGAGATGCTGGGGTCGGATGTCCAGCCGAACCAGAAGAGGCCCGCGGGGAGCAGGACGGACGCGATCATCATGGGGATCAGGCGCTCTTCGGGGACGACATAGCCGTTCTTCTTGTACTGGCGAGCGAATCGAGTCTTGGTTTGGTAGACGATCAAGGCGCCGCCACAGAAGACCCCGATCATGATTCCGAGGAAGGGGAGTCCGGCCACGCCTTCGTCTGTCCAGCCGCGGACCTCCTGGAAGGAGACCGGGTAGGCCTCGAAGAAGAGGTACAGGATGCCGTAGACCAGTGCCAGGTAGATCGTCATGAGGATGAGAATCGGCTCGAGGAACAGCATGTGAATCGGACGGAGGAGGTACTTGCGCACGATATCCGATGCCGTCGGAGCGTGGGTGTCGAGGAACGAGTAGAGGGCTTCGTTGCCGGTCTCACGGCGGAGACGAGCAGCGCGCCTTTGTAAAAGAATCGGGTGGTAAGTCTCTGGGATCACGAACCAGGCAATGGTGCCAAAGGTGGCCGGTGCAATCAGCGTGATCCAAGCCGTCCAGCGCCAGCCGAGATATGAATCGGTGAGGAACCCGCCGACAATAGGACCTATTCCAACCCCAGTCAGTTTGACCCAAAAAAAATGACCAAAAGGAATATCCTCAGGTTTTACTCACCAAGCACAGGCCCTACAAAGGTTGCCGCAGAGAACATAGCAATGGCAATCGCCCGATCGATAGGATCCCAAAAGTCCGCCAGCGCACCCCCAACAACCGCAAGAGGAGAGCAGCCGAACATGCCCATCAGAAACCGACACACTAGGATCGTCTCGACGTTCTTGGCCACCGCAACGGGGATCTGGAATATGGCAAACACCGCGTACCCCAAGAACAGCGGCAGTCGACGGCCATACAGCTCCGAAAGAGGCGACCAGATCAGCGGACCAACCGCAAATCCAAAAACCGTCAAGCTGGTCGCGAGGGTCATTACCTCGGTCGACACGTTGAATTCCTTCGCCGTCACCACGGTGGCGGTGGAAAAGACGCTGCTGGAAAAGGTGATCCACATGGTCAGCGAGGACATGGTCATGGTGATCACCCATTTCCTCCGCTTGGTTATATTCTGTGGGTTCTCTGGATCGTCAGGCCCATCCCATTCGACCAGGTTTGGGTCTCTTGTCTTCTCTGATGCTTGTGGTTCAGGGGCATTTCCACGCTCGATGTCAGTGTCATCCTCTGATACTCCGTCTTGTGAAGTGTGAGTGGTCTTCTCCGGGTTCTCCACGCTTCGGAGGGACTCTGATCTGAGGGTTGTGCCAGACGATTGTAGTAACACCTCATTCCCCTGGCCGGGAAGAGGGTCGTTGCCCTTGGAGTCTTGCATTCGTTCTCTACTTGCTCGAGTTGATATTAAGAAACCGTTCTTCGTATTGTTGCTCGCCTTCCAAACCAAAGACACAACCCCTAGCCAAAAAAAAAAAAAAGAATATCTACCACTGTAAAGTTTGCATGGAAGAAAGATACCAGCGAGAGAGAAGGGGGGGAAAAAAACCCAGCACGCCATTATATATTCAACACCGCGTAGCCCTACTCACCTTAGGTGGGCCGTGAAAAATACAAGATTTATCATTCCCCCCTCAACCAAGTATGGAGCTATCCACAGGAGGCGCCGATAGCCGTGAATCCACCACAGGTCTGTTCAGTGGCCAGTCCACCAGGAGTGATTTCTATACCTACTTCGCTCTCGTCTTCGCCCTCAACCAACACGGCCTTCCATCTTAAATCCGCGCCTAACAGAAATCCTCCGGCACCAGAGGCCGATAAAAAAGGCGCAACGTAAGGATATGATATCATCGCCTCTCCAGCAAAGGGAAAAAAAAAAAAAAACCAGGCTCAGGTTTTGCATTATTAATGGGGATCGGAGCGGTCACTCATGAAAGACCGAGTCGACCAGAACTTCTCACACCTTTGCTCCGGATCTCTCATACTGATGGAGTCAGGAGAGTCGGGGACCAGAGCTCAAACGCCCGAGAGCCGAGATCCAGACGCTAATTTTCCAGTCCGGACGAAATTATTGGATGCGAGGTCTCGAGATTTGGTTACGAGGGAAATCTCCGTGGTCTTAGCGTTGTTGCATCCGTGTTTCGTCGCCATTTCGTGGGTCGGGCTCGGGAGATGTGAGCAGCTTCGAATACCGAGAAGTCTCGGCTGCCCGATATCTGATTTTATCTTATTTTAGATGTTTGTGAGATGAGTCTCTGTTTTATTATTTCTATTTCTCCCATTGTATTTGACACTATTTGAAGATTCATAAGCCCTAAAGCTGCGTCTATTTCTGAGCTGTCTTGAGGGTTGCTCCCATGGAGTAAAGTAACATTATGTCTGAGGCGAGGAGGGATGACATGATTCACAGACTCCTGACGCAAGACCTGTTAATATTAGTTGGACGATGGGCCAGAAAAAATTGAAGCGAATTAAATCCCCACAAGATTCAAGTTAGCGTGTGCTAACCGGAGTCATGAGCACTCTTTCAGCCTGTCTAGAAAGAAATGAATCAAATCATCATCACATCATAATATAGTAGCCAACCGGCTAGGGTAACGTAACTAAGATTGATCGTACGAAATAATCTCGACTATAACACACTGAGGAAGAGAAGGGTATAAATCATCATCTTTACAACATCATCCCGAATTAAGGTACCAGCCCAAGAAGTCCTGACATAGGTGTCGAATATATCCCTGATATAGGACCCCATTCCCAAGAAAGGTCGACACAAAATAACGCCGAAAAGCATGCTTGCCTGCCTGGCTCCACCGTAGAACTGCATTAAGTCGCTGCAAAAACGCCGATATATGATAAAAAGTACTTGATGATTAAGAACTATCTTCAACAACACCGTTATTGGTTTCGTCTTTGCGCTGTTTCAACACATCGATGGCCTTCTTCACTTCTTCTTTGGCTGTGTTTTCCAAGTCCGTTCGCTTAGCGGGTTCCAAGGTCTCTAACCCGCGAACATGTTCATACAACATGCGGGAAATGCTCCTATTGATATCGGTATATTCGTCTTTCGACACAATTTTCGAGCGATAGTATGGTTTCAAAGCTGCTCCAACAAGCTTTTGGACTTCAGATTTCACAGCCAGCGATAAGTCGGCTCGATTCGGAGAGCTTTCGGTCGACCGCACAATCCGAGAATTATACGCTGCTCGAGGAATTCGGCGCCGTCGTGGTAGACTTTGCGGGGGGGTGTCTTCGCGGACTTCTCTCTGAGAATTAGCCGGGGAGACGTCTGGTGAGAAAGAGGGAGATGATGGATCGTGTGGTGATGAGAGTTGTACCGGGGATATGGGCCGGCTTCGAAGATGTGGTGGCGGGGTTGTAGAGGCCAATCGAGGGGATGAATGGTTTGAGGGCACAGGCGATATGGAAGGGGAGGACGGGCCCGGTGTGGTGTGATCCGTGAGGGCAACTGAAGCTTGAGCCGAAGGTCCAAGTGAATTCGCACCATTCGGGCTTGAGGAGTCTTCCACTTCTTTCAAAAGGGATTGGAGAAAACTTGGCTCGGTCGGGCCGTCGGCATGAATTCGAGCAGACGCCTGTGCGCTAGCGGTTCTCGACGACTCGCCGTTCTGTAAAGCCAATGCGGCCAAGTCCTGTGCTCTACGGGTTCGAGGGCGTTTCAGTTTCCGCTCCGGCTCTGTGGGCTCGGGCGATGGAGACATTGTGGGTTCCTTTCGTTTTCTCGCGGCGCTCGGGTTATTCTCAATTTCACGAGCACGCTCGAAAGCATTCCAGGCTCTCATTTCTTCCAGAGACTCTGGTTCTGGTGTCGGTTCCCTTGGAACGCGAGGGCGGGATGGTCGAGGAGCCTCGATATCGAGAAGAGCGGCGGTATCTCTGAACCGGTTGCTGCCGCCCTGTCTCTCGGCAATTTCAAAACGACGTTGCCAAGCGCGAAACTCCCTCTGGTTCGCCGCCTCTCGCCTTTGTTGCTGTAGGACACGTTCGACGGCCCGATCATCATCAAAGGGAAAATCCAGGTCTAGGTTCAGATGGTCCCAGACGGATTGCCATACCCGTGCCCAGTGGAGGGAGTTAATCTGATTTCTGCTCTGATGTCGGCGCTGCTGTGCCCTTGTACGGTGACGTCGGTCTTGAACCCGTGCGGATCTATCAACCGTATCAGGAGATGGCCCAAGAGGACGTTGGGTCTCACACCGAGAGCAGTACCAAGGTCCCGCGGGAACAGCATCAAGCCCGACACAGTACGTGTGCGAGGGCACATCACATCCATCGCAGAGAAGAAGTAACTCTTCATTGTCTGCATTACCGCAGATCGGACAAGGCTGGAAATCAGAAAGGTCCTCATCTATATATTCGATAATCATCGACGGATCAACCTCGGCAACCTGAACTCGATCTTCCACGGCATAAGAAGAGAGCACGGGGCCTATAAAGAAAAACATCAAAGATTAGCACAAGTCCCATCAGATACGCATGAAAGATCTTTGTAGTGACAGACGATAATAAGAAGAGGGTGTGCTTACCTCCTACACGATCGCTTAGCTCCACTAGATTGAAGTTGCGGCGACATATCGGACAGCTGTTGGCTCTCTCAACCCAGGGTTTCAGGCAATTATTGTGTAAAATATGGCCGCACGGGAGCAGCTGAGCGATTTCGCCCACATCTTCACTCCCACCTACGTCGGGAACCTTGTGGGAGTCGGCAGTCGACTTGCCTTCAGCTTCAAGGTCAGGTCTTGGCGCCGGCTCGGCGGCGACGGCTAGAGGATCGCTGGCGCTTTCGCCAAGGTCTCCTAAGCACACAATACAAGTGTCGGACATTAACGGAGGGGGGCGTGCCAGGACTGTGAGGAGAGAAGCTGAGAGGAGGCATGAAGAGCAGCTGGCAGCAGGGAGCGGAGACAGAGATGAGGGGAGAGAGAAGAAGAAGGGGAGAAGAGCAGGTCGAGTGATGTGGGGAGAAAGCAGCCGGCCTTTTGAAGGTGGACCTAGAATCCGGTCTAACGCAATCTAGCCTGGGCTCCAACGTGACCAGCCCGACGCAAGGCGAATCAGTGGCCACGAAAATCGAGCGCAGCCTCCTTGTGCCTGTCGATAAACAGCGCTTACCTGGGCAATGCCAGGCCCTTGCAGTCCTGTCTGAGGAAAGCCAAAAAAAAATAGAAATTAAACCCCCCTCTTTCACGGTGGGACGGCTCGTGCCACAGAAAAGAGAACGTTCTTAGAGGGAGACCATCGAAAGAATGGTGCTGCTTCCAAGTTAAAGAAGGTATACCTTCATTGTCTAACAATGCGAAATAAGACAAGGGGAAGAAAGACACGCAGATAAAAATAGATAATGAATTGCCAATAATCCAAAGCTGAAATGGAGAGGGGAGATGCTGAAATCTGGGCTGTCGGCTTATTTGGACCCTCACGAACTCATCCCAGCTATCTGTCCGGCCACCTTCTTTGCTTTCTCTTTCCCAGGCCTCACATGTCCAACTGGGCGGAACTGCGGGACCCTTGGCGTCAGAAGACTCAATCACGAGTATGTGCCGAACTGACCAAGGACCATCAAAATGTCACGTAAGCGGAGTCGGATACGAATGGAGGAAACATGATAGATTGCGGGAGTCCCGATCATTGGATGGAAATGACTTTCCCCTATAAAGGAAATTAATATGAAAGATCTGATCTGAGATTATCGGTTGCATTTTAGGTCTATTGGTAAAAGAAAAACCCGACTCGAAGAAGCAGGCGGCATTTCCAACACCGGAGAGGAAAGGTTCGTAATGAGAATGCGCTCATGGCAATTCAGGTTTTGAATTTGTCTTCTTTTTTATTTAACGTAACAAAATGAAATCCCATCATCACATTTAAACCTCCGCGATTTCCCTCAGACGACGGATGGTGGAGCGGGTAGCAGCGGCGGCGGGGGTCCTGTATCGAGGTTCCCATTGATTAGCAATCTCCTTTTCGAAAATCCAATATCCCACATCATGTCGAATCCAGTCCAGCAGATCGATGGACAATGTTTTTGTTCTTCCGTTTCAAGGGCGGTGCGTCGACTTACGAGACAACGTAGGCACCACCGGCAACGGTCTTCTTGCAACCCTTGCACTCCCAGATACCAACAGCCTGGCGCTTGACGGTGTTCTTTCCGCAGAAGGTGCAGATGTAGCGGGCGTGCTGGGAGACTTCCATCTTCTTCACCTGCTTACGCAGGGAGGCACCGTATCTGTTATCGAGCGATCGAGTCAATAATCCGTTCCATGTCTTGCAACCGCGATTTCGAATCCTCTGGTTCTATCGTATGGGAAAGAAACGCAATCGACTCCGAACCGATTCCAAATATCCTAGAATGTGAGGGCGAAAAAGCCTACCTGGTACCATATTTACCCGTGATACCGACCTCTGGAGAATCATGTTAGTTCATGTTGCTGGGCCATCTGCTTTTATTTCTTTTTCACTGCTGAACAGTTTGCAGATAATAGATTCCCAAGGATTGTACTCACTCTTAGTGCGCTTGGTCATCTTGTCTCGTGTGCGGCTGTTGAGGTCAAAGATGGATACAGTGCGGGAAGTCGAAATCAAGATCGCGGCTTTCAAAGGTGAGCCGGTTGTGGGTGGGCTCGCTTAGGGCTCGACCTCCGGGTCGCATCACGTGATTTTCATACTACTGTGTACTGTGTCGACCGAGTTTTCCTCCTCAGCCTGGTCAAATCTAGCCTTGATATCAAGATGAATACAACTCTAAATAGACACAAGGTATCAAAAGATCAAGTTCCAAAGTCTTTTATTCCTCCCGAGGGTTTTTCGAGATGTGACTTCTGTAAAATATTTGTCTTTCAACCCTTCGGTTTGTGCCAGTATTATGTAATCATTCAACATCCAACCGAACTTTTCCCTTTTCGACATCGCCATCCTTTTTTCTCAGGCCACCAGCAGCACGAAAAAGCGAAGACGTCAGCGAAGCAGCAGCATCAGATCAAATCCGAATTCTCGTGCTTGGAGTACATAGCTTTTAACAACAACCCTAGAGAGGATTCTGACCCCCAAAATATAAAATTTCCCTAAATTCCTTTTAGCTCGAATGAGGTGTACAACACCCGCCTAATGCAGTGCATTGTGATACATAGATTATGTCATAAATGAGGTAACTCTGGAGATAGCGCGTGAATAATGCATCACAACCGCGGCAGAGAGTCGACTGACGATGCGAGTTGTCGTATACAATCGGCTGCCTGCCAGTTCCCAGCAAATGCTTGGATGAGTCCCTCTGAAAAGAGTGCGATACCCGTCGATTCAAAATATACTTGGATCGCTTCATTGTGTCTTTGCAAATAGCTCCTCCGTACATTCAAACATTGCGCGTTCTGAAAGGATGACGTCCAACAGAGAGTTCGATATCGTGGTCCACGGCCCTACTGGCTATACAGGAAGACTTTGTGCCGAACATATTGTCAAAAACCTCCCCACCAATCTGAAGTGGGCTCTGGCTGGCCGATCCATCCCTAAAGTTGAGAATGTCGCAAAGGAGCTGAAGCAACTGAACCCGGATCGCATTGACCCAGGTACTTGAGACTCAGCCGTCGTCGCGGGGCCCAACTATCACTGCATCATTGTTAACTATCCTGTAGAGATCCTGGCTGTTCAACTCAACCTGACTGAGCTACGGGCGTTGGCTCTCAGGACGAAAGTCTTCATCAACTGCGTTGGTCCATATCACCTGTATTCAACACCTGTGGTTGAGGCCTGCGCCAGCACTGGCACTCACTACCTCGACGCGTAAGTTGCACACTTTGTCTAATCATATAACCTCGCCTGGCTTTTTACTAACTCATACAGAACTGGCGAAACCCCTTGGGTTAAACAAATCATTGAGAAATATCATGAAACCGCCAAATCCAATGGTGCTATTGTACGTCTTTATCCCGTGCGCGCATCCCCAAGATACATCCTAACGGGGCTGTAGATCATCCCTTCTGTCGGCCTAGAGAGCGCCACCCCAGACATCCTGACCTGGGCTCTCGTGAAGGAAGTACGGGAACAGCTTTCATCCCACACCAGGGAAGTTACCTGCGCGATCGACGAGATCAAGTAAGTCTCCAGTCCTACATACATCCCCCTTTCAATATCCATCCTAATACCGCCCAGGAGCTCCGGGGCAAGCGGCGGCACCCTCTCCACTGTCTTAACCTTGTTCGAATCCTTCTCGTCCGCGGACTTCGCATCCGCTATGAAACCATTCGCCCTGGCCGCCTCTACGCCACCCAAGGACGTCCCTAGTGAACCTCTCCTGAACCTCATCCTCGGCGTCCGGGCAGTCCGCGACTTGGGAACACTCACCAGCTCTCCCTCGGGAAAAGTAGACATCGCCACCGTCCACCGTAGCAGCACCCTGATGCCCGAGTTCTACGGCCCCCGATTCTACTTCCGGCAGTACCTCCGCGTGCGGAACAGCCTCATCGGAATCGCTTTCCACGTTGCCATGACGGTTGGCTTAATCCTGCTACTCCTTCCCCCGGTCCGATGGCTCGTGAAGAAACTCATCTACACGCCCGGAACCGGGCCTCGCATGGAGGATTCCTTGAATGACCGAGTCGAGTATCGTGCCATCGCTACTCCCGACCAGGCGACCCCGAAGCGCATCCTCGGCAAGCTCAAGTTCGAGGGCAGCATGTACGTCCTGACGGGTCTGTTGATGGCGGAGGCGGCGATGACGATCTTGGAAAATGAGGAGAAGGTGAAGAAAGTTTCCCGCAGTGGTATTGTTACTCCCGCGACCCTGGGCCAGGAGTTTGTTGATCGGCTGGATAAGGTCGGATGCCGGATTGAGACTCAGTTGCTTGAGTACTGAGTGGCCTTAATCTTTCCCTTACCGTTCGGTTCCCACTTATAAATAATTTCTTTTCATGTTCAATTTCTGTAACGAGTCATATGCTATTATCCACTTCCAGTCACTACCAGAGCAAATCTATATACCTACTTTGTGTGTGATCTCGCTAGAGCCTCCAGTTCAAACCCGGCTCTAGACAATAGTAGAATTTATCATCTCTCACAACTTAACCGCCCTGGAATCCTTGGGTGCAACCTCATCCAACCACCCCGAAATAATCTCATTGACCTCCTGCGGCTTCTCCCAGAGCGCCCAGTGCGAGGTATCAACCTGCTTCAAAGTCAACTGCGGGAGGGCCTTGGTCATGCTATTAGCAAGATGAGGAGGAAGAGCATCATCCTTGAGCGCCTGGACGAAAAGCACGGGCACTTTAATCGAGGACGTCGGGATCTTCAACTCGTCGTTGAAGTTGATCAGGCGGGTCCGATACCAGTTCACTAGTTATATATCAGCACCAACATGAATAGAAAACGAGGATGATAGAAGGTGAAAGCACACGTGGACCTCGAACGCCATTCCTGGCGAATTCCCACGAGTAGTACTCTATCTCCTATTGACAGAACCCACCCCTGTCAGTACCTATTCAGGCTGCAAAAGTCACAAAAGGGGAGGAAACTAGACCGACCTCCTGACTCAACAACCACGACGGAAGCACACGCGCCATCTTCTCTAAATCCACACCGTGATTCACATCAAAGACAAACTCCTTCTTATCGGTGCGTCCACCGTACATCGAAAGAAGGAACTTCTTGTTCTCCTCCCGGGTGCGGATAAATCTTTCCAGATCTCCATTGGCAAACTGGAGCTGGTAGGCAAAATTCGGGGTGATTTTGGACACCATTTCCTCGAGGGAGAGGTATCGCTTGTGTGGAGCGTTGAACGGCACGCAGACGGTGAAGACATGCGAGACGAAATCCGGGTGCCAGAGGGCGACGCGGTAGACGAGGGATGCGCCCCTGTTTGTATATTAGCTGCCAATTAAGACTCCGACCTGGGTAGGCCATCGTTGAGATGAGTTGGGAAGGGGAATAGAGGACTGTACCAGTCGTGTCCGCCGAGGATAATGTTGGATGCACCGAGTTGGGAGGCGAGCTCTCTGATGTCATCGGCGCAGTTCTTGTGGGAGTACAAGGCGAGATCTTGAGGGGCGTCCTGTCGAGACGATTAGAAATTGAGTGCAGAAAAAAGAGATGATGTAGCTACCGTTCTTCCGTATCCAAGACAGTCTGGAGCGATGACCCGGAAGCCTTTGTTGATGAACATGGGGATTTGATATCGCCATCCCATGGATAAATCGGGAAAGCCATGAATCTAGATGCATCCTCTGTGTTAAATCGGGTGTATATGCGATGAAATTCAGGATTAACGTACTAAAACTATTGTTCCCCTATAGGGTCCATTTTGCGGTTCGCTGTACAGGTAGCCTGTGGTTATATATATCATCAGCGATTTGTCTTCAATTGGCCCCAACGCCGTCCTCTCGGAATGAGTTCTCGTCACCACGGCTAGACTCGAACGATATCTTAAATCAAGGAGAATATAAAAGTTTGTCTTACCGTAAGTCTTGCCATTGACAAAAGCTGACCGATACTGAACCCGGGAGTCCCCCGAGACATTGATTTTGTCAACCGGCATGGTGGGTGATTTCTCACGAGAAGGGTAGGGTTGGCCAGCTGCACCGGTTCTAGAGTAGCTAGATCGAGATGGATTTGGCAGAGGAAGACAGGATAAATTATATCGACTGGTGGTGTCTTTAGATCGTTGCGATGAAGATCCCCTCACTTCCCACCACGTGAAACCGAAGTTTTTGGATTCAAAAGGAAACCAAAGGCCAAGCGGAGGAGCTGGGGAAATAGATTACAAATAATTCAGTGAAGCGTATTCTACTACTTGTCTGGCCTCAATTATGGCCTGGAGTATGTGGAATTGATTTGGAGTGGTGGTGACTCCTCCCGAAGGTACGCAGCATCCTCGCCGAACTGCCTCGGCATCCGAATTCTCCGCAATTGCGTCGTACGTACATATATCTCACTTTGAGCTCAAATTCAGAGGGAAAGCATCAGACGAACTTGGAGTTAAGGGGGAATATATTAGAAAAACAAAAAAAAAATGAAGAAAAAGAAATCGACAGTTACCACTGTTTAGTAAATCACTGTGTCTTCTTGATCCTCAACCACTTCACCACCATCATCTTCAGCCCCTCGATGAACATCTGTTTCGTGACTACTGCCTGGCACATTGTTATCGACTTGCGACTCACTCTCGTTCCTGGCTGCCTCAGCAGTTTTTTCATGGTTAGTCTCAGCACCCACCGTTTCTGACGATTCTTGTTTTGGTTCCTGGGTCTCTGGGGCATCTGTGTTCGACACCGGCACCTCTTCCGGTTTCTCCTCCTTTTTATCCTCTGGGTGCTTATCCTCCTGCGACGCACTGCGGGCTTCAAATTCCTCGAGTTCTCGGGAAACTGTTGCTTCTGCTTCGTTGACCTGGTCTCGTATAATTGCCTCCTCCTCTGACCGAAGTTGCCATGGCTTGTAGTACTAGAGTGACAGGTTAGACCGCTGCGATTCATGGCCGAGATCCACGGTAACATACCAACACGGGTTCTGTCTTTGTCTTGAGAAAGTGAGCCGTGGCCACTAGATTCGAATGGCGCGTGTGCATCTATGAATGCAGATCCAATTAGCAAAGCCCGTTTCTCATCGGAGACCCGTAAAATCACGTACCATTTCCTTCTCGTAGAGTTTCTGCTCCTTCTTCCGGAGGGCTGCCCGCTCCTCCCGCCTCTTCTTCTTCAACTCTCCGTACTCCTCATCCTGTAGCTTAAGTTTATCCTGCTGTTTCTTCTCTATATCCGCACGCCGCCTTTGCGCCGTCGAGTTGGGGCTCTGCGATAACGTCCCGAGTAGCGATCCGAACAATCGTTGTCCCCGTTTGCGCTCCTCGTCCCGGCGACCAGCCACCCGAGTATCTTTGCGATCGGTGGGCTTCTTCTCTGCATCTCCGGGGGATGACTGTTGGCGGTCTGCACCCGCCTCGGGATCTCTGTTCTCGCTTTGTAGGCTCAGTCGACGACGCTTGCTGTCCGGGTCGTGATCTGTTGTAGACGACTGTCTCCGCTTCAGTCCAGCATCTGGGGAAGGGACCAGGGCATCCTGGTCGGGCAATATCACTGCTGAGGCAAGAGTTCTGTATATGAGCTTTAGTTAGCTACTATCGGCAGACAGGAGCGAGAAAACGCAATGGGGGTTGAAGAGAGAGATAGCACAGTACCCTTCTGCCATATCTGTTCAAGCTATGAGGTTCGAGATGCGAGTGTGGCGGGAATCGGATGGTGGGAATCGTAGCGGCAAAGGCAAATAAAAGTAAACTCTTATTATCTGAGACACCACATGTATAAACCCCGACCGAGACTGGAGCTCCGAAGCCTGTTGCTATCGCGATCTGGAGAAAGAAAGCAATGGCCACAACCCATGGATGCACGGGCCACTTACCCGATGTGGTTGGCTGGAGGGTGACTTTTTAACTCTCCTCTCTTCCTCCCCTTCCACCGGTTCTCTCCCTTCCAGCAGGTTCGATCACTTCCCTCCCCTCCGAATTCTGTGTTTAATAATTATTCTCGGAAGATACGAGAATCGTAACTGAGCTGCAATCGTTCCACTCGCTATTAAAACATTCGATTCTCCTGACGGGGGGAAAACGAGCTTCAGTTCACTTTCGTTCCTACGATAACCTCGCGTGAGGCCACTCTCTTCTAAGCAACCATGTCTCGCCATCACCCCGATCTTGTTATGTGCCGCAAGCAACCCGGCATCTCTATCGGCCGTCTGTGCGACAAATGCGATGGAAAATGCCCCGTGTGCGACTCCTACGTGCGTCCGACAACCCTGGTCCGCATCTGCGATGAGTGCTCCTTCGGCAACTACCAGAACAAGTGCATTGTCTGCGGTGGCGAGGGAATCAGCGATGCCTTTTACTGCTTTGAATGTACGCGCCTGGAGAAAGATCGAGATGGCTGCCCGAAGATTATAAACTTGGGAAGTTCGAGAACAGATTTATTCTACCAAAAGAAGAGTTTTCGGAATCATTGACCCCGCACTACGGCCTCTATCTCTTCTCGCGCACTTTTTTTTTTATTTGCTGGTGTGGGGCTCTATGGCCGAAAAGACTTGCCTCCTCCTTGCTCTACGCTGCGGCTCTAAGATAGAGCGCTTTGACTGCCGTCTTTGGGCTATGGAGCGAATATCAATCGATGCTTTAACTACAAGAGAAGCGAGAGCGGCGTATTCTCCGCCTGGGTTCTAGGGAGGCTAATCTGCGCTATACAAGGACCAGCCTTTTGTGGGGGCTGTGTCAAGGGAGCGTTCACCTTCCTGGGCGTCTGGGTTTGGCGAATCCTCGTCGGAGCCCGTCGTTCTGTGGCGGATTGACTTCTTCCTGCAGCCTCTCGCCTGTCACCTCATCTGGCGAGGAAGCCTCGATCTGCGTGTTTCCTTTGGTTAGGATGCTATCGAATTGATAACGGGGTCTCAGGTTGCTTCATACCTTTTTCAAGATCTTCAGACCTTGTTCCTCGGCCACTTGGATTGCGTAATTCCGGGAGCTGGCGTACACCATTCGTTCCTTGATCGATGAGCCCGATGGACAAGTATAGATAAAGATAACCGTGTCGGAGTCCGGATAGTGATAGAACGTGTATCTCGGCGAAGACGTGGAAATATGTGATTGGACGGAGTCCGCCTCGACGCCATACTCAGCAGCAGCCAGCTTGAAAGTCTCGGACTTGACTTCAACACTCTGTATTTAGACAAAAGTTAGCATCTCAATTGGACCATATTCTCTGAAAAACCCTCTCTCCCATATCTCCCTGTATCTCCCATTCACAACGTAAAACAGAAAGAAACCTACCAATTGGACCAGCCCACCCTGCTGTAGACCTGCCAAAGCCCCCTTAGCATCCTCCTCCACGTTCATCTCAATGCGCATCCTCGATGGCCCCCCATTACCCCTCGAAAACGTGCCCCCAATCCCAATATCCCTACCAGGCGTACCACTCCTCGCAGCCTCCTCCAATCTCCGCACAGCCTCCAACTCCCTCTCCTTCTCCCCCATGAGATCCTCCCGCCGAACGCCCCCCTTCACTGTCCCATTCTTCTCCGCCTCGCGCTCCCGCCACGCACTCTCACCTACGACCTCATCCTCATCCGTCGCAAAGATAGTCTCGCTGAACTTCTCGCTGCCCAGCTCCCTGACCAGCGTCGCCCGGGTCGAGGCAAACAGAGTCTTGGCGCGCACACCGGCGTTGGAGGGGATATAGGTGAGAGCGACGAGGGTAGAGAGTCCCGAATCGGGGCGGCGGAGGAGCAGGTATATCGGGGTTTTAGGTTCAAGGACGGAAGGCAATTGCGCGAGGGATGGGTAGAAGGCGTCCGGGGCGGAAAAGGGGATGGGTTGGAGAGGGGTCAGGCTCTCGGATGTGATTGTCACGGGGAGACAGAAGATGGAGGGGTCGGTGGCGAAGGTGTTGAATGCGTCGTGGAGCTCCTGGGAGACTGGTTCATTTTATTAGTATGGTCAATACGTGTTGTTTATGGTGTAGCAATTGGCCGGGGGGGCCTTGTGATGTGGGGGAAGGGGAAAGGGGGGGAAGATTTACCGGAAATTCCTGACTGCATCTTGAATGGGATTCGGGCTGCAGACGCGGCCCTCTGGGGAGATAGAAATGTGACTGGACTTTTGGATTGTTGTTGTTTTGGGACTGGAGCTGAGGGGAATCTTGCAGCTGAGGAGGGGAAGGAAGGCAGAAGCGGTGTGGTAAGCGGGGTTGCCCAGAACAAGACACATGCTGGTTCCCAGGCACAACACAGGAGATGATTTGCGAACTCCCTCCAACCTATCTATCAAGATAAACGGCAATTCAGCTCTTCACGTCGAATTTTTGTACTCTATTCAACTATATACGGTGTATCAACGTCAAAAGATAAAAAAAAAATAAAAGAAAACGGAAAAAGGAAAGCAAAAAAAAGCTATATACAAGCCAAATCAATCGATCCGCTATACATCTGACCTAAAACGGCTTTTCCGGAAAACCAGACCTTAAGGTCAAGACGATGACAATGTACAGGATACTAATAAATGCAGTGAGATCACGCATCGCAATCGAAAACGCCACCATGCCTATGGTATCAAATGATTTCGAGAACGCACAGCGGCCGTTTTGTTCCTCGATAGGTCCCGATCGTTTTGTCTACTCCTCGAAGTTGCCGCCGACAAACGCCCAGTTGGACGCCTCTAGCTTGCCTCGGAGGAACTCGTACACGGTGAAAGTGACGGCCTGACCGGGGGCGACACGCATCACACGAGGGGTGATACCCTTGTAGAAAGCACGGGTACCCTCCTGCTTGAACATTTCATTGGCGATTTTCAGAATACGGGAGACGGCGGACTGGCCGGGCTCGGCGCGGGTTTTTTGCAGTCTCGTCTTGATGGTATCGATGGGGGCGTTGGAGAAGGGACCGACGGCACCGGAAATCAAACCGATCACGGTGGTCTGGTATGAGGGTAGCTGGGAGTTGGCGTACTCGGGCTGGGTCCTTTGGAGGAAGGCCTTCAGCTCAGTGTAGGCTGTGAAGTTGGCGGCTTGGTTTGTTCCTTGTCGGAGGGCAGTTAGGGAGACGCCACGGTACAGGGTGCTGAAACCTTCCTCTTTGATCACGGTGAAGAGAGCGTGGGGGGCGCTGCGGTATTTAGGGGCGTCGAGGGGATCTGCGAGACTGTGGTGTTGGGCTTGCAGACGAATCTTAACGACCTCCATGGGGTTCACGACTGCGACGGCTTCGGTAACACCAGCAGCGAGACCAGCTAAGCATTCCGGGTTAGCATCCATGGCCCGGAGAGAGGAAATAAGAGCTGCAACATACCCAAGAAAGTGGCCTTGCTAGTGACGGCGCCGGTCTCCTTGTCCGCCAGCATCTGCTTATATGACTCATAGGAAGTGAATCGGATAGCCATCTTGGGGATGATGCCGCCGAGGACAGCTCCCAGACCCTTGTACAAACCCAATGCGGTCTCCTTCTTTACGATCTCAGAACCAGTCTTGATGAAGCCACGTGGTTTGGCCTGCACAACGCTCCTGGTTAGTTTCTTAGAATGGACGATGATTTTCCGATTTGACTTACACCAGGAGCTGTGGCCCGTCGCGAAAGCTGCATGCGGACTTTGATCGTATCTAGAAATTCGCGTAAGCGCATTGCTATTGCCAACCCGGAGCTTTGGTTTGGCTCAATTCCATACCTAGAGGATGGCACACGAGTGCTTCCATCATACCGGCACCGCCACCAGCTGTTCACCGAATTAGCATTGGATCTGAATTTTCCCGCAGATTTAAAACATGGTCTACCATACCGATCAAGTTGACAGCTGGGGAAGCTGGCTTCCTGCCATTACCACCCTTGGCCGACATTGCGAATGTAAGTGAATGTGATTAATTGAAGAACAACTTTTTTTTAATTTTTTTGGGTCTTGCGACACACGATCAGCTCTTATCGACGCCGTTTTTTTTTATCCGCAAGTAGGCGCAAGCGGATATGGAAATATGCGTTCCTCAAAAAACGACCAAGTAACTGGCGATGAGAGCTCAACGTAACCTCCGAACGGGGGAAAGAAAAGAGAAAGAGAGAAAAAGGGAATAAGAAAAGAAAAGGTCAATTGAATCCAGAAACAGCTTCCTTTTCCCTTTAATTCGAAAGAGTCACGAGGTCGACGATATCGGCCGTTCACAAGATGTTTCCAGCGTAACGGGGAGATACGGAAGTATAAACTACCCTCGGCTCGTGCTGGGTGTATTTAACAGCGCACTGCTGGGGTCGGAATGGGGGATCACTCGGTTCCAGCGTGGCGGCTTTTGCTTGACCTGTCGGCTACTGTACTCTGATTCGATTACACTATTTTTTTATGTCTCTGGTCGAGGGTTCAAGTGGCCGGACGCGGAGGGAGTCCTGACGGGGAAGCGGAGCCAGCTTGCCTGGACGAGCGGAAGACAAGCCGTGGGCGAGCTTGGGACAGCCGAAAATCGCTGGAATAAGAGAAATTAAAATAAAATATAGCCAAAAGGCCTTTCTTTCTCCGTGGATTTTGCGATGGCTTAGTCAAGTGAATTATCTAGTTAGTTACTTGCTATCTGCGAAGCCACAGTACTCTTAAGTCTGTGTGTACTCTGTAGCTCGGAAGAACTTAAAATCATGACGTGAAGATTCAAGACTTCCACCATCACTAGATATCTACACAATGACAACCCCTTCCCGAGGCATCGGACGGGGGTAATCCTTTCCCAGCGAAACGAAACAAACTCCCCTCAGTAGTCCAACCATGATCCAGATCCCCCTCCCACTTCGCCTTCGGAGCCGCTTCCTGGCGTTAGGTTGTCCCATAGAAAGCCATGATCTCATCATTCAAGCCCTCAACCCCGGTCACCCATGTTTGGACTTTGAATTGTGTGTGCGTGACCAGGTCTGGCGTTTGCTTTTTTGCGTTTAATTCACATGCGTGGGGGAGAGTTTATTCCATATCTTATTCTCAGTTAGCTACTACTTACCACCTAGCAGTAGTAAGTTGGTTGCGAAAGCTGTGGACTCGGCTTGTGATTGTGATATTATACATTTTCCGCTATCCAGGTTCATTCCAAGCTGGACCAATTATGGTCTCTTCACTCCCCAGCTAGTAAATTTTAGCTGTAAAAGGGTGGAATAAGGTCAGAATTCCAGTTCTCCGTAATGTGGGATGAAAATGACCACGGGAGAATCCGGACAATGACGTTGCGGTGCGGGTGCCGAGGTCATATCCGTGTTGGGAAGTGCCGACGGCCCATCATCTAGGCTATGAATGGACTCGAGAGAGAGAGGTTACCCCAACTTCAAGCTTAATTCTTTTTTGGGGATGACTCTGGACTAAGTAAGATGATCTGATAAAGTTGTCTTTGATCTTCACTTTGCAGGAATTAAACCAGGCCGATTTTGAACTGTCAGAGGCAAAAAAGCAAGGACCAGGCGTATAGCTTTGAGGTTTCGTGGAGGAAGACCGCAACTAAGCGTCGATAGCTCGGCTCATTTTTTACCCCCGTTTGACGTTGACTTTTTCCTGAGATGAACAAACGGCCCGTGGAGGTTTTCAGGAGGGCAGCATACAATTCTTAATCTGGCTGAATTGTTGGATCTGGTCGTTAGCTCCTCGTTTCCTCATATCATATGAGGACTTGGACTTTCACATGCAGGTTTCAACAAAGCATATGATTATGCTTCAGCCTTCCAGGAACCTTACACTGCATAAAGTTCCATCCTAAATGTCGGGGAGACCAGGGTGTCGTGATCATTGGAACGAAGCCGAAGCCTTACATAGTACGGATAAACCGTTTATCGGAAGCGGGAGCGAGAACGGGATTTACGATTTTCATCCCGGCAGTGTTTTGTACGTGTTGTAGAGAGCCCCGAATCGGGACTTGGGAGCTTTGAAGTGAACTTTGCGCCTTATCAGATCTTAGAAAGATTATAGGTAGATTATGCTTCTAGATCTGTTGCCCATCGAGCAGAGGAGCTTGTTTCATACTTATATTCATCGTCGAATACCATGCTTGTCGAGTCTCCTTCTTGCTTCGTTCCCGGTACATTGACGGGTTCATTGAAGCTCCAACTGATGACTTGGATATCCAAAAATGCGAGGATTTAAAGCGCTATGGCATTAGCGGATCTGATTCGACAGGAAGAAAAATGATGACCTATTCCTTTTGTCGAATCCCTTCTATGATGTTGGTGTTCTCGTTGGCTGGGCAGCTAACGGTCAATCGTTTTACCTATCAGGGTTTTTTATCTGTTAGTGTCGGCGTTATCGCCGAGGCGTCAATATTTTAAGGTCTTAGTTCCTAAGTCGACATAGAAGATCGCAGGATGGAAAAAAAAAGTGACAAAAGAAGAGAGGAAGGAAACATTGTCTGCCTTCTTCGCTCTTCCGCTTACACTCTGTCAAGAAAAGAATCAGAGCAACCCAAAAGCAAGGACATTAAAATATTGGAATGCGTCTCTCTCAACTCTGCGACCCAATTGAGCTATGAGCCAAACCACCGACGAAGCCCCCATACCACGATGGAAGAAAATTGTCAAATTTATCCTTGACCAATGGCTCATTATCGGGATCGGTGTCGTATGCATCCTGGCCTACTTCTTCCCCCAGGTCGCCAAACATGGTGGCGTGATACGATCCGAGTACAGCATTCTATACGGTGCCATAGCCATTATCTTCCTCATCTCCGGCCTCAGCATCCCACAGGACAAGCTGGTCCGACAGCTGTTCAACTGGCGCCTCCACATCCTCGTACAGGTTATGTCCTTCCTGTTCATTCCCGCCTTAATGCTGGCAGTCGTGCATGCCGTTCTCGCCGGCGATACGCATGCACGGATCGACCGTGCAGTGTTGGTGGGATATATTTTCACCGCTTGTATCCCGACCACTATCGCTTCGAATGTCGTTATGACGCGTGCGGCGGGGGGCGATGATGCAGCAGCGTTAGCGGAGGTCCTCATCGCTAATCTTCTGGGGCCGTTCGTAACGGCCGGCTGGACGGTGACTCTTCTGCCTGCCTCGGCGGAGTTCGATCCCTGGAGAGAGCAAAACGGGAATCTAACCGAGATGTACCGCAGTGTCTTCAAGCAGCTGGGGTTGGCTGTGCTTTTGCCCCTAGCTGTCGGCCAATTAGTGCGCTGGATGTGGCCAGAGAGAGTGGCCAAAGTCATCCAGAAATACAGGATCGCCAAGTTCGGCTCCTTTTGCTTGCTTTTAATGATATGGTAAGTGCGATGAGGAGTTCTTAAGCCCGTACCGAAATCCCCAAAGTTATCTAACGAGAGCACCTACCTTGGCAGGACAACCTTCTCCTCGTGCTTCGCAACCGGGGCGCTCCAGGAGCTCTCTTCCGAAACGCTTGTCTTCATTGTGTTATTCAATATCGCCCTGTATGTCTCTCTGACAATTTTATGCTTTTCCCTTGCGAGGCCCCCTCAAAAAGTTTCGTCTTGGGCTATAGGAGGATGGCACGTTTTCCGACAAATGTCGCCAGGGGAGACCATTGCGGTATGTTTCTGTGGCCCTGCAAAGAGCACAGCACTGGGAATCCCACTGTTGTATGCAATGTGGGAGCCTGTCAATCTCTTCATGAAGGCAAAGACATCCGTACCTGTGTTGCTGTACACGACAGAGCAACTTTTTGTGGCGCATTTTTTTGTCCACGTGTTTCGAAGATGGAACCGGAGGCTCGAGCAGGCTCGGGACTGCGAGAACCAAAGGGCTGAACAAGACGCGCAGACTGAACTGGCGGGTCGCCCGGTTGATTCAATCTCAGGGGAGAAAGATGGTGGACCGGCTGATTGCGACTCTAGTAATACCACTTGAAGTCATGTGCGCGCTGGTCATGAGTACAACAGCATCGCAACTGTGAATCAAAAGGGATTATTCTGGTCTATGCCCAAAAGAAATGTTGTACTTGAAATGAATCCTCGGTATCAAAAGTTTCATTGCTAGAGTCATCCACAGAAAGATAGTATAATAGAATTTACAAGCGAGAAAGGTAGATCATATGTAACAGACTGTGCACCCTGAGGCTAGAAAATGACAAGGAAAATGCTCCTAATCTGACTGAACAATGATGGGAGAAGAGTTCTTATAATATAAGAATGAACACAAGAAAAGAAACATAGGAGAGCAAATAAAATAAACTCGACATATTTATTAAATATAGCTCACCTTTACACCCATCCCAACAGTCCCTTTCACTTTTTGCCATCCAGATCCAGCTATCCTTCGGATCCGTTCACGCACATTCGGCCTGTTGAGAGCGAAGATGATGCCTAGCATGAATAGGATTGACCGCAAAAACCATAGTGGGTTGTTGGAAATTGATGTAGCGAAGTACTTCACGAGGTTGCGCACAAGAGTAGCCAGAGCCTGCGTTTGCCTGGCTCGAGTCTCGGGCTTCTCTGGTTTCTTGAGGTTCTTTGCGCCTGTCGGAGAGAAAGCTGTCCGCCCCGAGGAATTTGTGGATTTGGCACTGGATGCCTTCTCGCCACCCTTTTTGCCCCTGATGCTACCGTTGGGATGTTTCTTTTCAATCCCATAGTCCACTTCACTACCAGCACGTTTATGCCCTTTCTCCTGGGCTTTCTCTGCAGCCGCAGCTTCTTCAGCCCTTTGGCGTTCTGCTTCCCGAATCTGTCTATCTAGTTCGGCGTCCTTCTCGCGTTGAAGGGCCGCAGCGCGGAGTTTGCCTTGCTCCTTCTCCTCCTTAAGCCCATCTAGCGTCTGCAAGCAAAGCTCCTTTCGCTCCTCATCTAGAACTTCACTGAGATTGATAAACTCCCGGGCGTATTCCCATTCCTCGTTCCTTGGGAGAACATGTAGGGTGAAAAGCTCGATCAGCTTGACACGCGCAACCAAGTCCTTGGGTGTATCGGTGCCACTATTTGGCCGGATCCGCCGCTGCGAGCTAGTGGGAGAGTTCAGATGCTCCTCAATGTCCAGATTCGGCTGACCATATGAAGAAAGATAGGTTTCTAGTCGTTGCTGGTTGACGGTTTGCGACGGGGAATGATTCAATAGCAGTGTGCCTCTGTCGGAGAGCGCCCAGGTTAGCTGTCGGGGAAAATCAAAAACTGATTAATCGAAACAAAGAAAACTAGTCCACTCACAAATTATATACGACCTCTGCATCTACCGATCCCTCTCGGCCTTGATAGCCGATCTGAACAACCATCTCCCAAACCCCTCCGTCGCGGACCTGCGACGAGATCGCTTTCCACTCCTTTTGGCCAATCGTGCTTCTGCCCTCCTCGGGGCCCAAGTCAATAATGGCACTTAGCAATGTGATGTACAGGTTCCATATCTTAATGCGCCAGGTGGCGGGGACCATAGCAATTGGTGGTACCGAGTCATCCCCATTGACTTCCTGGTCATCATTCCCGCGGCTCGCAGTAATTACGGGCTCCAGGGCCACCAGACACTCTTGTAACCGACGTGTCAAGTAGAGTTGAGACGCTTTCTTGTATGTTCTAGAGCAGAGCTTGGAGGGGGAAAGCGACGACGTGGACGCCGACATGGAGGATGCATCGTCAGCCATGGTGCTTCACCGCCAGCGGAGGGATGGGGTCGGTTGGAGAAGGCGAGAATGCGGAACCCTAGTCGAGTGAAACAACAGCAGAGAGGCGGGAATATAGCGACGGAAATAAATCAGGTGAAAACCCAAGTCGATAATACCTGAGGCAGAGCTGCGAAGTGGTTGGGATGAAGCTGTGGTGTTTGCGGAGGACACACTGGGAGGAAGCCAGCCACTCAGGCAAGCACTTCCAGTCGGACCTCGTTTTTCCCTCGGTTCGGCGCTTTGGGGTCGGTCTGGGGTTGATTGAAAGTCACGGGACAGCAGATCTGGGGAGCTCGCTCTCTTTTCTCGATGACAAGCCCATTATCTACCTACATACCTGGTAGTTTCTTCTTCTTACGATCTCCCAGCTCAGTTTGGACACGGAATGCTCCCTCAGCGACACAGACATCTGCCATCACTTAGAGACTCTGCTTCTTTCGAGAAGTCACAACCAAGGAAAGGAACAGGTTATATAATCCGATCGCTGTGAAGAATCCAGAGTGTGATTTTGCGGACAACCGAACCGACATCAAATAGACCATTATCCAAATAAAGTACTTCTACATATTTATATTCTATTTTCCTTCTCGTTCACTTCTTCCGTTTAAATCAGTATTCATATCCACTGCTTATTCCTTCCCCGCGAGGCATCGGCGTCTCACAGCCTCATCTCATCCCACGTCCATCCTCGGTAGCATTGATACGATCGGAGATATTCTAGTCATGGATATCACCGCACAATCGTTTTACTACCACCTTCCCAGGATGCTTGACGATCTGTCATCTTGCCTATTTGTGTCCTTGGATTTCGAGTTCTCAGGAATTGCAAGTGCCTCACCTGGGAGATCCCGTGGGCGACAGTCGCTCCAGCAAAGATATGAAGAAGTCAAAGCATCAGCAGAGAAATACCAAATTCTACAAGTCGGACTGACCATATGCCACGAAGACACCCAGACAGGTCAGATCTACTAATTTTATTTTTCGTTGCCATCCTATGCCTGAGACTAAGATCATGGCATCCCATAGCAACGTACCATCTCAAGCCGTATAATCTGTATCTGAATCCAATTATCGATCGTAAGCTTGAAGTTGAGAGAAATTGGTCGTTCCAAAGCAGCGGTATGTTTTCTTCCATCCTCCCGTTCATCGTGAACTGAATCACCCGAATTAGCGGTCGAGTTCCTCCTGGAAAACAAGTTTAGTATGGACACTCTATTCAGAGACGGCGTCCCATATCTATCACGGGAGGAAGAGGAGCAAGCCATATCTCAAGCTATCCAAAGAGGAAATCGCTCTACGGAGCACAAGGTCATGGATGTCAAGGATACTGATTACGAGTCCCTTGAATTCCTTAGAGTGGTCCGACAGCTTGTTGACGCTTGGCTTAACTCGGGCCCGGTAGATTAACCACCAGCGCCCAGTTGCATTTTCGAAACTAATCATATTGATAGAGACGTGACCATTATCTCAATATCCCACCACCTAGCCGCCAAATAGAGGCGCAGGAGCTCAGATCCATGCCATCAGTATTGAATAGGTTCCAGAAGCGACTGGTCCATCAACTCATTGAAGTAGAGTACCCCTTGCTGGTGACCATCGGAAAGCCAACTTTCGTGCAAATTATCGAGCATGATGAAGCGAGAGAGACAGCCGTTCAAGAACAGAGGGTAAGATGGGTTCGAGAACGAGCCTGGCGACAGACCGGATTTAGATGGGTGGCGGAGGCAATGACGGGAGGAGATATCTCGAATCTCGAACCAAATTGCTTCACAAGCGTTTGGGCACAGTCTACAGGGGCAGAGCGCACCGCTTCAGTTCAAGAATTCAAAGACAGGCTACAGGAGAGGCTGAAAGCTCGTAGGCCAATCTTGGTCGGACACAACCTGTTTACAGATCTGGTATATTTTTATAGGTGTTTTTTCGGTCCGCTGCCAGATCGAGTCGACCTGTTTCAGTCACTGATTCGAGACTTATTCCCGATTTTAGTCGACACAAAATACGTGGCCACCCATAATTGTGGCTCGATTAATCCGAGATCATCTTTGCAGGAACTCCATGATAGCCTCTTGCAAACTCCATATCCGTTAATTAGTATGTATCCGCAGACCTATCCTGATGCGTACCACATTGCTTACAGATACTAGGCATCGATCCTCAGCATTCTAAGTACCGCACTCAGATCATTGACCATGAAGCGGGGGCAGACAGCCTACTTACGGGTATAATCTTCGTCAAGCTTTCGGCGAAGCCACGTTTCACATATAAGCCCATTGAAATAAGCGCGGAATCGCCTGGATCTACTCTGAAATCATATCGGTTTCCTCGCAAAGGTACAACTGAGAGCAGGTCCGACCTACGTGATATAGAGGAAACTCTTGAGAATATCAAAATCAACGGTTCACATGCCGCCGTACGGCCTTCTGGTGCCAGACAAATCGTCATAGTTGAAGCCGTTGAGGACGAAAGGCGAAAAGCCTCTGAAGGATACTTGATTCCAAGGCCAGATTCTGGGTTCTGGGAGATGTTTGCCAACAAGCTGCGTGTTTTTGGCACCGAGGAGAGAGTCTGCTTGATTGGTTAAGGCGAATACCGGTGAGAATACAGTCCTAGAACGAGGCCTACAGTAGGTAAATGTAGCAAGGTTAAGATCCAGGGCCAATCTTTGGTTTTCTCGTCGTAGTCTTAGCTGCGACCTAAGATTATTAGTATAATCTAGCTTGAGGGCTTCTAATTGGCCTACAAGAAGCAAAGTTCTATTCGGCCAACACCTAGGCTTGCATTACATTAAGACCTGCGGATTTGCCAGAGGCCTATCTCCACCGAACAAAGGCACTGGCTTAGGGATCTATTAGGGGCCTTCTGTCCCAAAGTTATCCTTACTTTTCATTCTCCTATAGCCTTCTTTACGGTTCAGCTTGCTGTCACTTCTTTTCATTTCCGCTCTGAGGTTACTCGACTTGGTAATAGTGCCATCTGAGATCAATCGGAACTAAATGGACTGCACTCAAAACTGGATTTCCGGATCGGGCTTTTCACAAATAGGAATACTACACCATTTTCAGCAATCAAGCATCAATAAGTGAGTCTAGAAGCCATAGTATCTTGGAGATATTTGATTTTAGGAACAGAATTTCCGCAACCAGACATCCTATTCACCCTCCTGTCCTTCATTCATCTCTAGTACGCTACCCTCTTCATCTTGGATAACTTATTCCTATATCTCAAGTTAGCAGCGAATACAGCAGGCTAAACCTGTAATTGGCTTACTCGGATGTGATTTCGCTTTGAAGGAGTATTGATTTTCTATGCCTCAGACTCGGGGGTCGCCGCAGGGCACTTGCCACTAATCCAGCCCTCACAGGGGAAAGTCGTGTAGGCGGCATCAACACCAACATCCACGTCGCGCTTAGCCTCAGACTCAGGGGCTGTTGCAGGAAATTTGCCACCAATCTAGCCTTCACAGGTGAAGGTGGTGTAGGCAGCATCTACACCGATATACACATCACGCTTCATGACAGGAGCTGCAGCAACCAGGCTGAGGGAAGCAAGAGTAGCAAGGATAGTAGAGAACTTCATATTTGACGATGGGTGAAGGAGATTCCGAGGACGATCAATATCGAATAAGAACTTAAGAGAATATGTATTTTTGAATGGAAGGAAGTTGATATTGATTCAGGTTCTTCCATTCCTTCGGATGTCCATACTGCCTTTTATATCTCTCATGGTCTTCTCGGACAATATGATAAGGAGGTTACATTTCCCCCATTAATGTAAACTGACTTTCCCAGGCTATTTACATGCAGAATATGCTGGTATTAACAACTATAGCCCGCTGCCAAGCTGCTCCTCAATACCCTATATCCTATCCCAAAGCTCGATGGCAATCCGAGTGACATTGCGTGGTATACAGGTTTGACCCAATGCTTTATGCCTTCTAGATACAGTTAAGCGTCACATCAGCCTTTCGTATACTGGGGCCAAACCTGACATCCTCTAAAGTATGTGACTTACAAGTTAGTGCGGCCGGGTGGTGTTCTGGTCCGTGATCCTTCGGCTGAGATTACTGATACCCTCATTTCTGAAGACCGAGCTGGCCTATAGCCCCCACGTATTCTACTACTGTGGGGCCGCGCTAGGGTCTGATTGCAGTATATGTCCCTCGTTGCTCTGCGGCCGGCGTTACCCTAGTTCCCTGCAGGGCATAGGATTTACCTGTTCCAGAGGGAGTAGGGATGGAGTTGGACGGACAGCAAACAGAGTGCTAATTGAATCACATCAGTATTTGGTAAACCCCTATCATGAACTGTTTGAGTGCTACTGGGAAACACAGTTCATGAGTTAGAGTAATCATGATAGGTTAGATTATTTATGGTAGAGGGGAGAGCGAGTGCTATAGAAGTTATAAAGATGTACCCTTTACGCACTTATTAAAACCCTGATCTAGTATTACAGTTGCTACAAGAGGAAGGTAGTATTGCTACTGTATGAGATTATGTCGGCTGAGTCGTGGTGTAGGAGTATTTCGGCCTCCTGGGCGGTGTAGGGCATGTAATCATATGCTGCTGTATATCACCACGGCATATCAAGATAACATTAGGTTAAAAGGATGCTGCAATTGACAAATCCACCATGCAATCAAGCACCAATCATTCTATAATATGAGTTTCATTAACCTGTTATCTTGTCTATGTTAAATTTGTACATTCTAAAAATTGTCTTTTGTGACCTTTATAAACCTTTGAATCAAACTTTGCTTCATAGACATGTATACTAAGTTGCCATCCTTAGACTCGGATCCAACAGCACACTCCGATGAGGATCTCACAGTCGACGAGAGCTCCTCTCAGAAGCAAATCTACCAGCGATCACTCCGCAAATATGTCACCTTATCAAATATCTCCATCTTGATTCTCTCCACCCTCTGTGGCATTCTGATCATCAAAGATGTATCTCATAATAGAAGCACATCCAACTTCGAACAGACTATATTTTGTACGGCTTTCATCCAAATACTCAATCATCTATGCCTTTCCAACTAACAGGGCACCGAAAGCACCGGCCCAGGAAGTCGTCGAATACAAAACCGTTGTTTTTTCCTCCTTCGATGAACGCATCATCTACAGTGGCCCACCAACCGATGCTGTTGACCAAGCCTGGGAAGAACTATACAACGGTCTGTCTTCGTTTCTTGGCGAACATTTCCCGTCAAGCTTCCATGCTGAGCAATATCTTTCTCTTAGACATTGGAATCTCATATATCGATGTTGAAGCAGCCGCAAGACTTCCAAACAAAACCGCCCAAATTGAAGGAAGTGATAAGTATGTCATTGGGCTTGATGTTTTCCATTAATTACACTGCCTGGTATGGCTTCGTCCCGATGACCCTACGTCC
This sequence comes from Aspergillus conjunctus, assembly GCA_027569095.1. Taxonomy (NCBI): domain Eukaryota; kingdom Fungi; phylum Ascomycota; class Eurotiomycetes; order Eurotiales; family Aspergillaceae; genus Aspergillus; species Aspergillus conjunctus. The sequence continues at coordinate 297,497 of JAPDEL010000002.1, read as the reverse complement.
TCTACACCTATTATGTACATTGACCTCATTTATAGAATGGAATACGCAAAATGTTCTATCCAGAACGATACTCACAACACCGCAATGGACAAAAAGAGGACTATATGATTCACTTTGGTAACTTTGACCTTCCCTGAGTAAATTCCTCAGACCTTATCCATACACATCCACACACATGTTGTTTTTGATGGCTCAATGACTGACTATCATCTAGATCATTGCATCAGCGCCCTTCGTGAAAGCGTCATGTGCTCCGCAGATATCAGTACGATATACTGGATATGGGACCCAGTGGCCAAGAAAAATCTGCCAAATGCACAAACGACCCATGCCTGTCGAGACTTTGGCAAATTACAGGAATGGGCGAGGCAGAGAAAAGTGAAGACTCTTGGTCATGGAAGGCTGGCCATCCCCGAGACTGATTAGGGCGCAGAGTGGTCATGTTTCGGGCATGGTTTGGATAAGAGACCATATTGCAAAGACCTTCTAGATTGAATGGTGATGATAAATAATAAGCGTAGAAATAGCTAGTAGAGCATTGCCATACTGCGTTCAGAACGAGTCTTGCAGTTTATGTTCACAGGCCTGGGTTAGCCCTTATTGCCAGTGAACGGGCGGTCCAATGGTTCGAGGCTTTAAGAGCTGAGGCATTGCTAGAAAACTAATATAGTCTGTCTTATGATTCTGCTCTAGACCCGATACAAATTTCATTTGTGAACATGGTACGTTTGAGCAACTACAACTGTCGAAACGTGAAAACTTGCGTGGTCAAGTTCGAATGTGCGCAGCATCTATCTAACAATACACCTTGATTTAAAAGAAGGTACCGCTAGCGAAAATCGGCCGCATACAATCTCTCTGAGCACCGGAAAAATGATCGACTGGTCGTGGAAGAAACTGAACACAGTGACGATAAGGAAATGGTGCTGTGGAGAGAAAAGGAAAGGAAAGAAAATGTCGAGGGCGGAAAGCGAAGAAAAGTGGGCGAGGAAAATATGCAGTCACGTGTAACCTTAACCATAATAGGAATGGTCTATATTTGAGGGTCTCCCATTCGACAAAACAGGTGACCGCCAACTTTTCTTGCAATAATCCGACCGAAAAAGGCTGGCTGGTTGACGAGCACGCCAAACAGCAAGATCTGGGGAGATGTCTTCAGGATCTAACGGAGCCAGGCGCATAGCCTTGGCCTTACGTATGTGATTGCAAATGATCCTTTTGCTCAATGAATACGTGTACTGACCGATTTTCAAAGGGCCTTCAATCACCGATCCTCGAGTGTGCAGAAGCTGTCAAGAGACACTTGTTCGCCGCAATTATGCCTCTACCGCTGCGCAGCCGTCCACAGAATCCTCCTCCTCCGCAAATTCATCTGCAATTCCTGTCGTGAAACCCTCCTACCTCATCAATGCTGGCGTGTTGCTCTCCCGGCCGCCCCAGATCACCCGCGACCTCACCCAGTTCGAGAAAGCGTACTACTTCTACCAAAAACGGTTGAACGAGCGGTTGGCGCTGCCATTCACCAAATACTTCTACTTCAAGCGAGGAACACCCGCCGACGAGGACTGGAAGCGGAAGATCAAGGACCGCCAGACCCCCGCGCGTGACATCGGCAAGTATAATGCGTACTCGAAGGAAGCATGGAATGACGAGCTTCTTGTCGACGCCGTCGAGTCCGAGCCGGCGCACATTGCGGAAATGCTTGTGCAGGACGCCGAAGCCGCGGCGAATTCTACGTCCCAGGATACCAGCAAAAAGGAAGAGATCCCGAGACCGTTCTCTCGGGTGACGGAGGCGGACCAGAAAGGTGATGAAAAGAGTCTTGACCGGGCTCTGCAGAGGACTCTCTATCTCCTTGTTCAGCACAAAGACGGATATTGGAAACTGCCTAGCTCGCGTGTGGCTGAGGGGGAGACCCTCCGTTTGGTATGTTCTATGCTTCGACCCTGGTTTATCTGTCTTTTGGAACTGCCGGACATGGCTAATATTGTGTTGATTATTATAGGCCGCTGAGCGTACCCTCTCCCAATCTGCCGGCGTGAACATGAACACATTCCTCGTTGGATTCCACCCCGTCGGCCACCACGTCCGCAACTTCGTCAAGCCACGAACCGATCCTACCACCGGAGACCAGCTCACAGCCGAGAAGACTTTCTTCCTCAAGGGACGCATTTTCGCCGGACAGGCAGATCTTGCCACAAACGAACAAAGCCTCGTTGATTTCAAGTGGCTGGCCAAGGAAGAGATCCCGAAGTACGTGCTGCCGCAGTACTTTGCCAACATCAAGAATATGCTGGCGGATCGGTAAATACTGTATTTTCGTGGACGCCCCCCAGGGGCTAGAACGGAGTGAGGAGAGAGTGTACTGATAGAACTGTTGCGTACCGGGTATCGATGCTACAAAGGGTTCAGGTTTGAGAACTGCATATATTATAGTATGTCATGTATAACTAGCTTTGCGATTTATTTCTTTTCATTTATTCATATCAACTATCTTCAAATTAAGCCTAGTCCACGTAAAATACCGTCGTAGCCTCCTATTAAGTCTCAGACCGCAAACGCCATGCCATGAACCTATACGCAATGAAAGCACCCAATCTATCAAGGTACAGACAAACCACCAAACCGACATGATCACTTCAGATTGAATTTCTGTCCCTGAACCACAGGCTGATCCTTCGAAGACTTCCCCGTCAAACTCTTCCCGCACATCGGACATGCTATTCTCGATTAGCCTTCTCTATGGAATTGGAAGAAAAAAAAAAAGAGAGAGAGAGAGAGAGAGAGAGAGAGAGAGAGAGAGAGAGAGAGAGAGAGAGAGAGAGAGAAATACGAACCATTCTTCTGGTAAGCACACCGCTGGCAAAACTTCCTCCCCTGCTCCGTCTTCGTCTTACACATGTCGCACGACGACGAATACGCCGCGTACGGATTCTTAGCCTTGGAACTAAGCAGTTTGTTCTATACCGTCATGGTATATCAGCATTCGATCCCACGCCAAAGAAACACCGAGCTAAGCTAGAGATGGAGATGCAAAAACATACCTTTGAAATACCCGTACTCCCTAATGTAGACTTGCCCTTGGCAGCAGCAGAAGAAGAGGAGGAGGAGGAACCTGCCCCCCCACCGGCGCCTAACGAGGTCGAGGGCGAGCCGTAGTACATTTCACTCTTGCGTTTGACGCCTGGGGTGGCTAGTTCGGTTTGTTTGAGCTTCTTTTGGCATTTTGCGCAGACCATTTTCTTTTCTTTTTTTCAACCTCTTTTTTCCGGTTCTCTTGCTTTGTGGGTACTTGTTTTTTTGCAAGGTTTACTGGGTTTTCTTTTGCGATTAGGTAGATTTGGGTGGGATAACTAACTCCCTCAGTCAGGTTTGATGATGAATGCAATTATGCATGGGCTGGGGTGGAGAGGGACTGCGCCACATCGGGATAGCGGCTGCGCTAGTGGTCTATGTGGGGTTCTGTATTTTTTTTTGATAATGGGCATCACTTTTTGGTCTACTTTGATGGTTTTAATTGTTGGGTTGGAGTAGAAAAGTTTGAATTGATGAATTCTTATGCATATTTATTATTCGACGTTCAGCCAAATCATTATGATTGTTCTCAGACCGGGCCTGCCCTAGTCAATTCTATTCGTCAACATGGATGATCCGTCACTCGTTCCTTAGAACTTCTCTCGAGGATATTCTTGCTCTCTAACACCCACTGGAGTCAGTTCGTAAGGCGGCAGTCGCTCATCGGGAATACTTCCTACTCCAAGATTGTCCGATGGCCATTGTGAAGAGTCTCCGCCTGGGTATACGCCCAGAGATTGTTCCGAGTGCAAACGTTCAAGCGACCGAGAGCCAGGCCAGGAGGCAGATTTGCTTTCCTGCGGCCAATAAAGGCAGCAGACAATCATACCGGCAAACATTCCAACCGTGCCGACGAACCTGAAGATACAGAGCGTGAAATTCAAATACTTTGGTGCGGGAATAGCCTCGCTGCCATATCTGACTTGGACGACGGTTGAGGTAAACTGAAGGAGGATGGTAGAGGCGCATGCGACCGCAAAGGCGATGGTGCCGGTCTAGGAAGAGGTTGTTAGATGTTGTCGCGGAGAAAACCGGAGGACGCTTGGTTTGCTCTTACCCTTTTCTTGAACCAGCGAGGGGAAGCTTTCACACAGAAAATTATAGACCAGACTAGAATCTCCGCGAGCGCGAGCAGGCATATAACCTCACGAGTGGAGGCCACATGTTGAACTTGAGGCGTGGCGAGCGTTAGGCTGGAGTCACGATTCACGGTGTTCACCGTTCCTTTGGCGTACAGCACGAAACAGACAAAGGAAAATACGACGAGTATTCCGAGAATGACGTTGTGAGCGGTAGAGATGTAAGATAGCTTTCTGGAGTGGGTCCAGATCTTGTCGAAATATTTTTGGACAATTTGGCAGAGTGTGAAGTAGACAACTAGTGATACGGAGATATCGATAGGAAACTGTACTATAGCCGCTATCGCAAATCTTCGCGTGACAGTAGCTTCTGCTATGTAGAGCAGAGCGGTTATGAGGGAGAGGAAAGCGGTGCTATTGATAAGTTGATTAGTTGGTGCTTTCTTGATGACTTTACTATCACTTAGGGTAGAGTCAAGGTGAACCCAACTCACGCAATAGATGCGATATTTGCGCAGAGGATTCCTTTGGGGATGATTCGGATTTCGCGAGTGACGTGGGCCTTGTTAATTCGATATGCTCTGAAAAGAAACCCGATTAACGACACTAGCGTGAGAATCGAAAACACAAGCCAGGTGATAAGATATGTTCGACTGCCTCCCAGGAGAGCAGCCGATAATGTGACTTTTTCGTCCCAACGGGAGCCATCGTCGCTTCTCTGGTATAGAGTCATGGTGGGCGATAAGGAGAGTCTATCCGTACCCCCGTTTCTCGAGTGAGAAATTCGAGGAAAGGATTACATGCAGAGGGTTGAGGGAGCCATTTTAAACCCCCCTCGAAGTCAATTGAACCAGAGGGATCGTCGGGGGGGCAGGCTGAGCAGTTTGGGGGCCCTGAATTTTTATTAGGAGCTGAACAATTCTTGGGCCAGACACGAGACGCCTGAGGATGATTATTGGTGGACGACGTTGGACGATCTCGCCAAGAGTCTGCTTCTTTTCTCAGCATCACCGCATCGCCATCCATTGTGAATCTACCATCTCCAATCGAATTTAAAACATGACGTATCTGGTATGGGTTTCCTACTCCGAGATACTAATTCATGCTACGTGCACTGAAGAATGGAAACTTTTGCATTTATAATATGATTCAAAGGGCAAAAACGGACATCTGAACTCAACCTCTAGCCATCTAGCTATTCTTAACAACTCATTTCTTTCAGAGGCTCCCGATCAAGTGACCCAAGCCTGAAACTAAAGTGCTAATAGGGTCATCGTGCTCATTAGTCGTTGACGAACTGGTGTTGATATTGAAGCTGCTTCCGCTTCCAGTGTTTTCGCTGCCGTTGTTCACGCCGCTGTTCGTACTCGCGGAGCCTCCGTCGGGAGCCACAACACTGTCACTGTTGCCGGTGCCTCCCACAGGCTCGGTGTCGGCTGAATTGCCTCTCTCATAAATGAGAGAGCTTCCTGCGGCGGTGCCCCCCTCGGGGGAAGCGGTGGAAGATGACGAGGATACACCTACTGGGCTCCAAGCTGTGCCTGCTGAAGTGGACGAGCCGGCGTTGGTCGATGAAACTGACGAGGACCCGATGGACCCTGAACCATGGCCTCCGTTATTGCTGCTGGAGCCGCCATTTCCTTGGCCACCGCCTCCAGAGGTGAGGCTGGAACCGCCGTTGCCCGAGCCTCCTTGTTGACCAGAGCTGCCTTGTCCAGAGCTGCCTTGACCAGAACTTCCCTGGCTAGAGCTTCCTTGTCCAGAGCTTCCTTGACCAGAACTGCCTTGACCAGAACTGCCTTGGCCAGAACTTCCTTGGCCGGAGCTGCCTTCTTGACCAGAGCCTCCTTGGCTGGAGCCTCCTTGGCCAGAGCTGCCTTGACCAGAGGTGCCTTGACCAGAAGTGCCTTGACCAGAGGTGCCTTGACCAGAGGTGCCTTGACCAGAGGTGCCTTGACCAGAGGTGCCTTGACCAGAGGTGCCTTGACCAGAAGTGCCTTGACCAGAAGTGCCTTGACCAGAGGTGCCTTGACCAGAGGTGCCTTGACCAGAACTTCCCTGGCTAGAACTTCCTTGACCAGAGCTTCCTTGACCAGAGCTGCCTTGGCCAGAGCTGCCTTGGCCAGAACTTCCTTGACCAGAGCTGCCTTGACCAGAACTTCCCTGGCTAGAACTTCCTTGGCCAGAACTTCCTTGGCCGGAGCTGCCTTGTCCAGAACTTCCTTGGCCAGAGCCTCCATTGGTAGAGCCACCGCTGCCGGGAACTTCGTCGTCATCGTCGTCATCTTCCTCATCATTTTCGTCTTCATCCAGGTTGTTGGTAGCAGAATCACTACCGCCAGAACCATTACCAGAGCTACCATTGCCCTGACCACCGCTGCTGCCAGAGCCATAACCAAGACCAAGGAGCCCGGTGATTCCTGAACTAAGAGACCCGATACTATCCAACCCCTCTCCCAACAAGTTCGTCCCGGAAGAGCCCTGTCTCACTTTCAGAAGGGGGGTAACACCGGCCCCCAACTCTGCTCCATCATCGAGCAGATATACTCCCTGCTTAAAATGTAAGTCGAAAAGGAACACATAAGAACCTGATCTCAACAGGCGCTTACCGTTTCTGGAGTTCTCGGCTGCACTGCGATGGGTCTAGCGCCGATAAGTGAGGACAAAGAAAAGACGTCCACAAGGAAGATGAGGGTGAGCAACGTGGCTCGGGACCCCAAGCGTGTCATGGTGCAGATCGTACGCAAGTATAGATTGACTCTAGGGCTAGGTCCACGGTATGCCGATCTCTCGGATATTTTTTCCGCCTCTCATCTTTGGGCCTGCAGGCGTCTTATATTCTCTGATTTAGATCTTGGTGGAGGTTTAGATCTTGCTGCAAGTGAAAGGCGTCATAGATGATCGTTCACAGAATGGCCGGTCAAGATCGATGCATCCATCCAGGCACGGGGTTACATTGGATCTTGTGGTCTCCCATGAATCTTGGATTATACTACGCAGGACTGCTAATCTATGGGCTTTAGAGTACCATAACCCTTGCACCTGGGATCGCGGTAGGCGGGGCAGGAACCAACCTAATCTGAATGGCAAGCCAGATCTGGATCGAGGATTTGACTGTGGACCCCTTGAATGGATAACACCTGAGGTCCTGATTTGGTAGCGGGTGCTCCCCAGACGCCGAATTTAGGGTGGTCGGTGGTCGATGGTTTACGTTACATGCACCACACTCAAGCGTCAAGAGCAAGTAACCCCAATCATTAATGGCGGAAATATATCTTGGTTTTGTCCCACATTAAAACCTTTCAGCCCACGGATACTGAATTACTACACCCTCTGATCTTTCTTTTTTTTTTTTTTTTGCGCTCATAAGTCAGCCCTAAGAGCATCGACATTCTCTCTGAACCTGCAAAGTGACATAAAAGAATGCAATGAGACGGGACTTCCGCTTTAGGCCGGCCGACGAAAAGAAATGGTATGAAGGTAGAATAAACCATCCCTTGTTTCCTCTCTTGGCGCGAAGGTGACCTGGAGGATTTGGAGCACTCTTAGTAATTTTTTGAAAAAAACACCATCCTGCGGTCCATTGGGTGAGTAGGTGATTGATATCTTGGCCTGAACTGGCTTTGAAGTTGAGGACTTCATGCGGTGGAAAAGCAGCTTAACCCACTTTCTAGGAAATTGGAGCTGCATATTCGTATTATCATTTCTCACTGGCCGAAGGTATCCTTGTGAAACCCAGACTGAAAACGGCGTGGTTCGATACTATCTCATCGTCAACTCCCCACTACTTACTTGTAAGGATCAGGCATAGAAGAGGGCAAACGCTATTCCGACTAATACTTTCCTGTAGAAATCAACTTGCTAACTGGTCTTCCTCTGCTTATCAGAATACGAGGGCGGGTAAAGCAAAGGAATGTGCTCTGACGGTGCATATAACGGGGGCAGCCGCCAAAATATCCCAATTCTTCGGCCTAGCACTCAAATCTCTCTCCTTTAAAGAAAGTAAGGATAAGTATCGGTACCTTATGTCCCACAGAAACAGAAGGACAACTCTGAAAATGCCAGCATGATTTCAACTATGTTCCAGATCGCTAAAAGGCAGTCCCCCACAAGCAATCCCCCATAATTATGAGCCTGTTTGGAGGCTGTTGCCGCACGGGATAAACATCCGGATTACAGCGGTTTGACGTTGTCATGAAGGGCCAACGCTTTTATATTTTGCCCCAAACTAAATTATCCCATCTCTTGCATCTTCCTGGAACAGAGAAATCAGCTAGCTCTACAAGCAGAATCATTTTTACTTGGCGATATCTAAAATCTTCAGTAACTCCGCCATCTACTTCAACATGTTCCCTTTGGAAATGTTACTGGAAGAATAACCGAATAATATGTCTTCTACGAAGCGAGATAGATCTTCAAATCAACACGTTCACCACAGTGAAGAGAAGAAAGCCGTCTCAACTATGGAGATACTACAGCAGACCGAATCCCGAATGGAGAGGCTTGAAAACGCCATTTCTCAGCTCCAGGCGACTCGGAAACATCAAGACGATCAGATAGAAGAACTAGAAATTGCTCTTCAAGACGGCCGGTACGTTATTGAGCTCTATGGTATACATCCTGAAGTCACAAAAGCAATCTGTACGACTAATTTGATATAGTATTGAAATAAATGGTTACTCCCACCGACATGAGGAATAATCAATACCCATGCGTCTCTCGTTGCCAGCTCAAAGTATCAAACAACGGATCACCTCCGCAACATCTTAAGGGATTATCGCTGGAAAAAAGAGAGACAAGGAATCTTTAACGGGGTAACTATCATGTATAGAGGAGAGGAAGGGGGATCTTATATGCTTGTATGCCAAATGTCAAGAAATATGCAATTAAAGAAGCAGGCATGCATGAAACTCGAGTTCAGTTCCTAGAGGATACCAGACTTAAAATTGCAGACCATTATCACCCTTGCAGCCAATCTTTTACCACCAGAGAATTCGTCTTGCTGAGGGAGGTAGAACCTGACAAGGAACGAGGCGAAAAAGAAGCCGTATGCATCACGCGTAAAATAGGGCAAACACTAACCCGACTAATCGTTCTATCCATGTCCATATCGACTTAATAACTCGGCTTTCTCTACTTGTAAGAATACGAGCGGCCCCCTTAGGCCATTGGTTCCATCGGTAGTTTTGACACGTTGAACCCATGCTAGTCCAGCCTCACTAATTGATTGCACCAGCATGTCAGCCTTGTAGATAGCCTATTAAGCCTTGTCTGGATCTCAACCTTGTAGAGCCGTGCGAGACCCTGCCTCTTTCCCTTGCAAATTAATTTCTTATCCGGACTTCGAGTTTCTTTCTCGTCTTCAAAGGAAGCTTAGAAAAGAATAAGACTTGTATGTTTAGCGTTCGCATTCCAAAGACCACGAGTACTGCAGAGGAGTATCTGCACGGCTCTTCACCCCAAGAAAACCTGTTTCGCCCATTTTCTATCTGCACCCCCTTGCCTTACGGGATGGGCAAGACATTCTCGAAGACAGCGTATGTGGATCGCTCTCGAAGCTTCGATATTATTTCTTCTTTTTTTTTTTCTCTCTCTAGTACTTCTTTCTGTACTTCTGTTCTTCAACCTAGGCTATCTCCTATACCTTAGACAAAGTAACTAACACAAAATACTCAAAGCGAGCCCGAGGATTACCGTGAAAGAACCTATGCCGCACCCTTCAACACTTCTTCTCCTGTCTTATCAAGCTTGAATCGACTCCCCAGAGCCCCAAACCACGCTCGGACGAGTACCAGCCACTCAACACTCTGTCTTGATGGACGCCGCTGGAATAATACGACTCCTGGTCTTACACCTCACTACGGTGCATCGTTTCCCATCAATACTACCGCCCAGCCGCCGACTACATCGGATATCCGTTTCATGAACCAGACCTCGTTTGAGCTTCAACAAACTAAACCGGCGTGGAAACCCGTTCTTCTACAGTTCCGTCGGCAGACAGCTCGCCAAACTAGCGCTACCGCTTCTGGTGATAATTACGATAACGGGGAGGAGCAGCTCCGCCGTGCACAAGCGTTCAGTCTATCGCACGCCTCTCTGACACCCTACAACCTACCACCCCGCATCCAGCAACGAGCACCTCCAGAAAGAAGAACGCAAGAATGCATCACCTGTCTAGACAACTTACCTGTATCCTCCTTCCCTAGCAGCCCCATCACATCGACCTGCAACCACCCAACAACCGAGCAGATCTGCCGGTCGTGTCTGGTCCGGTCATTCCAGTCGCAGCTCAACGGCGGGATAACCCGGACAGCGCGCGGCCGGGGTAGCAGGTGTACACTTACCTGTCCTCTCTGCAGAGCGCCCCTCTCCGATCGGGATCTCCAAGGCTGGGCGACACCCGAGATCCTACGGCGGTTGAACGATCTCCAGACGCGGGATGTGCTCGCGCACGAGTCGAATTTCGTCTGGTGCTCGAATGTGCGCTGTGGGGCGGGCCAGATCCATGCTTCGGGCGCGGACTCACCGATCATGACGTGCGTTTACTGTTCGGCCAAAACGTGCTTTACGCATCAGCGGCCGTGGCATGAGGGGTTGACGTGCTATGAGTTTGATCATCCGGAGGTGCTGGCCGAGAGGGAGAGGAAGGAAGCGGAGGAGCTGGCGGGGGTTAGGAGGAAAGAAAAAGACGTACGCAGACAGATTGAGGCGGATAGAGCGCTTGCGCGGAGGATGGAGGCATTGGAGGCGGGTGGTGGCCGATATCCAGCGGCGGGGGAGCAGGTAAATAGAGGGGAGGCGAGGCGGAAGCAAAAAGAGAAAGCTCGGGAGGAGCTACGAAGGAAAGAAGACGAGGAGAAGCGCAAGAAACAGGCTCGACAGGAGGAGTTGGCGAGGCGTCGACGGGAAGAGCGCCTTGGAGAGGCAGAGGTGAGGCAGACGAGTAAGTTGTGTCCAGGGAAGCGGTGCTCCTATCGCGTGTATAGGGATGGGGGATGTCGGCATATGACCTGTGAGTTCCTCAAAGTACCCTGCTCCCTTCCAAAAAAAAAGTAAAATAAAATAAAACCCCGCCTAGATCTCTGTCGAATTTGCTCTCATTACTTTTTTTTTTTCTTCTAGGCAGTCGATGCGGACAGGAGTGGTGCTGGGACTGTCTCAAGCCGTGGAAGACGGGCCATCTCAGCGTCAAGTGCACCTAGCGACTCTACCCAGGTATCCCAGGACGGACTCAATATCGATAGTCACCCGGCAAACATCGGATACGTGCATATATACCCTTCCCTCGCAGAACAAGAGCGTTATTTTATTAGTCGGGGCTGTCCATGGGGGGCTATAGAATAGGACCGGTTTGCAGGCTGAACTCAATCCCAAGAACCGGTCGCGCTAGACTAGCAGAGTCTTGAACAGAATAGCTATTGTTAAAGATTATCCCGGGTGTCTCAAAAATCTTGACAATGCGCTTCTCTGGGCGACCAGCCGCAACTCGGGGTAGGCGAGGATGAGAAACTGCTGGACAATGGTGGGGGGGGGGGATGCTGGGAAAGTAGAGAGTAAAATAGCCAGCCACAAGCACGATAGATTTCTTCACGGAGACTCCGACAGGCAGCTAAATAAGGGACGCGCCTCTTATACACAGGCGGACGGGGCCGTGGCGGAGAGGGCTGAGGTTTTGAAGACCAGTGGATGCGTCACTCAGCTGCACGCCTCATCAAGGATGATGCGAACCGCACGTCCTCACTTCCCAGCGCCTCATTAATATTCCCTCCATCCAAGAACCGTCTGCAGCCACCAACCAATTAGTGCCTGTATTGATCTCCTGGACTCCTGTTGGTGTGCCGCAGAGTAAGCGAGCGAAAGCAAAGTAAATTCATCGGGCGGTGATCCTCCGCTATTCATTCACTCTTTTTTTCCTTCCTCAGCTCACCACAGACTGACACCACCCAACAAAGAAACCAAAAGTCCCCCGCGAAGTGGGGAACTGTTTAGTGTCGACTGCGAACCACGAGACTCGAGAGGGTGGTCTCCAAAATCGCTATCATGATTTCAGCTGTGTTTGACTCTCGCGACTCGCCACAAACTCCCACTTTGCGGGCGGTTTGTCTTCCAATAATGCAGGCCGGATGACCCGCCACTCCTGAACTGGTCCGCAGCAGATGAGCTGCACAGACTGTCCTCGACGGCAAATCACATCGCGGACACACGAGAGACAAGGGGGAAAAAAGAAAACATAACGCAGAGAAAATTTAGAAGCAAGGACAAAGGCAAAGAGAAAAAACAAAAACAAAAACAAAAAAAAATATTTGTTTGGAATGGAATCAAGTCAAAACCCAGCAACTTGGAATCCAGCTTTCCGCCGTCCCGGCGGAGTGGTTCGCTTTCGCTGATTTCCTTCTGCCCAGGTTAGGGGCAAAAGGCCAGTCCCCCTGACTGAGTGATATAAATAAAACCACCATGGCTGAAACAATGCCCCCAGTGGTTATCCTCTCTGGTCGTCACTACTTGTCAAATTACCGTCGCGGATCTGCTCGGATATCAACAAATCTAAGCTCTTTTGCCTGTCTTGCTGCTTCATAGGCTTCGTCCGTTTTCGGCCATCTTGGCTCAGCTCCAGCTCCAGCTCCCTCTCAAAAGCCATTTGCGGTCGACTTGAGAAGAGCTTGACGTCTTGTCCTTTCTTTTCCCTTCTCTTTTTTATTTATTTTTTTTTCCCTAAAAAAATACCTTCTACCCCCTCGCCTGGTCCAGTCTCAATTTCCTGGCTTACTAATTTCGCAACCCTGGTTATTCCCTCCAGATACTATCGTCATCGTTATCAGAGGCGCAGAACGAGACGGCACGTTGGATCCCAAAGTGGAGGGTAAAGCTCCCTTACTTCTTCCTGCACGGGAAAGACAAATCCCGCCTCTATCCCGCTCTTCGTCAGCCCTTCTTCTTCTCCTCTTTCTGCTCCTCAGAATTGAAAAGTTTGAGTGGGGGATAGCACCACGATTCCAACCATATAGGAAGTTTTTGAAGCCGCAAGACCCAAGAATAAGGGGGAAAGCGACACGTCACAGAAGTAATCTGGAGGAGGACATTCGATCTGGTGGATAATAGTCCGGGAACCGAGAACGACAAGAACAGGGGAATTCACCGCACTGTGCAAACAAGAGACTTATCCAGCCAAGATGCCTCCAAATGGCTCGTCGTTCACAGCACTTAACCTACCTTCAACATTTACGCTACCCCAGTGCATGGAATACTTCACCTTGACAGCCGGTCCCAACACTGACTTGTGGCGAAAACCGCCAAATGGAGACACCTCCACAGCTCCGATTGTCTTCACATCACTGCGAAACCCATTTGTAGTCGCCGAGGTGACCGTGAGCGCAGACTGGGAGATGGAATGGGACCAGGGTGGCCTGGTAATATTCGCCGGAGCTGCTCCCCAGTCGATTTCATCAGATAGCGTTCCGTTGGTGACTGGGGCGCGATCCAGGGTTTTTGGAAACCCGCAAAACGCCCAGCCCTGCAAATGGGTGAAGGCCGGCATGGAGTTCTGTTCAGGCACTATGAATGTTTCTTCCGTCAGCGCAACTGCAGACGGGGCTGATTGGTGTCTTTCCCCGCTCAGCGCATCGAATCGAGGACCAGGCGCCGCTCATTCGCTACGGATCAAACTCGAGCGGGTTGGCCACTCCCTCTGGGTGTGGTACCAGATCCCGACAGCGTCTCCGTACGCAATGGAGCCAGGAGCCGTGAGCAGCACATGGAAGAAGATGCGTGAAGTGACGTGGTTCTTCTACGGGGTGGAGGACAAGTTCATTCACGTGGGTGTGTATGCTAGCCGCCCAAATAACCTTTCTCGCAGCGACACCATGTGGGAAATGATGAATGGGCCGGGACCGACCAGCTCTACTACCGCTGATAGCTTGGTGGTGGAATTCGAGGACCTGGAAATTTTATGACCCGGCCAAGCTTTTCTTACCTACTTGTCTCTTCTTTCTGCTTTTCTATATATCTTATCTTGGATCTCTTGATATCTTGATTCCCCTTCCCTTTGCTTCTTTCGATACTTTTTCTTATGATTGTGGGTTGATGTTTAATGACCGTATATTGCTATTTCGCCGTGATGGCTCACGATTCTTCTATTTCGCTTCTTCATTCTTCATTTTATCTCTTCTTTCCCTTATTTATTTTAGTCTCATTTTTCATGATTGCATCATGGCATAATATTCTCGGTGAGAATTGGAGTTTTTGCTACAGGATGCTATTATCATGGAATCTCTGTTTATCCAATCAGGTATTGACCATCTATTTCAAGGTCTTCAAATTATTCCTTCTTTGAATTACACACACCCCCTTATCATGGAGTCACCGGAAAGAGTGACCTTTCAAAGCCAACTCTACCCAACGCAGTCCAATTTGTCATTTAATTTCGATAGTTGAAGAGTAAACTAGCCCAATACTCAATGTCAATCTTCAGAATCATCTTCCTTTCATCTAAATCTCATTCAAGTGACACCTGTGCAACACAACCAGATAAGCTTTAGTGCCCAGTGCGTGCCTGAGAACAGCCTTGACTTCAAACCGCCAGAAATTCCCGCTCTGTCCGTTCCATTAGGTGTTATCCTATCTGGTACAGAGTAAACAAATTCACAAAGATTAGAATAAAGTTGGCACTTAATAATCTAGGTTTTTTCTTTTTCTTTTTTCGCTTATAAAAAAACCTGTTTATCAAGGTTCCTCTCAAGAGGCATGAACGCCTGGAGCAGCAGGCAGAGAACAGGCCGCCGCCCCTCCCCAAGGTTTATCTTCATGCGCGGATCAACAACGCTAAACTACACCAGGAGATACATCAATTCCAGGGCAAAACTTCTTTTGAACATCGGTTGATTATCTTATCCTTTGACTCGAAGGTCATAGCGAGAGAAAGTAAAGTAGAACCCGAAGGGCAACCGAAAGTTTGCTTCCCTCCTGTGTGCGCACTTTTTATCTCGTGATTTGGGACGAAGATTCGTCGCTCTGGTTTGTTTGGGATAATTGGGGGGGGGATTTTTTTCATGCCCAATGGATGAAGCTGGGGTTAGGCCAATTCATCATTAATTCAGATACCTGAGGGGTGTTATCAGGTAGGTAGCTACCTGAATAATGATTAACCTTGTCTGGGATGAAACAGCCTTCCACTGCTGTTATTATTATTATTATTCTTACTGATGTTGTTGTTCGGAAATAAGGACCCTTGGGATGAGAATTTTGTTACCGAGGATGCCGTCTTTTTCTGCTCCCACGGCTCATGAGATGTCTAGCTCCACATCAAAAGTAAAAATGAGTAAAACGGCTCGAAAAAAGAAAAATATTATTGTTTCTCGACCGACGAATTATTAGCAATCATAAACAATGATGAGGGCGATAAGTCAGTCAATCAGTTAGGTAGGCAGGCGACGGATGATCTTGCAGTCAGTACTTACTGCGTAGTCTAGTATGCAAGATTCTTGCCCAAGAGTCTTACTGGCGAGTCGGTTGGAAATTGCGGCCAATTCCCACTGTTGAACTTCTCAGCAGTGAATTGGAAGTAAACCGCAGACCCATCTTGAATCTTAACTCCATTGTGCAGCAAGCAGGTAGGATATTCTTGCCTTAGTTGCTGCAAGACTTTTACTGCAAAACACTGCTGCATCAACTTCGGACCTGTGGCATATTAAAAATGGGGAACAACGCATCCGAGTGAGTTCGCATGACACGGCCAGGGTATGATTTCCTCAGTGGGGTAGACGAGTCTAAGGTATCTAATCCTACCTTGGCTGCTCCTGCAAGAAGACAACAAAACTCGAGCTCGAAAAAAAAAAAATTAAAAAGTTAAAAAAGAAAGAGGGAAAGAGGCAGCAGATGGCGCCACTATTCCACCATCCAAGGACGACTAAATCACCTTCCCCATCTTTCAGGTATTATTATCCACCCGTCTCTCCGATATTAAATATTTTGTTGCAGAATTTTCAACCGGTCTGTTCCTTGAAATCTTTTTTTGTCTTTTCCGACAGGTGTATAACATTTTCTGTCCGTCCATGAAACAAAGCAAGAGAATCAAATCATCTTCTTCCGCCGAAGTAGGTTGGAGGGGGTACATCGAATAGCATCTAAAAATGATACTAAATCGGACTCTCCGCCCCCTGATTGGTGCCCTCCAGCCACGCCAACTCACCGCATTTTCCATGTTCTGCGTAGGGTGCCAGCTCTCATCCCAAGAACCAGGGATCTGCACCGAATCTTCCTGCCGAGGACTCCGTCCACCAGAGGACGGGGAGCTTGTGATGGCACTCCGTCACGACGTACAGGATCCTGCATTATCAGTTCTTGATTCAATGTGAAACAATTGCGTCTAGAGAAGAAGAAGGAGGAGGAGGAGGGGCAAATCACCATCGTACTGCTGCTGCATTTCCCGGAGCATATTCACGATTGAATATTCTGTCTGGTCTCCGTATTGTTTTTTTCTGCCTAATCAATAGAAATCATAATAAATGGGCGGGACTCGATCACTGTGGTGATAAGTGCTCTACTGCCCCGCTAACTAACGGCTCTCCTCACTAGTCTGGGAGCCACTGGGTTGATAGGCAGAAACTAGACCACTAGGTTCCCTCTGGTCCTTGCTATCACGCTCTTAACGTGAAGCTAACGGGTGACTTCTCTTGTCCTCCATCAGCTTCCTATTGTGGGGACTCGACGACCTTGTCCTCTTTTTTTTTTTTTTTTTTTTTTTTCTTCTTCTGGAGTCCCTTTTGTCTGACCTCTTTCCTGAAGCTTTTTTTTCTCCTCTCCTCCTCGCTTCACTTTCATCATCGTTGTGCCATCACATCACAGGATTCACCCCTCATCATCCTTCCTCTTTTACCCCTCATACAGCGCTCTTCCTCCCCTTACCATCTCTCCATAATCTCTCATCTTCCTCATTCCAAGTTGAGCTTGGGAGGCAATTGCTTTGTCCTGCTTGTGTTTCTGTATATTATTTTACGCCGCAGTTTTGCTAATACCCCCGTGTTTCTCTTGCCGTGATTGTTTAGCTTGAACCGCCATTCGAGCTCTGTTGGAATTGTCCCCGTACCTCGTTTCTCTTTTCACTTTCATCTCTTTCTCTGATTTTTAACGACTGTTACGAACTTCATGACCATAATGGCTGAATCCATTGGCGAGACTGTCACCGTTTCCATCCGTCGCCCGACAGATACCCCCGTCTTTGTTGCTGGTACCTTTTCCGATCCCAAATGGGAGCCTCTGGAGCTTGGCAAGAAAGCCGTCGAGGCGACTGCGAGCGGAGATGGCTCGGCACATACACTATACCTCTTTTCCCGCGATTTAAAGCTCTCCCCGGGTGTCTACGAGTACAGATTCCGAGAGGGAGCAGACGGTCCGTGGTTTCACAATGAGGATATCAAGAGCGGTACAGTCTTTATCTTCTCCTCTCTACATCTCCTCCCGTCTAAGCAGATTGTCTAACCCTGTTTTTGTTTTCAGGTACCGGCGAAGAGGGTATCGTGAGTAATTTTGTTTCTGTTGAGCCCACTCCAGCGACTGCGACCGCTTCGGAGGACAAGCCTGCTGCTGAAGAGCCCATTGAGAACGGTGTTGGTGAAAAGGCAGAAGAAACAAAGGAACTTAGTGTGGAAAGTCCACCAAAGGACGAGGAGGCTGTCAGCCTATTGCAGAACGGCACCCACTCTAGCGACGAAAAAGAAACTGCTGCTCCCGCGGAGTCCGTTGTTGAAGAAAAGCTGGAGCCTGTGTCCGAGCAATCCATCAAGGCAGATAGCAAGGAGGATGCGGAGCCCCAGGAGGCCGTAACTAACGGAGTGGAGCCTGTTGAGCAGAGCTCCGTGCCAGAAAAGACCGAAGAAGCTCAGGCTGCCTCCACCATTACAGAAGCTACGGTCCCTGACACTAAAGACGATACCGAAAAAGGGCAGGATACCATTCCGGAGGCCGCCGTCACAAAATCGACCGACGAAGAGGCGACTCCGGCCACTGAACCTGAAAAGGCCCCCGAACCGGCCCCCGAGAAGCCTGCGGAGTCTGCCGATGAAGAGACTGCTGTAGAGACCGCCACAGAAGCTACCCCGACCCCTGCTCCTGAACCTCCAACCGAAGCCCCCGTGGAAGCACCAGTTGTCGATACTGTGGTCGTTGAAGCGACACCTGCGGAACCAGCCGCAGAAGAAACTGTCGCCAAACTGCCTGAGGAATCTCCTAAAGAGGCAAAACCCGCTGAGACGTCCGCCACCCAGGAGTCGACCGCTAAGGAAGCCCCTGTAGAAGAGGTTGTCTCTGAATCTGCGGAGGACAAGAAGGACGAGGTCGCTGGTGTCCTCGAGCCCGAGCCTGTCAAGCAGAATGAAACAGCCGAGATATCAACCAGCGAAGCCGTTGAAGAGCCTACAAAGGAGCCCGTCGAGGAAGTCAAACCTGCAACCGAAGCAGCCGTTGAAGAACCTGCAAAGGTACCAGTTGAGGAGCAAACAGAGGAAGAGCTCACAAAAGAGCCCGTCTCCGAGGAGTCAAAGCCCGAGGCCCCAGCCGTCGCCGAAGAGCCTGCCAAAGAACCTGCCACGGAGACTCTAGTAACCGAGCAGTCAACCACTACCCCCGCCGCTGAGGACGTCGCAAAGGAACCTCCTACCTTGGAAACACCTTCTGGGCCTACTGCAGAGCTCAATACGGAGGCTTCAGGCGGAGAGGGCCCTGCTAAAGAGGAAACAAAAGAAGCTGTGGTAGCCGAAGAGCCCGCAGAACCAGTTGCGGAGGCACCAAAGGCCGAAGAAGTGACCCCCGAACAGTCAACCCCCGGGGAATTACCCAAGGAGGAAGAAAAGGAAGCGATCACTGAACAGCCATCTGAGCCGGTTGCTCCAGTGGAAGAGCCAGCAAAGGAGACAGCTCCCGAGCCAGTAGTTTCAGATGAATCCCCAGCAGCCGAGACCAAGGCACCGGTCCCCGAAACACCAGCGGAAGAGCCGATTCCAGAGCCTGCCAATGAAGATTCTCTCGCGCCTGCCGCTGAGGAGCCTGCAGTGGTGGAGACTATCACGCCCCAGGTCGACTCGGCAGAACCTGAGAACGAAGCCCCCGCTGAAGAGTCAACTCCGGAGCCAGCTAAGGAGGAAACAACCGAGGCAGAGAAGGAGCCCATATCTGAGGTCCCCGCAGCAGTAGAGGAGACACCTGCCGTCAAGGTTGAATCTACGGAGACCGAGAAAGAAATTCCGACTGAAGAACCGGTGGTGGAAGAGACGACCGCAAAGAGTGATCCTGCTGAACCAGAAAAAGAAGCCGTCGTCGAGGAACCAATTCCAGAAGCGCCTGCCGTGATAGAAACCGAGTCGAAGGAAACGTCACCGGAGAAGCCCGCTACCAACGAGACTCCCGTGGCCGTTGAAGAGCCGGCTAAGGAATCCGCGACTGACGACCCGGTTGTGGAGGAGCCCATCGCTAAGGTCGAAACTGTGGAGGAGCCCCAAAAGGAAGCCCCTACTGAGGAACCAGCCGTCGTCGACGCACCTGCAGAGGAGGTCACAGCCGCGGAGCCCGTCGTAGAGAAATTGGCCGAATCAGAGAAGCCGGCTGAAGAGCCTGTCCCTGAGACACCAGCTGCTGTCGAGGCACTTGTGAAGGAAGAATCCGTGGAGCCTGCCAAGGAAGCCGCAATCGAGGAGCCAGCTACTCAGGTTGAATCCGAGGATAAGCCGGCTGAAGATCCTGTCCCTGAGACGCCAGCTGTTGTCGAGGCCCCTGCGAAGGAACCCGCAGCTGAAGAACCAGTGATTGAGCAAAAGGTTGAAACCGAGGAGAAGCCGGCTGAAGAGCCAGCTGCCGAGGAACCGGCCGTCGTCGAGGCACCCGCAAAGGAAACCGTAGCTGAGGAGCCAGTGATTGAGCAGAAGGCCGAATTGGAGGAGAAGCCGGTGGCAGAAACTGCCATTACAGCGCCCGCAGTTGTTGAAGCGCCTGCCACTGAGGAGCCTGTGGAACCCGCGAAGGAAACAGCAACCGAGGAGCCAGTCGAACAGAAGGCTGAATCAGAAGAGAAGCCAGTTGAAGCAGCCCCCGTTGAAGAACCAGCTGTTGAGGAGACACCGGTTAAGGAAGAACCTGTCGAACCCACAGTTGAGGAACCAGTCGTTGAAGAAAAGGCTGAAGCAGAGAAGCCAGCTGAAGAACCAGCTGTTGAGGAGACACCGGCAAAGGAAGAGGCTCCGGAATCCAATGTCGAGGAGCCAGTTGAAGAAACTCCCGCCGCGGAGGACCCTGTTGTCGAGGCTGCTCCTGCGGAAGAACCTGTGGAACCTGTAACGGAAGCAGCAACTGAGGAACTCGCTACTGAGAAGGTTGAGCCTGAAGACAAGCCTGTGGAAGAGGCTGTTACTGTGACACCAGCTGTTGAGGAGGCTCCCGCCGTTCAGGACGAGCCCGCCGAGCCAGCCAAGGATACTACAACAAGCGAAGCACCAGCTGTGGACGAAGTGCCTGTCGAGACTGAGGCTCCAGAAGAGCAAAAAGAAGCTGCTGACGACGAACCCGCTGCCGACAAGTCAACCGTGGAGGAATCAACAGCTGCTGCGGTAACCGAAGAGCCCGTTACCCCTGAGGTTCTCGACGAACAACCAGTCGCCGAACCTCTTGTGGAAAAGTCGTCCGTTGAGGAGTCTGCTCCCGAGTCTGCTGAGGAGAATGCCCCTGCTAAGCAGCCTCAGGAAGAGATTGCCGCGGAGGCTGCAAAGGAATCACCCGCTGAGGAAACTGAAGCCAGCGTCTCCCAACCCACAGAAGAGGCTGTCACTTCGGTGGAGACGGTGGCTTCGGAAACCATTGCACAGCCTACAACGTCTGAGGTTGTCGAAGAACAGACTCAGGAAGAGCCGCCGGCGGCAGTTGCTGCTGCTGAAGAGCAGACTGAGGAACAGCCGGCTTCTGAAGAACCTGCTGTAGTGGCCCCTGCTGAAGAACCTACCGCTCAAGAGCCTGCCACTGAAGAACCTGTCGCTGAAGAACCTGTCGCTGAAGTGCCTGTTGCTGAAGTGGCTGTTGCTGAAGTGGCTGTTGCTGAAGAACCTGTCGCTGAAGTGCCTGTTGCTGAAGTGCCTGTTGCTGAAGAACCTGTTGCTGAAGTGCCTGCCACTGAAGCACCTGCCGCTGAAGAACCTGTCGCTCAAGAGCCCGCCGCTGAAGCACCTGCCGCTGAAGAACCTGTCGCTGAAGTGCCTGTTGCTGAAGAACCTGTTGCTGAAGTGCCTGTTGCTGAAGAACCTGTTGCTGAAGTGCCTGTTGCTGAAGTGCCTGCCTCTGAAGAACCTGTCGCTGAAGTGTCTGTTGCTGAAGTGGCTGTTGCTGAAGAACCTGTCGCTCAAGAGCCCGCCGCTGAAGCACCTGCCGCTGAAGCACCTGCCGCTGAAGAACCTGCCGCTGAAGAACCTACTATGGAAGAACCCGTGAGCAAGGAGGAGCCCGCCACAGTTCCCGTTGTTGAGCAGATCAAAACAGAGCCTCTTGTTAGCGAACCTCAATCAGCAGAGCCAGAGCAAACTCCGGCGGCCGAGCAAGCTGCTGAAACCGAGACAGTGGAAGAACCTAAAGTGGAAACCGTTTGCAGGGACTGTGTGGAAGAGCCCACCGTCGAGGCTTCTGCCAATAGCGAACCATTGAAAGAGCTTCCCGCGGAAGCACAGCCTGCATCAGAACTGCCTGTCGCAGAAGAGACGGTTCCAGTGACTCTCGAACCTGAAACTGCCGTGCAAGAGCTTTCCGCTAAAGAAGCAGCCGAACAGGTGGTAACCGAAGAGGTGGACGCAAGCTCTGCCATTCCAGAAAAGGAATCTACTTCCCAGGAAATTGCTGAAGAGCCAATTACGAAGGAGCCAGTGGCAGAAGAAGAGCCCATTATGCCCCCAGCTGAGGCACCTGTAGCTGCAGAGGATGCACCAAAGCCTACCGAGTCAGCCCCTGTTGTGGAAGCTGAAACGCCTGTGGAAACCGAGAAGGTGACTCAGGAGACTGAAGTCAAAGCGCCAACGGTCACTGCTGAAGAGCCTAGCATTCCCGCGGCTCCCTCTGATGTGGTTGAAGAAAAGACTGCAGCCCAGGAGCCTGTTGCCAAGTTCCTTCCCTTGAATGAAGAGCTCCCCGCACAAACTCCCGCAGCCCAAACAGACGAAAAATCAGTCAAGGCGTCGGCCGCCGTGCCCGAGGATATTCAGCAGGTGGAAACCGAAACATCCACTGAATCTTCTAAGGAAGAGACTGCCGCCACCGAGCCCGAGGCTGAAGCAGTTGAGCCTTCTGTTGTCGAAGAAGCCCAGACCGAGAAAAATAAATCAGAGCCTGAACAGACCGAAAACAAGGAAGCGGCCGTGGTGGCGCCTGAGGAAACTGCAGCAGGTGTCAAGGAAGCCGCACCCATACTAGAGGAGCAAGCTTCCGAGACCAAGGACACAGTCTTGACCCCTGAGGTTATCGCCGGAGGTGCTGCCGCAGCTCTTGCTGTGGGCGCTGTTGCTATTGGAGTTGGCGCGGCGTCTCACAAGGACCAAAAGGAGGCAGGGGCCGTTGTAGCGAAGGAACCGGAGGTACAGACCATTAAGCCTGAGGATGACAAGACTGTAACTCTCCAGCCTCCTCAGACCCAGCCTAGCTCCAATGCGGAAGATGTTTCCGCATCGAAAGAGCCACCAACACCGGAACCCGAAGCCGATCCCACTCTTGCGGCGCTTGCGGTTGATCGCGAAGCTCTCCTCAGACAGCTTGAGCTGCCATCCACTGATCGCCTTGCCGCTTTAGTGGATGCCACCCCCGGAGATTCCAAGAACAAAGCGCCAGAAACCGAGGGTCCTTCCGCCAGTGGGCCATCCGCCTCAGCCGAACCGGCTTCCTCCACCGAGGGCACCGCCAACAAGGATGCAGCTAACAAGGGTGACGAGAACTCTCGGTCCCCGAGTCAGAACCGGTCAGTGACTGCTGTTTCTCTTAATCACAAGAACGACAGCTGGCTGAGAAATATTTTGCGCGCTGTGTTTGTGAATTTCTTTGTTTCTATGTTGTCTCCTTTCCGTCGCCGAAAGACGGATCAGTAAAAAAAAAATGTGTTGTCAAATGTTCCAGGCTTGAGCCTAGGACAAGCAAAAAAATGCCGTTATTTTTCATGTTTAACTTTGCCAAAATTGCTAATGTGATTCAGGAACCTGTTCTTGATGATCGTTACTGCTGCGCCAATATTGGCGTTCCTTTGGCAGGTATATACCCAAGGAAGTGTTTGATCTCTGATGGTCAAGCAGGACCTTGCGTCGCTCGTTTGATTGGACCTGATTCCCCTGTATTCAATATTCCTGGATGATCGATTTGGGTCTCCAGCAGTGTGCTTTTTTTTATATTCCCCATTTATTTTCCTCTCTGAGATTGCTTTAAATGCGTTTGTCCCGATTGTGTGTTACTCGTTGCGAGTCTGCTCTGTTGTTGTTGCTGTTGTTGTAGCCAAAGACTGCACTTGATATCCACGTCCGCCAGTATGTAATGATGACATTTTATGATAGTTGATGATAATGAAGACGACCTTTCTATTTCAATCCACTTCTTTCCCTTTGCCCTTATTCTCTCTGGCTGATCCCTATTAATACGCCTTGAGCAGCTTCCCCTTGAGTCCTCTGAAATCTTTCTCTCCTGTTAGTCGAGTCCTACCTTCATCCTTTTCCATGGGATATCGGAGTCTCTTCCACAACCTCTCATAAGATATCAAAACGTGATGTCATTATTCGTTGTTGATGGAAATCCTTCAACCTTGGAAAAATAAGAAGTGAGAAGAAAAAAATAACAAACTTATTTATTCTATTGACTGGCTGGCTGTATTCACTGTAGTCCCTCTAAATCCACGCATAGCTCTAACTCCCTATAATTTGCGCATTCTCACGCCTCCTATCAGTAACAGCTCCTGGGGAGGTACTCTTTGTTTTTCATTTTATTTTCTCTTAGCTATGTTACTGTTATTCACTGCTTAACTTGTGTTTCTCACTTTTCCTAAGGGGATCGGTTTACGCCCACTTTTTTCCCTTATACCCATCGTACAAGTTTCTAGTTTTCCCCCCTCATCGACATCACCGTCTTGTGAACTTACTACTACCTCTTTTTTTCACAGCAAATAAAGAAACAACAATAAGAGAATCAAAGCCGCAGGATATCCACACGGTCCGCTATCATGTCTCTCATCGAGGGCAACGCCTGGGCCCAGATGAAGGCCAAAGAACGCGAGAAGCAGCTCGCTGGCTTGGATGAAGGTAAGTATCATGCCTCTTTTGGAATTTGGTAGCTCAATATGCAGCTCTTCGTCTTCTTCTTCCCTTATCTCTTTCCTCGAGAGCGTACAAACCATTCAATATAGTATATCAAGGGCTAATCGGGACTGGTCGTATAACATGCAGAGCCGCTTCCCCCTCCCTCCAGACCAAACACGAAGCCTCGCACGTTCTCTGGGCTGGACTACGATGCTGAACTAGCTCTCCCAATGCCTAAGCCACGTCGACGATCTCCTGCTTCAGATGATACACTTACCCTTACACCATCAACCCCCAAGCCAAATGTGCTGACGAAACCAAATGTCACGAAGAAGAGGGCTACCACTGAGCCTGCTCATCCTGCAGAGGCCAGCACGAGTGGCTCGAAGGCTAACACTGAGAAGAAAAAGTCAAAGGTGGCCACTCTCAGATCCAAGTTCAGCCTCAAGGATCTCGGAAAGGATTTCCGCAAAGAAGTCCCGCCACTGAGCAGTATGCCCAGATTGCAGGGTAATGAGGCGGTCGAATCTTCGTCTAATGGCGAGATTTGCCTGGGTCATGGTCAGGGCCAGTCTAGTACTTTCAACGATGAGAGTCTGTTCGTGCCAAAGAGCAGGCGAGGGGGGGATCCTCCGGCGTCCGCTCCTCTCTTCCAAACGTCTTCGTTTCGCGACTCGCTGAGCATCGATAGAGGTTCGCTGGAGAGTGGCACTGTGCAAACTCCAACACAGACAGATGGAAGTAGTGAGAAAACGGTCAAGCATCGGCCTGTCCACAGTACTAATTCTGGTCCGAGTTCAGCCAATGCGCGTCTCGAGACTTTGCTACTTGATGGCTCTTCCCCGCCAGCTCGAACGGGTGAATGTAGTAACACAGGACAGCCGGAGGTCACCCAGATTCAATCCCGAGTCTGTAGCATGAAGGCAGAAGATGGGTCTGTGATGCAGTCGCCACAATCAGCAGCCCCAGAGACACCTCCTCGTCCTATTGACGCCATTGAGTACTCGCCATCCGTGTACGACACTCCAAAAGCGGTGACTTCGAAACCATCCGATTCCTCGCTTCGCGTAAAGAAGGACAAAAAGGTCGAGATTCCACGTCCCTTGATTGTTTCTTCTGATAAGAAACGACAGACCCCGCATGAAGTCCCAGAGGGCGAGGTTATTATCAGCACAGCGCCAAAGCCACGTCCCTGTCTGCCGCCAAAGGCTAGATCTCGAGAGGGACACCAAGTTCAGCTTCCTCCTATCCCGGTCAATAATGACAACCGATACTTCGCTGGTGTTACTAGCCACGGTGGCTTTGCTCCTCCGCCTCCGCATCCGGGCTATCAGAACACAATGGCCTTGGAGCAGCAGTTCGCAGCACAGGTCGATTCAATCCACTACCACATCAACACGGCCATGCACAAGCTGTCCAAGACGTTCGAAAACAGCAACAACTGGACCATGGACCAGATTATGAGACAGGTTGAGTCTATTTCCGATGTGTCTCGGTTGATAAACAGCCGCACCGTCACGCAGACAGAGATTATAAAGGAGATGCAGCGCCTCATAGTAGATGTTCGGGCCCAGGTCACCGCTGCTCAGCGAGAGACACGCCAGAGTGAAGAGCGGCTTAAGGGATTCGTTCACCAGGAAATCAACAAGCTCAGAGAGGAACTTGGCATCTCACTATCGAATCCCGGCGGTTCTGCCCAACAGAATCCAAAATCGTCCAAGAATGACTCGCAGGGCCCTCAGAGTGCTTTCAAACATCCGAAAGCTACCGTCGAGAACAATAGAAAAGGGCCCAACAAGAGAAAGCCGCAGACGGTGAAGAAGGAAGAGGCAGCAGTGACCCCAAATAAGGAAAAAAAAAGGCTAACAGCGTCCACACAAGAAGGCAAGCCGCCCGCTCCCTCCTCGAAGCCACAGAATGAGAAGTCCACGGGCACGCAGCCCAGCGACCAGGAACAGTCTGCGAATATCCCAACCCCCACGGCAGCGTTCCGCACTCCCCAAGTACCTCAATCTGAGGGTGACGACATTTTCACGGACACCCTGACCCCGAAAGCAAAGGCCACCCCGGTATCTACGAGCAACCTCAGCATGGAGTCATCTGGTAGTCCCGAGCCCAAGCCTTCGAAGCTACGCAACGTCATGTCCCTTACCCAGCTCCCAAAGCTCGAGGACAGACGCAGCCTGGAAAAGTCACAAGAAAACCGTGAGTCCGAGAACAAACCCACCGGTCTCAATGATGAAGAGATCAAGACCCCCCAGAAGAAACCCAGCATGTTTAATTTCCGCCGCAAACGTGATGGTGACAATAATCTCCCTGGAAACAGATTCCTTCGCACCCCTCGACGCACTAAAGAACGCAAGTCAACGAGCGAACAGAGTCCTCTTCTCCCACCACAGGAACTCGCCCTGATTCGTACGTCTTCTTTTTCTTCCTCCCACCCCGAACACACATCTACCAACATCACCGCCGCCGCGCAAATCTCCCGAGAACCGAGTCCCAGTAGCATCCACCCGGCGCTCCGCAACCCACGCCAATGCCAGATCATGCTGGAACGCGAGCAGGCCCAGGCCGCCGTTGCAAGACGCTCAACCTACCGGCAACCACACAGTCAGCGCCAGACGAAGACTCTCCGCTTCTCCCAATCCCACCAGAGCTTCCGCTCCTCGACGCAACCTACCCCTCCATCCTCCTCCCCGCCCTCAAGCATAGCACCCAGCTGGCCACAGGAGCAGCAGCAGCATCATGCTTATGGTCCCAACAGCCCGCTCTTCCTGATACACCACTCGCCTACCGCTTCGTCATCCAGCTCCTTGCGCACCCTAACGCAGCGCCAACTCACCGTGCACTACCCCTCGCCTCCTCTTCCAGCAGGTGGATTCCACCATGCGCCACAGTCTTTTGCGTCGATGGCGCCAACAGACCCAGGCATGTGGATACCGAGTCGGCCGCCACCGCCTACCCCGACGCAAGTCCCTATCCATGGTCAGTTTAGAGTAGATGAAGGATGGTATCGGGATTCGTATGGTTATTCGATTGAGAATGGGGGTCAGGAGGGACAGCCATTTCCCGGGGGGTTTATTTGAACGGTCTGCCGAGACGGATTGGCCGTTGGTGTTTATTCGAGCCGCTTGATTATGCAGTCTTGATATTGTGATATTGGTGAAGTGAAGGGGGTGTTTAAGATGGTAGGATATGGGGGGGGATTGGTAGGGGCCAGAAGAAAGAGAGAAGAAAAAACAAAAAAAGGATAATCAATGTAATTAGCTTGAACGGTTTCAAACAATGGAATAAGAAAAATGATGATAAATTAATTTTTTTTGTCCCCATAACACCTATAATGAAATGCGAAATCAAGTCTAATTCCGAGTCGCAATCATCTTTTCTATATCAACCGCCGCGCTTCGCACCTGGGGACAATAATGTAACCGCAACAGCTCTCCTTCCCACACAGTCCCCGCAAAGACATTCGTCGCGTCGATATCCGTCGCATACGGGTTGAACACACCGTCACCCTTGCGCTCTTCACTGTGCCACAAAGATGCGATCCGGCGAGCATTGTGCCTTGCCACCTGGCCCAGGAGCGAGAGCGTCGCGAGGGCTGATTTCTCGGGAACCTGGAGGGAGGAGGTCATCAGTCGCTTCGCGAAGCTGGCCAAGCGGACTGGAGGCGGGGAGCCGTTTGCGCGAGAGATTAGTGAGGCATGCAGGCAACGGAGGAGGAGCACCATGGGGGTTTGGAAGTTGACTTTGGTTCGGAGTTGAGGGAACGGGGTCTCCTCGTTGGAATTCGGGTCGGGGAGACGAAGGGCTTTGTCGGGGTTGTATTCGACATCTGGATTGATAGAGAGAAAGTAGAGAGATCGGTAGAGGTGCTTGATGAAGAAGCTTAGGTCGAGGTGGAGCGCCGCGGCGGCCTTGCTGGCATCCTGGCCGTCTAAGAGAGCAAACGCAGTAACAGTGCAGAGGAGGGATTCACGGAGCGAGTCCCGAGGTGCGGACTGGCTGTTCGTGTCGTTTTGGCTTTCATCTTCCTCATCGCTATTTTCCTCGTCCTTCTCGTCCTGCTCTGCGTGTCCGATTAGGTCCTTGAGGGCCTCGAGTAGATCTCCGAAAAAGTCTTGGTTGATCATGTGGGCATATTTGGCAAGACCCTCCAGTACGGGCCCCATGAGGTTGGGCACGCGGAGCTTCAGGATGCGGAAATATACGCCAAAGACGAGCTTCAATGTCTCTGCTTGGTTCTTGTCTCTTTCTTCGTGGGATACCAGGGCATCCGCTTCCTTCATATCCTTCTCGACGGCCTTCCGTTCCTTTTCAAGTTTGCGATTTCGCTTGGTGCGGAACTCCTTCTTATGCTTCATCTTCTTGCCTCCGGGAGTCTCTTCTTCCGTTTCGCGGTCAATCCGGTCCCTTGAGCCCTTCATTGAGAATTCATGTAGGAGACGAAGGGCCAGGAATGTGTCCAGGACGCTTCCATGTACCTTGAAGTCTCTTGCCTTCATCATCTTCGACAGCAAGCGGACAGCTTCGAGGGAAACAATTCCATCGTCATCCTTCGAAAAGACTTCCTGCAGGGTTTCCCGACACTTGATGAAATCCGCATCAACCGTCTTCCTCGCAAGACGATTTACAATAATCCTCAGCAGTTCGGAGCGAAAGTTGAAATGGGGCACGCCAAGAAGAAGGCTGCATGCGCAATTGATTGCAACGCTTTTCAAGGCAGGGTCTACCTGGACCTTGTCACTCTTAGACGATTTCGTAAGAGCCAAGAGCATTTGAATGTAGTGTTTGTAACCTGACAGCAGCGATTGCTCGTAGTTCCGAAGCTTGCGCACATCCTTGGAGATCTTCGCGGACATATCTTCCTCACTGAGCGGGCGAATCCTGTACCCGGGAATAACATCCTTGTATATCGCAGCCTGCGATGCGAGAGCCAACTTCTTGATAGCAACATGGGATCCCTTCTCCGCCATTTCAGCCAATGTTTTAAAGGACGAGATATGCTCCTCGGGGTCCTCATTGATCAGCGTTGCGATTCTCGCGATGTCTTCTTTCGCTTGCAGAACCTGCACTTTCAATGGGATCTTCGGCTTGTCCTCCTCATCCGAGCTCTCCTCCTCGTTGTCATCCTCCGCTCCATCCTCATCCATCTCGTCGTCGTCGGTTCCAAGGAAGCTATCCGACTCCTCTGCCTCGGGTTCGAATTCCTCCACATTTTGTAAGCCCTCAGCGGTTTTGATAGGCAGCCTAGTCCTCTCTTTATCCTTCTTGTTCAACTTTCGCGGCCGGCGCTCGTAGTCCTGTTCAAGGTCCCATTCGGCGGCTTGGGTGTAGAAATCACCGATGGCTGCGCGAGTAGGTCTTGAGGAGCCATTTTCCTCGTCATCCGGAGGGCTCAATCGCCTGCGTTTCACTGTACGTCCGGGAGCCATTTCGATTGAATGAGTCTGGGCTTGAGGTGCTTTCGAGTGCCGTTCAAAACTCTTCAATGGCTTATCGGGAACTTTTTTTTTTTTTTTGGCAGCGCCAAGAATTCTGCCGCTAGTAGCCTCAGGTTCTCCACAGTCCATTTTGGGACAGGAAGTCAACATACGACAAAATCGGAGGTAAACAAGCAGTTAAATAATTGAGATTCACTTTCAAACCACCCGAAATATAATTAAGCATGTCTCATAGGTTTAAGACTAGTTTAATGCTTGGGCTTTGATCAGGTAACTACAAGCTCCATTCCCGACGGCAGAGGTATATATTTCGCTACGCATATGCTGGTGAGGCTTTAGGGCATAAGGTTTTTCAGTATTGCTTTCCCCATAGTAAAGTCAGTACTTGAAAGGACAGTGAGCCCGAGTTGTCCCAGGGACTAAACGTAATATGTCTCAATTTCATCCCTCGAGATCGTGATATTGGTGGCCTTGAAGAGCAACTTGGGAATGGTATCACCCCGGGCGCACGTGCCACCATCAGTCAGCGCCTCAGAGAAAGCGAACTTTCCAGTCTCCAACAGAGGCTATTTGACCAATCTGCCTGACGACGCCATCCCCTCTTGGACGGCTATATTAACACAATTGTTTGTGTCACCTGAGCCTTAATTCTTCTTTGAATTAAACCCTTCTCCGCATTGTCTTTGCCCATCTGGTCCGAAACCAAGATTTCACCCTACCCCCCACCGCGTCCCTCTTCACCCCGCAATGCCGCCCTACTCAGGTGTTCAGAAGCAACAAATAGCTCAGTTTGTGAGCTTCACACAAGCTAAGGACTCGGTAGCCGCCAAGGTTAGATTAAATTTTCCTCATTCATTACTTCTCCTTCAACCTATAGGTCGTGCTGGCGACGGCCCTGTCTGAGCGACCACATCACGTGACGTGTACATGACTGACACCGGGGGTAAATATAGTTCCTCAAGCAGGCCAGATGGAATGTAGAAGCCGCTGTCGATGAGTAAGTATGACTTGATCCTTTTTTTTTTTTTTTTTTGTTTCTTTACAGGTCGTATCGGGCCTATACTTCCCGCAGCTTCAATACCGCACCACCAGGCTAGCGGTTCAGTTGCATGAACCGGGTTCTCGAGCCACTGTATGGGGACTACTAGAATGAATGGCGTCTTGTTGCTCAAGTGAGCGTTGTAAGGACACGAGCCCTTTTGACCAACCGTCTGGTGTTTACAATCGGGGTTCTTCTTTATCACCGTGAGCTCTACCTGCATCCTTTGCAATCTCCTTCTGTATCATATCAAAAGGCAGAGCTGGGCATATTCATGGTGTCTTATGGTTATAGGGAGTGTGTGCCAGTGTCAATAGAGCTGTCGGGAGACCTTATTGCAAACACTGTGATCTTGTTTCGACTCTGCTTCTCATTCAACCTGTTCAGGCTTGACAAGGAGGCGATGCGCACATTGTGATGGCATTAAATCACAACCTAGATCGCCAAAATGGCTACTTTCGATAAAGCCAAGCATGATATGCACGAACCATGGGACCCGTCCTAGGTCTTGTTTATGCAAAGAATTAAGAATGTCGCATGCATCGAATGAAGGGCCTGATTTAGCTATGGATGAATAGCACTTTGACACTCCCGCTCCTGGTGGTGGCGGGCTGACCTGTTGAAAATGGGCTTTTGAACACGCAAAACCGCAAATGATGTGCTACCTAGGCCGCGCATGAACTAACAAGATATTAGGTACTTTCAAAGCCCCCAGGGAGCAGGAGGGAGTACCGCGGCTCTCAATACGATATTTGATCAATATCGAGGTATAAAGTCTTAACCATACGAATATTCCATCCTTTTCTAGAAGCTTATAGTGAACCAGATTCACCGGATGAAAATCCCGATGGCATCGGAACCGAGGGCGTCATGCGTTTCTTGGGAGACATCGATGTCGAACTGGAGGAGGTTACCTGTCTCGCCATTTCAGAGCTCGTGAAATCGCCATCGATCGGTGAATTCACCCGGGAAGGATTCCTAGAGGGCTGGAGAGCCATCGGGTAAGCTAACCCACCGTTATCCAACCCCAGCCGCAGCCCAGCCGACATCTCTAACCCCGGGTCCCATCAAAGATGCGATTCTCTAGAAAAAATGACCGCCCACGCCACGGACCTCCGCAACCGTATCCCAATCGAACCAGAGCTCTTCCGCCGAGTGTATCGGTTCACATTCCCTCTGTGTCTCGTGCAAGGGCAGCGAAACGTACAGTTTGAGATTGCCGTGGACCAATGGCGACTCCTGTTCACGCCTGAGAATGGCGGAATCCAGTGGAACACATCGACGACTCCGTGGTTAGATTGGTGGATTGAGTTCCTAGGGGAGAGGGCAAAACGCCCGATTAACAAGGATTTGTGGAACCAGGTAGAGGTATTCGTGCGTAAGACCCATGAGGATGAGGCCTTCGGTTGGTGGAGCGAGGATGGTGCGTGGCCGGGAGCTTTGGACGAGTTTGTTGGTTGGGTACGGGAGAAGAGGCAGAAAGGCTCGGAGAAGATGGAGGTTGAATAAACTGGGCAATCGGCTTATCTTTTTTACGATTGATAAATAGATGGGAGAGGGATTACTTTATATCCTTTTCTTTTTTTTCTTGTCTTTGTTGACTTCGTAGTATTTCCACAGCAGCGAAGGTGGTGAATAAGGGGATGGCTCATTTTTTATTCATTATTTTTTGGGCTTGATTGCAGCAAGACTGATTTCTTGGCATTTAAATACATAAGGTCCTCACCAGGCGGCATTATAAATTCGGATTTAGGCGGTTCGCCGGGGCAAGACAAAAACACGAAGAAAAACACCATTTGTCATAAAAAGAAAAACATATATCTTCATCTCGACGCAAGAGACCGGTAAAATCCCAAGCCAGATTTGTTATGTCCCAGAGTAGAATAGGAAAAATAAACATAGAGGAAAGAAAATGGGTAATAGATCTAGGGGGTAAGATTGGCGAAGAATGGGAGATGTGGTGAGGGATGCGGATAAGGTTGTGGTCAAACATTCCTGATGGCATCATGTCATGCCTTACCTCAGTTGGAGGGGAAGAGGGGGCGGGGGACCAAAAAGAGGAAAATGCACAGCATCATGAAAAGTTGTCTCATTGTGCTTGGTTCGACCAGTTGTAGGAGTAGATTATTTACATCCGCTTTACCGGTATTCAGGTCCCTTAGGTTCATATTCGCTGCCAGGGCCGCGACGTTGGTCGTAACGCTGCAGGACAAAGATTAGAGATCTTACCCCAATGGGGAAGTATCGACGGAGGGCATTGAACATACCTTGCGGAGAGCCTCAAGGCGCTTCTTCTTGGTGTGGGTGTTAACGTAGGTTCCAATAATGAAACCGATGATGTTGAAGAATGGAACCCAAGTGTGCTCGGGAAGGAACTTCTGGGCAAAGGCCAGGGCCAGAGGCGAGGTGATCCAGCTGACCTTCATGACCGGGAAGAAGCCGGCCTTGACGGTAGCGCGGACCTGGTGGAAGGTACGTGCACCAGCGATGACGGCCATGCAGGTCAAGTAGACAGTATTTTGGATGGGGGAGACCTATCAAGTTCGCGAGTCGCGGTCAGCATTTCCGGAATTCCCGGCGGGTGAATGCGATGCGATGGAACGTACAAGCAGGTTGCTGGCCAGGATTTGGAGAACCTTGGCCTTCAAGCTCGTTCGACCAGCGAAGACGCGCTGGAGAATGCCCACAAGCACGTGGCCCAGAGGGGCGCCGATGAACATGCCGTAGAGAAGCATCTTAGGGACGCGGGGGCTGAAGTAGTGGCCGTGCTTGCTAACATCATGCGCTAGGTAGGAGGCGAGGAATTCTTGCGCAGCCGACAGGACACCCGAGGTCAGCATCTTTGTGCGCAAAGGGTTGGATTGCAGTTGGCGGAGGTACAGCTGTTGATGGCATGGAAGGTAACCCGGTCAGTATATCCAATTACTGGTCTACCCAGCTTCCTCCCCGAGATCGGAATTTAACGTACAGCCAGATAGCCAGTCTGGGGATTGCCTCCAGTCAAGCGCTCGCCAACCTTATGCGCCAACTCCTTGGTGTCCTCTCGCAAGGAGGTGGTAGCAGCATCTTGGAACTTGACCGAGGCCATTGTTGTTGTGTTGTGAAGTGAACGGGAAGTTGGGCGCGAAAGGGTTGTTTGCCGTAAAGATCGAAAAGTCCCGGATCGCGATAAGAGAGATTCTGCGGCGCTTACGAAAACGCGGTCAGTTGGGAGAAAAGTACAAGTTCAACGAACACTTGATGGCAGCGATGCAAGTCAACAAGAAATGTGGCAGGTCAGGAAGGTGGAGAGAAAACCATGGGGTTGGAGAGAGGTCCCGCAAAAAGAACCAGAAACAGACAGGGGGGGGGTGGTTGTTTGTTTATTCCCAGGGAGGCTGGTCGTAAATTGGCTGGGGTTAGAGGCTTACCGAGGTAGGAAGCTCGAGTGGGCGGAAATTAGAGGCGTTGGGCTGGCGAGGAGAGGGGGTGACCGGAGACAGGCGAGTCCTGGGAGCCGCTTCAGCTCTGGTGAAGCTGGCGACGAACAATGGATGGGCGTAAATGGAACGGATCGAGAAGAGGATCTGGAGCAAAACCAGAAAATATGCCTGGAGATGGAGATAGGATACGAATGGGAGGATTTCTCAGGGCGACCAGCGAGTTCCAGTCGGCCACGACGCCGGCAGATGGCGATCTCGCTTTGTAGCCCGTTTGGGGCAGGCGGCATCGGACTCCGCCGACATCCCGAGTCGAAGCACCAGATTTCTGCACATCATGAAGGCGTTCTCCATCAACTGCATTAAGATTAGACTAATATTAATAAGAAAATGACACCGGGGTTATTGAATTGAATAGTAATTGGATGTAATCTCACGCCGTCCTCCTTGACCCACTACATCAATGTCTCGACTCTCAAAGTGTTCGAAAGCTTCAACCCTTCTCTTTTTTTTTTTTATCTGAGTCCGACAAGCCATTAATGCCACTCCGCCACATCAAAAACCAGAGTACTCTGCCAGGAATTTCCTGTAGTCCATTTTCCCAAGATCTAATAAGTATCTAAATGAAACAAAGGAAGGAATGAGATCAGACCAGCGCCAAAACTGCTGATCTCGCAAAAATATAAAACAAAAGGTAATATGTACAGGTGAAGACCCACCACGCCTACGCAGTGGAATTCCACAAATCATAGAATCCCCAAGCTCCAGCCAGGAAACTGACAAACCCGGTCAATTGGCTGGGGAAGCCAATACCGTTCTCGACACTCCAGTGGAGACACAACGGCGCCCAGAAAGTATTGTTCACCAGACTCTTCTTCCAAGCGCGGATATCGGCCTTGAAAGCCTCTTGTTTCTCCTCCGAAATACCCTCGGCAACAGCCTTCTGCTGCAGCGCCTTCTTCCTCCACAACACGAAGAACTGAAGGACGATATGGCCCAGCCAAGCCCGCGTACTCCAGAGGTACCATTTATTCAGCCCGCCCCAGCGATCAACAAATCGCTTCGAAACGATCCCCTTGGACGAGAGGTATCCCACGTTCTCGAGAGCCTGGTAGACCATATTCGAGGCGACTTGGAGGAGGGTAAGGGCGTAGATGGCCGGGTCGGACGGGGGCGACTTGAGCGTTGCAGAGCCCCATGTCCAGAGGGGGAAGAGGCCTAGCAAGCGGAGCGCATACCGGGTCTCTGACATCAACGCGGACAGAGCAAGGAGCCGAGAGGTCTGGGGTTGTGAGGCGGTCGCCTTGGGCTTTGCTCGGAGTCGGGCGAGAAGACTGAGACGCGCCTGGAGAGCTACCCAGGGGGCGGAGGCGAGGAGGTGATGGAGTGCATGGGAGGTATAGCCAAGGAATGCGAAGACTCGTTCCTGGCCAGAGGCCGTGGACATGAGCCTAGGGAGAGCGAAGAATATCGGTTAGTGAAATGAGGCTTCCTTCGCCGGATACGCTATAGAGTCCCGTGGAGATCGCATCATTGTCGCTGGGATGCGATTAAAAGGTTGGAAAATGCTCCTGGGTTCACTCACTTGTCCAGACGCCCGACAATGGTATCGGTGGCCGTGAGCGCTGCCAGCAACTGATGTTGAGCTGCTGGAGCCGACGTCACAGAGGGAGACGTGTTTCCTGCAGCGGGGCCCGCCGACTTCTCTGCGTGCGGTGGTGTGTTCTGCTCAGGCATGTTGACAGGGTGGGTAGGATCTGGAGGTCGTTCAGAGTCAGCCATGGTTGAAACGCGAAGAAATAATATACAGATTCTTCCCCAAAGAAAGAATCGGGGCCCCGGAGTATTGATGGGATTTCATCTCCCCACGCCTCTGCCCGATTTGGCGTGGTGCCGAGGCTCGGGATTCCACGCGGCCAAATGAATGCACGGGTATTGATGATTATTTATTTTTCGACTGCTATTTGTTATTAATTGAAACTCCGGAAAATATCTACTCGTACGCTCAGTCAACGAACCCCCGCCCAGTATTTGATTTACAACAAAGGGGGTCGATGTTGGATGTAAGGAGGAGAGCCGTAGATAGATTCACTCGATATTGGCCTCGGAAGTCGGAATACAAAATGCGTTGCGTCCTCGGAATGCTCGCGGAATCTTCAACGTTCTCAAGCAGGCACACAGTCATCCTCCATGGCTGTTTGTTTCTCACAAGGTGATACATCATGGCAAATACAAAACGTGGAAATGATTCCGAAGCTTGCATGTTTATGCTCCCACACCCCACAGTCCATACCACAGGATTTTCACTCCTGGTTGGATGCGCAACTGTGGCTTTCGTCTGCACACATGACAATCGGGATGCCAAGCTCTTTTTCTAAATCCTCAATGAAACACTCTTGAATTTCGCCAGTGTCGATATCTACCGTCTCGCCGGCCTCCTCTATGGTTGACAGAAGATGTTGCAAATTGTATGTTGATCTGTACCCAGGGTTATCAACTCTCCAGCTACGTTCGATCCAGTAGCTTCTTGCAGTATCGGGTCCAAAGAGGCCACCATGAGGTGGGGAGGAAGGAGGAGAACAAGAGCGCAGGCCCAAATTGCGAACAACTTCAACGTCAGAAATGGGCCTGTCGCGCAAGTCCCACACAGTCGGCGGTTTGGCATCTGTATCATTACAAACCTCATTAAGGCTTAGCCATGCGCGCTCGTGGAGTTTGCGGTCGCAGTACTGACATGCCCTGTAACTGCATGGAGAATATATTGGAAGCTGTGACACTATTGGACTCGGTTTATCTTCGTCAACACGAGGGACGTGGGGGTGCCCGTTAGAATCAGGTTTTTGAATGAGGCTTTTGTGGGGGGCGATATCCTCTTCAACTTCAATCGCCGAGAGTGAGGATGCGGGTGAGTAGTAGATGTCTCTTACGTGTACGCTCAAAACCTCTAACTTTTGCTTGATCAGGATTTCTCTCTGCACATCCGTATAATGACCGGCTAGAATTGCATCAATTATCCAAGGACTGAGAAGGGAACCATCTGGGTCAATAGGGTCAGAAAAGCCAGAACTGTCCTCGTTGCAGAGGTAGAACCAGTTTAAAAACGGTCTGCGGCCACAGTTATCACAGGTCTCGTACTCTTCGATGCTGTATTGGCGTGTCACCGTCCCATGGTTGCAGTTGAACTGGTGAGTCAATGGTTGCCATGCGCGCGGGATCATAAGAGAACGGCCGGTATAAATTTGGTTTTGTGCCCCTCCATTTCCAGACGGAACCTCGGACTCTGGGTTTTGTCTTTGGTCAGTGTCCGAAGGTGGTTGGTTTTGGAGAGGGAGAGGAAATGCGATTGTTGGTATCTCAATTGAGACTGGATAGGGATCCTTTGGGAGACCAAGGGAGCTTGCCTCTCTATTTTCATCCATGGCTCAAGCATGAGCAGAGGTGAAATGCTGGGCTGGCAAACGGAGAGAATTGAAAAGCCCACATGATGGTGACCCTCAGGGAGCGATTGAGCTCCCAGGGTAACATGACCAGGGGAGGTATAAGAAAGTTGTGAAGATAATAATGCAGAGAACAGTGCACCATTGAAAATGGTCTAGAAAGCAGAACCACCAAGACAATAAATAAGTGTTAATGGGCAGAATAAATCTTGTCTTTTGAAAAATATCTCTGCTTCTCACACCAATTGACGTTCAGGAACAAGGCCTATAAATTTGTCAAAGGGCAAGAGAATGCCCCAACTTAAAGGCCTGTTCATACTACCTTAGTCTTTCCTCCCATTGTTTTTTTTTTTTTTTTTAAAAAAAACCTCAGCCTTTCGCTCTACCCCCTTCCTTTGTTTCATTTAGTTACTTCTTAGATCTTGGAAAATGGACTACAGGGAATTCCTATTTGAGATGTATAAATTAATACATTGCTGATGTATTTCGAGTAAACCTGGACGCCGTTTAATCAAAGCCAGAGTAAAATAGCAAAAGCAAAAAAGAGACTAACGCCTTCTAATAATTTAGTCATGGTATTCATGAATCGTTCTCAAAGTTGTTCCAACGAGGTATCGCCAAAACCGCCAGTTGTAGTGCTCGCATACGGCGCAGAGAAAGCAGGAAATAAACCCGGAGTTTCGAAGTGTGGTTCGTCCAGAGATAATCTGCGCTGGGAGTGTACAATAGACTCGTAGAAGGGGCTTTTCAGAAAGCTATCCAACGGCCAGGAGGTGGAGTTAACAGGAATCAACCCCTCCTTGGAGCCCTGCCAGACAAACGTACCGGAGTCGACAGCGCGCACACTCATGACTTCATGGTCGTCGAGGAGATCTTTTTGGAATATCCGAACCTGCGCATCGACGAGTTTCATAAGCCCGCTTTCGAACTCGTAGACGGTGTTCCGTTGCTGCTCGTCTAGTCCAAATATGAGCACCCCTTCTACGGTAGCGTACGGGTCGGATGAACGAGCGATGACCGGTGGGCTTGTCTCTGAGAACTGATATAGCTCGTAGCCGGTGAGGATGGCATGGGTCATGTTGACGGTCTCAGTTTGAGGCAGGTCGAGGTGGTATTTGAGGACGGTGGGAAGCATTAGCACCCCGTAGACGAATCTTGGGGAGCAGTGGGATTTGCTCAGGAGATGGGCCACCTCTTCGTCGGAGAACTTTCTGTCCAGGATATGTCGGAAGTCATTGGGATACCCTGGCTTCCACTCCATACCTTGCGCCACTGTGACTGATCAAAAGGGCTTCCTGATAAGGAAGGAGGGGGTAGGTCCCAATTCCCACGTCCCCTGGCTCTATCTGAGATGAAACCCGACTCGAGTTGATGATTTCGTAAAGAAAAGTCGGTTTGTGATAGTGGGTAGTGTGAGGTGGAGGATAATGTACCAGGAAGGTCACCACAGAGATGAAAAGATAGAATTGTGAGACTTTACATAACCATGGCGCTTTTATGAAATAAACAGCTTGTCTCAGGTTTTCAGAAAGTATAGCAAACACATGAAAACTGGGAGCCAGAAATGAATGACTTGGACTGAGGTATATGATGAATTAAATGGCAGCTCAAACAGTGTATATCCATGATCAAAACAGAAGACGACGCGCTGGCAGTGAGTTTTATACCAAACCAGCAGGACAAGGCCAGCAGCAAAACAGCCTGGTGAGGCATTTCACCTTCAGCTGCACCCTCCATGTTATTCTGGAGCCTTGGGTGAAGCCATGACTGTCAGGGCGAAACAAGGCTGGATCCGTGGCTGGCTCGAAGCATATGAGCCAAAGTGCCTGAGGCATCAAGGCCACACACATCGCCAGATTCGCTCCGTGATGACGCATTCCGTTGGCAGCCTTGGGTCAGTGAGCAGTAAACACGTTCATACTGTAGATGAATTAGGCCAACATTCAGGCAAAAGCATATACAAAACACCGATTAGGATAGGCCACGGCCTGCGAGCAGGTTACAAAGGCCAGAATCCCAGTTGTTGGTTGATACGACCGGCTTCCATGCGGTTCTGTCGTGAAGGCGGTGGCGGCATTAGGAATCTCTGGGTGGCTTAAGTCATCACCCCGACTGGGCGTTGAGTTATCGTCACCTCTTAACTGGAGCTGTTCCTGTCAACCTCCGATCTCACTTCACACCTCTCTCTCTGTGCCCCCATTCCCATCTACCGTTCCAGTTTGCTCTATCCCTACGACATCTCTCCTTGTCTACGGGATCTGTATTTTTCTTTCCCTTCTTTCCCCCTCTCTTGTTGATTTCCTCTCGCTGGGCATTCCGCGTCCAGCTTCGCATCGTCCTACCGTAAACTCGTTGGGGTCTACGTTGCTTTGAAGAGCTTGTTTGATCCACCAGTCCCCCACTTCTTGGTCAAAATGAGCTCAGACGCAGACCACAAGAAGAAGCCTCATCTTCTGTACGCTATTGGACCCCCAGAAGCTTCAAACTCGCTCGTGCTGCTAACCCTTAATAATGCAGTGATGCTTCCGGTGCGGAAAAGAAAGATGTAAATGCACACAACAAAGCAAGGGAAAAGTCTCTGTTGAAGAAAAGCTAATACTGTCTGCAGGAACTTGACACCGCCACAGCCATCTTGAAGAAGAAGAAGAAGCCCAACTCATTGATGTGAGCTCTATCTCCAGCTGTTGGCTGTTGATGGGGGAGGATAATATGAGGCTAACTGATGGAAACTAGTGTTACCGATGCCGTCAATGATGATAACTCCATTATTTCCCTCTCGAACAACACGATGGATGCCCTTCAGCTCTTCCGAGGTGACACAGTCCTGGTCCGAGGCAAGAAGCGCAAGGAGACCGCTCTCATTGTGCTGGCCGATGATGACCTTGATGATGGAAGCGCCCGTATCAACAGGGTTGTTAGGCATAACCTCCGTGTCAAGCATGGGGATATCATCACCATTCACGCGTGCCCTGATATTAAATATGTACGTTTTCCGGTTGATGGCTTTGGCACCTGGATTTTAGAAGCAAACTAACCATCTTTTCTTCATCAACAGGCCAAGCGTATCGCCGTTCTTCCCATCGCAGATACCGTGGAGGGTCTTACCGGATCTCTCTTCGACGTTTACCTTGCCCCCTACTTCCGTGACGGATATAGGCCCGTGAAGCAAGGCGACCTGTTTACAGTACGAGGTGGCATGAGGCAAGTCGAGTTTAAGGTCGTCGAGGTGGACCCACCAGAGTACGGTATCGTTGCCCCGGACACCATCATTCACAGTGAGGGTGAGCCGATCCAGCGAGAGGATGAAGAGGGCAATCTGAACGAAGTTGGCTACGATGATATCGGTGGATGCCGGAAGCAAATGGCTCAGATCCGTGAACTGGTAGAGTTGCCACTTCGCCATCCCCAGCTGTTCAAGTCGATTGGTATCAAGCCCCCTCGTGGTATTCTCATGTACGGACCTCCCGGTACCGGTAAGACCTTGATGGCTCGTGCTGTGGCCAATGAGACTGGTGCATTCTTCTTCCTGATCAACGGTCCTGAGATCATGTCGAAGATGGCTGGTGAATCTGAGTCGAACCTCCGCAAGGCTTTCGAGGAGGCAGAGAAGAACTCTCCCGCCATCATTTTCATTGATGAGATTGATTCGATCGCTCCTAAGCGTGAGAAGACAAACGGAGAAGTCGAGCGCCGTGTCGTCTCTCAGCTTTTGACTCTCATGGACGGCATGAAGGCACGATCCAACGTTGTCGTTATGGCTGCCACCAACCGCCCCAACTCCATCGACCCCGCCCTCCGCCGTTTCGGCCGTTTCGACCGTGAAGTCGACATTGGTATTCCCGACCCCACTGGCCGCCTGGAGATCCTCCAGATTCACACCAAAAACATGAAGCTGGGAGACGATGTCGACCTTGAGACTATCGCCGCCGAGACACACGGTTACGTTGGTTCCGATCTTGCCTCCCTCTGCTCTGAGGCCGCCATGCAACAGATCCGTGAGAAGATGGATCTCATTGATCTCGATGAGGACACAATCGATGCGGAGGTTCTGGACTCTCTTGGTGTCACCATGGAGAACTTCCGCTACGCCCTCGGTGTCTCCAACCCCTCCGCTCTCCGCGAGGTTGCCGTTGTCGAGGTTCCCAACGTCCGCTGGGAGGATATTGGTGGTCTGGAGGAGGTCAAGCGCGAGCTTATCGAGAGCGTCCAGTACCCTGTGGACCACCCCGAGAAGTTCCAGAAATTCGGTCTCTCGCCTTCTCGTGGTGTTCTGTTCTATGGTCCTCCTGGTACTGGTAAGACCATGCTGGCCAAGGCCGTGGCCAACGAGTGTGCCGCCAACTTCATTTCGGTGAAGGGTCCTGAGCTGCTCAGTATGTGGTTTGGTGAGTCTGAGAGCAACATCCGTGACATCTTCGACAAGGCTCGTGCCGCCGCTCCTTGCGTTGTTTTCCTTGACGAGTTGGACTCTATCGCCAAGTCTCGTGGTGGTTCCGTTGGAGATGCTGGTGGTGCTTCCGACCGTGTTGTCAACCAGCTTTTGACTGGTAAGTAACGATAGTTGTCTGATGCCGAGGCGCGATATATTTTAACAATTTCTTAGAAATGGACGGTATGACCTCGAAGAAGAACGTCTTTGTTATTGGTGCTACAAACAGACCCGAGCAGCTTGATGCTGCCTTGGTGCGGCCTGGACGTCTGGACACTCTGGTCTACGTTCCCCTGCCCGACCAGGCCTCTCGTGAGAGTATTCTGCGGGCTCAGCTGCGCAAGACTCCTGTTGCTGGTGATGTCGACATCCCATTCATCGCTAGCAACACTCACGGATTCTCTGGTGCCGATCTCGGATTCGTCACTCAACGTGCTGTCAAGCTTGCTATCAAGGAGTCTATTTCGGCTGATATCGAGCGCCAGAAGCAGCGTGAGGCTGGTGGCGAGGACGTCAAAATGGAGGATGAGGAGTTGGACGAGGAGGACCCTGTGCCCGAGCTTACTCGTGCTCACTTCGAGGAGGCCATGAAGTCCGCTCGACGATCTGTCAGCGACGTGGAGATCCGCCGTTACGAGGCTTTCGCCCAGAGCCTGAAGAACTCTGGTGGCAGCAGCTTCTTCCGCTTCCCGTCCGCTGGTGAAGTTGCTGACAACACCAACACATTCGGTGAAGCCGGTAATGATGACAGTCTCTATGATTAAATTTCGGGGGTTTCTATCTTTCCTATGTTCCAATTTCAAGTATGTTACGTGTGACCACTAGCTAGATCTAGCGGATGACGTTATGGATTACTGGAGGTGAAAGAGATCCTCTTCAACATTGAACTCAATTGGTTTTTGAATGCTTTTCTTCATTTTCCTATTTTCTTTTTCTTGAAGAGATTTCCTCATATTTATTCCCTACAGGGTGCCATAATAGTTGCCACCAGTTTGACGACCACGTCTCTCAGACTGGGTTGTCACGCCTGTGGAAGTCGGGTGCATCGGTAATCATAGATTTTCAGTCTTAAAGCATGTTCATAGCAAAATAAAGTATTACACGCAAACAATCCAGACAGACTGGAGCAAATGTTGTACAAATAGATTGCAAGGTATCGAAAAGTCGTAGCGAAGAAAAAAAAGTATGTAGGAATGTGCCTTCCATCTAAACACCTCATCGCCCGAACCCAACAACGCCAGGGAAAAGAGACAAAAAAAATGCACACCCAGAATTAAACCGCATAACTGAGCAACACCACGCACATAACGACCCTTCTCTTAACAGTAGCACCCACCGATTCTCTGTTCCATATCCATCACTTCCCCTGTTTCCCCGGTTTAGGCTTCTTGTCCACCTTCTTGGCCGGACTTGTATCACCATTCTTCAGGGCCTTCCCCCCACCACCACCACCACCACCACCACCACCACCACCACCATCCGCACTCTCCTGTCTATTCGTATTCCCACTCCCACCCCCTTCCCCATCATCTTCTAGGACCACCACCTCCCTCAACACCTCCTTCAAAGCCCTAACCCCCTGCTCCACCACCGCCTCCGGAATCCGCACATCCACGTTCTCAAAGTACCCATCTAGATCCTCCTCGCCGTTACTGCTGTCCGTCGCCACGGCGGAGTGTTTCCTCCCGGACGCAGAGGCGACGACGGCCTCGACGACCTCCTCGAAGCGCTCGCAGCGTCCGGCGCGGAGAAGCTCGAGCGATAAGCGCCGGATTTTCTCGGTCCAGCCCATGCGTTGCAGGGAGCAGAGGAGCGTGGCGTGTAGGTCTTCGAGGGCGGAGGTGGAGGCGAGATGGGCGAGGAGGTCGGACTCGAGGGTTTCGGCGGAGAGGGTCGTTGTGGTTGTTGTTGGGGAGGAGGAGGTTGTGGATGATGATGTGGGCATTTTGGGTGGTATTTCTTTTCCTTGTTCTTTGGTAACCTTGGGTTTTCTTTTCTGTTAGGTTGTTCGTTTGTGGTGCTGGAGGGAGTGATCTAGGGATTCGGGATCGAGGCTGCGTGCGGTTGAGGGTATCGATTAGGGAGGAAGTGTGGTGTGGTGTAGGTAGGGTTCCTGCCCCTTTTATTGAGTTTCACGTTCGGCTTTTATGCTTTTGTGATGGGGTTGTGAGATGCGATATGTGGGAGCTTGGGGAGGAGAGGAGCTTCGTCGGACTTTTTAGTGGAGAGGGGAGTTCGGAGGGAGGGCGTTG
Source organism: Aspergillus conjunctus (assembly GCA_027569095.1). NCBI lineage: Eukaryota > Fungi > Ascomycota > Eurotiomycetes > Eurotiales > Aspergillaceae > Aspergillus > Aspergillus conjunctus. The sequence continues at coordinate 253,038 of JAPDEL010000002.1, read as the reverse complement.
GTTCCGAACGAAGGAAAACGAACGGCGCGGTCGTCGTCGTCTAGATTGAAATTGCGATCGCGAATTAGTGAGTTCAGAAGGTGGTTTGTTTTCTGCGGATTGTTAAGTTGTATTCTGGGCTTAAATGTGAGTGGGTTCGGACATACGTAAGTGATTAGAGAATTGGCAAAGTAAGTGATGTGCTGTGATGAGGTGATGAGGTGATGGGGTTTTTCGAGGCGCGATCACCGCTGTCTATGGTCCTGCTTCGGGGCGGAGATGGAGGAGCGGAACAGACACCGAGGGCGAGATCGGGATTTACACGGACTATGAGAGAGTTTAATAGAAATGGGCAGACCACAGAATTGATGATTAGCTCCAGCGTCAATGAGAGGTCCTAAACTATTGAAATTGGCAGTTTTGTTGTGTTGCTTCATTCACTCGCCCCTGTATTTCCGTCGACTCATTGATGCGTGAACCTGTTGCTTCATAACACAAGAAGAATCAATGGATGCCATTGATCGGTCCTACCAGTCATTTCCGACTTCTTTTCATTGGTTTGGTACACTCGAGCTAAAAAGTAAACTACCGGCAGTAAGAGGCCGAAAATTGGCAAAACCTTGATTCGTATCTACAAAGGAGGACGTCCGTTAGGGCTCGGCGCATATCCTTAGAAGTTTAGAGCCCTTCCGTCAGGACTCAACACAAAGAGTGGAAAGACCGACGGGATAATAGTACGCGCAGGATATTAATAGTAGCCACTCCTGGGGCTTCGAAGAGGATGAGCGGCGAGCAAGATGCAGCAATTGCGCCAGAGTGGGGTGGTCTGTGCAGGCTGGCCATTCCGGAACTTCTCCGGATAACTTGAACAGGAAGAGGGAAGGGGGGAGAGGATAATCATGAGTGGATGGCCATGCATGCATAGGCGCGGTAAATCCATTTTCTGCAGCGACTCGGACCGGAGAGGGACTACAGGGAGAGTTTATACTTCGCTATCTCACCAAAAACCTCCTCCGTACTGAGCTGGCGGCTAGCACTGCCACGGGTTGGTGCAACGTCTCCTTTGCCCCGTTCGTTGGGTGAAGTCCAAAGGACAAGGATGTGGTGACGGGACCAATGAATCCATGCCTGGTTCTTGGGGACTTGCAAGGGGGTATGGCATTCGTCTGCTTTGGGTGACGTGGGTGAAGGATTCGTCAGCTCGACTACTCAAAGGGAAATAGCACAGGCACCCTGATTATAACAGCGACAATAAGAACAATAATAACAACAACAATAATAACCGCCAGAATAATATGGCTTGGAGCGTTTGATTATTGCAGAATATCCAAAGCGCTGGCTGCTGGCACGATGACGCCGGAGGATTTGCTCCCCCTAAATGGCCAAAAAAGTAAGCGCTCCGGCGCTATTGGAATTTGACAGCGCTTGTCTTGAGCAATAGTGAAGAATCCCGCCCTTGACTATCCATTTATCTTCGACGATCGGTTGCCTGCATCGGAGATGGCTCGAACTAGCCAGAAACATGTGTACAATAATAGTTCGTTAGCCCTCCATAGTGGGTTGTAACCGGAGATTTCCACCGCGCCCTCTCCAGATTAATATCCTCTCTCCTTTTTTTGATCGTCTAAGAGGCTAGTGATGAGGAGCCACTAGAAAACGGTCGAAAATCATGGTTCCTATCATGCTCTGCCTTTAAATTAAAATATCGGTGGTCGGAAGAATGACCGCTTTCCATCTTGGCTTGGCTGGCAGCATGCAAGGATAAGGGAGCCCGTTCACCAGCGTTGCATTGACATTATTGAATTTGAAAAGAAAAAAAAAAAAAAAAAAAAAAGACAAGCCGTAGAAGGGGGGCTCCCACCCTGATGATCGAACGGCGATAATAATACAATGAATTCTGATATTTAATCAACTGATTGTCGTAGAAGCAGCAGGAGTTCAAGTTTGCTCCTGGAGAGTCCAGACCAACGTCACGTGCGGCGATCCAACTCCCGAAGCGCCTTCGTCGGCTTCGTTTTCCAGCACCCAAAACAGCTGCTGTTGTTTGTTCTTTTTCGCTTTGCTGCTTGTTGAGAGACTATTATTGCCGCTGTCCTCTCCCTCGCGTGACGATCTTATTCCGTCGACAAGGGTTCTCTCGCCTGATCCCGACCACCCTCATCCCCTCTCTAGCGAAGATCGTCTCTCTCCAACCCCCCAGCATCGCCTAAGCTTCCCCGCTCTCGCTATCTCACGCCTTCCATTACCTGGCGTTGACTACCGACTCCATTCTTCTTCTGTCGAGGGCGCTTCCCTGTCGCGTTGGACACCGAATTACCTCTCTATCACCCCGCAGCCTTATCCCGTCGACACCTCCCGCAACCGCACTCTCACCTCTTGAGTGTTCCTCCCGTCCATGTTGCTTGGCTGACGCCTGTTATTCCGTCCTTTCAACCTGGGTCTAACGACGTTGGCGGACGATTTAATTCACTGCCATCCGGCACCTCTAGACTTATCATCTACTGCATCGCTTCACCTGAAGTCCCTGTCCGTGCCGATCCTAACCGAACGACGTCCACCCTCTGCCCCTTCCTCGTTCCAGTGGACGTCGTTATCGGTTCCCCGAACCTCACCCAACCATGTCGCTTCATACATCTTACCACGCAGACTCGGACGCGGACGACGAATATGAGCGTAGCGTGATCACGTCCCCTCACTTGGCTACGGATTCGGAAGGGTCTGAGTCGGAGTTCCCATCAGCAGAACATACTCCAACCTTCGCACACACAGAAGAAAAGAACCCTCAATCTCCAAAGACAATCATCACCGAATGGACGGCCGAAGAATGTGCAAACTTCCTCGCAGCTCTTGGCCTGCGTCAATATTGTACGGCTTTTTTAGGTGAGATTACCTCTCCACAAAGCGATGGAATCATAACTAATATGTGTTGTGTTTGCGAATTGTAGAAAACGGGATCGTTGGGGAAGCGCTCATTGCCCTGAAACATGATGAACTGAAAGAAATGGGAATCGCTAGTGTGGGGCACCGATTGACAATTCTGAAGACTGTGTATGAGACAAAAGTCAAGCAAGATATCCCGCTTGACAACGACCACTACATTCCTCTATGTATGTCCCCGGTCTCCCACATCTTACACACCTCTCGTCTTGCTAATATTTACGGCGGTAGCTGCGGATCAAAGCTTGAACGAGAATGCCAGCCAGGAGGATGTCGCCCGACTGATTCAGTCTATTCGACTACGAGACGAGCGAATTGTCAGTGTGGAGGCTGAGCTACGGCGTGTTGCAGAGGACTATCGTCGACTAAGGGAGGAGCTTCTTCCTGTTTTCAAGATGGCCAAGGACAGATCACAACCATTGCCTCCTCCAACGGCGATTCCCGTGTCAGCAAGCGATAACTATCATGACAGTACACTTTCTGGCCAAACACTCACATCGCCGTCCGGGATTACGCTTCTCGATCGTTCAGGATCTATTCTCTCACGAACTTTTTCAAAGAGGGTTCACGGAGGCACAACACCCAAGAATAATTCCCCCACTCATATTCCGCCTTCAATCCATGAAGGAAGGGCATACAATGATGGGGCTACCTTGGATCCCTCTGCTGCGGCTGTTGCAGCTTCATCCCACTTGAATGGGAAGTCCCAGGTCTCTCCCGGTATTCCGTCTCCAACGTCCCCTGGCAATCATTACACTCAAACCTTGGCTTCTCGAACCTATACGCAACCGACTGCCAACACCTCTAGCCGCATACTACACGACCATAATGAAGATACCCTAATCCCGCAATCTCGATCCGACCGCTTGAATCCCACCCCAACCCAGGCGACACGACCAGACCTTCCCTCAAGATCCGAATCCAGAGCGGGTGGTGGAGACCCACCCAGCGTTGAGATATTCAAATCCTTCCGCGTATCCATGGACGACCCCTGCCATAAAGTTCTCCCGGCCGCTCTTAAAAAGTACAACATCAACGCAGACTGGAAGCAGTATGCACTATACATTGTGTATGGTGATCAGGAACGGTGTTTAGGCCTAGAAGAGCGACCCCTCATCCTTTTCAAGCAATTAGAAAAGGAAGGACGCAAGCCCATGTTCATGCTCCGTAAACACCTCCATCCGATGGAGGGCGCCTCGTCGTATCCCAGTGGGGTAGGATCGACGCCAAACAGTGCCGGATTCGAACCCCGACAAGCCCAGATCAATCTACCCGGAGGAGTTCTGTGATCGTTTACCCCGTGATGAAGCCAACGACCCAGTGAAAAGGGAAAGAAAAGCATCGTGATGTTCATTATGTTACTAAGATACCCCCTCCATTTCAAGGTAGCCCGGCTTTTTTACCCCACTCTATTCTTTGCCTTCTTATTTTTTTGACCAATTTTCTTCTCCTGCATTCTCATGAGCCATTCAACGTCCTTGATTAGCCTTGACATTCAACTTCATATATAGGTGGTGTTTGGTGTTTGGTGAAAACAAAATGGAACAGGGGAAGGGAATGTAATCAAATCATTTCCATGTGGTTTGGGCTGTCTTCTCTTCTCTTCTTTTTTCTTTCTCCCTTCATATTTTCTTCTTGTTCAATTCTTCTTGCCTTTTCAATCTTTTTGTCTCAATTTTCATAAATAAGCCTTTTATTTTCTGATTGATATTTCATTTCATCTTCTCCTGTGGTACACTTCCTCGTCTACCACCCTTTTTGTATTCAACCTTTTTTTTTCATATTCTTGTGAACCTGTCAATAACGAATAGCGGGTGCATGGATGCATGGATGGATGGATGGGTGTAGCCATTCTTTCATCAATGTAATATGTTGCAAATCATGACAAGCCTCCATTTCCTTAGATTAGCCAATCTGGTAGATTTCTCTATACTTTTTGTGTACAAGGGCACCCACACGACGGGTCTCAGTAAGATAACCTCCCCTCTCTATTTTATTCTAATAACAACTTAGCTCTTCATTGCATGAGCAATACTCCCTCCAACTCTTCACTATCCCCTCTAGAGAACAGAACCAGCCTCCAGAGTCACAAAAACTAAAATACATATACATTCAATCCCCCCCCCCCCCCCCCCCCACATCACTATACCCTGTGCAAATCTAACCCTAAACAGACAGATCCCGAGCATGCTTCCTCTCAGTCAGAAGCCCAAGCGATCGGGACTCCTGCTGCTGGTTCTTCCCCTGGCGCTTACGGCCCTTGCCCTTTCCATGATGACCTGGGGCACCAAAATGGTGATGACCTTCACCGGCCGAGCCGGTGGGCGCGGATGGGAACGAGGACGAATCAGGCCCAGAGCCAGAGCTCGGGGCGGTGCTGGCTTCTGGGTCTGGGATGGTCGTGGTAGGGATTGGTTCCTGGGAGGCGGTAGGTTGGGGGATGGTGCCCGAGGGCTCAGGGCTGGTGGGGCATGAGGGGGTTCCGGTGGGTTGGTCGTTTTCGGGGAGGTGAGAGGGTTGTTCGGAGGTGGGTTGGGTGGCGGAGGTGGTGGGGGGGAGTTGGGTGGGTGCGTTGTCGCCGGCTGAGGTGGTGGAGGTGATGGTGGCGGTGGGAGCAGCAGCAGCGTCGGTGGTCGTGGTAGTGCTGGTTGCTACGGCTGTGGTGGTTGTGGTGGTTGTCGAGATGGTGGTGGCTCCGGTTGTAGTGCTTGAGGTGGTGGGTTTGGAAGTAGTAGCGGGTGCGGTGCTTCCGGCTGTGTAAAGGGCAGGGCCAGGGATGGTGTAGGACTCGATAGATTGCCAGATGTTGACGTAAATGCCTGGGTCGGTGTCCTTGTACAAGGCAGTGCCAAGTGTACCACTGGGAGTAGCAGTTCCGCTTCCAGTGACCTTCAGGTTGACACACTGAGGGTAATTCTGCGCTGCGTCCAAGGTCCCAGCGCCGTGTAGGGCAATGATCTCATGACGAAGAACGTAGTTCCCGCTGGCGATGTCAGAGGGGATAGTGACAGTGCGGCTGTAATTGGCCGAGATCAACTCATCAGTAGCCCAGGTTCCGGGAACGTTGGAGTTGTCAACAAGACCACCAGCGTCGATCTTGAAGAATTCAAGAATGGTTTTGTCTACAGAGGCACAGTCCCCGTTGCAGTTGGCAAGATAGGTGATGACGGGACCGTGGTGGTCGTCTGGCCAAGTGCTCCAGTACAGAGTCACAGAGCCACCAGGCGCGATCTCGGCGGAGAGGGCACCAGGCTCAGCGCCTCGATGACAGATGATATCGGAGTCCTCGTAAGCGGTTGGGCTCACGTAACCGGTATCCGTGGCGGTGGTGGACCAGGCGATGACCTCGGGAGGGTCGGACTCATAGTAGTAGGAGTTGATCAAGTAGCCACCGTATGTGGTACCATCCACATCAATGCTGGTGACATAGCCATGGGCGGCAACAGAGCCAGCTGCGCCTAAAAGGAGGGTAGCAAATTTGGAAAGAGACATTCCGTAGTGAGAAGCTTGAAACTGACGCACAGCGCGGTTTACAAGATATTCAGTGAATGAATGTGAATTGAATGTAAAAGAGGGAATGAAGAAGAGAAAGAATGAAAGAACCAGGCTCTGCCTTTACTTGTGGTTGAAGAGACTCATGTTGTAGCATGAGGTCAAGGGAGTATTTATACCCAGAATCTACGCTGGGGAACCTTTGATGTATACGGCATCCGCGTCACAACCGACTAGATTCGTTTCCCCTCAGCATTATAGATCTGAAACGACTAAGATCCCCTCCAGGTGAGTGGGGTATGTGAGCTCGGTTTTGATTATATTCATTGACCAAGTCATGAGGGAGCGAAAGCCTTCCAGCGAAGATTCGATTTGAAGAGACTCGTTTCTGCACATTTCAACGCCACCAGAAGGAAAACAGACATCCAGGGGCAGAAATGGATTACCAGCGGTGGGTAATTGGATCATTGCAAGCATAGTTCAAGACAGACAGACGGTCACGTCCCTGGGGCCCTAAGCGCTGGCTAATTTATTTGCGACTGGTGCTGCATGTTTCCCCTCATATTGTATATTCATTCAGGTCATAGCTGAGCTTCCGTAGATTCATCACATCGACCTGGCCTCCGCTTTGAGCAGCGGTCTAGTCCATCTCGAGAGATTATCCCCATCCCTCGCCTGCCGAGTCAAATGCGAAAGGGACGAGATAGAAAACGATGAAACAGTGGTCTCTTGAACCAACATATTGGATGGCTAAGCGAGCCTGGTGTCCAATAAGGGACTTTTTCTTTGGACTAAATCCATCGGAATATATGAGGTCTGTGATTGCATTCCCGCCTCAACGCACGCCGGCTTGGTATAGGCCAGAGTCTTGGTCCACGAAGCTTAGCCTCCCCCTGACCGGCTGCTTGGCATCAAGTGTAGCCGAGATTTCGCACGGGGGATCTGGAGGACCGGGTCCAACAATTAATGAATCAATCATGGCAGGCGTGATGCTAGTGTGTTGTGCCTGCGTTTCAAGGGGCTCTAGGCCGAAAAATGTGGATTCTACATGTCCACTGTAGTTCTTCGCTCCGCTTTTGTTTGCCGACGAACCCGTCCCCACTCGGGCCAATACTGCGCAGTTTTCCAGGGCATGGATTCTGCCTTTGGGATTTGATATATTAGCAGGAATGAGGCAAGAGACGAGAGTGGTCAGAACGAGTACCTGGGCCCTTTCTTTCATGACGGATCGACGCAAACGGCCTTTTGTTGATGGGGACTCGTCATCGCGTAAGGAGGCGTCGTCCAAGCGAGATCAGATATTGATCGGGGTGGAGATCGGGGTGGAGATCGTGGCGTTTGGTGTGTTTGGGAATTTAAATCCGGGTCCAGACTCTGTAGCCGCATATGTCCCTTGCTGAAAAGCTAGAAACGCATGGAAGAGGGGGAAAGGATGAGAGAATGAGACGGAGTGACTGTTGAAGGTGGAGGAAATGAAATGGATTCGTCTCGTGGAGCGGGGGAAAAGTTGGGTTCCTCCAGCACACCTGCTGTATACTTTCTTTATTAGAAGGGGCATTTCCTTGTGATAGACTTGGTTTTTTCAGTCTTTAAATCTACCCGTTGTTTGCCTAATAATTCATCAATGCACCATACAGAGATCTGTACGCAAGATATATATGGGAGTTAGTGGTTCAACTTGGCTACCCTCTAGACGAAAACATCAACAAGGCAAGTAAAAAAGAATAATATAAAGAAAAAGAGTAGGCCTTGGTAGCCATTCACTGGCTCCTCAATTCATATATCTTCATTTCTAGCAAGTACTCTAGTCCCTTCACTCTCCACACTACCCCATTATTCACTACTAGTTATATATGACCAGATATATAAAAGCTCCCATGCTCTACATTCTCCAGCTTTATTCGTCGGTGCCAGCCTGCAATAACCGTGCCACAATGCGCCGTCGAACTCCCCCCCCGCAGTGCTAATGTCCCCGGCCTCCCTGTTCTCTACCGGGCTTTTTCTACCGTAGCTGGAGCTGGCTATACCGCTGGGCTCAACTATTATGCTGCCTCGAAAAGTAGTTCAATCCCCAGGACGAAAAACGAAGCCTTATAGAGGCAGTGTCTGAGATGGCGGTTAATTGGCTCAATAATATGAAAAGGTTTACTTGGGGGTGTGTCGGGGTTTGGTTTTCACTTTAAGGAGTGGACGTTTTTCTGTTGATCTCAAATGCGTGTTTGATATAGAGCAACGGAAGCGAAGGCAGTCAATTCTGCAAGGGGAAGTTTCCACAATGCTATGCTATCAACTCGACGAATTCATTCAAACATAAACGGAACAAGCACAAAATCAATAGGTATCTACACTAGGTAAAACTTCTATACACAGAAGCAAAACAATATGTATATGACGGACGCTTCCTCCAAAAGCATTCGTAAACCAAACAAACTCTAAATCCGGGGCCCCCGTTTCGTCGCAGGGATTGCTTGGCTGCAGTAGTGGTGCTTTTCGAACAACACAGCATGCATTCACCGCCCCATTTCCCTCGACCCCCACCGAGTGCGGAGGCTTTTTGGTCTGTTTTCATGTGCAACTCAAGTCTCTCGGCCGCTCTCTCCTCCCCATGAAACGCGGGAGCGATGTTGACTGCGACGAGATTGACGTGACGAGCCAGGACCATGGCCTTCACGGTCATATGTGCTTCCACCCTCTAGCTTGGTCCCATCGGCGAACTGGATCTTGCCGGAGACTTGGCGCGGCCCACCGTTGTCCTCGCTATCAGATTCTTCTTGGGGGCCACCCGAGTCAGAATCGCCGGAATCGTTGAGTTCACCAAGAGCAGCAAGTCGACGTCGACGTTCGGCAGGAGTTTCGCCGGTGTCGTCCAGGTCAGCCGTCTGGAGACGGGCGAGGCCGGCCGCTTCCCGGAGCTGGGATGGCGGAACGCGCTCAGTGCCATCGTCGTCGGAGTCTCTTCGTCCCCTAGACCTGGGAGGGGAAGGTGACGTGCCGAGATTGTTACGACGTCTCTCATCAGCTGCGGTACCTTGGGTGAATCGGGCCAAAGAAGCAGCGATATTCTGCCCAGGGTCAGATTCGTCCTCGCTGAGATCGCTCTCTGAGCTCAAATCATCGTCAGCAGCTTGTGCAGGTCCTCCAGTAGCCATAGGAGTTGAATTCCGGCGTTCCTGGGTCTTTGCTTCAGACCCCTCTACTGCCTCCTGGCGAGCCCTCGGTGTAAGATTCAGGATCTGCTCGGCAAACTCGTTCTTGGTCATTCTACGGCCCTTGTGCTTGACTCCCTTTTTGCCAACTTCGTCGTCGTCTGCGAGGGTGAATCGAAGTCCATCATCCGCCAACCAGTTGGACTCGGCGGCCTTCTTGGCGGCTTGCGAGGTTTCTCCCTCTTCTTCCATGCCAAACCATGTTCCCATGCGTGTCAATCCACGTCGCACCGGGTCGCCAGTCTCAGGTCGATCTGCTGAAGGAATAGAATACTTCTTGAGGACCTCTCCATCTTCGTCTTCAACAATGATAGTGTTACCAAACTGATAGGCGTGGGCAGAGCGACCCTTGGCCTTCTGAGACTTTTTGGGAGCTGCGGTAGGCGCCGCGGCATCGTCGCGCTCTTCGGTCTCTCCAGCATGATCCTTTCCGAAACCGAACCAACTGCCAAACCGTCGACGAGGTTTGCCGACTTCCGGGGTTGCCTTTTCTCCGATTGCCTGTTCACGCTTTTCACTCTCGGTCGGCTCGCGCTCTGGAGTCTCCGTCTTCTCTGATTCACTCGATCTTTCCAATTCCTGCTTGAGCTTCTGGCGTGTTGCCTCTATGTGTTGCTGCTGCTCCTCTGGAGACTTCCCAGAAACATCCTCGGTCTTGAGAACATTACCCTCTTTATCCTCTATAATCAAGTTGTGTCCTTCAAGATACACGTTGACGGTGATTTCTGTTGAGCGTTCACGATCGGTATCAGCCTGTTCCTTGGGTGAATCGGCCAGATCCACCTCGGCGAGCCGTTGAGGGGCTATCGCGGATTGACTGATCGGGCCACCGGCGTCGTCAACCTTTCTACGGCGCCGCCGGGGCCTACGGTTGGAAGGCCGGCTGATTGGCGAGCCCGCTTCGTCGTCCTGCATACGACGCAGGAAATTGCCAGGAAGACCAATAGGCGGGAGGGTGCCCGGAGGGTACTCCTGTTCGTTGGAGGAGTTATCCAACTCATCGGCCTTGCGGAAAGACATGGAGCCCTTGGCAATCGATTGAACACGGGGAAGACGATTCATCCAAGAAGGGCCCTCTTCGTTAGCGGTGGTGTAGGATAGGGTGATGGAGAGTGTGTTAATGCGTTTACCCAGGGTGAACACCGCGATCGACGAGCCATGGACCAGAATAGAGGAGATGACCATGAAAGTAGTGATAGGCCAGATTGTCTGAATAATGTAATAGTTATGGCCATTCGGTTGGGGCAATTCTGATTCCCGCAAGGGTTGTGTCGAGCCATTTTCTAGCTCAGCTCTGGTTAAGATACAAGCAAAAATGGCACCCACTCCAATGGGACCGAAGTGGCCTGCGAACAGGGCCTCGCGCCACGTTTTTACGTCCGGTATGATGGGTTTCAGGATCAACATGATCGGGATGCGGCGGAAGAAAATGACAAGAAGGGCGATCACCACCAGTCTCCAGGGGACGAGGCCGAGGTCCGGGTTGTTGAAGTCCTCCCAGGGCACGATGGCTCCGAGGTAGACAAAGTATGCCAAGTTGAGCAAAAGATCAATGACGTTGGACACGTGGGATTCTTCGGTTTTCTCTGTGAACCAACCGTCGTTACTGAAGCCGACGCCCGCCGCGAAACCAATCAGCAAATCATCCATGCCTAGAAGACTTCCCGAACCGGCGCAGAAGACGGCAAGGACGAAGTAGAACACGAGAAAACTCTCGCGATCAATCAACTGCTTGCGCTCGGCCCACCTGATCGCATGACGAGCGGCGTATCCGATAGCGAAGCCATAGATGGCCCCGAGAACACATTCGTACAAGATGGTAACGCAAACCCAGTGAAGCGCGACTTCGTTCGCATCAGGCCGGTAATGCAAGATGTAGTAACCCAGGTAGATAAAAGGAAACGCCATTCCATCGTTACATCCGGACTCGGCGGATAAGAGGTCACGCAGATGCTTTGGCACCCGCTTTGCGAACTTACCTTTACCTACGACCGAGGACGCAAGGACAGGGTCGGTGGCTGTCACACATGCAGCGCACACCAGACTCTCAAGCCAGTTAAGCGTAGGGACCATCCACCAGATAAAAAGACTCGTGACCAGCCAACCCCAGGTCATCACGGGGATAAGTAGGAGCGACACGGACTTCCAATGGCGTTCCATGTATGCTTTGGGCAATTCGACGCCGACGGCAAAACACTGGACGACCAGGACGATACGAGAGCATTCGAGAGTAATCTTATCAACGTTTCCCCATTCTAACGGGTTAAAAAGGTTTGCTGCATGAGGACCGAAGATGATACCACAGAGAGTGGCGACTGTTGCTTCACCAATGTACAGTTTTTCCTTGACGAAGAGGGAGCAAAGCATGAACAGGCCCGTAAAGCCACCCAGGATCATGTACGCCAGGTGAGGCTTGTCTATGTCCAAATGATCCCACGCCATGACGAGAAGCGAACAGAGTCGGAAAAATATTCAAAATCTGTTCCTGTCCGTTCACCTGAGTCCCTCGGGATTCCCACAGCAAAAGTTATTTCGACACCAATATCCTGCGGCCAGCCGGATCATCACAGTCGAACAAGAATCTGCCGGTTTTTTAAAATTAATGAGTGGAGTTATTGGGCATGCCTTGATCGCGGAGGGATCCGGCTGGGATCAATGATGAGAAAGAGATCGCGGTGGTGTGGAGGAACCGGCTTTCGTTTTGACGACAGCTTTGGGGTGGGATGAAGTCTGCTTTTGATCGCCCAAACCATCAGCCGATGTCAAAATGGAGGGAGAAGAAACGGTGAAGGAAAAAGGAAAAAAAAAAAAAAAAAGAGGGAAAAAAGAAAAAAAAAATCGACGCCAAAATCGCCAGGAGGAGGCGGAAGAGAGGGAAAGGCAGAGCTTACCAGATAAGGAAAGATAGATGCAAATTACCAGCTCTTTGGCAGCTCTCTCTATACTTGCTCGGCAGGCACAGGGAATTCTTCGGTCGCAGCCAGACAAGCAAAAACAAGAACGACAGCGAGCAAGACAAGAAGCGACAAGAGGAGGACAAGACGAAGACAAGCGACGACAAGAGAAGGACAAGAGGGCGAAGAGTCTCGGCAGAAGAGGAGGACAAGACAAAGAGTGCCCCAAAAATTCAAGACCCGCAGCACCCAAGACCCAAGACTCCAAGCAAGACGAGGATGGGAAAAAAATTAATCAGTCTTGGACCGGGTCCCAGACCAGGATGTGGTTGGCGCAGAGAAGACGACTGGCGAATAGGATGCGCGAGAGAAAGCGAATTGCTTTTTTAGGGGCGTGGGAGGGCACGCTTGAGGGAGGAGAGGACATGCGTAACAGGGAATCAGAGGCGATTCCAAGACGGCGGGGAGAAAGTCGCGCAGTTGCTGATTCTGTTCACGGCCCACGGTCGGTCGCGGAACGAACAGAACGTGGCCTTGGCGGGCGGATCCAGGCGTGGTATGCGACAATGGTATTAATAGGCTCCAGGAATGGACGGAGGGACATATTTTCATGGATTACTGATAGCTAGTGTCTACACTCAGGGGATGGAACTGCCCTTTCCACCTTCTGTTGTTGATTTTTTCTTTTGGTTCGAGTCGTCGTCGTTGTGGCGGGAATATACCACAGTAGTCGACCAGTAAGATATGCTGGATGACGCACCTAGGTACAGAGTGTGCTCTCCTGTTACTACCTGCCGTACCCAGGTAGGTTCGGTATGTACAGGTAGCATTCTTTTGCCGCGATTAAGTTCCATTGCAAGTTGTGTCTAAGAGATGCAGGACCCCCATCATAATTTTAATTCGGTCTGTCGCTGCCTCGTGCAAAATCTCTGGTGACAGCTGAGACGTGATTTACCACATGGTGCCAATGACGGCATTCGACCTCCAGCCCCAGTTGAGATGTATCATCCTCATGCGGAGAATCTGCACCTTCTTCAACCAGCACGACAATAATGAATTGAGTTATTTAATAATAATAGGAGTAATAATAATCCCAATATTCCCTGATGCCTCCCCCTCTCTCTGGGTCGAATGAGGGAGATCCTTGCCCTTCCACTGCCCAGCTTCCTGCCGCCCTTTTTCCTCCGGGCGTTGTTTGCCCAGCCTTGCAGGGCTGCCAAGGCTGAGGTAATCTCCTCGCGGCCGACTGAGTGGACGCTGAGGCCCGCTTCCAAGTGGGCGCTTTGGGGTCGATGGGTCCCGGTCTGACCAGTGAGGTGCCTCCAAGAGCCCAGTCACGAGGAGATTACGCATCCAAGAGCCCCGAGCATTGGATCAACAAGGATTATGACAATCTCCGGTGTATTATTTGAAGAGTATGCCAAGTATACCAAGAACCTCCAGACACCACGGAGTACCAAGGATTACTGTGTACTATCGGGACAAGGAGGGGGATGAACAGATGAATAATTATTATGAACTACTATTATGACCGGGGTTTTACCGTGAGACTCCGGGTATATCTAGTAACTAGTGAGTTGATTGAGCTGAGAGAGATATCAAGTGCACAACTTCTTATGACCGAGGTTCTTTGGGCCCACAGAGTTCAATTCCCTCACAATAATTAGAGGGTAACATCACATCACTCGGAATGCAAGTCTGGCTTTTCATGGCGGATATCTTATGCATCTTACTCTCAAAACCAACCCAACCCAACCATGTATCAATCTGAAAAAGACCATCCCCACGAACCAGGGGGAAAAAGCAAAAGGCACGAAAAGGATTGTTGGCGACAAGTAGGGGGTGGTTAGAGGTGATCTGTTGGCACAATCAATAAGAACATACATAGCAGCAATTCTCAAAATTAATGCAGCTTCCGGGATTTTAGTTTTATTCATATGGTAAAGGAATGGCGGTTAAAATCGGGCCTTCTGTAATAAGTACGCCATACTGAGTTCTTGATATACATAAATAATGTCTTTCCATATATACAGTAAATCGTGAATATATCTCATAAAAAAGTCTGCATCTCCGTTGCTGACTTGGGGACTATGCACCACTCTCGCTTGAACTCTCCATTGCCTGGTCATAGTCCTCCCCCTTCGGCTCTCCAATTGAGCTCACAGTGAAGAACCCGTTGTGAACGAGGAGGTCTTGCCATTCTTTCTTCCCGGTCGCAAGGATGTGGGCTGAATTCACATCTGGCGAGAACCACCTTTCTTTGCGGGTTTCCGCCTTATTCCCACCCTCGAGTGCCGCTCGACTAGCCCTGGTAGTTCTCACACGTTTAGTTCCCTTGGCATCGCGAGAGAGTAACCTACTCAGTTGGAGTCGGTACTGCTCTAGGCGAATATCAAACGCGACTATTGAGCGGACATAAGGGCCTAAATCTTCCACAATAGGCTTTAAGCCATTCTCAAACGACGGTGCCTGCCGTCCAGTTGGGAGAGGGAACACGTAATCGGCCTTCATTATGGGTGCCAGAGCCTCAAGGAGCTCCACGCCTTGTGGACTCACCGCCCCTTTCAGTTTGGGGATGTTGGTCAGAACTTTTGCTGCTTGTGCTGCCTCCGTGTCCGGTCTATGCTTCGGTCTATATATTTTTGTGATAAGGACCTCAACTGTACCGCCAATTTGGACAGGTAGTGAGGAGTAATCAGAAATGGGGTCGGCATGCAAGAGCCGATAGCCCTCAACATAGTTCAATCTTTGTTTCCCCGAAATCGGAGGAAGAGAAGTATCAATGACATCCTGCAACTGGTTAATTTGGTCCCAACGAAACGGGATAAAGAGTTACTTACCAGTCTTGGATCTGTAGAGCATTTCGTAGCCAATACGTCAAGGACGCTTCTTGCTTCCATGAGATCGGACTGATGCTGTAGGCTTTCAAGCAGCTCAAACCTGGAGGCATATGAGTCCAGACTTTGCTGTTGAGAGCCCTGGGCATCTTCCAAGCTTTCGGAGTCTTGTAGACTCAGCTGCCACCAATAGAAAGATTCCTGCTGAGTCTCAATATGACTGGTTAGACTAGGACTCATAATCACATCCTGGCTGAACCAGCCCATATGTTGCCGATAGGTGTCGAGGCTCAGCACTCGAAGTGGATCCCCATTAGAGTCCAAATCTGACCCCTTTGGCCACCTGTCAATCATCCAGTCGAGTCCAGACTTCTCACTTCCAACCGCCATCTGGCACCAAAAGTTCAAGTCCATGAGGGATTTCCGAAGGTCATTACCCGAGCCCTTATAAAGATCTTCGACAGCATTTCGCCCAAGCACGTGGCCCTCATTCGCGGCCACCAGGAGTAGGTAATCAACAGCCAGAGGCAGTGGGGGAGCGCGGTATCGCAGGATGGCATGAAAGGAGATGTCGTCGAGTGGGATAAGCTTCTCATCATTGCAGGTTATGACGATTGGGCGTTTTGACTGGCTGATGACCGTGAGGACCCCAGACCAAAACTGCTTATCTTCTTCAAAAAGAAGATCGGCCTCTTCCAGGAGAATCAAGGACTGTTTTTGACTTCCTGATGGCTTTTTCTTGGTTTCCTTGGCATCGGCGTTTCGCTTCTGTTTGGGGCCATTTTTAGCATTTTCGGATGACTTAAAGAAGCCCATGAGCTTATTTTGCTTCGCTGTTTCGATATCATTGTTTTGCGAGATATCAACGGGGGTTCGCTGGCCCTGATCACCACCTAAATTGTGGACAAGATGATTTTGAGTCATGTCTCCAACGCGCTCCACGATATCCTTGGCGCTGCGGCGATTTCCAGGATTTATTTCGAAGACTTCGAAATCTAACTCTTTCGCTACTGCGTAGACGGATGCTGTTTTCCCGCACCCTGGAGGACCGCTAAGGAGAATTGCATTTGACATGCGGCTTCTTTCGCCTCCGGATTTCAAGTTGAATGTTAAATCCCCTGTTCGAATAACTGTTCGCTTGTTGGAAGAAACTGTTACATCACCGGCAAGTTCATCTTCAGAGCCTGTGATTTCACCCATTTCAGACGCTTCATCACCACTTGAGACAATGAACCCGTCTAGTTTTTCGGTTTTCTTGCGTCTCTTCCGGCTTTTCTCTTCCGGCTTCCTCTTTTCGTCCTCTCTAGGACCCTTTCCAGTATCGATGGTGGAAACCATCAAATGTTTTAGCCAGTCCCTTAGCATAAGCCCCTCCTTTGTACCACAGAGAACCTGCTGTCCGGAACTGGGGGCATACTTCTGCACCCAGAGCTGGCTGTCGAACTCCCCGAGATCAAATGCACTCATTGAAGAAAGAAGAGAAGAGTACAGCTTTGTGATAGCAGGATGGGAGTTTTCTGAGAGTGATGCGTGGTCCTCTGTAGAGCTTTCAGGGCTCCCAGATAGATGTGGGACGATTATCTTCTGTAACGCTCGACCGCTCACAATTTGCCTTTTTGGAAGTCTCAGGATCCCAAAAGAATCCCCGGATGGGGGCAACATAACCGAAAATAAACTTTCTTTATCCAGGACTCGAACAGCCGCCATCTTCGATTTTATTTCGTGGATATCAGGGGAGGAGTAAGAATGTTCGGTCCCTCGGGAGGGTTCGTCGAAGTTGTTTCGTACATGGATCAGTCCTTTGGGGGGCCAGATCGGTTGAACTAGCTCAGGAAATTTAGGCAACTGTTTCTTGAAGGAAAATGGAGGCTTTGGAGGTAGAAAGGCCGTAGGGGAATCCGATGATGCGAGGGGACGGGTAAGCAGCCCAGCCCTTTTTTGCGCTTCTTGGTCTGACTGCGTTGGGGTGGAATCGGGCGATGTTAGGTGGGTAGCTGATGGGTTTTTGAGTGTGGATTTCTTCAGGAAGAACGGGTGAGTAGGTTTCGTTGGTTGTTTTGGAACGGTTGTCGAAGACGTGGCACTCGGAGCAGCAGGCTTCAAAAGGCTTTTCGGGACAAACCTGGCTTTGCCTGTTATAATATCGTCAATCTGCTTCCCCAGGCTTTCCGAGAATTTTCCATGACTGGAATATTTGATAATGACCAACTTCTTCCTGAGATTCCCAGGCTTCTGTGACTTTGATTTCCCCCGCTTGGTACCTTTCCCTTCCTTTGTTCTATCCGTGAATTTATCTGCAACCGGCGAGCTAAGCAGTTTTCCATTTGGATTTAATTTGAGTATTTTTCGTTTCGATCCCAGTTCGTTGCTGCTGGCTGTAGGTGATCCGCCCCGAGAGCCATTTTTGAGCTCAGCGACGGGCTGCTGAGCTTGAGGCTCAAAATCGGTACAAGGGGTGCTAGGCTCGGGAGCTGTCGAACACGGTTCTGTCAGATTTTCGTCAACTGGGGAGTTGGAACGATCGCGAGGTAGTTCGCTTGCGATACGCGATGGCGTCTCTTGAAACTCTTCTACAGTAGATTTTGTGGTCTTTCGCCTTTTTCGCCGATCTGTGTTGGGATCGTGGTCTAACACGGCGACAGGGATTTCGATGTGAAAGCCTGGAGAGCCATTGCGCACAGCAGCAGTGGGATTGTTACTGCTGGGCAATTGGCCGGTTGCGACTTCCTGGCTTTCACAAGGACCAAGGAGCTCATCGTTGATCGTCGTGCGAGGTAGGGGCTTAGCCGGTACTCCGAAATCTGCGATTATGAGCAATCACGTTGAAAGAAAAATGGTCTATGAGAATAGGCACCTCGCTGGAAAAAGGGGTGAAGGGCTCGCTGCTCTCCTTGACCCATAGCCATTGGTCACGGGGATACGTCCATAGAAGGAGGGCTCAGGCACTCATCTCCCACGGAGGGAGGATGGACGAGGTGATGCAGAAACGATTAAAGCATGGGGTAGGGTGTAGTGATACTGTAATTGCCTAGTACTATCAAGACTGGGGTTGAACAACTCAGGGAACTCTGGAAGAGAGGGAACGGTCGGGTATGCGGGAGCGTCAAGGCATAATTGAGGAGCGAAATTGAAGGTGGAAGACGCGAAGCGGCGCGTATCGCCAAAACGCCAATTTCGGACCAGCCGTACGTCACTTACGGTACGGGTTCCCATTGCGGCCTAGTGCCAGAGCTAGCTCTGATTGACACTAGCGCCGGATCTCGGATTATTGTAGTCCCAGAAATTTTTTGGGATGCGAAGCAAAATGAATTTCTCTGGGAAGAGACTCGTGCCTGGATCCTCAGCGACAACGGTCGCATCGTTGCGATAATTTTTACTCCACGCCGTTCCTTCACCATGGATCTGCAGCCTCCGTCTGTGTTGGCTCAATTGCCCCGCCCTCTGCATGCCACTACCGGCAAAACTCACATCGCTGAAGTCCATAGTTTGGCCGACTCGAAAAAGCGCAAAAGATATGAAGTCGCAGTCGCCGTCGATGGGGAGGCTGTCAATATCTACAATGTAAGGACCGCTAGCAATTTGACTCTTAGGGTGTCTAGATCACTAAATGCCCGCCTCTTTCCCCCAGATTCAAACCCCCAAGCTTGTAACCTCCTATGCTGTCCCGCCGCAATCCTCCTTCTCTTGCCAGCCATGTTCGCTGCGCCGAAAATCCCCAAGTGGATCAGTCGTGAAAAGGCAGACCTATGTCGCAGTGAAAGATCAGATCAAGTCATTCCTCGAAGAGAGCGGTGGAAATGGATCGAGCGCCCCCGTCATTTCTTCCTCGTCCTTCTCAGTCAAGGACACAAGCAGTCCGGCTGTGTTTATCGGAGTCGTACCGGGGGATGTCACAGAGGATGAAGAGAATACTCCTTTTGACGTTCTGACGGTCCATAGCGATGGACACGTGCGAAGGTTATCTCCGGATCTCGAGACCCAGCGATGGAGCATCCAGCACAGCGAGATTGCAAAGAACCAGTCAGCTCAAGATGTGCAGGCCTGTTTCCTCTTGGATTTCGACGAGGCAAGAAAATCTCTATTTAAGCGAAGACCCGACCTGATTTCCCTTGCTCTGGGAGACTTCACCAATCCAGGTGTCACTGAACCCTCTGTGATGCTACTCGTTTCCTACCCTACTGGCTCCCCAAAGGTCAAGTTGAGTGAGGTCGTGATTCAGGTGTTCTCAGTCCCAGCCAACGCCCCGTCCTTGAATAAGAGCCTTGACGAGAGCCAGAAACTGAGACATTTGTTGACCTTCGCCCTGCCTGAAGTTGAAGATGAGACGGCATTTGAGCCGAGTGCCTTACATTGGTATTTCCATGCTGGGTCGGCCAGCTTGAACTTTTCCTTTGAGAAGGGATTTATCAATTTCGACCTCTCCCAGTACAAACCAATGGTTACTTCGAAATTCATCCTCCATGGCGAGGACTTTTCGTCTGTCATGCGCATTACCCCTAACTCGGTTATCGGCGCTGGGAAGTCGATGATCGCGTTATATGATACCCAATATAAGGCGATCCATCGGAGTATTGCTGTCGAGGATCTCCCGGCGAGCTTACCCAGCAGTTCTGGGGTAAGGACTCTATTCATCAGCTACTTTGCAAAACTTGACGTCGTGGTTGCGACCAGAGGCAGCGCTTTGCTGGCTTTTGACCTTGGTTCATCTCAAAACACTACCGGTTCTTTGAAACGAGCTCGCGAGGGACTCTTAATTGACGCAATCGGTCGTGGGATCGGATCCGGCGGAGCAGCAAAGAAGCACCGTGCCGATTCTCGAAGTACTCTGGGCCTCGCCTCTCCCCAGGAGCTCGAGCGGTGGAACAAGCTGACCCAAGAACTCAGCGAATATTCCAAGACAAAAGACGAGTCTGCTTTTGACCGCACAGTTCGGGACTACTTTGGCGTCGGCGAATCTAAGGTTCTCCCTCACCCCGGAAGCAACATGAACCCGGAAATGGTTCTATTCCTGCTTTCCTGCATTTTCCACGCCGAGAGTAATTCGACGACCACCGACAAGTTATCAGCATCGTCCTCTATCCACATCTCTACTCCCCTCTGGCCCAACGAAACCTGCGACTGGCTAATCCAACTCGGACACCTCTACCCGGGCAATGTCGAGGCAGCTCTCCGCCGGTCCTTCAAGCCCCGTATCCTCCCCCACCTGCCAACTGGCACATTCATCCAAGCCATGAGGGACTCCGACCCATCTCTC
The DNA here is from genome assembly GCA_027569095.1 of Aspergillus conjunctus. Lineage (NCBI taxonomy): Eukaryota > Fungi > Ascomycota > Eurotiomycetes > Eurotiales > Aspergillaceae > Aspergillus > Aspergillus conjunctus. Next base: position 232,439 of record JAPDEL010000002.1, on the reverse strand, counting down.
CAGCGTCTCGTCGCCGTCCTCCGCGGCCCTGCCGCCTTCAACGCCGACGAGCTCGCCCACGCCCTCAAGATGCTCATAACCATGGCCCGCTCCTGCTCTCTCCCCGACGAGGAGGCCCCCAAAGCCCTAACCAACGGCGAAGACCACCACCAAGCCCCCAACGGCATCGACGCCGCCACTCCTACCGAAGTCACCACCCACCAACCAGCCCCCCTCCAGGCCATCTTCCTCGGCCTCAACACCACCCTCCAGAAAATCCACAACCACCCACAACGAGCCGTCACCTCCGCGATCCGCTCCAACCTCTCCCGAACAGACCTCACCACCCTAATCCACCACCTCCGCCTCTCCCTCGCGACAGGCGGCCACACCTCCCGATTCACAGAGAACCCGCCAACCCCGGTAACCCCGGATCTCACGAACCCGCCCCTCTCCCTAATCACCATCATCGACCTCCTCAATGCCTCCGTCGACGCCATCGGCCCCTCAGGCTGGATCTCCGCCGCCGGAGACTTCCCCGACTCCGCCCCGCGAGACATGGAACTCATCGCGGAGATGAAGTCTGAGGTCTCTGCCGCCCTCGAGGGCGTCCAGGAGGCGACCCACCTTAGCGGCATTCTGCGCGAGTATCTCCGGTACGCGAACGGGGCGGTCTCATCGACGAACTCGGCGCTGGCGCGTGCGGGGTCTGCGTTGGAGGACGGGACGGCGTCGACATCCGTGCGGGCCGAGAAGCTCAATGGGGCGGATCTGCTTGTGTTTGGAGCACATGGAGAGGAGGATGGCGATGGCGACGTGGGCGGGAAGCTGTTGCCCTTGTCGCTTAGCGCGTCGGTGGATGTGAGTAAGACCAAGGTGGACAAGTCCACGGGTCAGTTGGTGCGGAGGAGTAAGCGGGAGCTGGGGTATTTGCGTGGGAAAGCGGCGGGTAAGTATACATTTGAGAGACTTATCCTATAGATATCCTGTGTTTGTATGAAAAGAAACAAATAAAATAAAATGGGGACTATGTAGAATGAATGATTGGACTTGTTATTATTATACCTTGCCTACTCGTTATATATGTATATATGATCATTTGGTCTTGGTGGCAGTTTTGCCTAAAAGTATCAAAAACTACCGGACTTCGGTACCGTCAAGTTAGAGGTAAACACGCAGACTATATTGAGGTGGGAATCTCAGTGATTGGATTCAATATGTACAAGTATGTATAGGTATCAATATCTATGCACATGAAAACATCAACGGCCATCTTTGCTGAAGCACGCACACCCAGAAGCGAAAGTAAACCACGTAGGGTGAAATCGTCGGCAAAATGGACACAGTAACATTCATCAAATATTTGACCCCATTGGGTCCGCAAAGGTCAGTTGGCTTGCTGTCAAAAGTTCCACCTTATCCGGAGCCGTCAAAGAAAAGCAGTTCCAAGGTACATGAGACACAAATGACTCTCAATGATATGGCACATAAAAACAGAAGACGAAATTTCGCGGTAGAGAAGGAGGAAACAATCGGCGCGTGACAAATCGAGAGGAAGAGGGGGAAGTAAGAGAAAATTCATCACAGGGGTAGTCGTCATGCCACATAATCAATCTGTAAACTCATGCAACACTGGTGTATAGGCACCATGATAACGCGATACAAGCCAACCTCGTACGGGAAACCAAAACCAACACTTACCGCAATGAAACAATCGCCAAGGGGCTAATTCAGGCAAAAACAAAAATTCAATCAAAACATATAGCAGTTCCCAACTCCAGCATCGTGACCCTCATTCCGCCAGTTTATTATATGTGTAAGGAGCGCGGCTCTCAGCACCGCGATGAGCATGTATTAATGGTTGTCTAGAATCGACCTGAGTACGAGACAGAGATTTGAGGTATAATAAGTTTTTTCGGGGGTTGATGGCCGTCTTCATCCGATGATAGAATTACGGCCGTTGAAACTCGTACGCGAGGAAACACGGAGGTGGATAAAAAGACGTGTCGCGAGACCTTAACATGCGCAGACCGAAGATGGGCGAAGTAAATGCGCTGCTTACTCGCTTATTCCGATGGTCGCCATGGTGGAGTTTTCGGCACGCTCTTTCAACCGTAAAGCCTGCGACTCCAAAGAGCGAGCCATAAGGCTCATGACTAGGTAAAACAAAATTAGCCGCGGAGTTTAAACACACGGCATAGGATGTGAGTGAGAACTTACCTGGCCACACAGCTGCCCTGTCGAGAAGGGTCGCTGTGGCAATCAGAATCTTACAGCCATATCCTCCGTCCACTGCACTCGGAAGGCGTTGAAGGACGTTCGTAGATGCGGGGCCCACACCACCTTGTACATCTTTTTGCACTTTCCTCTCTATGCTGGCAAGAATTTCCTTCATCTTTTCCATAAGCTTGCAATCTTCGTCCTCAAGGAGCATGAGGTTGACAGCCTGCGTGAGGTCAGTCTCGCCCTGACCCAGAATACCCAGATAAGGGCCAACGCGTTCCTGGACGGTCGTTATCCATTCGGCGAGGACTTGGGCGCAGTCGAAAGCACACATGGCGCTTTGAAGAGGAAGCTCTCTACACGTAAACTCAGCAAAAGTGTTCCCAAGTCGGTCAGACATCGAGATGGAGTCAGCAGCGTAGAATGCGGCTCTCCTCATAAGCTTTTCGCGCCTAGACTGGCCTGAGCGGTACACGCCTAACAATGCCTGCATTGGCTGTTCCTGGGTAGGTGTCTTGGAGATGGCAAGTTCGCCCACCCCCAGGTCCGCGAGAGAATCGCGCCTGTAGTCCATGTGACTCGGATTTTCGGTTATCGAGGGGTCCAAAACATCGGTTGGAATGTCATCAAGGTGATTAACAATGTCTGTCCCACGAGCCAGCTCGTCGGACATGGCGTTCCAGTCCCGCTGCCAGAAGGCTTCTTTACATCGGCCAAGATTGACGAAAAGCCTGACATAGGCAAGGTCCAGGAGGGGAATGCTGTCGGCGGATAAGGGACCGGCTCCGTATGGATTAGGCCTCTCTAGGCTGTGGACCGGGTTAGTAGCCCAAGCAGTTTGCCAGGCTCGTAGAGCAGGCTCAATATGGGCTTGCATGGCATCTGTTTCCCTTGATGTCCATTGGCGACCCATATGGCGTTGGCGAGTTTCCCATATATAGTTGTGAAGCGCATATATCAACACCAGACAACCAAAAGTACTAGGCTTGAGATCGCTGGTTTTGGGATCGTCGGGCTCTCGTCGTCCAGCAGTCAGAAGAGCAGTCAAGGCGGCGGAAAAAGGAAGCGCTTTCTTGGAAGGTAAATGACCGCCCATCTTCTTCCAAGCCTGGGGCGATTCCGCGGCCCAGAGATCCTCTTCACATGGTAAATCGAGGCGTATTTCGGAATTTGTGAGGGCGGGCGCGTGGTTGTAGGCTGATACTAAGAAGCAGGAAACCGCGTAAATGGCGTAAAGGGTTCGTTTTCGCTCCTCCACTATCTTCCAATCCAACCAGTCCTTTCGTTCTTTGGGCGGTCCGAAGGATTCACTCCAGGCATCAGACCCATCCTGGGCGTCGGCCCCGCCGCCAAGGCCAGTGTTCAAATACTCTTGCGGGAGATTCTTTGCATCTATATGGTGCGTCAACCCCGCTGCACGAGCAAGGCTGACCAATGCCGCACAGTGAGTGCTTGCAATATCGGCAGATGTCTTGTCACCACAGGTATGACCATAGATTACATTGAGGAGCATTGCTTGGACCAGCCAGAGCGGGGTGTTGTGGACTGAGTTATCACGAGAGGGATTAGCTCGACCAACGACGGTAGACATGTCAGCCTTTCGGCGCTCCTCGAGATAGAGTTGAATCATCTTCTTGGCAGCTTCGAAAAGATCTTTGGATGCGGATGTATCAAATTCGTACAGGGCGCCAATTGATGCCATCGAGAGGATCAAGCAGCCCCCGCCACCAGAGACTCCCGTGGAGCTTAGGTTGAGGTGGCCGCTTGGTGTTCGGAGGTTGTTCGTGTATTCGGGAGCTTGGAAGTTGAGGGTAGGGATATGGAGGAACGGTGTGTGCGGATGGAAGTAGGTAATGTAGGCTGAAATGTAACGTTGCATATCGGAGGTGCTGGGTAATTGGCTGTTGCTATTCAAAGTGGCGGAACGGGAGAAGAATTCACGATATTGAGTCATTCCGGTGGTAGGTTGGGAATATTTGCGGTGGCTGAATGAGGTCGGCTTGGCCATGCTGGCTAATAAAGCCTGTCGTGTGGAGTCTGTAAAGGTATCCGTTGATGTTGGGACATGGTGAGTTCGTAGGGCACTATTCGCGAAAGGTAGGTTGAGAGGATTAGGAGATTCTCCGCTTGTTGCCATAGAGGATGAAAACATACTCTGCGAATGTCCTCCCAACATGGGCTGGCCAACCGAAGTCATGGATGGAGGGGTGGCATACGAATCACCAAACGGGTTCTGAGCCATTAAAGACTTGGGGGAAACGGTTTCTTGAGGAAGTCCTAGATCGTTAAAAGCTGCAGATGTGTAATCTGCAAACTGATTGGGAGGTGCAGTGTGGGCTGGGAATGTATTTTGCCAGCTGGCGGAGGACATGGAGAAGTGGGCGGACCCATCATTCATTGCCTCGCTGATTCCGCTCTGACTACCTGTACTCATCGCGGAGGGGGAGGACTCATCGATTGCAGATTCGTTATTCTTACCCATTGCCATGTGAGGGTCGAATCTGTGCATCCAATCGAAGCTGAAATCGTCCTCCATGATGGCGTCTGTGGTCGGAGGCATCTGGTGGGCACCGAGGGCGTACGGTGACGAAGGCGAGTCGTTCCCATACGCTTGTGGGGAGCCCCCAAAATGAAGCTGAGCCGGGTTGATGGTGCTCCCATGGCCGATGAACATTTCGGGTATGTTGACATCGAAGCTCCCGTATACAGGGGCGGTACGAAGACCGCCGGAGAGATCCATAGACAACCCAGCGGTCTCCAATTTCGTCAGACCGTTAACCGAGGGTTGATGCGGCGAGGAAAACGCTCGATAGTCTATATTCGAGCCCACAGAAGCGGACCCAATGCTTGGATGGTAAGCATGGCCAGAGTGGCCCGCTGCTCCAGATGGGTTTGAGGTATTGACTAGCCCCAGAGAGGTCCCCTCGATATGGCTGATGGTGTTCGCTCGAGGACGCATGGTATTCGAGTTGCTAACGATAGAGTTCTTGCGAACCCGATTCGTCGTTGCACCAGCTCCACCTGTGCTCTCCCTTCGCGCATTTCGAGGTCGCGATGACGGTGTTGTTGTCATATGCAGCTTCTGTTGATGCCTGAGGAGAAGATCACGGCGGGCGAAACAGCGCGCACAGTCCGGGCACTCGAATGGCTTCTCTTTTGTGTGAGACCGCTCGTGACGTTTTAGATGCTCTAATCGGGCAAATGACCGACCGCACGTGGTACAGCCATGCGGTCTCGGCTTGTCAGTTTTTGGGGGAGGTATATTACTCGGGTTGGCCGTTGTATTGGAATCCTTCTTCGTGCTCTCTTTCGGTCCTGTTCTCATTAGGAATCAAAGGTAAAGCAAGACCTTTGATTTGAACAAACTCACCGGACATGTCTGCGGGTACCTCACTAATGCTTGTGAGGTCCTCCATTTTTGGGCTTGTGCCCGGTTCTTGACCCACCATTGCATCCAATAACATCCTAATCACCGTCTGCCTGTAGTTTCCAGAGCTAGCGCACTTGTATCAAGGGCAGATCACAGCGGCTTTTCGATAGCTCAAGTCTAGAATTCAAGAACAGCTCTTTCAGTCAAATGTCACCGACAGCCACCAAGCTACTTCGAACCGAGTCACTTAGAAAGACAGTGGGATAAGCTCAACATTGACAGCTTCCTGGCTCAGCTGGATATTAGCAGGGCCGCTGAAAACGAACATGGATGTGCAAATAGCAATCGACACAGAGTCTCGCCGGAGGGAGTGTGAGATACGGTTGTGCAGAGCAGGGGGAGGTACAAAAGAGGCGGACAGGAATGAGATGGGGCACTGACGAGGCGAAGAAGAACCAAAAAAAAGGCTGGGTCTGATTATTAAAAGCCGCAGAAGTTCAGTGACGAATAGAATATTTCGCGCCGATTGGAATTATCGACTGGATGGGCGAGAGGGCAAGTAGCAAGCTGGGTGGGATGTGGCGAAGTTGGTTCCTGAGGACAAACCCGCGGGACTTGGAAACGCACCTCGAGTCAGCAGGGGGACGAAGGTTTCCCAGGAACCAGGGAAAGACAAACCAACTTACCGGCCCTAGAGTGGAGTGGAAAGAAAGGAAAGGAAAAATAATAATAGTAAATTAAAGGTGGTAAAAAGATAACCTCTGCTGATAACTCAGAACATTAAGGTGAGGCTGGAGAAGTTGAGACGGACGGACGAATGATGCGAGCGGTCCGGTTTAGTCAATGGATAAACCGGAGATAACCGACCGAGGGGCGTATCGATAGGGGTAAACTGCGACTCAATTGCTGATAAGAACGCAGAGCAGCAGCGAGTTTGGAGCGACGCGGAGGACAGATTCGATGGAAAAGTCGAGAATCGAAGAAGAAGAAAGCAAGGAAAATCAAAGAAGATGAAGGGGGGTGTGGGAGAGATGGGGAAGTAAGTTTGTTCGTCTAGACGAGCAGTGACTTGCAGCAAGGAAGTTAGTCCACCGGAGCAGCATGGAGACTGGGGGAGGTGCTACAGGATAAAATAGGAGCCAGAATAATCGTAATAATAATAATAGCCACCGTCCGTCAGAAGCAACCTCCTGTCCTGGTACGTCCTCGCAGCCGGCGTCAGCATTCCTTCCAGAGTGAATATTATTGCTTGTCTTGGTCGGCCATCGCCCAGACTAACTGCCGGCGGTTCGACTTGGGGGAGTCAACCAGCCAGGCTATGATGGAACTGACCTAGTGGCTCCCATCGTTTCGACCCCGGTGACTGTCGCGGGATAAACCCACGAAACAGCATCCGCCTTCCGTAACCTGCTGCGGCCAACAGGAGCCCGCCAGCGCCGACTGGAGTGGGGCATATGGGCTTGCGTCGCTTCTGATAGGAGAGCATGGGCCAGGACAGGGCCAGAGCCAAGGATCCGCCCCACACTGCAGTCACGGGGGAGATGCAATTTCCAGGACAATCAGGTCTGTGCACCGCGTATTGGCCAATGGGCCACGCATCGGCAACTCTGTCCCGTATTACCAGCGGAATGCCCACGCACCGTTTCCAGTCTAGCACACGGAGCATTTCTGGAGCCCACTTTTCCCAGCTTACATAGTACAGTAACTCCGTCAGCCAGGAGCAGCACCCTAGGCACTGTGGACGGTGGAAGGACCGTTAAGGTCAATGACCACTACTGGTGGCACAACCGTAGGACGGCCAGGAAGGTGGCAAGCTAATTACCTCTCCTTCAACTCTCTAATTCTACCTTGTTATTTTTATCTCTCCGCCAGGTTAATTATTTCCCTTTTTTTGTTGTAAATTATGGAGAATGGGAAACGCTCTGCCTTCCCGGTCCTTCCCCGAAAGAGGCGGGAATAGATAGCTCATGGGTCAAGAAACAAGATTAGTGCTCATCTTCCTGTTAGCCTCGTATGGGTTTTGGTATTCTGGCGAGGCTAGTCCGAGTCGTGTTGATGTTACCTCCTGCACGACCGGCTCCGTTGAACAAAGCTCGATTTGACAGACCAAAGGTTCATAACGACCGATTGAGAGACGCAGCATGGAAATCATATCTTGGCTACTTTGTATTTGGAATGATCTTCTGGACTGGTATATCTCTCTCTCTCTTTTTTTTTTTTTTTTCTTACCTGCGCTGTACTTTATCAGCGATTCGAGGCTCAACACTAGGCTAGCCAGGGACACGGATGGCATCCGCTTTATCGTTGTTAAACCCGTGGTGGAGACCCCAGTGAACTTCAACCACCCTTACTTGCTCCAGGTGAGTGTTGTCTTCCTGCTGCATCCAACTTTTACACTTTCAGGCTCTGAAAGTTGTCCGATATAGGGCCTCAATAAGATTCACCTAGATTTACTGAAATCAATTCGCAGATTCAGAGGCTGGTTTAGCATTCTGCGGATATTGGAGGTCAGACTAATTCTTCGTACCTGGTTGTGCAGCCTCAAATAATTAGGGTCGTATTAGAGATACGAGCCATGCGATCCTGACGTAATTGGCCGTGGCTATTGGGCGATTTTGGGACGATTTTCCGAGAGTTCTTCCAGCGACCTTCCTTCTTTGTGCTCGATGACGGCGGTAAAACAAGTCTGGTTCTTGTGACTAATCAGATCGACAGTAGGTAACTAGTTAACTGGATGCGGTTATTATTGAGGGAGGCTTTTCGATTTTGATGAACCTCTGAAGTCATCGAAATAAATCAGGAAGGTGGATTCTCTGGTCGGATACAAGACCCCTTCCTTTGGGAACATGTGGGTGTCCTGACTTCTGTAACATGTCAGTAGCGGCGGCTGGCGCCGCATCGGTTTACCCCGAATGAAGGAGTTGAGCAAATGGCAATTGCAAATATTTATATTAATAACCTACCTAGGTAGCTAATTAAAACTCTCTGGTCGTGAGAATAAATCGAAAGGAAAAAGCGAGCGGAAGGTGGGAAAGAGACAAGCCGGTCCACCCGGGAGGACAGCAACAAAACGAGCTTGCGCCATTTTGTGGAGACTCTGGGGAGAGCAAATGAGAGAGCATCAACTTCATGTGGGGGATTTTCCTGGATCCAATATACTGTGGGCCAATGATAGGCCCCATTTTTCCTGGGAGGTGGGGACACCAAATAAATCGGAGTGGCTTGACAAAGGGAATCGCGAGAGAGACCTCGAGCACCTGTATCATTATTGTTTCGCTGCGCTGCTCTCCCAACAAATCGTGCGGTCGGTTGTCCTATTTGATTCCTGGGGAGCGGGTTTCCCTGTCAATCCCATCCCATCCCGGGGTACCGCGTCGCCATGACCATTCGAGACCATGGGTGAAATGATTTGGATCCGTTGGTTTAAAGTGGATATGCTTCTCCAGACTTTGCACCCCATCCCATTGGGTATGTCGTCCGAGGAAGGGTGATCGCCTTCGCACTGGCTTTCCCCCAGCTCCGTGACCCCCTGAGACCTGGAACCGTATTTCGTCAGCTTCCAAATTCCTTCAAGGCTCCTCGAAATTCCAGAAACCACGTTGCAGGGATACGCAGTAAATTTAACTTTCTTGTCTTGGAAAAAGCACATGTTTGGTCGCTGTTTGGGTTTATGATTAAACCCGAGCCGAAATAATGAAGCCGTAAAGCAAGGCGACCGAGTATTATTCTGGGCATAAAACACTCACGTTCAGCCACGTTTTGGGGACTCTACAAAATTCACACCGCCCAAGCCTCTACTATTATTTAGAATACTCCCGGCCTCTCGAGCCTTGAATGAGGGAGAGATCACGAGGAATATCTCAAATTATAACGATCTGTCGCAGGCCTTGTAACCTAGGGTTTTGAAGACTGGCTTTGGAGTGCATGAATCCCAGCTGGAATCTATTTCCATGACACCTTGCTCCAGCATTCAGCCACCTGGAATCTCCAGGGAATACCTAGAATAGGCGAATTATGCGATGGTTGGGGTAGGTGGCCGTCGGTTGTTAAAGCTTGTGCTCCATGGGCTCGGAGTCCGGAGTATGTTTATCTGATACCACCACAATGGATACTTGTTTGCTTGGATGAAGAAATATAACAGTTAAGCCAGCACCAGTCAGCTAAGTCCCGGATGTACTGCTACTCGTACGATTAGTACTGGATGCCTTGGAACTTTGAACCATGAGGCAGGACACTGGGGAGTTTAGGGCTCCTTCTTATTTTAAAACAATGGGCGACTACAATGATTGCTTGCCTTTTCCACTTTTTCAAGTCTACCTTGAAGTTCGCCGGGATGGCCAAAGACCCTTGACACCTCAGGCCCCCCGTGGGCAAGGATTCTTCTGACTTCATCGCCTGCTAAAATTTCGAGTCATGTGGCACTTTGTCACGAACGGCCAGGATCTTGATGACATCTTTTTCTTCCCACTCGAATTATTCTCGCGCCAAAGATCCTGTCGAACCTTCTTCTACTCAGCCTAAAATCTCCAGCGTGCTCCACTCACTCCCAGTCAATGCTCACGCACCCGAAGCCAGCCAAGTATCTATAACACCTTCTCCATTCGACATGGTCTGGTCAGACTCCAGAGTCAGTAACCCCTACCGCACTAGACTTTCCGTTGCGGAAGATCTTCTTCTAGCATTGGCCTAGTAGCTCTCAGGTGACGCATCACTTCACACTGGAAGAGCTTGCCCCGGAGGACTACTGTCCGTAACATCAGAAAACAAGCTTGATAGGTATCTCTGAGTTCTGATCTCGAGTTAACAAAAATGGGACGCCATATTCAGCCCTGCTGGCTACTTGCATATGTAGATCTGAAATAATAGATTGGAATCAAGTCTGTCATAATAACAGCAGTGGCAAGAAATGTGTCAAAGAATCAGGTTCATCTCCAGCAGCAACAAATATGGAGCCGGAACCGCGATACTCGTATCTCGGAGGAGCATATGCAAGAGACCAAAACGACCCGACCTGACCTGAGCCAGTCAGGGCGTTGTCGATCCTGCATCGCAAATATCAGGGTAAATGATTAGCAGAAATTCTCCGATCGAGAGTCTCGGACATGGTGCAGGGAGAACTAGGCTTAATCCTTCGATTAGCACAAAACCCACAGCAAAGACACATCGAACACGGGCCAGTAGAAAAGACGTCTAATATTTCTCGTGAGTCACCATCGCGAAAAAATAGACTACCACAGGATTACCATCTCCAAACTGACCTGACTCCTGGGGACCCAGCGTAAGTTTCAAGTCGCCGCCAGGTGGTGGTGTGAACGAGGCAGGGCAGTCGCAGGAAGATCCAGAGCATTAACCTAAATCTGATTACCCTCGAGGCAACGGATTTAATTCCTGTTTGAAAGTCATGGATCACACCATTAGAAATCAATGTCTCAAGCGTGATTGGATTCGCATGGAGGGATTACCCCTGCTGGCTTTGCTGCTCTGCATGATTAGTGGCATCCATCACACCCACTTCCCCATAGCGGCCCAGTCAGCGTCTGTATTTACCAAACTAGTAACCTGCCACCGTTGCCCATGTGGACCCTCACAGCCATGTTTCAATGCTTCCAGCGTCAAATCCTCTGTTTCTTGAGGGATGTGCTCTCTGTACTTTTACACCCCATTCCTGTATTACGAGCACACAGCGTTTATACACACCATCTGGATCTGTTCCTCATGGTACAATCGTGAAGGTACCAAGTACAACCAACCGCTTGCGATAGAACACGGATATACATATTTTCGATTTTGCCGACACAAGATGTACGGTACTCCAAGTACGATTTGGTTTATCATTGGGATTGACTCTTCCCTTCCTCAGGCAGCCCGGGCGTAAATGTACTTCCAGCCTGGGCAAATATGGGGCGTGGAGATGGTACCAAGTACATGCGCCCAGTGGAGCCGACAATTTCCACCGTTACCGGATGTGTATTGAGCTTTGGGGCCTGGCTTGGACTCTTCCCAGCCCAGCCTCAACTTCCCTCTGCACAATTAGAGAAATATCTCGGCAACCGCCAACCCGAAACCCCAAATGGCACCTGGTCCAGATGTCACAGGAGATTTCCGCTCCATAATTTACCAACTATACCTCTCTAACCCGCTGCAGCCATCGATAGATTATAACCACACAACTGACAATCTCGAAACGACGCTACAACTGGTCTTGTCCTGACAAAGTGGAGCATGACAGCGGCAGAGCATTGGAGATCCCGCACCTCCCTAGACACAGAAACGTAGCAGATGAGGGATAAAAATGGAAAATAGGTTAATTAAACTTATCCACTCTCTTCCATTCTCCATCCAACGGATTCCTCCGTTACAGTCCTTTGCTCCCTGTGGGGACAATCAGGAAAGATATCCGAGACAGCCCAGTCCAGGTCCAGCCTCCGGCGGCTACAACCTTGCGTTGCTCATGAATTATCATTGGCACCAAGTAATGTGGTTCTGCTTCGACATCCCTCGATTTACAGCTTCGCAAGGCTAATCATGGACTGAGGACCAACCCTATCCGCATCTGATAGGACACCCGCAGAAGGCTGCCGTCGTTGCAGCGAGCAGTTGCAGCGGAAGACTATAATACCTTAGGTAATAATGTCTTCTCTTATACCCATATTTCTATATTTGAACAAAGTCCCAACTAAACATCTACATCTTCGAAAGCCTTTACCTGATTTCCCAGGGACCCTGCAGCTCTCTAATGCATACCGGATGGATGATTTCCAATCCTTATTGGAACCGTCCCGTGGCAACAAAAACACCACTGATATCATTCGATCGATCGACCTAAAGAGTGCACTGAAAAAACGGAAGAGAGAGCCCCGAGGCATGTGAGGCTATATTAGCCCCGTTTATTCCCCCAGTGTATGCATGGTGACTATGCAAGTACCTAAGTATTAATATCGTAACGTCTCATGACAACGCACCCCACGGGTACAGTCAAGGAAACGGAAAAAAATACCTGGCAACCACTCATGCAGTTCACTTCGCCGACATACATTAGTGGTATTGAATACTGATCCACTCCGGCTTGGGTTTAGGGCAGGATGCGTGTTGATGTATCTAAGAAAGGGTACATATGCGCGGTATTCCTTCCCGTGTTGCTAAGGCACAGACGAGCCCTCTAGCATCAGGTATGCGCTGGCTCTGGTGAGACGAGGGCGCCACTGAAACTTGAACGTGCAAACCGAGGAATGCCAGACTCGATGAAGTTGAGATCTCAAGCTTAGGAGTTTGTTGCCCAGGTAGTTCTATATCTTGGGGTTCTGATGCAGCGAATATACATACGCGTGTCCAGGCTCGTGGCCTAGACACGCCGAAAATATAGGGATTCGTACTCCTGTTAATGAGGTCACTCTGGAGATGCTCGCTAGGGTACGGTACCTGCAGAGCTGGCTCAGCTATTCTTTCGGAGCTGTCACATTGCAGCTTGTTCGGGGACCTATCCTTAGCTGGCGATTAGCGCATATTCGCAGCAGCTGCGACGCTGGACTGCAACTACATACCGGTAGATACTATATCTATCAGACGTAAATCGCCAACAGCCTCCCTATACCTATCAAGAAACTGAGATATCCTGTTTGATGCTAGAAATTATGACCTGGCCACTCGAGGCACGAGCCCAACTATGTGGGTTAAAGGTTCATTCTAAAATGCATATGACATGACACCTCGGCTGCTGGCACGATGCATACAATGACCTGATCCGACATGGGGATGCACTCGGCTCTACTACGTACCTAGTGTAGACTTTTAAACCAACTCCAGAACCGCGAAGACCACTCACAAAGGAACAGCAATCTAGTCTCCTTTTCCGTATCGGTAAGATTGCAAAGCTCATCTAGGAGTGCCTAGCAGTACATAGTCCGTGCCATCCAATGCTACCATGGGCATTAATTTAAGCTAGAGCTGTACTTCAATGAGCCTAGACTTACGTCCTTGAAACGAATGAACTCGGCTAGATCATTGGTATTCATCTTCCCGCCAAATCCATCGAAACGCTCAAGGTCGAACACTTGTATTTGCTGCCGGAGGTTTCTCCGGGTTTCTTCCCCATCTGTCATATTCTTTGTAGCATCTCTGTGCTTCTCGTTGTTGCCAGTTGGCCAGGGAGGCTCAGGGTTTATGACCAACTATCTTAATGTTCGCTGTCTGCCTCTTGGTCTTTCTCTGTATTCTAGGTGCTTCTAGCTCTAGTGGGTGCTGTATCTCTACTATATTCTCATCTCAGGACTGCTGATCTTAAATGGGTATTCCAAATTACTTGACTGCGCTGCCCGTGGTATCGCCGCTAGATATTGAATTCTAGAACGTGCTTTGCTGGTAGGTTGGTGATAATGCACTCAACTTAGTGAGGGCCGTTCTATTAGGACTTGGATAGGTTATAGGGTTACCTAGGTAGGTACTAGTAGTGTAAAGATTCTCCCATCTAGCCATGATTTCCTGACTTTGACTCCTGGGAGATAGAACTTTTCGGGCTGCAAGGAGCTCTGAGGTTGGACATGTATACTATCTCGTCCATCAAGGTATATGCATGGCGCAATTTCTATTTTGAATCATTTTGCGATGTTGGATAACACCAGAATATGTATACTTCTAGAGCTCAGTAGAAGCTGCATCTTATTGCTAGGCTGATTTCATGGAGCATGCTGTGTTTACTCTCAGTGCATGCCATGGATTACACCTCTGGATTGCTGACTTCACATCTTCGGCTACGAACTGGTTGAACGCCGTGCCAGGATATTCAACATTATTATCAATAATTTCCACAGTGGGCTTCCATGACTCAAAGACATCCTAGAAGAAAGAACCGCTTGCGTGAATAAAGGCAGTGCGGTAAATTTCGCCCCGTACAACCAATTGTCCACAGCCCCAGATGAGATGGTTCTGATCCATATATGGAAATATCAACGTGGCTGTAGAACCAGTACCGGCGTGGCTCATGAAGGTTATCCCTGAGGTAGGCTGGCTGCATTTCTGTCGCTGGCAAACCATCAAGCAGGCTACCATGGCCAGAGTGTGCAATTTGCGGCATTACTTCACCCTTCATAAAGCTGTTGGGTCTGCAGCGTGGAGCAAGGAGAAGCGAACAGGCTCGGATGCGCTGGGTGATATAACAATGCCCACTATGACCCGAGCTGCTATCACCTCCCCGATAGCATGGAGACCGTGGTGCTCAATCTCCTAGAGCTCCACTCGCTGTCCACGAATTTTGATCTGAGCATGCGTCCAATGAGCACCAGGCTACAGTCAAGATTAAGCAGACGACAAACCAAAATTAGTGTGCATTCAGATGGACCATACGAGTGTATCATTTACTCTGGGCTCTTCCAATAGTCGATCTCGTCTTGTGATAAGATTTCACCACCATGATTGACTATTTGGAGTTCAGTTCCGTGTAGCAGCTTGCCAATTGTAGGGTTAATGAATGCGGTGCTCGCCCATTGGCGAGGGATAGCCTCCCTGAGCTCAGTTTGGATCTCATACTGAGAGGACACGTAGAGACATCCACCAGTGCAAAGCGTATACAGCACATTTATCCAGGAAATGTCAAAAGCATAAGACACACAGTTGTATGCCGGGGTATGTCGACTGAAATGGAGCGCTGTTTGTCCGTATTTGATCATGGTAGCAAAATTGGAGTGGCTGATGATGACACCTTTTGGAATGCCCATTGAACCAGATGTGAAGACCACATAAAGCCCAAGTCTCCGGGTCCACCGCAGGCGGAGACCTATCTTTAAAGCACTAGAAAAGTGGCCCCTTGGTATTATTTATGATCACGACCCGTGCTGTTAAAGGGGCTAACTTTTGTGCTTAAGACCTTTGGGCTGCAGATATGAGGACAACTCGAGGCTTGACCAAACCGATCACCATTTGTAGATAGCCATCAGGGAGGGTTGTGTTGATTATAAAAGAGGTGCCGTTAGCTTTCATAACCATGATTTGGCATACAGAGGCTCGCTTTGACTATTAAAGAATAAGACTACAATGCGTGCACTACTATGCTAAAGACCCTCTCAGAGTAGTTCATGGGCAGTCCAGGTGGACATCCCTTTCCCTTGACTATAGATAAACTCACCATTCTACAAGTACACTGCTGGAGCTTCAGGCTGTTTCTCCGCGACTGGGTCAAAAATCTCATGGATCGTTTCGCGTGATTCTTCCAGGAAGATGTCATTCTATATCTAGATTTACTCCGAGTTCTTTGAACCTGCTTATGTTTACCAGAAAAAAAAAATTTTTATTCAAGTTTTAGGCAAGGAAAGCTACCTCGGGGATATTTTTAAATTAGATTACCAGATCGTGAAGCTAAGTTAAAAGGTATGGTAGCAAAATTATAATCTGTTTAAAGATAAATGCTGCTGCACCGACAAGCCGCATCGCCGCTGGAAAATCGCCACCAATCCGAAGAAAGCTATCCTCAGTCGAGATTGAGGCCAGGTCGATTGCAAGAATCCGTGCCCGTAGCTCTTGAAGGAGCTGTTCAGATTTAGAGGTCGGCGTAGCTCGCCGACGGAACCCAAGGGTGCCAGTCGGTGGGTACCATAAGCCCTATTCCAACACCAATAGAGTTGCAGCTTGTTGGTAGCAGATAGCCGATACAAAACAAGAATGTGTGACCATAGCCCCCTTTGGTTTGCCTGTACTGCCTTAAGGAAAGGCGATGTAGACGAAGTTGAAGGATTTCCATGACCGCACGGAGACTTGTCATCCACATACTCTTTTCAAAATAGAGTGGCACAATGACGTCAGGGCTGATAGCAATCCGCTCTATTTAGCAGGCTAAGTAAGTGAAAAGCCAGTCAAGCTAGTAGTAAGTTCATTTTCCGTCGCAAGCGGATATAACGGGGGCATCTGGCACTGCCTGAGTTGTTTGAGAGATGAGTTCGTGATAAGACCTTTACACGTCTCTCATTCCAACCAAACTGTAATTCATCTTCACTAATGATATCGATCTCTGTCAGAGGCAAGGTTTAACTGATAGGCGAGATAACCTGCCGCCTTCTCGTGCTTTTTGGGGTTTCGTTGGTGTACTGCTGTTCTATATCTTCTTCATTAGAGGCTTTCTAGTTACCTCACCACCCGTTCGAGATTTATTCCAGAGTATACTGCAAAAGTCTAACTAACTCACCTCAAACATGATAACATGGAAAGTTGGGATTGACCCGGTTGTTGTCTCTTTACATGGCGTGATAATCGCCCTCAGGGTGGCGAAGGCAGGGATCTTCCAGAAATTTCAAGGCCAATAGTGAGATACTCGTACACGTACCGTTATCTGAGGCTCCGTCTCAGCTACTGGCGACGAATTGCCGACCCCGAATGTAGCACTGGGATCCTTAATACATTCATTCACCGAACGCATTTGCGGCTCTGGCCTGGGCCATATCTGGACCTAGGTACAGTACAGGGTTTACTCTTCGTCCGCCTGTGGGAATGGGCCATTCAGCAACTTCTCCTAGTTCGGTCCAATCATCTCTTTATGAAAAAGAATCTCTGTATGAAATAGAATCCCTTTATGTGATAGAATTGATTTATCGCAACTATCTTCCAACCATAACAAACGTATATTTACCACATCTTCTCCCACCAGCGTCGAGCCCAGTGCATCTGCGCCAACGCCGCCTTCCGCTTCTCCATAAACCCACCATCCTCCCAGCTGCGACACTCGGCATCAACCTCTGCTTTCCCGGAATGGATGTCTGCTGTGGCCGGGGCAACAAACGAGGTCCGATGCCACAGCTTCCAGGACACAAACATGACCAGGAAGAGCGCGATGCCAAAGTACGCCGTGACGAAGCCCTGAACGCTGAAAGGGGAAAACACCGAGAACCCGTTGAACAGCGTGACGAGACAGCCGATTATCAGCGCCAGAATAGCCCAGTACGGCATGAGCGGCGCGGCCCAGGGCAGGAATGTTTTGCGGTCGATGCCCTGCGCACGGAGAGCGCGGTACCAGCCCAGGAAGACGACCACCATGCAGGTGTAGGTCAACACGAACGCGCAGGTGGTGAGGTCGACGAACCAGTAGAAAACGGTGACGGAGGAATTGGAAGCCACGAGGAAGGTGATGCACGAGATGAGGGAGACGACCGTCACGCAGTAGATGGGGACGCCGGCCTTGGTGCATTTCAGCAAGAACCGTGGCGCTTGGCCGTCTTTTGCGAGCGAGTACAGCGTGCGGCTCGCGCCGTACACGTATGCGTTCCCGCACGACCAGCCGGCAAGCAGGATCAGCAGGTTGATCAGGTCCGGGAGGCCGGTGATGCCTAGGTTCTCGATTCCGATGACCCAGGGCGATGCGGCGGATCCCGCATCTCCGTTGTCGATCGCGTCCATTAGGCGTGGATCGTGGGAGTCGCAGATGATACTGACCGCGAGGGTCCCGATCACGTAGAATCCCGCGATCCGATAGAAGACCATCTTCACGAGACGGGGGATGGTGTATCGGGGATTCTGGATCTCGCCTGCCGCCAGCGCGGGAAGATCGGGCCCGGCCATGGAGAATCCGGCGTAGATGATGACGTTGAGGAGACCCAGGAACCGGCCGGTGTTGCCGTCCGTGTAGTATTCGTACATCACGCCGCCGGTCCAGTGGCGGAATCCGTATGTGTCGTGCTTCGGATTGCCACCGACCATGGTAATGAAGGTGAGCAGGATCAGGCCGATCAGCAGCAGCACTTTGGTAGACGCCATGATGAATTCGCTCTCGCCGTACCATTTGACCCCGACGATGTTGAGGAGCACGCAGACGACCATCGCCATCGCTACCCAGACCGCTGGGTTAACGCTCGTCGTCCAGTACTGCATGACCGTGGCGACAGCAGAGTATTCAACACAGACCAGCATGACGCCGCCATAGAAATATAGCCAGCCCCTGGCGCGTGTTAGCCTCGATGGGCACTGCCCCACGTCTATAAGCCTAGCTCGGAGAGTGCGGTGCTTACATGGCAAACCCGAAAGCCGGATCAATGTATCGGCTCGCCAGTTCGAAGATGGATCCCCGGATGGGCAGATATGCAACCATTTCTCCCACGCACAGATAACAGGGCCAGATGAACAGGACGCCGTACAAGAGGTAGCCCAATACCAGAGACAAAGGGCCCGAATCCCGCAAATATTTTCCGATGCCAACAAAGAGGCCCGTCCCGATCGTGCCGCCGATCGCCATCAACTGTACATGTCGCGAAGAGAGGCCGCGTTTGGTTTGGCCATAAGGGGTGATGGTCCCATGGTCGCTGGAGACCGGCTCGTGATCGATCGAAGGCGCCTTCTTGTCCATGGCTGGAGGTGATGTTGGGGATGGAGATAAGACGGGGAGTTGCGGCCGCATTTTATACAACCACTCACTCACTCACTCACTCCATGATTCTGGCTGGGCGGGCGAGATTCCAAACTCAGGTTCGAGCGATAAGAGGCTTTATCTCCTCTGCTGTGACATTCTTGACTCTATCAGATCAGCCACGGAACTTACCCGAAAAGGGAGGAGATGGCGAAACTAACGCCGCCAAGTGATAGCTTATCGAGATGCGTTGGAGAAGAGCTCTTCTCATGGGTGCGGACATTGCGGAGACGTTATCAGTGCGGCCTGCCATCATCGCTGTCATTTGATGCAGTGGTTTTGTATCTACCTCCTATTTAACTTCACCATCTCACCAAGTTTCCTTTTCAGGCATTACTTAAGATAGTTTTGAATCAGTATTATGACTGTTATTCGATGGTCTCTCGCGTCTTCGGAGTCTCGCAAGGGAGAGGCATTTCCCCTTCCCCAAACAAGCCAGTCCTGCAGGTTCCCCGCATTCTCCTCATTTCTCCCGGGAGTTTTGCCTTTATCGGGTCGGTCGGAGAAATAAGTAGCTCGAGGAAGAAAGATGATACACGCGGTACAGACTCGAAAAATAGGGTGAGGGAGCAGTATCCAATACCCCGCAACACGGACCAACCAATGGCTGAAACAGCGACTTCAGTCTCAAGTTTCTGGTGTACTCTACCACAAATGCAACACCCACAACACATCGACTAGGCAGGATGTTGATCTGGATTGTCTCCACGACTCGACTCGGGAACCTCACCACTGGCACTTCTAAGCATACAATTTGGATGGCGATGACTCCCAAGGTATCAAGTGACGTAAAGCCACAGTGTCCCTTCTGGTCTTCCATTCCTCCAAAACGATCCATCGCCCAGGCCGACGGATCTACCGTCTCGCCCCATTTTACCAGACTCTGAACTGCCCCGGCAGAACACTACACTTCCGTGCTTGAAAACCTACTGCCTCCATATCTGCAACCTAGCCCGGAAGCTGTCGCCATGAGAGTCAGGTTGAGCAAAAGCACAACAATAGACGCCTTCGCGCAGAGGTAGACGCCATCAATCCAGTTGTGATTCTTGGTATCCTGCGTCTTATCATCCTGTCCATCACGAGTTGTATCTCTGCTGACCGCACATCTCTCTCGCAAGGCACCGAATCGAGACTGGTTGGTAAGCGAGGACTGGACCCGACTCCATGCTTGGTGTGTATTCTCGTGAAGTGTTTGTGCCATATCAAAGGGTAATCAGATTATCTCACTATTGAGCGGCGTGGAACAAAGTAAAAGACGGGAAAGCTCATCTTTTGAGACCCCCCCCCCCCCGAGCCCATCGCCTCGGGCGAGGCTGAATAGTGATCATCTGCCTTGGATTCGTGGGCAGATTGGCTTGTTCTGGGAAGGATTGATTGCTGCATACACTTGTGTAATACCATAGCCCCAAGATCAATGCAAGGCGCCATCTCTGGCTACAGGGAGCTATATTTGTTAGCCTTCTTCCTGGATTCTGTGCACCGGAGGAATGAGGAGGCTCTTTTTAAGGTACACTCGGGAGCCCTCACGGAATTATTAGCCGTCTCCCGGGTATGCAAGGGGGCATGTCGATTTATGAAAGGCTTTTTATAGTTACTGGGACTGGGAGGGACCTCAAGGCACTGGGGGGGGTCATATTTTATAGCTCAACTGCTGTATTTTTGTCATGAAGCGACAAAACTCCACTAAATCAATGAAGAGGATGCCGCTGTTGGCCATTTTACTGCATCGGGAGATCGGGCCAACTTCCGCGACCTGATTAATTCATGCTCGGCGCATCCCCGGTGCTTTTGTTTTTTTTTTTTTTGCAACATCTTCCTCTTATTCTCCATTTCATCAGCGTACATACTCCAATGGCTTGTATATAAGTATTGAACTCTCCAGAGAGAGCTCAGTCTTGTCTTCAAATTCGATCGACTCCTCAATCTCTCTCGCCATGGAGGCATTCCAAGTCGACGCACCAGAGGCACCGCCCACGCCCCGCCTTCTCCTCAAACTCATCAGCGCCGGATTTTCCTTCTTCGTCGCTGGAGTCAACGATGGCAGTTTGGGGTCTCTAATCCCTTATATCCGCGAGGCTTATAAAATCGACACTAACATGGTTGCCGTCGTGTGAGTTTATCCACATCTCCAGCCCTTCACCATTAAATTACTAATGCCGGCTTCAGATACGGCACAACCTTCTGCGGGTGGCTGTTTGCCGCTCTCACCAACAGCCATCTGAGCCAATACTTTGATCTCGGAGTGCTCCTATTTCTTGGTGCAGTGCTACAGGTTCTCGCTCACGCCCTCCGTACCTGGGTCCCGCCCTTCCCACTCTTTGCGGTCGCGTTCTTCTTTGCGAGTCTCGGCCAGGCCTACCAGGATACCCATGCAAACACCTTTGTAGCGTCCGTCAAGGGCGCCCACCGATGGCTGGGGTTCATCCATGCGATGTACATGGGTGGATGCCTTGTTGGACCCTTTGTGTCCACGGCGGTGGCCTCCGCCGGGACTAACTCCCATTGGGCTCTGTTCTATACTGTGCCCATGGGGTTTGGTGTTGTCAACTTGGTTCTTGTCTGGGTTGCTTTCCGTGAGCTGGTCATCACCAAGCCAAAGGCGCAGGGTGAGAATGCGTTGTCTTCGGTATCTAGGGATCGAGACGCAAGACTGGAGATGCAGAAGACGCTGACGACGCCTGGAGTGTGGCTTCTCAGCCTGTATTTCTTCTTTTTCTTGGGTGCTGCTATCACGGCTGGTGGTGAGTATCTTCTACGGCTGCTGGGTTTTGTGCAGAGGTACTTACGGGGACTAGGCTGGATTGTGGAATACCTCGTCAACGTCCGCAACGGGGACTTGAAAAGCATGGGCTACATCCCCGCTGGATTCTACGGTGGTGGCTTCCTTGGACGGTTACTGCTCGCCGAGCCGACGCACCGCTGGGGTGAGCGACGGATGATATTCATCTATCTTGTTCTCTGTGTGGCATTGGAGTTGGTTTTCTGGCTGTATGTCTCTTGGGTGGTAGAAAGGAAGCGTATGTTAAACTTGAGCAGGGTTCCTAACATTATCACGGAGGCTGTCGCGATCAGTCTTCTCGGTTTCTTTTCGGGTCCTTTCTTTGCTACGGTATGTCTACCTGTGTTTCAGAAAAGAATCACCTCTAACAAGACCAGGGCATCTCGGTTGCTTCTAAGCTTTTCGCCGCTGACATCCGCTCTTCGGCATTGGGTATGTTGCCTTTCGTCTTCAAAGCTAAAGCTGACATTTCTAGCGTTTGTCTTTCTATTGGGCCAAATCGGAGGGGCAGTTTTCCCAGCTGTTACAGGCATTATTGCAGCGCAGGCTGGGGTTAAAGTGTTGCAGCCAATGCTGGTCGGTTTACTCGGAGCGACCGGAATTTCGTGGTTGATCATCCCAAAGACGAGACTGCATCACGATTAATGTTCAAAGCGTAATTATCTGCAATCATTCTACGCCATGTGGCGGCCGAAATATAAACACAAGAATACCAAACTATCCTCCAACACAATCAAATCCCCCCCCAACAAATTCATTCCATTAAGCAACCGAGATGCGCGGCCCAGTCACCCCAATATCCCAACGGATCTCAACTGCATCCCCAGCGCCCACAAACTCAAACCCAATCAGCTCCCCAGCAGGACAGGGGAATGTAGGCAACCCGTGGAACGCCTGAATCCACTCCGCCGAGCCAGGTTTCGGAGCACGGATACGACCAACGTGCTCGCCTCTGTTTCCAGCCTTGACGGAGGTGAAGACATCAGCCGTCTGCGTACCGGTGGAGACGTCCCGATCCCACAGGTCAAAGAGGAGCGTGCAGGTGCGTCCCTCCAGCTCAGCAGGGATCTCAAACGTGACGAGCGTGGTGGACTCGTTCCTCGGGTTATTGTCCTTCACGACGAGCAACTGGTCCTGCGGGTCCTCTTTCACAGCACCGTTCCACACCCACCAGCGGTATGTGCGGTAGGGCCACAGGAGCGAGTCCTGGCGGGCTTGCACCTCTCCTCTGGCGACGGCGGCGGCCGTGGCGAGGGTCGCGGTAGCGAGAACAGGGAGGATAGCGAGCTTCATTGTGAGGTAGATGTATAACAAAAAAAAAAAAAAAAAAAAAAAAAAAACGAATGTAATCTGAACTGGACTAGAGAAGACACTTGGATAAGTTTGATTGCTGAATCCCAACCCAGAGACTGGCCCTGGCCCCCGTCTCTTGCGACCCTTTTATATCCCTCTGGTTCGATCCCGCCATTTTCAAGGCAAGGCAGCCAAGACGCTCGTCCTCGACACTCGAGCTCCGCTCTTGGGCTCGAGTCGGTGGCCGCCAAGACTCATCCCTCGTATTTCCGCAGTCGTGTCTCAGTCCTGCCTGATTCGACGCTCACTTGACTGGGGGTGGACGATGTGCTGGATGATGGATCCGAGCGAGCAGCGATGAACCTGGTCGAAATGGGAAGGGGGATGTCGATCGACTTCGTATTGTATGCCGCTTATGTTGGGTTAGAGCAGATGATTGCTCCTGTTCCAGGCGGACGGATCACAAGGCTGATTGATGGTATTTGTCCAAGACCTTAACTGGGTGTGGCTGTAGCTAGAGTTCTGGAGACTGGTCAGATCCAACGGGGGCTTCTGATACCTACCTACGTACTTGGGTTCCAATGCACGTCATTTCTATCCACTGGGCTCGATTCCCAGGGTTATTTTTCATGACATTGTTCGACGTGGTCATCCACACTGAATGTTAGTCACATCTTCCATGCTCCAAAGATAGAAATAGAACCGCTCAACTCCATAGTATGCCAGAGGTGAATCAAGTGGGAGAACTGAGGGAGGTGGAAATAAAGATCATTGCATTAACACTGCGACTCCGGAGTAGGTAAAGCCAGGCACTTCGATGAACATACTGCCTCCCAGGCTCTTTCTTTCTCGTAACAACGAGCTAGGAAAGTCCAACTAAATTGCTGTATTCCCGTCCAGAGCGATATCTCATTCGCCGTCTCCACATCATGGGTACTTATTCCTCAAAGTATAACGTCCACTCCTTGCCCCCAGCTCAATCCCTAGATAAGCAAATCCCAATGTACAACCCAAAGACCCATCATCAAGGCACTCACTCTGCTCAACTTGAAACCGCAGTCCAAAAACCCAAAGCCAACAAAACCTCCTCGACTGAGAAAACAAGACACAATGCTCATTCATGCCCCCAAAGATAAAAAATACACAAAGCCAAGCCCACATAATAGTCTCTAGACAAAGAAGCCATCATACTCAATCCTTTTCCATTCTACGGGTCCGTCCTCCGAGGCATATGAATAGCAGGGTTTACCCCAGATTTGAAGCCTATCATTAACTCTACTACACTTACCACTTCCTATACGAACCTCAGAACATTAGGTACCTAGGTACTGACTATAGTAACCCCAGAAACACTCGAAATGTCCCATCCAGATCCAGTCTGGTAAGACCCCTCCCTCCCTTTGGGGGGCAACAAACCAAACATGTATATAAAACCAGGGTTCTAGGAAGCTACCGATGCCGGCAAATGCGCACATGTCATCGACAAGGACGTCAACGGTGCCGTGGGCGATCAACTCATGGAATGGGGGGGGGGGGGGGGGATGGTGATTCAGTGAGTTGAGTTTACCCCCTTTTTGTCCATTTTTTTCCTTCTTGTTTTGGTTTTTTGTTTTTACCGGTGGCAAGGCTTAGTTTTGGGAATTAGGGTTGAGAATCCGATTGTGAGCTTTGGCTATATTTCATGGCACTATATTCACGGTATGATCTTGTCTATCTATAAAGACTTTAGCAAACCCTCTGGGCCTAGGCTAGCTAGGAGTTAAGATTGTAGAACCACCCGACTGTCACGCTTGAACTCCTCCAACCACACCCCGACGAACCGCAGAATCTCCTTCTGCAGCGCAATAATCTCCGCGGGCGGCTTCTGGGCCTCCGCTGACTCCTCGCTAGAAAGCCCATTCTGGTCCCAATGATGCACCGCGCCGCGGATCCCATCCCAGACATCCTCCGCGGGGACATCGGAGAGGATGAACGGCTCCGAGTCGGTGGACTCGCGGGATGGCGCGTTCTGCGCGTGCGGCGTCGCGTCGCGCCAGGGATCTGCGAGGCCGCCGATCAGGGCAACGCGTGGGTACGAGAACTCCAGCCCGCCGTAGCGGTTGATTCGGTCGGTTTCGGGCGGGGTTGTGACCCCGAAATAGGGCTCGCAGAAGGAAGAGGCGGAGGGTAGGTCAATGAGACGAGAAAGTAGCGGGCGGATGGATGGTGGCACCGATGATCCGATCTGGTAGTAGCCCCATTCCGTGCAGACTTGGTAGCTCCAGCTGATGCTGTCGCTGAGGGGTAGAGATGTAGTCTGGTTGTTGCTGGTGCTGGTGCTGGTGCTGGTGCTGGAGGATGTGTCGACAGCGGAGAGGTTGAGGAAGCCGATGTTGTTGAGAAACGAGGTCACAAGGGTCTTGTTGGACGCATCGTAGCCGGCGACATTGATGAGATGGTGGATGCTGGTAGTGTGGGGATTCCGGGGATACAGCAGCTTGGGGCTGGTGATATTGTTGCAGTAGTCGCGGAAATAGGGAGATCCAACGGCGGGGTCCCAGTTACGGCTTTGGAATCCGCCGAGAGGATATGATAGGTAGTTGACAAAATCCACGTTGTCAATGGTCGATTTCAGTCCGAAACCGGCTTGCAACTTTCGGTGGAGGGCCTTGTTGTGCGGATGGTCGATTAGGATACGATCAACAATATCCGTGATGGTCTGGATGGTGTCGATGCAATCCGCAGGACCATATTGGCGGATCGGCTCGAAATACCGCCAGTAGTCCTCAATAGCTGCAGTGACACCAGAGGAGGACACTGCGCCCCAGAAGACATCCGGGTACAGCTTGCGGAGGAAGGCCACCTGAGCACCAGCATACGAGCCCCCGTACGCAATCCACGGGGTCGACGCGGCCGTCAGATCCAGGTCTTCGAGCCCAGGGAAGACAGCGTTGGACGCAAAGTAGGCATAATCAGCCAGCGACTGCTCGGTCGAGAGAAACCGGATGTTGTCGCGGTTCAAATGAGTCGTCGGGAAACTTTCGCCGTAGTAGCGGTGCTCGAGGATGACCCCCAGCCCGTGGTACGTTTCGGCGAGCTGCGACACAATGCCTTGCGAGAGGAACGGGAAACGGTCCTCTCCGTTTGTTTCGCCGGCAGCGATCACAAAGACAGGACCACCGGGCTCGTAGAAGCTGGGGTCAAACCAGTAGCGGAGGTTAAAGAAGCCATCGGTGTGTGGCTCATAGCGCGACTCGTTGTGGAAATGATCGATCGGAACCGAGAAGTTGTATTCGGGATACGAGTTCACGGTGTGGTGGACAAACTGGGACCGCAGCGATGAGAGACCAAAGAGGAGTGGAATTGATGGATGCATGATGTGGGATTGTTTGCATTTTCGAAAAGATTACGGGAAAGAAGGAGGAGGAGGAGGAGGGGAAATCAGCCAAAGGTGAGGTGGAGATGCAGCGTGTCGATCAACGCCATCTGGTGTAACCTCGTAACTAACGCCTGATCTTCAGTCCTGAGAATGATCTCGCACCAGGTAAGCACTAGGCTAGGAT
This sequence comes from Aspergillus conjunctus, assembly GCA_027569095.1. Classification (NCBI taxonomy): domain Eukaryota; kingdom Fungi; phylum Ascomycota; class Eurotiomycetes; order Eurotiales; family Aspergillaceae; genus Aspergillus; species Aspergillus conjunctus. The sequence goes on along the minus strand of JAPDEL010000002.1, from coordinate 205,875 downwards.
AAATGGCGCAATTTAGCATCGTCTTCGAACAAATCAAGTTCAATTATGTGTTCGCGATATCTCAGGTCTACCGAGGGAAAAGCCAATAGGAGCCGAGATACAACACCAACTCTGCCTATCTTATCACTCAGAGGAAAGCTTCTCGAATTTTAAAGGTACATATAAGGGTTTTGATTTAGGTATAATCTTTTAGATAAAAATAAGCTATATGATTGTATTCTTAATTATCCCCGGAATGCGGAGAGTCGGTTATCAAATCCCGAGAATGCAAGCCACACACACGAGGAACGATTCACCCCAAGCAGTCGCAAGCTGATCATCGGCCAAGGCAGGCTGAATGAATATCTTTCAACTGATTAAGATGGGCACAAAAGCAGTGCGGGTTTGCGTGATCCCCCAAATGGAAGGCGCTATTCTGGTAACTACTGGTAGGAGGATGCCTGCAGGAGGTAGGCGGTGGTGGTGGGCAAAATGGCAGTTCTCTGGCAGTTTCCCCTCGCTATTGTTATGGTTGTATGGGGTCGTTCTAGAATATTAGAGGTCCCGCGGATAATGAGAGTATAACAAAAACACACACTAGGACGCAGTGATATTGATCGGCTAATTAAGAACATCTTCGAGATACCCCATAATTGGCACACTTGCCCACAACTAATTTCACATTATTGTTCCCCAAGCCGCCTTCAGAATGGGTAAGAAACCCGGTAATAACGCCAGCTACTGGCCCACTAGGACAAGTCAGCTTCCCAGTACAGTTACAAATGCTGGCCAGATACGCACCTTAGTAGTCATTACCGCGTCTTCCCGAGGACTGGTTGTCATAATCATTGCTGCCACCACGGTTGCCATATGTATCATCCCCATAGCTAGACTTGTTCTGTCTGGAGCTAGAGTTGTTGTAGCTGGAGGTGTTGTTGGAATCATCTCCATAGCTGGACTTGTTATAGCTGGAGTTGTTGTTTGAGTCGTTTTCATAGCTAGACTTGTTGTAGCTGGAGTTGTTGTTGGAGTCATCTCCGTAGCTCGATTTGTTCTGTGTAGAGCTAGAATTGTTGTAGCTGGAGGTGTTGTTGGAATCATCTCCGTAGCTCGACTTGTTGTAGCTGGAGTTATTGTTGGAATCATCTCCGTAACTCGACTTGTTCTGCCTATTGCTAGAGTCATAGCTGGAGTCGTCTCCATAGCTCGACTTGTTCTGTGTAGAGCTAGAATTGTTGTAGCTGGAGTTGTTGTTGGAATCATCTCCATAGCTCGACTTGTTATAGCTGGAGTTGTTGTTGGAGTCATCTTCATAGGTTGACTTGTTATAGCTGGAGGTGTTGGAGTCGTTTCCATAGCTCGACTTGTTCTGTGTAGAGCTAGAATTGTTGTAGCTGGAGTTGTTGTTGGAGTCATCTCCATAGCTAGACTTGTTCTGTGTAGAGCTAGAATTGTTGTAGCTGGAGGTGTTGTTGGAGTCATTCCCATAGCTCGACTTGTTCTGTCTAGAGCTCGAGTCATAGCTGGAGTCATCTCCATAGCTAGACTTGTTCTGTGTAGAGCTAGAATTGTTGTAGCTGGAGTTGTTGTTGGAATCATCTCCATAGCTCGACTTGTTATAGCTGGAGTTGTTGTTGGAGTCATCTTCATAGGTTGACTTGTTATAGCTGGAGGTGTTGGAGTCGTTTCCATAGCTCGACTTGTTCTGTGTAGAGCTAGAATTGTTGTAGCTGGAGTTGTTGTTGGAATCATCTCCATAGCTCGACTTGTTGTAGCTGGAGCTGTTGTTGGAATCATCTCCATAGCTCGACTTATTTTGTCTGGAGCTATTTCCGTAGCTAGACTCGTCTTGTCGCGAGCTGGAGTCGTAGCTCGAGTTATTGTTGGAGTCATCTCCATAGCTCGACTTTTTCTGTCTGTTGCTCGAGCCATAGCTGGAATCATCTCCATAGCTCGACTTATTTTGCCTCGAGCTATCTCCGTAGCTAGACTCATCCTGTCGAGAGGTGGAATCATAGCTGGACTCGTTCCCATAAAGGGACCCGTCGTTCGAACGATTGTTGTTGTAAGACATGTCGGATGGATTTGGCAGAAGATACTCAATTGAATAGCAAATAATAGAGAAATGAATAGATACTTACTTGCAAGGGAAGAAGACGACTGGCGTGGTGCAATGACAGACAACAAAAGCCAGAGGGCGGGGTATTTATTTTCAAAGGCTGGACGAACCTCCCACACCTCTCCTCTGCTCTGAACCCCTCAGCTAATGCCGAGCGATCCCTCCACCTGAGAATACATCGCAAGTTTACCCGATGAGTGAAGACCAATGGCAACACCGTATGGGAAAAATGGGTGTTCGCCTAGGCACGAACGGAAGGCAGATCTGTGGCTGAGCCCGATCTATTGAATCTTATTTTGTGCTCATGCCGACGGCTGAGCTACTGTGATAGGCCACAGAGCCAGGGACCCGATCATTTTGCCACGGGGCTAGATGATGCGATTTCAGCCACAGTTGGAGCTTTGGGCTGGCCCGGGCCGATGATGAGCAGAGCTGCTGGTTTTGGCTATATGCAGGTGGAGTCGTTTTGGTCTAGCCAACCATAGTCCTCATAGAATGCCGCAAGATCCCGAGATAATTCACGTGGTGCCTTGCTCGGAGTTACTCCCCACTGTAGGAGCGTTCAGCTGCGGGATTTTTTTCTGGCGAAATTGCCAACTCTGTGGCGGTGCAAAACATATCCGTACCTGGCAAGCATTAGCAGAAGAGAGTTATGTCGACTCGAGTAAGTGGGTGACTGGTAACGTGCTGAATGCCTTCAGGCAAAGGCTCCCTATACCTAATAATGTCCTACTGATCCTGCAAGACCTCCCAGATGTGATTGAGGGGAATCATGTCACACCCCTGTGTCAAATGAAAACCCGCGCAGGAGAGAAGATTGAAAAGATGCACTATACTATAGCTTTTTTGACCCCCAGCCCGTCCAAGGTGCCAATGTCTATATCCTTGCACGGACACTCCATGACTGGCCGGATCAAGAATCTTTAACGATCTTGAAGCGCATTCAGGCTGCCATGAGCAGACACTATTTTTTCGAACCAGCTGGAGCGAGTCTGTCTTGATGCTGCTGTCGCTGACATTTTGCAATGATGGCCGCTTTGTTGTCACTGGAGCGTACTGAGGGACGGTTCAAGCACCTTCTACATGCGGCTGGGCTCAAGTTGGTTGATATTTGGCGCAGCCCAGTAGCCGATGTCAAGCAAGCCATCCTGGCAGTTGTTCGAGCAGATCGGTCTTCGAATGGAGCTGGGCCAATCTGCTCGGTATAATTCATCTATCTTCCATCTTGTCGGGAAAGCAGACAGGTAAAATAACACTAAATACTGTCTTTTCTCCATCAAACTCCTATCTATAGACAGTGTTCTAACAAATCATATTCGTGCCAGCAAACATGCCTTCTCTCATGTCCCGTAGCATCCTTCCAGCCCTCTGGGGAGGGTGTCAGCATCATGCTGTTGTGCGTGTGCAGGGTACCTGACAAGTCCCACCGAGGGGTCCTCCAGGGCCTACACGCTGTAATGGCACCGCGGTGTACCGCGTTGTACGATATATTCCAGTAATCGAGAGTGATACGCTACAAGGGGGAAGTCCAGTTCATCAACGGTGAGCCAAAAGTCGAAGACGTCGCGGTAGAATACATATACAGCCATGAATGGGTAAGGCAGGTAAAAAAGTAAGTTAGGTCTTTTTGATCAAGGAAAGCCACTGCATAGGCAAGGCCCCGAAGATGGCGAGTCCCGCAAACGCGACCGCAATATAGAAAGCATATGTGATGGCGGAGCTATACGCCTCCAAAACCCTGGGCAGCATTTCCTCGCCAACCACATTTCCCAGCATCGTCGCCCCAGCCTCCACCACCTTGATGGCGTTAACCTCGGGAACGTCCTTGGCCAGGTTTATCAACAGTCTATTGTGGAAGAGATTCTGGGCGGCAGAGACGGACACGGCGCCCCCCATGGATTGCATAAAGATGACAACCACAGTGGCACTTGGTGTATCAGCTCGAGAGACAGCGGCTTGCACAGCATTCATGGGCTGCATCAATCCAACCCCCATTCCAATCCCGTATAGCGCTTGGTATCCCAGATACTTGGTGTGACCGGAATCAACTTGAAGCGTGCTTAATAGGCCCCCAGCGACGGTGGTTATCACGGGCGAAAGGTAGACAAAGGGCATGTACTGGCCGAGAGCGCTCACAATCGCCCCGGCCAAGACCGAACAGATTGCGGCCGCTAAGAGCATGGGCAGGGTTAGGATGCCGGATTTTGTTGCAGATGCGCGCTTGACACTCTGGAACCAGATGGGGAGCTGGACGAAATTGTTAACAGCGGCCGGGCCACCATCAGGGCGGGACTTACATAGTATATGTAGACCATAAGTGATGCGCTCAGACAGAAGATGAAGAGCGAGGCACCCCAGACATTACGATTCTGGATCAAGTGAGGCGGGATGGTCGCCCGTTCCTGCTGCCACCATTGCACAGCAGCAAAGACGAACAGGAGCACGCCGAAGACCACTAGGAGTGCAATTACCGGGGTACTGTTCCAGGGGTACTTGGTCCCACCCCATTGCAGAGCAAGTAAAAGGCATATCATCGAGGGCAGGAAAAGGAAGAGACCCAGCAGATCGAGCTGCATCAATACATCCTTCAGCCCCTCTCGGGCCTTCACGGGCTTGGAAGCCCTGTAAAGAAATAGCAGGAAGAAACAGGTGATACCTCCCAGGGGCAAATTAATGTAAAAGCACCATCGCCACGTCGCATGGTCCGTCAGTGCGCCCCCAATGATTGGCCCAGCAACCCCAGCAGTCGAGTAGATCGCGCTGATTATCGCAGTGTATAGCGGCCTCTGGCGCACTGGGACCGACTCGGCCACAATAAGCATCGACCCTGGGAAGATTCCGCCTGCCCCGACTCCCGCAGTCGCCCGCCCAATAATCAACCCCAGCGAATTGGGAGTGATCCCACAGAGGAGCGACCCCAGCTCAAAGATCGCCAGCGCAGCGAGGTAAACCCATTTGATCGAGAAATATGTATATAGCTTCCCGTAGAGCAGACTCACACTGCAGGTGGTGAGCAGGAAGGCACTGCCATACCAACCAACATCATCTAACGAGTCAAACTGGTCGGTGATCTTTGGGATTGCCGTCGCCAGTACCGTGTTATCCTGTCCAAGATAGCAGAAGCATTAGCCTCGATACGATCCAAGAGCTTCCTCCGTAGCCTGCGCGGACATACCAGTGCCACTAGGATGCACGCAAAGGCCAGCCCAACCATAATTCCCGCAAACCTCCAGCCTGTCGGATACGCTTCCACGGCGTCTCGCTGTTCATGCTCGTTGTCTCCGTCGCTGACCTCCAGGGCCACTAGTTTCGGTTCACTCTTGTTGTTGAAGGCATCGTCCTGACCATGGGACGACGAGGGTGCGCTGGAAACGTCTTCATTGTCATGCACCTTCGGATCTGGTTCTTGAGAAGCAATCTCCGTGTGGGAACTCCCACAGACACTCTTTGCCATGATGTCGTTATCCGGCTGAACCATGACTGGGGGAAGTGAGGTGGCCAGATCTGGGCACTGCAGCCGAACGAGGGGCACTTTAAAAGGGAAAAAAAAAAAAAAAAAAAAAAGTCAAATATTTGTTTCACGCGCGTTGTATTACATGCTGGACCAGAGGAATGGACTCATGGTCCGTTGCCCGCCAACAAAATACTGTCACAGGCATATGGAATGCTGCTGCTGCGGGTGTCAGGGGAGAACCAATCAGCTCATGTAATGACCAAAAAGGCTGAATCCCTTGCGGCTTGTACTGCCATCCTTTCATAGAGAAATTACGTATGTTGGAGACTATTTTATCTTGATTGTGGGCTTGAGGTTGGCCCCTGTGTGTTGCATTTGTTAGATCTTGCAGTCCTCACTCCTCATTCACGAGGACACCACGATAGCACAGAACCCTTGGTGGCTCCACAATGGTTATCACTAGGTAGATTGCGTGCCACAAGATGGAAGCTAGGGATAGAGATAAAGTTGAGTTAGATTACAAACGCGAAAGCCGCTGGCCCTCTGCGTGAAGCCCCGGTCGGACAGATCAGGGACGGTATTATGAGAGAAGCAGGGGCAGAAGGGTAACGTAGCCTGTGGATCTTTGAAGACATAGACGACTGTTACGGGTGCTAGCTTGGGCCTGGATGCTTCGGTATTCCTCCATCCCCATGCCATAGTGGGATGAATCTACAAATAAGCAGGTTGAACGCACGTTCATCCCGGCTTCGGTTATACTTCGATTCCAACGCCAAAACTCCAGCATTTAGGGCTCGACTCCCTGATGGCCCTTGACCTGGAGGCTGAACTGTCCCGTTATTTCGGACGCCAGTTCCACGTACGCGACCTGCCTCCTGCATCGACATTTGGCGATTTGGCTGATGCTGCGTTGGCGGCGCGCGGCCTGCCTTCACTGGAGGAGCTATACTCGCCCGCGTCTGGACGCAGTGACATTGCGCAGACACACACCTGTCCTCTTTTGGTGTCGTCGATCGCTGATTGACCAGCTTTTCAATGGGTCACGTCACCGGCCTTGATATATTTAAATTATTTATTATAATATTTATAAATAATGAAATATTTTATTTTTATTTCTTCCATTTTCTCCGCAGGGTCTGCCGTAGCTTGACTCCGCCGACCAAGATCGATCTGATTGTGGCAGCATCCCTGAAGGCGGAAAAGAGATACTTGATACTCTAGCTCTGAAATAACAGTGAGAAAGTAACCAACGGCAAGCAGTGGATGGGGGGGGAAATCATAGAGGAAGAATGAGATGGTAAAGATGTTAAAGGTGAGAAGGTAAAGATAGCAATGAGGGTGAAGTTGCTGAAGGTAACAAAAATAATGAGCCTGGAGGTAGAAAGGTAATGAAGCAGCTAGAGCTGCTAAAGATAATGAAAATAAAGAAGATAATAAGGGTGAAGGTGATGAAGGTGATGACTGTGATGAGACAGAAGATGATGACACAGAAAGTGATGAAGCAGGGGGTGCTGAAGCAGAAGGTGGTGAAGGTGATGAAGGTGATGAAGGTACATATGACAATAAAGGTGAAGATGCTAAAGGTGACGAAGGTGATAAAGGTAAAGATTAATCAGAAACCTGGGATTAACAGAGTACTTCATTGTTCTATTAAAGCCAAGACATGTGTTCATTTATTGTGGCTGACAAAATCCACTAGGTCTCACCCCGCGCCTGACAGTCCTGGCAGTATAAAATCTTGGAGGTGATATTATGAGAAATTATCATGTTACAACCATTCTGCATTGCTATCTTGCATAGAAAGATAGAGAGTTATAATCATTCAAAGGCCATCATCCTTTATCATGGCGGCTAACAACCAGCAGACCCATCCCACACAAGCATGTCTCAGCTGCGGAAATGTACTCCGTAGGGTATCACGACCATCCACTCCAACAACGTCCACTCTGCTGTGCAACGTTTCTTCGCCCCCTTACGCTTCTTCTGTTCTTTTTCTTTCTTTCCCCTCATTTGGTTTACTTGTCTCATAGTTGCTGTTCCACCTCTACCCCCATTTCTTTTGCTTTCCTGGCTTCAGATATATATCCTCCAACACCTGTAAACCCTCGGCCCGGGAGTCGTCAACGACCACATCAGCCTCAGCCACGTCTATGTCCATCCGTATCTAATCAGACGATTCACGACAACGAAGCCAGAATCTTTACAGAGTACAAGCTCACTCCTGGCCACCTGTAAGCAATGATCTCGGGTCTGCGTAACTGTAACATCAACCATCATAAAGCCACACGAACCTAGTCAAGCAAGCGCCAAGAGATACCTCCTCACAAGCTAATCGGCACCGACCGAGGTTCGCTAGCCACCTCCTCCTCCTCCGGTAGCGGGGAAAGTAAAGCTAACGGAAATAGGGTGCTTTCCCCGGCTTTCTTGGGTTGTCTGTCTTTCTTCCCCTGGTTGATGCGTGTATAGGTGCGACCCTGCGAACCCTCCGATTCCCGAGATTAGATTACTTTGAGCCAGTCCCTTATCTCCCGGTTAAACCACACCCACCTGGTGTACAGCCTTAGAAGCCAGCATGGGGAACCGTCCGGTCGGAAACAAGGACTATACCGAGTCCACGGTGGTGATTATCGGGGCTGGGATTTCGGGTATGGTTCTTTCTGCTCCGTTGACTTGATTTTTATCTGTGGGGTGCAGTGCACGCGGCCAAGAGCTAACGTGGGTATGGGGTATGGATATGGATAGGGATATGTATGGCCATTGACCTCCTCCGCCGGAATCACCATAACTTTGTCATTTTGGAAAAGGGGAGCGGGGTGGGCGGGACGTGGAACGATAATAAGTATCCTGGTTGTGCTTGCGATGGTACGTCTTGTCTCTGGCTACGATAGAAGAAAGGAGAAGAAGGAGTACTGAGGAAAGAGATAATAGTCTGGAGCGCGTTGTACAGCTACTCCTTCGAAACCAACTCCAAATGGACCAGGGAATACCCCGGCCAGGAAGAAATCCTCGAGTATCTGACCGGCATCGCCGGAAAACATGGCCTCTACCCGCACATCCGCTTCAACTCGACGGTCGAGGAAGCCCGGTGGGACGAGGAGGCGCGCAGATGGCAGATCCAGGTGGGCGTCTCGGGCGCCAAGGACAGCCAGTTCCAGGAGTCGTATGTGCTCGCGGCCACCGTGCTCATCTCGGCGGTTGGGCAGCTCAATGTCCCCAGTTGGCCGTCGATCCCGGGCCGGGAGGATTTCAAGGGCAAGAGCATGCACTCGGCGCGGTGGGACTGGACGTATGATTTCAAGGGGAAGAGGGTGGCCGTGATTGGAAATGGTAACCCCCTCCTCACCCTTCTTTTCTTTTGTCATTGGTGAAGTGAAGATGTTGATTGTGTAGGCGCAACGGCCGTGCAGATCGTCCCCGAAGTCGCCAAAACCGCCTCGCACGTCTCCGTCTACCAGCGCACCCCGAACTGGATCATCCCCCGCCTGGACTTTGCCGTCCACCCCATCCAACAGTTCCTGCTCACCTACGCGCCCCCGCTGCGCTGGTGCAAGCGCGCCCTGATGATGCGCATCCGCGAGCTCTCGCACGACCCTATCGTGAACGCGAGCTCCTCGCTCGTGCCGCCGATCCGCAACTGGGCGTTGAACGCCATGAAGAAGGCCCTCCCGGATAAGCCGGAGCTGTGCGAGACCCTCACGCCGGAGTACCCGATGGGCTGTCGCCGCGTGCTCGCCTCGGATGACTACTACTCGACCCTGAACCTGCAGCACGTTGACCTGGAGACGCGGCCGATCCAGCGCATCACGGAGTCGGGCATTCAGACGGAGGACGGGGAGACGACCGAGGTGGATCTCATCGTCTATGCGACGGGCTTCCGCACGGTTGAGTTCCTGTACCCGATGAAAATCTACGGGGCGAGGGGCCGGCCCTTGTCGGAGATCTGGGACGGGGGTGCGGCGGCATACTATGGGGTGACGGTGGAGGATATGCCGAATTTTGGGATGCTGTATGGGCCGAATACAAACCTTGGTATGTCTACTGATTACCTTATTCCCCCCCCCCCCCAGGTGAACGTGGTTGCGGCGAAGAAGGAAAGAAAGGAAAAAAAAAAAAAAAAAAAAAGGACTACCAAATACCTAATAATAATGATAATGGTATAATCCAGGCCACAACTCCATCATCCTCATGATCGAAGCACAGTCCCGCTACCTCTCCGCACTCATCTCCCCGATTATTCAGGCCAGAGACAGGGGCGTCTCGCTCGCCCTGCAGCCACGGCCGGACGTCGTGCGCGCCTTCAACACGACCATCCAGACCCGCCTGGCGAACAGCACCTTTGCCGACCCCACCTGCAGCAGCTGGTACAAGACTGCCGGCGGCCGCATCACGAATAACTGGCCCGGCACGGTGGTCGAGTACCAGGGCCATCTAGCGCGGGTGCAGTGGACGGATTACCTCGTGGAGGGTGACTCGCAGCACAAGTACGTGGGAAAGCAGGAGAGCACGACGATCGGGCGCGTGCAGGAGGAATGGCCGGTGCGGAAGTCGACGCTGGTCGTTGGGGCTCTGGGTGTGGCGCTGGCATATTATTTCCAAGGGCCGAGGGTTTCGCGCCGACGTTAAGTTTTAGGCTGTAGCCTTGGAGGGACAAGACCTGGTATACAGTAGAATAAGGTAGTATTAATTATGGGGAAAGGGGGGGGGGGATTGTGATGGCTAGTTTTTGTCCGTAAATAGGATGTTGGCTTTTCTGATTCCTCGATTCGCTGGGGGTCGAAAATTAGCTCGGGCTGTGGAGAAAGTAGTGGCTGTGGAGAAGGCAGTGTTTCAAATGATTCCATCTTCTAGAATTAAGCTCCTCCGTTTTATTGTTCCCGTGAAGGCTTAAGAGTCCAAGACCTGGGTGGCCAAACGTCGCGAAGAACCTGGGTAGGTAGAAAAGAATAGTCTGCCAACCACCTAGGTACCTTCTCCGTAATATGCTCGGCAATATGAGAAGCCGTCGTTGACATCTTGACGGGTAAACAAAAGGAGGATATTGGCGACTGGATGTGACGGGTCTAAGCATCTGCAGCACGCCATTCTAATCTCCTGTAAGGACGCTGTATTGATTTGATTACTATGCACTAAGAGAGGGAAATTGGCCAGAGAACATGTGACCTGTCCTGGGACTCTGCCTTCCCCGTACTCAAGATCATCAAGGCCAATCTCGAGAAGGGGCTAGCCTGCCGCAGTCCATGGTCGCGTCCTGTGTACCCGTGGGAGGATTGAAGTTCCTGAACCCTTGTCTCTTCGGCGACCCCCCCCCTTCTTTTTTCCTTGGTAATAAAGTTGCCTGGGCCGTGGATTTGGAACTATGACACATCGTCGGTAAAGGCCGACGCTCCACCTGGGGGAGAAACCTGGAACCAAGCGGTCGAGTCAAAATCACAACGCGCGAGTTGATTCCCGGTTGATATTCGATGATTCTTCCAGAACGATATCCGAGAAGGCCAGACTCGAGTCCTGCTTGTTTCAATCTCAATTTCAGGGTGAATGAGGATGAAAACCGACCACAGTGGCTTGGAAGCCCAGGAGCCAATCAGCAGATGCCAGGCAGATCTCGACCAACGGCGGTCGGAATATTCGGGCGCTGATTGGGCGAGCAGAGCCAAGAGACCCATCGCCGACCGACACTTTGCGGGACTGCTCCAAGGGGAAGGAGATCACCCGCCCACTTTTCAGGACGGCCTCCCTCAGTAAAGAAGGTAGATCCTCGGACGGTGAGAGACCGACAGTCGAAAGGGGCTGTCTGAGGATACAGGACCAGAAAGTGCCGGCTTTATATGAGTTCGTTGTGATCTCAATATCGAGATTCGCAGGGTCGCTCAGGGTCTCAGGGTTTGACAACAGGAGGTGATGTCGTGTCGGCCCCGTACTCCACCAGGCAGTGCGCCCCACTGGGCTAGCCCCTTCAGGGACTCCCCCGGCCCATTGGCTCCCTCAGGGTTCTATAAATGGCGCGAGGTGGAAGAGTCGCCAATCGGCTCCCAACGACGTCTTGAACGGTGGAAATTTGCACCCTCAAACCTGGAATCAAGGAAAACGGGCCAAAAGGGAACGCCTCGTTGGTGTTGCGACTGGGGAGGGGAAAAGCTTCCCTCGACGCAAGTTCCATCACGCGAGTTGTGCCCAAGGAGTGGTTAGTGGTTAGTGGTTAGTCGCCTTGAGACTGTGGAGAGCATGGAGTAGGCTAGTCGTAGCTCCTTTCGAGGAGGCTCAGAATTCGCCCCTCGCTCAGCCCCAGCGCCCTTATTTTTTGGATGCTGAGTTTGGTGATCCAACACGGTGAAGCTGTTCGTATGATTCGGCTCGTTCCCCCCTGTCTCACTCAGCCTGTCTCAGCCTGTCGCTCTCGCCTGTCAAATCCTTCACTCCCTTTCGGATCTCTCTCATTCTTCCTCCCGCCCTTCGTCCTCCTCGCATTCTTTCCTTTCTTCCTGACCACGCATCTCGTGCCATGTGGCGTACATACCGTTAACCCTTCCCCCCCCCCTCCTCTCCAGCGCGCGACGGCAAGATGAGGTTTCTCAACAATCGCGGCCAGAGGATCTTTCACCATTGTGTCTCCGCATGGGGCCACCTTCGCTCATCGCCAGCTGAGTATTTCGACGTTCTCTGGAACTGGACTCGCCGTTTCTGCTTCACCCTCGCACTCCTCTCCCTTTTTGGCGCCAAGCTCCTACATCTCTTCGCCCACCTCTACTCGCTGCCGCCATCGAAATTCTTCCTCTGGGGCATTACCTTTTTTACACAGGATGTCATCTTTACGCTCCTTGCGCGCATCCTCACCCAGAAATTCCCGTGGCGATGGCTGGACGCCGTCGGTGCGGTCCTTGTCATTCCATTCAGGTACGTGGATCCCGATTCTCCTGACGGCACCAAATGTTCCAGACGCTAATAGGCCGCCGACCTTCCCTTTCTAGTCTCATATTGTCCGGAATGACTGCTGCCAACACCTCCTTCTACGTCGTTGCGGGCGCCGAGATCAACTGGGGCCAAGCCAAAACTTTCCACCGCGACGCCGCCGCCGTGCGCACCCTCTTGACCGGTCTGACGGGGTTCCTGATTGTCGAGGCCATCCTCGTTGTTGTGGCTTGGTTGATTGCCGCGCCGGTGCACCGTTTTGTGGGCGGGATCCTCCATGTCCTGGCCGAGCCTTTCAAAATTCTTTTCGACCGGGGCCGCGCCCGTGTCGAGCAGATCCAGCTTCGAAAGCAGCCCCTTCCGGACCCCGAAATCTACGAGCAGATTGCGTCCAACGACTACCAGGACGACAAGAGCGACGACGGGGAATCGGAAAATGGATACCTGTTGGACTCGACCCAGCGTGTGCCGCGGGAACAGAAGAAGGCTGTCTCGAGGGTGAAACGCGCCGTGGTGTGGACTCCGGTGGTCCTGCTCATCGCCCTGCGAGCCGCCCGACCGTCGTATCCTTCCTACCGATTTCTCTCGGGGGCCTTGCCGGTGACCCCGTTTGCCGGCAAGGGCCGCCCGGGTCCAGGCGAGCAGGCCGGACACCCAGCCGATTACGCGTGGTTGGAAGGTCGCACCGCCCTCGCGCCTCCTCCCGCGTGGGACTGGCTGCCGCAGACACCGCTTCCCGGCTTCGAAGACTGGGCCGAGGATCGCCCTCATTACAGTCCTGCAGAGGACCCCTTGCATTTGTCGAATCTGCATGAGCCGGTCCTCGACCAGCTGCGGGATGTGTTGGGGAGCGGGAAGGTCAATATCAAGCATGTATTTTTGCTGAAATTGGAGAGCACGCGTGGCGATGTCTTCCCCCTGCGGAATGGCTCGTTTATGTGGGATAAGATTGTGGATTCCTTCGAGGGAAAGCCGGTCCCCAGGGTTGTGGAGAAGTTCGTCTCCAACCTGACGCGCACCGCCGAATATCTGACGGGGTTTGACTCGGGATTCGACAAATACCGCAAGGGGGAACGAAAGTCGTACGGCGGGATCAGCGCGAGCAACGCCTTCACGACCGGCACCTACACCCTGAAGAGTCTTGTCGGCACCCTGTGCGGAATCACGCCTCTCGTTGCCGATTTCAACCGCGAATTCGACCACCACATCTACCAGCCCTGCATGGCTCACGTCCTGAACGCCCTCAGCCACCAGCAAGATATCACCAATAAAACCAAGGACTACCGCACCTGGCCGTGGCATTCCGTCTGGATGCAATCGGTCACCGACACCTACGACAACCAGGACAAATTGACGCCCAAGCTCGGATACCATGACGTGCAGACCAAGGAGTCGATCGAGAAGCCCGAGGCCAAACACTATCCTCTTACCTACGGCGAGGTGAACTACTACGGCTACGCGGATACAGAGCTCCGCGAGTACGTTCGTGATGCCATCGACGCCGCCGAGGCGAACCACACCCGTCTCTTCCTCACCCACTTGACTGGCACCACCCACCACCCCTGGGGTATGCCAAATGAAGAATTCACGAACATCCTGGGACCGTCCTTCAACGGCGACAATTCGGATCTCAACCGATACTACAATACCATCGGATTCGCAGATAAATGGCTGGCCCAGATTTTGGAAATTCTGGAGGAGAAGGGAATTGCGGAGGAGACGCTGCTCGTCATGGCGGGTGACCAGTAAGTTTTGCCACCTTTTTTTTTTCTTTTTTTTATTTTTTTTTTATTTTTTTGTACTTTTTTTTCGTACCGTTATGTTTCGGTAGGGCTGACGATGTTTTCATAGTGGCATATCTCTTCCCAACGATGGCGGCGTCACTCCCTATAGCAACCCTCATATCGGCAGTTTCCACGTTCCCATTGTATTCGCGCACCCAAGTCTTCCCCCGGTCGAGATCAAAGTTCCGGTCACCTCCAAGCAGATCGTGCCAACGATCCTGGACTTGCTCATCGAGTCCTCTTCCCTGGGACCCCAAAGTACGCAGGCGGCGAAGGATATCCGAGGAGTCTACGAGGGTCAGTCGATGATCCGACCGCTATTCCCGCACGCCCACGGCATTGAGGATTGGCAGTTCAGCGTTATGAACACCGGCGGTACCTGGCTGGCCGTACGATCTGCCGCGAGACCGGACTGGCGACTGGTCATCCCTCTCATCAACGGCGTCGAGTGGCGGTTCACCGACATCAAGGAGGACCCGCTGGAGCTGAGCCCCATCTCAAGCTTCCGCTTCAAGGATCTGGAGTCCGCATTGTGGGACAAGTATGCGGACACCGAGGATGAAGGCCAAAAGCGACACAGGCCGCCACCCCCACCTCCACCTCTATTCCCTCGCCACGCCCCACCCCCCGGACCCCCTCCCGGTCATCCTCCTCCTCCACCTCCAGGCCATCCTCCGCATAAGCCTGGCCATCATTCCCATCCGCCTCCCCCGCCCCCTCCAGGCCATTTCGGCCCGCCTCACGACGAGGACCGTCCCTATGAACCGGAAGTGGTCATCTGGGTACGCGACGCCGCGCATATCGCCGACTGGTGGATTGCAGATAACTGGCGTCGATACGGGTATGAAGTCAAGCCCAAGCGGTGATTGGGGGGTTTGACCGCGAAGATTGAACGTTGGGCCAGTCTTCGAAATTAAACCTTATCAATGAGCAACGCCACCCCCGCTGTTGGCCATTTTCTTCCAGGGGAATACGTCCTCCCCTCCCCCTTCCCCGGATTTTCGTGGCGTTCGTTTCGAAGAGGGTTAAGAGATTCGGGTGCCATTTGCTGGCGGCTGATCTTGAATGGGAAAAATGGACACGGGATCCGTGACCCGACCACGCGGCATGTTCGTGATTTACTTTGGGAAGATTTACTTGGGAGGAGTATTGATTGTTTCAACTGTGGATATCCTTTTCACCATATTTTTTTTTTTTTTTGGGCGTGTTGAAGTGTAAAGATTACGCGTCATTTTTGTGGATATCTGACCCCCCCCCTCGCATAGCATAGCACTGGATTGCATAGCATCTACTCCATACATACTACAATACTAATGAGACAAACTGGGAGAGACTTGACTTGGGTTGATTCTGCCGGTGAAATGCCGGCCCTTCCTCGTAATTAGCCAGCAACTCTGCCTAACTGGGAGTTCGACCTCCACCAACGCAGTAGTAAACACATTACTCCTATTGGATCGAGCGCAAAGACGGACCGACAGGCCTGAAGCCTAGAGGGTTTGGAAATTACCGATCCCTGGAGCCTCTCGCATTGGTCACGGAGCTAATCAAGTTGACACTGATTCTGACACAGTTGCAGTGTCTGCGATTGGGCCGTCGGTCTTGGCTGCGCTCCGTACCTGCATTGCTCTCCATCCGACATCCTCAGGTAATTTTCTCTCAACTTATCAACTTCCTGTCCTCATGCCAGAATGCAAATCATTTCCCATTTCCTTCATTCTGGATGCTGGATGCTGGCGGGATTTTTCCGTTAACCCCCTGCCAGCACTCCCAGTCAATTTCCCCAGAAATCGCGAACCTGTCCCGGGATCCTCCCCTGTCTCGCCGCCATGGAACGCTCCCCGATACTGTCGCACCATGTCGCCGCAGTCTCTTGGGCGGCCTGACTGAGCTGCCGGGCCGGCTGTGTATATATTCGATCTCCCGACCTCCTTGTCTCGCTGGTTCTCTTGTCTGTCGACTCGACGCGTCCGTCCGCCCGCCGACCACCTGTCTTTCTTTTCAGCATGATGCTCTTTCCCCGCCGTTTGGCCGCGTTGACCGCGGCCTTTTCCTGTGAGTTGGCCTTTGCTAGTCGTTCCCTTTTACTTGATGTATATTGTGTGAAAGCATGGGCTAACCCCCTGGCAGTGTTGCAGGCATGCCATGCTCAGACGTCCACCCCGACCGTCTATACGGACCCCGACAGCGGCATCACGTTTGATACGTGGACGGTGCCGGCCAGCACCGTTGTCGCTGGAATGACCTTTGGTATGGCGCTGCCAGAGGACGCTCTCAGTACTGATGCCACCGAGTTTATCGGCTACCTGGTACACCCTCCCTCCCATCTATCCTCACTCCGTCCGACTATAACCCTAACGGGCTTCTAACACGTCCTAGTCATGCGGCTCGGCCGACGGCAAAGGCACAGGATGGTGCGGTCTCTCCATGGGCGGGACCATGACCAGCAAGTTACTCCTAATGGCCTACCCGTACGAGGACAACGTCTTGACTTCGTTCCGGTTCGGCTCTGGCTACGTGATGCCCGACGTGTACGCCGGAGATGCCACCCTGACGCAGATCTCGCACACCATTAACGAGACGCACTTTACTTTGCTGTTCCGCTGCGAGGGCTGCCTCGCGTGGGACCACGACGGGACGACTGGGAGCGCGTCTACGAGCGCCGGCCGTCTCATTCTGGGTTGGGCCCAGGGCTCGGCTAGCCCCGGGGACGCGGCGTGTCCGGATGACCTGACTCTCGTGCAGCACGATTCGCAGAGTATCTGGGCTGCTACCCTCGACGAGAACGCGGCGAGCGCTTCCTACGAGGAGTGGACGGCCTTGGCCACGGAGGAGGTGCCTGGTGACTGTGACGGGAGCGGCGGTGGCGGCGACGGACCGGTTGGGACCCCCGTCCCTGACGGTGCGGAATACGATTATATCGTGGTTGGTAGTGGTGCGGGTGGTATACCCATGGCGGACAGGCTTAGCGAGGCCGGCCACAAGGTCCTCCTGATTGAGAAGGGTCCGCCTTCTCTGGGGATCTGGGGCGGTACGATGAAGCCGGAATGGTTGGAGGGGACGGATCTGACCCGGTTCGATGTGCCGGGTCTGTGCAATCAGATCTGGGTGGATTCAGCCGGTATTGCCTGCGACGACCATGACCAGATGTCTGGGTGTGTTCTCGGTGGAGGAACGGCGATTAACAGTGGTCTTTGGTGGAATGTAGGTGTCCGCTCCAACTGGACTGGCTGGAGGAGTAAGGAACGAACTGAACTAACTCTGCCAGCCATACTCTCTCGACTTTGACGAGAACTTCCCCGAGGGCTGGAAGTACTCGGACATGAAGAGTTCCATCAACAAGGTCTTCAACCGCATCCCCGGCACAATCCACCCGTCTCGGGACAACTTCATCTACCTGCAGGAAGGGCCCAGCGTGATCATCAACGGTCTGCTCGCTTCGGGCTGGAAGATGTCTTCCTTCATCGACTCCCCCGAGGAGAAGTACCGCTCTGTCGGCTACACCCCGTACATGTTCTCCAACGGCCAGCGCAACGGACCCCTAGGCACGTACCTCGTGACCGCGAATAAGCGCGACAACTTCGACATGTGGCTGAACACCACGGTGCGCCGCGTCATCCGCGACGGCAGCACCATCACCGGCGTTGAGGTCCAGCCTACCGTCGATGGCGGATACGAGGGAGTGATCAACGTGACTGCCTCGACCGGAAAGGTGATTCTTTCTGCTGGGGCCTTTGGATCCCCCAAGATTCTCTTCCGAAGTACGTCCTCGACCGGGATAGATTATGTGAAAAATACTGACAGTCGGTCGCAGGTGGAATCGGTCCCCAGGATCAACTTACCGTCGTCCAGAACTCGGCCAAGGATGGAGAAACTATGATTGACGAGTCGCAGTGGATCAACCTCCCTGTTGGCGAGAACTTGATGGATCATCCTAACGTGGGTTTGACCGTCCCCACCCATGAGAGTGACAGCATAGCTAACGAGGTGACAACAGACCGAGGTTGTCGTCGGCCACCCCGATATCGTCTTCTACGACTTCTACGGCGCCTGGGATGACCCAATCGAGGCGGATATGAACAACTACCTAAGTATGATTGTGTTTCGGACTTTGCTTGTTTTCAATACTAACATCCCATCCCCTAGACAACCGTATTGGACCTCTCACCCAGTCTGCTCCCAACGTCGGGCCAATGTACGTTCCCCTCCCCCCGCGTATGAATCAACACTAACAACAACAGCTTCTTCGACCAAGTCACCGGCCCAGACGGCATAACCCGGCAGATCGAATGGCAAGCTCGTGTCGAAGGCAGCCACGGCATCGCCGACGGCAGTAAGTTCCCAGATCCCTATCCCTATAAACCCACCCACCCCGCAGCCATCCATTAACTGAACTAACCCCCGAAACAGAAATCATGACAATAACCCAGTACATCGGCCGCGGCCAAACCTCCCGCGGCCGCCTCACCATCAACAACAACCTCAACACCGTCGTCTCGACCCTCCCCTGGCTCACCGACGCCAACGACGTCGACGCCGTAATCCAAGGCATCGAGCGGCTCCAGGTTGCCCTCCAGAACGTCACAAACCTCTCCTGGGAGTTCCCTACCGCAAACACCTCCATCCCGGAGTTTGTGGACAGTCTCCCTTCCACAGGACGAGGCTCGAATCATTGGATGGGTGCGTCTCTCCTCCCCTCTCCCCATCTTCTAATCATACCCGTAACTTGTAACTAACAGGAACAGGCTCATGTAAACTCGGCTCCGACGACGGCCGAAACGGCGGCTCCGCGGTCGTCGACCTCGACACGAAGGTCTACGGGACAGATAACCTCTTCGTCGTCGACGCGAGTATCTTCCCTGGTATGATCAGCGTGAATCCCACGGCGTATATCATTTCTGTTGCGGAGAGGGCGGCGGAGCGGATTCTGGCTTTATAGTGTTTCTGTGGATGGAACCTTCACCTTCCCTTTTTTTTTTCTACTTTATCTACGCCTGCGGTGCTCGTTGAGTGGGAATTCGCTTTGTTTGCTGAGCGTATCTAGGTTGTGGGAGTTTTGTTCCGAGTGGGGGACTGGTCTAGTCTGGTACTTGATCGGAGGGGATTGTGGCTAGGTTGTGTTGTATTTTACTCAAAGTATTAAGTATAAAATGGGGGTAAAAATCATGGATTTGGGGCTCAGGTATTTGCGGAAGGACTGGATCGCACCTCTTTACTCCCGGACGCCCATAGAGTAATAATCTGGTCCTGTTTATCTTTCAAAGTTGTATATCTATCATGATTTCGTGTCTATATATCTCATCGTATCTGAATCTATATCTATTGCAAAGTCGTTAATCAGTCAAACCCCGGAAGCGCGTCCCATTGCACTTCATCCTGCTCAGGTACCTCCTCCTCTAGACACCTCCCACAGCCGCACTTGAACCGAAAAAGAGACTGGAGATGGTCTCGTCGGTCCGTGATGGTGATGTGTTGCGCCATGTCAAAGTATGAAATGCAGCACTCTTCGCCCGCTGCTATATCCTTCGCCGCGGTAAACACCATACGGCCTGATTCGTCGGGTTTATGTGTGATCTACCACCACTGTTAGTGTCTCCCGGCTTCCTCAACAGAGACGAAAGTTGGTAGGACTTACGTTAGGACAACAGGAATGATTCGCAATCGATGCCCGCGGGTACACCGCTCCCCCAAACTTCTCGCCTCTGTTTACTGGCGCGCCGTCGGGGAGCGGCCAAATACCGGTTTCTCGGGGATACAGCCCGAAAGAGTTTGCCTCTTCTCGGCAAATCAGGTTGAGGATATCATCCGCTGCCATTCCATGCGGGAGGGACGAGCTCCCTAGATATTTCTTAGTAAGGGCAGTCCATTCTCGCACTTCAGCGTGCGACCATGTTTCTGTCGATCCGCAGAGGGACTGTATCGCGCCCCACCCGGCTTTGAAGTGTGGATGCGGTAGATCAACGGGAAGGTCTGTATCTGTATCTGATGACTTTCTACTATGCAGGGTCTCGATATGTCGCGTCGCCAGAATCCGCACAATCAGCCACAACATGCCGAAGTTGTACTCGCCCCTTTTCGTGCGGAGTGGACTGGAGTAGCGTGCTAGCCAGGTACATTCAAACTCGTGTCGTCGTGCGTCTATCCGCTGACAATCAGAATTACACCAATTTACCTCTTGGATGCAGCGATTGGGGCATGATTGTCCGGTGATCCGGGGCACGAGGCGGTTGCATTGGGGATTGCTGCAGAGGATATCGCTGTTGGGCTCTGGGAGCGGGATTATAGCGTACGGGTTGTCGATGAGAATGGGGTCGCCCTTTTGGATAGGTCGGGAGGTGAGTAGTTGCCGGCCTTTGTTTGGGTGTACGCTCTGTGTTAAAGCTGGGTGGATCCAGTGCTGCAGAGGGCTAGATGCAGTGGTAAGACTGAGTGTGGCATGGCTCCGAAGCTCCTCTGCTGCTGTGGCTTGAAGATGGAGCTGGAGTTTCCCTTGAACGGTGGATTGGGTGATCATCGTTTTCTACCTGGGGTAGGTGTTTGTGATGATGGCGGTAGATTCAGACATCTTGCAGGGTCTATTTTTATTTCAACTTTTTTTTTTTTTCCCAGTGGCGGCTCGTCTCAGATTCGATTGCCGAGATTGTGTTGAAAATATTGCTTATCGTGGGCCATTTTTGTGGCCTGGTCCCACTCGGTTCCGTGGATTGAGGGTTCGATTAGGATTCTGTGGACGTTCTCTCATGGTTTTTATTCGCCATCATGGATATTTTGGACCTGGTGGCGTTGACTTAGTAACCTGGGTGTTTTTTCCGGCAAGTTAGGGTTCGTTGTTTTGCTGTGGGGATTGCTTACCTATTTTGGGTTTGGTGAGGCTATCCTCGTGGCAGATTGGGGCGATTTGATAGGAAGCCGCCAGAACCCGGGGAATGCCTTCTTTCCGCTGTAAGTCAATCTAATAGTGGCGGTATGTGTTCCGATGTGTTTGATATAATTGGAAGGTGCCTGGAGGCTCTCTCAGTAAAAGTGTTGCCATTCACGGCTTACCACAGGATTTCGAGATGCGGAAAACTCATCACAAAAAATGATGGACCCTGGTATGATGGGCAATAGACGTTGAGCCATGATGGCGGTAGTAATCATGGAGACTCAGTCTAATGAGCATAAGGGCGCAATGGAGGAAAACAAGACGTTCATCCAAGTAAGAGGTATTGACCAGAACTTGCTGGAGCTAACGCATGTTGCCTCTTTGTTGAAGGGAACTTTATGTGCCCCAGCAACTGCAGGAACTGGAGGAACTGCACTAGACAGTATTCAAAATTATTAACCTCATCCACATGCTGTGTGTGTGAGTTTCCAGTATGAAAGGCAGGCTTGGATATTTTACGCAAGGTTCACGACCCCCTTATCACCATAATAGCGGTTGAACGAAATCGGGCGGAATCAGACGAATGGTTCATCGAAGAGGGTATCAGGAGGCAATAGCCGATAGCTCCCTATATGCGACGAGAATGAAGCAAGTCTTACCTAGATTATTATCACCAGTTTATTGAGGATTGGATTTTTCCACCTTGGCTGACAAGGGTGAGATTTACTGCGACCATCATCGCCGTATCCAAAGCATCCTTTCATCCTCACTCAGAAATTGTAATTTCATGCTATTTCCCAGGATAGTGTTTGCACTCGGCTCCATTCAATATCTGACAATGGGCGTGGAATAGATTTCCCGAGGCGTCAGGAGAGAAGGACCGGTGAGGTTGAGAGAGGTTGATCACGAGTAACACATGATCTGCTCCCCTCTTCGAGGGCACACATCTCGCTACCTATGTAGATTAGCACTTCCATAATGATCCACCAGTTCAATTAAAAGAACGGGCTGAGTTTCCTCTCATCATACGGCTCCTATCATCCTTCGTCTCCTACCGCCTCGACATTGAGCTCTTGGAGATATTGCCATTGCTACGTATTTATTACATCGGGAGCCCCCGTACTTCTCTTCTGGGTCATGGTCTTGTCCAAATCAAAGAGAGCAAGTTCAGCCTCATGTTAGTATACCCTCTACCACTGGGGCATGTTTCTACGAAACCGCGACCTGGGGCTCTCGGAAAAGAAACAACACATGGAATGGAAACATAGGAACATCTCTCCGAGTTCGTAAACCCTCAGTCAGTCCAGGAGGGGCAATAAAACATACTAAAATACAGATGGGATGGTTCGAGAGGATGGAATAGGTAGCGCAACTGTTGAAAGTTAAGATCGGCTGCCATTTGAACATAGTTCCAGTCCATGGATTGCCTACTCCCTCCCCGTCGAAGGCGAAAGTAAAACTACGGATATCCTGTACAGTTAAACCTTCCGAGGTTC
Source organism: Aspergillus conjunctus (assembly GCA_027569095.1). Classification (NCBI taxonomy): domain Eukaryota; kingdom Fungi; phylum Ascomycota; class Eurotiomycetes; order Eurotiales; family Aspergillaceae; genus Aspergillus; species Aspergillus conjunctus. Next base: position 183,275 of record JAPDEL010000002.1, on the reverse strand, counting down.
GTTACGCTGTGGCGGAAGTTAAATAACTGGCATTAACCATTATGCAGGGCTTTCCATCGGAGACCCTTTCCCTGAGCCAAGTCCGTCGATATCAAACAGTGAGCAAGCTTTGAGCCAATGAGACAAGTCGATCGGGCAAATCGGAGCTGAACCTAACGTCCTCCCTCAGGCTTGAAAGTACTTGCTCGTATCCTTTCCGATGATCAAACCAGCGCAGCAAGTTGAAAAAAAAAAACACTGATCCAGATCACGAGTTAGGTACCAGTGCAGGAGACTTGCGGTCAACAGCGCCGTATAGCCTTGGATTCGCCCCTGCCCCCCCAAGGATGATAAAAATGTACCTAGGTAGGATATGGGGATTCAAAACCATAACCGCAATCAGCGGGATGTTCCTGCTTGGTGGTGTCACGTCCATCCTGCCACTGGTGGGAGAAGAAAAGTAAACCCGATTGACACTATACACTGGATGGGTGGATAAGATTCCGTCAATAATAATTCTAACCGTTTATGCAGAGTTAATGATATCAACCAACAGGCGCCATTTTGCTTATTCGCTGGGCGAGCTCCTCTCCGAAACACCTTCTTCCAGGGCCATCGGTGCTGAGCTGTTCCGAGATAACAAAAAGACTGTTTACAGCTGATAGGTGGATAGTGTTTTGAAGTGACAATCGTGGAGGCTGTTGGATTTTGAGATTCAATTCTAAATCGTGGTAATCCATTCCAAACAGGGAAGGAAAAATATTGACCGCAATGTTCCCATATCAGAGTAATCAGTGGCTATTCAGAGGATACTCCGGGTACTTACTCATGACAAGGCGTCAGCTTACCTGCTTTTGCGCTTATGCCTTATCTAGCCACTTGCTTTTTATTCTTCATTTCCTTGATTGGGGTTGGATCTCTTTGAAACTCTACTGGACAATAACTCGAGCGCGCCGCAGTGTGCAGCCCCAATGGGGGGGAACCTTGGAAGAACGGCGTTCACGGTATGGTGACAGAACCATCCTCGGGCCGACTAGCAGTCTTAAAAATTGCTGTACGATTGCTTCGCGGATACATTAAGCAGTAGAAAATAATGGTACCGTGTGCGCATTTCTCCCAGGCCTTTCACCGACACTCAATGGACAAAGCGACTCAGTTCACCTACACTGCTCAAGATAAGCCTCACTCTGTCCTGCGTCAACCGCGGCCTTTGAGGAAAATCAAGCAAAAAAAAAAAATGAAAAAAATTATGAGATTTGTACCACTATCAAGTAATCTCAGATGATCAGCCTGGGCAAACGTCAACATCGCCGATCATGGTTCCTACGAGATCGACCGTGACGCCTAAGCTAAAGAAGCGCGTGCATCATCGCGGAACAGGGAACAGGGAACGGCTAGGCCACAACCTGGCCAGATCCTGGCCATCGCTTAAATATTTGGGCCTGGGCAGTCGCCAGCCTCGTTATGGATTGTAGAATGCTGAAAATGTTTTCCCTATCTCACAGGATCGAAGGAAAGAAGAGGGTCTGTCTACCCAGTGTCTTTGGGGTCTGTTTTCTTTTCCCTGAAATGGAAATCCCGCTTTTCCTCCAAACCAGCAGGCAACTAACCAGCTCTTCCCCCCTGGTACCTACGTGGACAGCAACAAATAAAATAAGCTCAAAAATTTACTTCACAGAGAAACCAAAAGCATTAAAATATGGGTCTTGTTGACCGCTTGTCATCCCATTTCGAGTAAACAATAATAAGCCCCCCCTGGGAACTGAACTAGTGAACGCCCTCGGACAATGTCAACTCCGAGAACAATGATAGACGGAGCGAAGGATAAACCAGTGGACTCTCGACGGAAAACTTATCCACAGCCCAACAGCAGTCTTTCGCTGGTCTCAGGCATTCACGGTCTTGACCGAGACTCCGTCCTGTCGCCGGAGTTTGGTGAAACTAATTCGATGATTAACGGGGTTACTGGGAATACGCCGTAGGCTTCAGTCCAGGGGCAACTTCAACACCGAAAGCAGAGGTCACAAGTAGTATTTATTGGTAGGGAGGTTTCCATGAGGATAATAAACATGTTTGAATTGGCTGTATATATCCATATCAATGTGCGGCCGTGAACATATGAATTGCAAGCAAAAAGTCGTCATTGAGCAATAGCCGCTATTAAACATCAGGTCAAGATCTATTCATGATGGCGCCCACCAACGCACCGCCTCAAATTTTTGTTGGGTTTTCCACTGCAGGTTGGCGAACAGTGGGGAGAGTAGGAAGAGAGCTTCCTCGCACGAGGAGCTGTTGAGAATGCAGTACCGCCGGTCAAAATCCTGAATCAATGCCGCTAATTTGGCCAATTCCGTTCGGAGGATGTTCGCTTGTAGGACTTTCTCTTTACGTTGTTCCATCTGAGATGAGCAGGCTGACGGAGTCACGGCCTGGCGATTGAGGATTCGATCAAAACCGATGATTATGTGGATCAGTAGAGCGATTAACTTGATCAGCAGCAGCATGCTTTGCTTATGTTGAGGGTCGTTGCATTCGAGAACGGCCGTGCATATTTCTATGTTGGCTCTGTGCTCCGTCAGAAACTCATTGAATCCCAGCACGCTTGGACTTGGATATGTGTGTAGTTCCAGGAGTTTGTTGACCATGGTGTGCTCGCAGCAACAGGAAGTAGGGGGCGTTAAGGATGTCAGAATTGATGGCGGCGTAAAGTCCTTTGAACTGTCGAGCGGAAAGGTTGGTGATGCGGGAGTGGGAGGCGTCGCAGGAGCCAGGTTCATGTACGAAATGCTTGCAGATGGAGTTGAAGAAGACGAGCAGGTACTAGTGATGCTTGAAAGTGAAGAGGAGGAGTACGGTTGGGTTGTTATCGTGTCGCCGAGCATATCAAAAAGCTGATTACTCTTGGTCCCCTCGATAGGGAAGCAGGGAGCTTGGAAGTCGTTGTCCCAGTCTAGAAAAGGCAGTGTCGATTCCGGCAAACTGACAGAAAGCGGGAACGAAAAGCCTTCCGACAAATTAGGAGACGGGGGTGATATTATTCTCTTCTTTGGTTCTGGCTGACGGATCTCCGAAGTCTGATATTCTTCTCGCGGTCGTTGGCGCTTCATGCCTCGCAATGAGACGCTGTATACACACCCAATGCCACGCAAAGTACATCGCTGACATGCCGGCCTATCCTTGGAGCACTTCACTTTCGCCAAATTGCAGGTGTCGCAGGAACTCCGGAGAGGAAGATCCTCAGGAAGACGGGCAGCTGCGGTTTCCCCCAGATGTGTTGGTGTTGTTACCGTAATCTCCATGGCCCTGGGTGCGATGGATGTAGCTTTTTTTTCGTTTGTAGTGCCCGGATGACCAGTAATCGGATGGATAATTTGGTTCCGCTGCTTCGAAATAGATTTAGGTTTATTGAGCTTTCTGGTTGTTCGGAAATGAGAATTTCCTGTGGGGATGTAAGTGTAACCTGGGGAGGGCATCTTTATAACGAATCTGCCCGTATTGGACCTTTTATTCCCTTGTTTTTCCGTAAATGGATATTAGAGGTTTATGGCAAAAATAGTTGGAGCCAATCGAATGAGCTCTGATTTAGGATTTAGGTACTGGCATCGTTGCAAATCAAATCCGACAATCGCGATTTTTCTAGTGGTTCTTTTCTTTTTCGTATTGGGTTCCCCCGATTACTGGATTGAGCAACACATTCAGCTCGAAGCGCAGCTGGCCTGACGGAATAGCAAACTCTATAATCATGACACCACCAAGAGTGGCGCCTTTCCATTTCTGAAGGTGCTTTGGCCAGCCAAGGAGGAGGATTTGCGGTGCAGGAATTGCAAAGGAGATCACTATCACGCAGATCTGGGCCCACACGGACGGCTATTCCTGAACTATCGGCATAAGCCCAACAAATAGCGAAATGGGGAATACTTGGTGTCCCAGTCCTGATAATTCCAGCAAACCCAAGCGACGGCTTTTGCCTTGCTGCGCGTCCACAGTGCTGGCCGGATTTTAAGACTGATGCAATACCTCTGCAGCAATCGCTCCACCCTGTGGCGTCCGCGTAACCCTTGTTCTATAGCTGCTGTGTTAACAGTGACAATGATTCCTTCGATCAATATTTGTGGAGTATTCTAGATTGTAACTGGTGATCCGGATCCTGTTGCGACTATTTCTTCGTCTGATCTCCAAATTCTCGTATCAAGCGCACCAAAGGATGAAGAATTGAATTAGACGATAAATAAGCTTCCGAGAGGAAGGTTTTCAAGATTCGATCCATGGGCCGTCCGTTCCGAAGATCTCCGCATCGCTTTGGGCATTCGATCCTTCTACAGAAGAGGCCATCTCACCAGCACATGATATACAGAGATTGTTCAAAAGGTGGGGCTCTAGCCGAATCAGTCAAGCTCATGGAAGTGACAGGTCTGAGTTACTTGCATTTGCACATACCTTCAACTTGGTTTCTATTACCTAAGTAGGAGAAATAAAATGGGTTGACGATCGAGTGGCGGCCATTGCACAAGGGGGCGCGTTGTGATAGGATAGCCACAGCAAACTGTCGACATCCTATCATCTACAAATGGATAAGCAGGTCCAGAGAAAAGAACCTTACTCCGCTTAGCGTGCCTGTCTTTCACGCTTGCATGTCGCGTCAAGATACAGAACTCTGATCTGTGAGAAATAAAGTTAGCTATGACACTCTTACCAAAGACAAGGGCTGTAGATAAGCCAGGAATTTTAGAGTTCTAGCACCTTTCAAAATCTTACCTTAAGTTCGATAGCAAAAGCTGTACTCATGGCGTCGATGTCACGACCCTTCAGTCCAGATCGTATTGCTGGAGTGGATTCGGCTGAGGTCAGGTCTGTTTGTGTCAAGACATTAGCCATTGTTAGTGCTGACGCCTGCCTGCAATCCACAGGAAAGAGGATGCAGAGGACCGCTATTCACGGAATCACGGCTATATAGGAGGACCTATCGGGCTCTCGCCGCTACCAGGTATTTCCTATTTCGGTATTATGGCTGGCGTGTGCAGAACCACTATATTATTATGAACAAAAGGATGTCCTCTTCCGTGAACAGTTGATCGGGTGAGCCATCCTAGTACCTTTTCAGAATACTCGTAAATGTTCGACACAGAGCATTTCGTATTGGTGGATTCGGACGGGCAGGGGTGTTGAGTGCTATAGATCTGCGTAGCCGGTTCCCGAAGTGCAACAATAAGCTGAGGTATTGAAAAGAACTGAAAATGAAGTCCATGAAAAAGATTTCCCCTTTGGGGGAGCAGCAGTCATGAAACTTTCCTGACGGGATGACAGCCCAATCGGAATGACCCTTCATGTATGCGTTACGTTGGAATTCTAGCCACTGATGGGACTCTCATGCAGTAACCTCTCACGGTCTTGACGGCAGTCCGAAATTCGGAGGAGTATCAACCACCTAACAATACCACCACTTCAAACCCTGCTTAGATGGTAATCCATACCCCCTGCGACGTAGCACTAGCAGAGACGCAGCCGAATGCTGTTGGGGAAACTTAGAATTGAGGCTTTCTCGGTGGAACTCTGATCAAACTAACCAGGGTAGCTTCAGACCTTGAGAAGTCCCAATGTCCGTTTTCTCCATGAGAACAAGGAATCAGTCTAGGCCATGATGCCTTGACCAAGGATGATAATGCAAGCATGGAAGACTTGGCCAGTCGGAAGTGCCTAGGGAGGCGATAGTTAAGAATTTCTGATTGTCAATCTCACCACACATCGGCCTGGAATAGAGAGCAATTGGGATGGCCAATGTTTCATTGGATCCCTTCCTGAGCATGCATCGCACGGATCTCACCAGTACCCTACACCTTCCAAAAGTTCGTCATCATTATTTAGCATCACGTATCGCAAAGCGAAACAGAAAACAAAGTGCGTAATACTTAGGCCATACCACTAGGTGACCACACAGTTCCAGTACCGTGAGGCAATGCAACCATGAGGAGTAGGCAGAGTAAGCGCCAGCGATACTTCTTCCATTTTCATGGCGCCTCCTAGCCGGCAGGGGACCCAGGAAGAGGGGCGAAGAGGGGGAGGACAGTGCGTTTTTCGGAAAGGCCAAGAGCAGTTCCATAGGAGTCGATACAACCAGCCTAATCATCTTCGCAATTGGATTTAGGGACAGCCGATCAAAACCTTCTCGTGCATTATCTCGCGCCGAGGTCATCCACCAGTGAAAAGAGTATCCTCCACTCATATATTCGAGGGACAATCTTTTCCAGTTAGCGGAAACCAGATAGCATGAATCAGCATATGAAGAATAATACCTTGACACCCTGATGCCTCTTCCTCCTCCGCCAGTCGTTCCATGTGTGGATGGCCCACACAGGCTGCCGGAACAGTCTCATTGACCATTTCCACTGCAACTTGATAAGCCTTTTCAACCCGGAATATCAGGCCAATCTTGGATACTTAATGGCACTTTTTGAGATGATAACCTCGGGATACCGTACAGGTGAGGTCCATAGGGTATGCAGCAAGGGGCCAGGCATTTCTCTATCTCGGTTGTTAGATGGTTCAGTGCGGCCCCCCTGCTACTATTCATCTAGTATATTTCAGCTGCGAAAGGAGAAAGGGGCCAATTTTCTTACCCCAAGTCTCTTGGGTTTACCCTGGTGGAGAGCTTACCTCAAGAATCTCCAGTTAGTATCAGCCCCCCGATGCTGAAGAAGTCTGTCATTGCGTACGGAGTGTAAATGGTATAGAACTCTTATACCCATGATATACGATAACTTATGATGATAAAAAACAACATTCTGGATGAAATAGCATCTCAAGGGACATTTGGGGAGATGGAGCGACGGATCGAGATGGTAGCTGAGGAAGGAGTCGCACAAGAATGCAAGAATGACTAAGCCCCCACATAACGAGTGCATAAAAGCAAGCTATCCAGTAGTCAAAGGTTTGATAAAAACCTCAACACAGTTGAAAAAAATATTTTGGAGGCCTGTTAACGGATACATAGACCTTGGTTTTACAAGTAGAAGTGCTGTCACAACTAATTGGCTCCTCGAATGGTACTTCCACGAGCTTGAGAGCCTCGAAATATATTGCGGTGCATGGCACAACGTTTTCACTATCAAATAGCTTAGTGTTAAATTACCCCATGATTCACCTGCGTCCTACTGAATCCATTAAGGGTCTATGATTGATTCTAAGAGTGAATTAACAAAGCCTTTTGGACATATCTCGGGTTATTTGATGGCCTCAAGTCTGTGATGTTGGGTTCGGAGGTCAACCGAACAATGACGTCATTGGCCATAATGAAGAGTCACCTCGCCTGCTTACTAAACAGCCGATATCGCCATTAAACGGCATCCTGCTGCGACTATTTAGACCATCTACGAGGTAGCCTGTGTTAGCCATTTCGAAGGCAGACAGCAAATTGGGAGTATATAATCCTTCCATTGGCATAAAATCACCGAGAATTCTATCGTGGAGGTATCATGATACGGCAATTATCGATATCCCGGACCCTCAGAGCTGCATCATCGGTTGGCCGAACTTTCCACCATTCCACTGCAAACATGGCGACAAAAGACTGGAATGCCACTCAATATCTCAAATTCGAGTCGGAGCGGACCAGGCCATCGCGAGATCTTCTCTCGCAGGTACCGCTAGAGTCCCCCAAACGTGTGGTGGATTTGGGCTGTGGGCCAGGGAATTCGACCGCGGTGCTCTTAGCGCAATACCCCCATTCACGCATATCAGGAATGGATTCATCGCCGGACATGATCCAGAGAGCAACAAAAACACTACCTAATATCAAGTTCGCCGTCGAAGATCTCGACTCGTATACGCCGGATGGGCCCGTGGACTTGTTTTTCTCCAATGCGGTCTTCCAGTGGCTATCGCGCGATAAGCGGTTAGAAGTTATCAAGAGACTGATTCGAACACAGCCGTCAGGCGGAGTATTTGCATTCCAGGTTCCCGATAACCTGATGGAGCCTTCGCATGCTGCTATGCGCGAGACGGCGGAGAGTGGACCGTGGGCTGCGACGTTGAGCACGACTGTGAGAGATGCGTTCCAGTCGCCCCAGGAAATTTATGATGAGCTCAAGCCATTGTGCTCAGATGTCATTGTGTGGCATACCCACTATTACCATGTGCTCGAGAATCACGAGGCCGTGGTCGAGTGGGTAAAGGGGACCGGACTGCGGCCGTTTATTGATCCTTTGTCGCCAGCAGATAGGGATTCGTTCCTCAAGGATTACCTGAGTCGGCTTGAGAAGTTATATCCGACGTCTATTGATGGGAAGGTGATATTGCGTTATCCGCGATTGTTTGTGGTTGCTGTCAAAAAATAATCGCCCAATGCGGCTTTCATCTGCGCCGACAGTGATACCACGCCTAGTCTTTCAGGGTTGTTTACATGCTGCAGACATGCTAAAGGCCTCTAGTAGGTAAGCTATGGAACCGCAATGACCGAGATTATGCCTTGTGTATATATGTTCGATTATTGGTGGTGTTCTTGGGTAACTGCTAAAGTATGAAAACTGTTCTTAGCCAATATCACTATCCTGCCTGCTCCAGTGCGAGACACCTAGGCAGAGAATAGTAGTAGAAGAGCGAGTTGAAGTAAGCTGCTGGATAAGAAACGGGTTGCGACGTATATATTATTCGCAATCAATCTAACAAAAGCCTTGATTTAATGGACTCTACTCCGAGATCGAACAACTAGTAAATCCTGGTCTGCCCGAGGCTCTTATCTCCAACATCTAGGCCATTTTTTACCCCACTTATCCAAGGCCCGTAGCCTCCTCTTATATCGAGGAACCCCCTCCCTAAGAATAAAGAACTCAACAACAGGTATACAATTTAAACTGCGCTACAACTATGACCACCCTAACCCAAAAAGCCAAGGATCTTCTCCAATGCGCCCAGGAACGGTACAAAGCGCAAAACCCGCATTCCAAACGGCTACACCACGAAGCAGTCGAGTACCTCCCAGGCGGAAACACCCGATCGATTCTCCATGCGAGTCCCTTCCCTCTGTGCATCGCCAGTGGTGCCTCCAACCGGGTGACCGACCACGATGGACATGAGTGAGTACTAGTACATTACATTATCATTCTCTCAGGCCTAGCCGCCTCAGGTTGTCGTCGAACTAATAGGATATCCAGATACATCGATTTCCTCGGTGAGATGACAGCCGGTTTGTACGGCCACTCCCACCCGGTCATCAAAGAAGCCATCAGATCAACGATGGAAAACATCGGTCTTAACCTCGGCGGCACTACGGCTGCCGAAGCCCAATTCGCAAAGGCCCTCGCCGAGCGCTTCCCGGCCATCGAGAAACTCCGTTTCTGTAACTCGGGGACAGAGGCGAACCTGTACGCGTTGAGCGTGGCGCGTCAGGCAACGGGCCTCTCGAGGGTGATTGTCTTCGAGGGTGGGTATCACGGTGGTGTACTCTACTTCGGACATGGCGTTGCGACGAATAACGTGGATAGGGAGGACTGGATTGTCGGACGGTACAATGATGTTGAAGGGACGAGGCGGCTCCTGAACGAGAATAAGGGGATCGCGGCGGCGGTGATTGTGGAGGCGATGCAGGGTGCTGGTGGGTGTATACCTGGTACGGCGGAGTTCTTGCATACGGTACAAGAGACGGCGAGGCAGAATGGGATTGTGTTTATCCTTGACGAGGTTATTACGTCCCGGCTGGCACCCGGCGGGCTGCAATCTGTGATCGTTCACCCGGAGACCGGGGTGCCGCTGAAACCGGATTTAATGACTGCTGGGAAGTGGATTGGAGGAGGGTTGGCGATTGGAGCGTTTGGAGGGAGGGCAGATTTGCTTTCTGTTTATGATCCGCGCAGCTCGAATATTCATCACTCGGGGACGTTTAATAATAATACGCTGGCTATGAATGTGGGATGGAAGGGAATGACCACGGTTTATACGGCTGAGGCGTGCAGAGAGCTGAATGCATTGGGGGATGACCTACGCCGTGGACTCCAGGAAATCGCGCAAGGGACAAAATTAGTGGTGACTGGGGTGGGAGCAGTGATGAATCTTCATTTCTTGCCAAAGGGGGTGGAGTCTGTTGTGACTTGTATGAAGGATTTGGATGTTCAGCCCGACGGCGTAGAGGCAAAGCTCAGGGATCTACTGTGGTTTTATCTAGTGGAACGAGGATTTTGGATTGCGAGAAGAGGGATGATCAGTTTGGTGCTGGGGACAACAAAGGAACAGATCCAGCAGTTCCAAGAAGCGGTGCGTCAATTTCTGGATCAGCACAAACTGCTGGTGGAATGCAATTCTATCGCGTGATGGTAGTACTGTATCCATACACTGTGGATTCCTATAAGAAGGGAGAGGTCTCGACCGTATACAAGCGTAACAGCCGCTGGAAAGAGGGATGTAAGTCAGGGAATGACTGATGATATCTAGAACCAAAAAGGAGGGAGTTACTAGTTCAACTGTCCCAAATGTGGCATGCATTCTATGAAAAAACCTCGAAAATGATCAAATGCAATGGAGTGGGAAAAATTCCGCCCTGAATGCAAATGCAAGACCTAATAACCAGGTGCCCACCATGAAAAACATCCAAGCTGTTAACAGAAATCCCATATCTTCCGACTCCGCAGCAATCTTGCGGTCACAGCACAGCACATCGCCAGAAAGGAGCAGCCGCCCGCGTAAAAGATCATCGCATAGAAAGGATCCATAACCCCCCCTATATCGACGTGCTTGGTGAGAAGGGCCGCTGCAATGGGTGCACCGGATATATACCCCGGAGTCCAGCCCGTCATTGCTACCGTAACAGCGATTTGTCCCATGTTGGCGTCGAAGAGGCTAGCGATGGCAGTCGGTAGGGTGACGAAAAAAGCACCACTCGCGAGGCCGTTGATGATGGCGAATATGACAAGGGGACCAAGACTACTTGACACCGGCCAGATGGCCAGCATACTGATGGTACTCAGGGTAGTCATCACAACTAGACTGTTGAAGGAGCCGATCCGGTCACAGAGAATACCGAATCCTAGTCGGCCGAGGGTGGAAGCCACGTTGAACCCAGATACTAAGCCTGCGCTGGCGGTCGTTGAGTACCCTATTGCATCGGCAAAGAGCGGGAGGAAAAACACGGGGACCCAGATAGAGAAGACGTTGATAACTCCGGTAAAGAATGTGGCTGTAAATGTAGGGTTTTTGAACAGTCCCAATGTCGACAGTCGAAATACTTGGGACTTTCGCTTAACCCTATTACGCTCCCGGATGAACCAGGCTGCAGGTAGGCCGGTCCCAATCATCAAGAGCCCGACCGTATGGAATGTCCACTGAAGACCGACTCTTTTTCTGAGAGCGTCGACCGCGACAGAAAGAACGGTGCCACCAAGACCTCCCGTCGCCCTGATTATGCCGCTTGCAAAGCCTAGCTTTTTCTTGAAGAACTGAATTGGCACGACGTTTCCCACCGTGAAAAGAATACAGCTGCCGATGCCTCCAAGAATACTGTATGTGCCAAAGAGTCCACCGATGGAGCCGCCATCCGAAATGAGCAGGCCGGCGGTTGACACTCCGATTGAAAAGATTACAACGCCGATGATAGGGGTCACAGGGCACCCGACAAACTCCATTAGGCGCACAACAAGGAGCCCAAATAGGATGGAACAGGTGTTTGTTAACGTGCCCACAAAGGAAAGGGTCGATGCGCTGGACGTTGGAGACCCAGACTTGAGCAGTGCAGCTTGCAATACACCCCAGGAGTTGCTGATACCAACCACCCAGAACATCACAATGGAGCAGGCGACTACTGTCATCCAGCCGCCATCTTCTCCCTCAGGAAAGTATTCCACTTCATCTTCTTCTTCGTTGGGAATCTCACTGACAGGGAGGGCTGAGGGCTGGGGGTAAGCAACCTTTTCGCTGTGCTGCCCCAGTACCTCACGTGTGGTGGCTTCCTGAATTCCGAATTAGCATGTGAATGGAAATTGATAGCTGGGAATGTCAATTACCATTCGTGAGGAATGGCCGGAGAATCTTAAGTCTTCAGCCTGGATTGCCTTGACAGTTCCCAATCCCGCCAGCAAACTGCATCGTAGGAAAAATAGAGCTTTATGTTTGAAGATCGGTTCCGAAATATTCAATCGCTCGCTCGGGATTTTCCCGCACACTCGAGGCGAATCACGATTAATAATGCAAAACATGGTAGCGTAGCTTTGTATGTTGCCTCTCTCTGTCAGAGTGGATTAAAGCCCTCGCTAGACCCTCAAGAACTGTAACCCCACCCCACCCGACCCGTTATCTTCTCGGGCAGAACTCCGTGATTAGGAGCAAAGTCGTCGGTTCCGAAATGGTATATAATGCAACCACGCATGACGAAACGTTTAAGAGGGTCTATTATTGGTGGCTCGGTACCGAGCTTGCCGACTTTGCTGTATCATGTCGAAATCAAGCGTCTCTCTGTGGTGTTGTCGGGCTGCCCGGTTCCTTAGGTCAACTACACGCAGCGCTCTCTCCGAATCAGAGGCACGAGGCGAATCCACGGCCGAAGGTGGCATCTATAGCTCTGAGCTATGGTTATATTAATTGTAAAATATGAGAAGAGGCGTTCCCTGGCGGATGAATGTGAAGGCATCTAGGCCAGCAGGCGAGTAAGCGCGGAACGGAGCAACGGGTTGTTCCGTTCGGACTCTCCGCGGAATTTTTGCTGGGATTTTCTTTCTCCTTCGGTTGGTGTATGTCGACCCTAAAGTAGTTTGGCGTGGTCTTTCATTCTCCAACCTGTTCCCTGCTATGACTTCTAGAATATTGCCAGTACATGTGGAACGGATCATTGCAGGTAGTGTGACCCACTTTAGCTCCTAGCATCGCAAGCCCGTGGTGATCGGGAAAATGGAGTCAAGATTTCCTAAAGTGGTAGGGAACCCACGCTGGAGGGCGCTGACTAATCTCTAAATGAGAGAGCCAGGCAGCCAAGAGCACACTGTATCTGCCGCCTGACGTGAGCTGACCATATCATCAAACCAGTAGGCTGTTGCTTGGCTAGAAGTCCATCCTTCCAACGATTATGGATACCCTTCAGAGCAAGCTCGAGACCATCTTTGGGCTTTATGACTGTGCGCGGGCTATCTTCCTCTCGCTCGATCGCAGCTCCCTCAAGAATCTCCGTTTGACGTGCAAGTCAATAGACGACTCAATCCTCTCAAACCATTCCCATCTTTTCAGCCGAGCCTATATCTCCGCCAATCTGACTGATATCAATACGCTTGAGGCTATCGGGTGCCATCCACGTATTTCACGATGTGTGCAGGAGTTGGTGTGGGACATATCGATGAAGCCCGACTTATTGAGGCAACGCGGCCCATTTTCGTTCGAGACTCAGAGTAATATGTACAGACATGACCGGATTGTAAATGGTTATGACACAATCAGCGAGCAGGGTCTAGACTTTACAACGATGCTGAAAGTTCTCCCCCAGTTCCCTAGACTACAAGACGTCAGGTTCATTGAGCTCATGGCCGCATGGGCAAGGAAAGGACACAGCGGACGTTCACACCAGCAGGATGGGCTCGACCCATTCCCCCCACATTACCTTCACTTTGAATCACCCGCCATGCGGGAGTGGAGGGCGCTAGGGATCGACCCGTTGTTGCCAGCGACCTGGATACCCGCCAGGCATCTCGATGCCCCAGAAACCTTGATCCGTTCGATCTGCTGCGATCTCGAGCCGTGGGCCAATGAGGTCTTATCAGGGTCGGAAGGAGAAGCCCATCCGCTTGACCTATTGCAGTCAATTCAACACTGCCCAGAGCGTGCTCCAATCCTCCTGTCGGCAGTGGTCCGTGCTTTGCATCTGAAGCTTAGGTCGTATTCTATTGATGCTGCTCCTGATGCATTGCATCGTCGTACTGCCTCCCAGCGAAAATTTGTCGGCGTTAATCTCTCTCTCTTCACACGATTGGAATCGGTAATGACAGGCTTCCTCGACAATTTTGGGTCGCTCACAAACCTCTGCCTGTCATTGAATAATGGCGCTGACATTCCAACAATCGCCCGTCAATGGCTTGGACCACTAAAGAGTGTACTTAAACACGCGGGTAATCTGGAAACGGTTGAACTCCGGGTGTGCCAGCCAGACTCGCTGAAGCCGATTCAATTCTTCCCATTCTCCCCAAAGCTAAAGGAGCTAGTTCTGGTCGGTTTCATTGTCGAAAAGGCGGTTCTCGAAGAGGAATTCCTTCCCTGGTGTTTCAAAACAAACTTGAATATCCTGCACTTGGCAGATTGTCGATTCCAGGCTCCGCTAGGTAGTGGCGAAATGGACTTTTTTAGGTGGCTTCTCGACCAGGATACTCTGAGCAAAGGGCCTCTCCCTATCTCAGACTGGGAACTGTCCGGGATTCTGTCTGATGAGGACGACCAGAGTGATCGGGAAAACATTGACGATTCTACCCCCAAGAACACCAAGCGGGCTCGCTTCATGGACATAAAGTTCGATTCCGACTCTGATGAGGATGATGCGGATTACTTTCCCTGTACACCTGAAATGTGCAGTCGCCATCTAGACGCCCCTTTCTGCGACCCCGATGCCGATGATGCCGCAGAAGTTCTGACAGATGTATACTATATGTATTACGCCTCGGAGGATGAGTTAGCCTATGATAATGACTATGAGAATGATACGCCTCCAGTCCAAGATGAGCTCCCAATGCCGGGCCTTCGAGCAGACTTGGCCCGCCTGCTCTCCACTGCCAGGGGCGAGTCGCTTGAGCTTTCCTTTTCTGGGAGTGATTGGGGTAGTGGCGCCGATCAAACCCTCTCTGTAATGATTGACAATTTTCAATTCTCTGCAGAGTAGAATAATACGGGGTGAAGGCTGCGATATCGCTGCTGCGCTCCGAGACAAGGATCGACGTCGTGTGGGAATGGCCATCAAGGACAAGTTGGTTTCCGTGGCTCAGACTATGCTACCGAGCTTGGTCGGGGATCGGTATACAGCCTACTGTGTCATGCCTATGCTGTCTAGATGCCGGGGAAAATAACGTGTTCGGAGCACGCTCGGATCGCTAGGTTCATTGAAAAGGTACGTCTTTCGTGACTCACTTATACTTGGACATACTTCATGTGGGCCCCTAATATGGCACAGATTTTGACGCAGATTGAAGAGCTATCTGTATGAGGAAAGTTAGTTGGACTGCGAAGCATTGTGTTCAGGATAGAGCATCACTACATGATCAATTTACCTGGACCCCCGAGCTAGATAATTTCAAACACCTTTCAATAAAATGAGAATGGAATAACAGGTAGCTCATATTTTACCTTGCTCTGAAAAAAAGTACGTGCAGCCTTGCCCTACAGTAAACAAGAGTTCATTGGTTGGAAGCTCCCTCCAAACACAAACCCACGTGAGCTTCCCCTCACATAATAACAACACCTTCCTCTCCCCCCTACTTTATTTCCACTCCAACAAGCTATCATCGTCTCAAGAAAAGTAGCTGTGTCCTATAAAAATGCCTGTCAAGTTCGATACCACTGTGCTTCTCTACGTTGTGTTTATCTTGGTAAGATATCCACACAATAAACAACTGACGATACTCCACTGACATCTTCCCGCCACTAGGGAGGTACTATCTCCTTGATTCTTGGAGCGTAGGCTATCCCCCATCTCTACTTCCCAACACCGATACCCCTACATCAGCAGACAATATTGACTGACGAACCCGCGAAATAGACTATCCTGGGCACGCACCACCGCCCTCTTCCTCCCCTTACCGACATGGGTACCCGTAATCACAACGCTCCTCTCCCCACTCGCCATCCTAACACTACTGTCCATGCGACTCTTCCCACGCGCTCGACCCGGCAGTAACACGCCCCAGAACCGCACCCCCTGGGGGGCACTACCCGCTCTCTTCGACCAGATATACACCATCATCTCGACCATCGTAGCAACAGTCGCACTCGCCTATCTCTTTCCCGAGAATATCCTCTCCTGCAATCTCGACCAGCAATGGCAGGCTTTCTTCCAGAACAAGGACTCCCACGCCATCCGCACCATCCAGGATCGGTTTCACTGCTGCGGCCTGCGAAGTATCCACGACAGGGCGTGGCCGTTCAAGGACCGGAATCACGGGGATAATGCCTGTGAGCTGCAGTTGGGGTATCAGCAGAGCTGTCTGGTTCCCTGGAGGGAGCAGCAGCGGGGTTCTTCGTGGATGGTCTTTGCGGCTATTCTTTTCGTTTTCGCAGCTAGGGTGGGTTCAGCAGATACTGGAATTTGTGGTATAGGTTCGTGGCTAACAGTTGTGTAATCCGATATAGATCGCTCTCGTTCGGCTTTCTGGCCATCATCGGAGGGGTTGGATGGGCTCGCAGTCTGCTATTAATGGGAGGGCTGAGTATCCGCAGATTTCAGATTCGGGGGTGCGGGAGGAGGAAGGTGAGAATGATGAGGAAGCCAATGGAGAGGCACGGAGGACGCTTTTGCCGCAGTCAAACACGCAGCATAATAATGAGTGGGAGTCGGATTGATTTGGAGAATATTCCGCTGGTGGGTAAATAGGTAAATGGTATCATCGGCGTGATTTCTCGGGATACATCACAACTTTGACAAAATGAGTGTTTCTCTTTGATGTTCACAGAGTCTGATAGTATAAAAGCACGAGAATAATGGTAAAAGTTCGGATTTTCAGCAATCTTGATTCGCCGCAGGAGTATATCTCCCAGCTTTTCACCTATGTACAGTACAAAGACATGAGATATAATTTTGTCGACACCGACAGTGCTAGCGTTACGCCCTATCTCGAGAGCATCACAGGCTGTACCGATCCTTCAGGTGGCGCCACCAGTCCCGAACCATCCAAGCGTCAAACTCGGTGATCTGCATTGCGCTACCAGCTAGCATAATGAAACTGCTTTGGCCAGTTGGAGTCCAGTCATAGAAATCTGCACAATATTAGCTCCAGCCCATGTCATGAACAGCCAATTAAAGAAGAAAAGGGGAAACGTACCATCTAGGGCAAAAGTATGCCCAATCTCATGAAGATAGATATGGATATCCTCCGTGTTGAGGTTCTCCATAAAATACTCCTGTCCCACGCGCTGGCCCCAGTCGCCTCCTGCGCCGCCGTTGAAGCCGTCCGTGAGCCACAAGCTCTCGTCTGTAATCTCGTTAGCCATAGCTGAGAGGTACAGGGGTACTACTAGAAGAAGGGTGTAGAATACCATAATGACGGTCAGCTCCCGCAGTACAACCACTGTAGTCACCATCCTGGTGGAAGAACCTTCCACAGCTAGGATCGCACTCCGGGATTCCATCCGCGTCGGTGGTAGTGTAAATGTCAAGGCCAGTCGTATCCCCTTCTAGCAAGGAGACATCACGCACGGCGTATCCGACGACGTTCACCTCAACGCTATCATACGGCCAGCCGTCGAATCCAGCGAGAGCGTCGATCCATTTGTTGAACGAACGGCTGGCAGCAGTGGCGATCTGCCCACGTTGGTCCGCCGTGACGGTCTGGCTCGAGTCCCAGCGGACGCAGTAGTTGATTTTACCCCCGGCTGCGATGACCTGGTCGAACCCATAGTTCTTGAAACCGAGCGGATCACTGTAGGTAGCCATTTCGTGCTCCCATACCTATATTGTTTGCGGAGATTAGAGATCCAGCTTCTAGACATTGTAGGTCCATTAAATAAACCTACCTCATTGAGGGGAGTGACTAGATCAGCTGGAGGATCCCAGGTAGATACGTTCTGACGCTTGTTAACCCATGCTCTGGCAGCATGAGAGACAAGATGTCTCGGAATTTGGCTGTCCTGCAGCGGAAGTGCCGAGACGGAGCTGGCCAGCAGCTGGATGGCGGCGAGAGAAAGAGCGGCTTTCATTCTGTACCAAAAAAAAAAAAAAAAAAAAAAAAAAAAGGTACTCAATAAACAATGAATGCAGCTACTTAATAGCTGCGGCAATGCTGATGTGAAGGATTTGCCAGAGGCCCCAGGGGCTTATGTATTTTATAGTAGTTCTTCTTGGGAGGCGTTTTTAGCTATTACAGGGCGTTTCTCCACCAATAGTGCCACTGTGCAGCTTTGAATCCTCCTTATGAAACACGCTTCAAACACGGGATAGGGCGCCAGGTCTTTCCGGCAATCTACCAAAAACATCTTCATCCCCACCAACCACATTCAGCCAAGAATGCGCTATTTATGTGACAAAAAGGAAATGGGAAGGGGGATCCTAGCCCACCCCAAAGGCATTGAACAAGTTCAAACTCTTCCAGTTTCGAGATGAGAACTCCGTCATTGATATGGACAATGTTTCTCTTGCTAAGGCAATTCATCCCGAATTTGTGGCCAGCTGCAAGATTTTCGGTACCATGGGCGATTCGCGGCCCAGTCTATATCTACGGGATGGAGCATCTTCCCGGGACTGCTCATATAATGGCGCGTATTCCTCCAGACGACATGTCCCGACAGCGTAACACTATCAAGGACTTTGCAAGGCATGCGTAGCAAAGATTTTGCTTCATTTGTAAGAGCTAACATTATAGAACAGGTTCTCTGCACAATCATGGAACAACAACCTACGACCATGCTTAGATGCAGCTGCCACCCTGCTTCTGGAGTTTCAATTAAGTTTTGACCTTCTTGCTCGAAGCCTGCCATCTCGCTTTGCATCAAACCTAGAAAGGGTCCGCAAAGAGCTCCTGTCTCTCTTCTAAAATGTCCTCCCATTTGTTCTTAGCCACGGTGACCTTAACGTGATGAATCTCCTCGTCAACCCCAAAACTGGCAATATCACGGGGATTGTCGACTGGGCTGAATCAAGGATTCTGCCGTTCGGCTTCGCGCTATACGGGCTTGAGAATCTTTTGGGCTGGATAGATTCGGAAGGATGGCACTACCATGATCACTACCGCGAACTCGAGAGCTTCTTCTGGCAAAGCACCATTACTTCCACCCCCAATATTAAACTATCTCGATACTGGTACATAGTATGTCCTGGGTAAAAGATACGCTCAAACTAGGCCTATTCAGGAAAGTTCCGAGGTGCGGATACTGGATCCTGTTCGTGACCAATCAACATCCTCGCTTTCTGATTGGGCCGTGGGTTGTCCTCCGGCCTTTTCAACACCTTTCACACACCACGGGCACCGACCTACCTGAGGTACCTAATGCTTGACCTCAACCTTGGCCGGCATGCGCTTACCCTCTCTATGTCGGCGCTCTGGAGAAGGCTGCGAGGCACCGACTCGGATCCATGTCTGTACTTTTTCCCCTTTGCCATCCTTTCTATCATCGTTCGCTTCACAGTCGTCCTCGCGTTACACGGTAAATCCCGACCGTCCCGCGACTTGGCCAGGCTGAGGTACCAATTGGTCAACCTTCACCGCAATGAGAATCTGACCGAGAACTATCTTTTACACATTAATCCGCACGGTGGTGTACGCTATCTTCTATTGATAGTGATTGTTATAACATGCTCATGGAAAAGCTGGCTAATTGCTATCTTAGGTCCCTGCCCTGACGGCCAAGTCGCTCGAGTCACCCCTCACAGACTCCCTCTCTATCACGTATTGGATCTGTGAGCGATGTCCGAGTCTACTCCCAGAGACTCACAGAACCACCATCTGCTGTCTACTCTCTCAATTACACAACACGCTTGAAAACCACAACCCTAACCCAGAGGTCGAGGATCTCCTCGCTCGCGGCGATCTCACTCCGGCGCATCGGCGTGCCCTGGAATATAAACGGGAATGGTCGGTCCCTTAACCCCAGCTGCCGTGACCCAATGCTAACGAACTTTTTCACTCTCCAGTCAGAGGAAAGGAAGGGAGCTAAAGTTTACCAGCGACCACGGGCATAGTATGACCGATCAAACGAGATCGCTATTGCGCGATGTCTTGCAACAGTATAGAAACTTCAACCGTGGCGGGACTTGGATTTTCGGGGACGACGTCGGGCCGACCGTGCTAGATGCCCAGATCGCCGCGTTCATTTTGCGATTGATTGACCTAGATCTCGTGGAACTGGTCCCCCCGGAGCTCGTCGCGTACGCGGAGGCAATCATGAAATTGCCCGTATGGCACGAGGTGATGAAGGGAAGGCCCACCGTCTGGGACAAATTCCTAGGACCGGTAGAGGAGCTCGACGTGTGAAATCGCCTGTCCCTTTCACACATATCAGGGTCCTGAATAGAGACAGTGGCCTCACTCCCCCGGGTCGAGCCGTTTCCGCTCTGCAAACCACGACGGCTAACCGGTGTCGGTGCTCCCATCCACTAGTACGCCAAATTCTCATAATACCTTTCATCCAGCCCCGCAGTCGCCCTTGCTTCCCGGTTAAAAGGCTTCTTGACGCCGCCCTTGAAATACATCCGGACATTGTTGCGGAAAACTTCCACGGGATTCGTCTCCTCTTCTTGACAGATCCAACTGAGCCACCTGTGACCAGTCGTAACATGCGTGATCTCATCATTGTGGATGATCTCCAAGACCTTGACGCTCTCGGCGTCTCCGGCGGCGCGAAACTTGGCAATCGTCATGGGATTAACATCGAGCCCACGGGCTTCGTGCACAAGAGCGATGATACTGATTCTAGCCCGAAGGTCGTGAGCGGTAATTGACGCGGATTCCCAAAGGCCGTGGTGCACAGGGAGAGCGCCGAAGCAGGACCCCATTTCTTCCAGCCGTGCCCGAAGCAGGGAGAAATGCTTTGCCTCGTCGTTGGCTACCTTGAGCCAGTCGTGGAAGAAGGTCCGTGGCAGGTCCCGCGCTTGGTTGTGCGGTGCTGGGTTGGTTTGGAATTTCGCGAACCGGACACAGATGTCAATGGCGAGGTCGATAGCCCACTGTTCGATATTCGCTAGTGCATGGAGCATGGTGATCCTGCTTTTCAATGTTCCTCCACGCCTGGCGGTTGGCATCTCCCAGGGATTGACTTCCTTGAGTCCGTCTCGGGGTGGTTGAGCCGGGGGGGTCACAGGTCGATCCCCGATAATAGCCATCGGAGATGCTGACGCTTCCCTTTCTGTAAATATTTTGAATAGATGTGTAGTAAGCTCGATTTTATTCTCCGGGTTCGAAGTATTCAGGATATGCGCACACCAGTCGCACACCGTAGCATTCTCGTCAAGATATGTAGCCGGCTCCGTAGATGGCACAATAGCCGCCTGATCCTGTGGCTGAGGCGCCGTCTTCAAAGTCGTCTTTGAGGCCGCCTTCTCTGTCTTCAATTTGATTTCTTCGCTCACAGGCTCCAGTTCCTTGAGAACTACAGACCCACCCTCGGACGGATACTGCAACGTCACAAACTCCCCTTGGACATTCACGGGAAAGGTGCACGCCTTGATTCCAACGCTTGATTCGCCCGTCTCTACATTGAAATCGTACGCGTGCCACGGACAAGACACAATATACGCGGAGTCCTCAATGTCCACCTGGGAGTCCTCCATGGGCCCACCGGCATGCGGGCATTCCGCCTCCATTGCGTAGTACGACCAGCCATCTCTGGTCTCATTCCTCGTGGCGTTTCGTCCTTCGATCACTGGTAGACGGAACAACACCAGGCGCTTGCCGTCCGAGAGGTGAATGACATATCGAGAGTGGGTGAACTCTGAAAAAGCCCCCAGTGTCACCTCGACCATCTTGTCGTTGTCGATCGCAAACCACAACCGCTGATGAATTGGTTGAGAACTGCCGCTACTTTCGATCACTTTTTTTTTTTTTTGGGCTTCATGTGGAGTAAATTGGCGCTAGTCTACTTCTGTATCGGCGGGGTAAAATCGTTCTGTCGGCAGTAGCACTTACCGCAGTGGATACCGCCTTTCCAAAAAACCGTGAATTTGTCAGCATCACTGACGTCACTATTTGCACACTGTTTGCAGCCCGTATCCACTGCCTCTTACGGTTAGCGCCGCGCTTTTCCCTCGGCCGACTCGTTGTTTGGCCAGAAAAGTCGCCGAAAGAGAGGGGGTTTTGTCAGCAATAATGAGCATTGATCCGCAAGAATTCATACTTCTGAAAGGAAAAGAAATGGAAAGATTTTACCCTTTTTGATTTGGGATTAGAAATATTGATTATACTGCTTGGAGCACGCGAGTTTAGTCATACATCACGCCTTCAGGGAACTGTTAAGGGGACATTACACGGGCTATATATACTTCTCCTTCCCCACATGAATATCCCACTCCAGCAACAAGCATCAGTATAGATCAGTCTCACCAAAGACATTAATTGGATCAGACAGCATATCCCATTGCATCACATCAACCGAAATAAACTCAAGAGAACACACATCAACCGCAATGTCAACCACAACCACAACAACAACAACTACACTCACCCAAACCAACCAACCCCCCAACCTCTCTGGCCCCGTCGAAGCCGAGATCAACTTCTTCACCGGTCCCGCCGACGGCTCCCGAGCATACGCCTACGTAGAAGAGCCCCCAGCCGGCGTCCCGCAAACAAACTACGGCGAAGAAGCGCACCGCGTCCCACTAACCGACATCCGCGGCCGCGAAACCAACTACACTCTGGCTAAAGACGCCTTCCAGGTCTTCAGCGGCGTCCCTTCCTCCGTGCCCCTCGACTACTTCAACTCCGACGACCTCGTCAAGAAGCACTACTACCCCGAAGTCGAATCGTTCATCCTGAAGAACGTGCCCGGCGCCACCCGCGTCTCCATCTTCGACCACACAATCCGCAAGGCGAGCACCGGCGCCGCCCGCAAACCCGTCACCTTCGCACACGTCGACCAGACCGCCCAGGCGGCCGCGCAGCGCGTGCGCCGTAGCGCAGCAGACGACAAGGAGGACGCCGAGACGCTCCTCCGCGGCCGGTACCGGATTATTAATGTCTGGAGGCCGCTGAATGGGACGGTGGAGTCGATGCCGCTGGGGTTTTTGACGTCCGCGTCGCTTTCGGCGGGGGACTTGGTCCCCATTGAGCGGAGGTATCCGTATATGACTGGGGAGACGATGGGGGTGCGGTTCAACCCGAAGCAGACGTGGCTGTACTGGTCGGGGGTGGACAATGATGAGCGGATTCTGCTGCAGTGCTCGGATAGCGAGATTGGGGAGCAGGGGGGTGGTCGGGTGCCTCATTCGGCGTTTGTGGATCCGAGGACGCCGGAGGGGGCGAAGCAGCGGGAGAGTATTGAGGTGAGGGCGTTGGTGTTTGATTAGGGAGGGTGTGACCTGGGTTTATGATTTTATGCGAGTTTGATATTAGCGTTTGGCTCGTTGAATTGGTTTATACTCTGCATGAATGCATTTCCTTTCTTGATATACTGGTTCGTGATTATTATACACAAATCTTTACTAGGATTTGGAATGTAGAGTGAGACTTTATAAAGCTATGCATCTACAAGACAAGAAAGACACTTAGACAGGCGGCGGGTTCAAATCCAAGCCCTCCACCTTCAACGTGAACGAGTCGTTCCGGGAATAGCTCCCCGCAAGGTCCAGATCCAGTCTACCCCTCGAGCAATCCTCGAAATCGACGTCGACGATCTGCAGGCTCTTCTCGGGGTCGTCGTCCGTGACGTTCCAGAGCGGCCCGGCGAGAACCTTACCGAGAGGGCCAACAATACACGATCCGCCGCCACTCGAGAACTCTTCAGGGTCTGAGCGTGGTATATGAAGTTAGTACCTCACCTCGTACAGCTTTAGATAGAACAACGTACCATGCTGGATCTTTTCATTGTCCGGTACATCAGACACCCAATCGGGGAGTTGATTGTACCGACCGCACTGGCTCGCAGAGAGAACCACGGCCCGACCCTCCAGCGCAACCGTCTGCATCAAGGGCAGCCAGGTATCGCGGCTGTCGACCGTAGGGGCCAGGTAGAGGTTCACATTCTGCGAGTAGATAGCCTGACGCAGCAACGGCATGTAGTTCTCCCAGCAAATCGCCGCGGCGAGGGTAAGTTGCACACCGTTGATCTCCGTCGTCACGGCCTTTAACGTCGACGGGGCGCCCTGCGCCCAAACCAGTCTCTCTGAACCGGTCTGCCAAATCCCCCCAATACACACTTGATTAACCAACCCATCCATATCTTATCTCGATATGGATAAGTTAGGTAGTGGATGTGAGGACTTACCGGCATAACCTTCCTCCTCTTCCCCAACACCCCCCGTTTCGGATCCACATACAACGCCGCACAATACAAGCTGCCGCCCGCGCGCTCAATCACCCCAACCACAATCAACATGCCCGTCTCCGCCGCGATCCGCTCTAGTGCCTCCCGCGTCCCATCGCCGCGCACCTGCTTCCCCTTCGCGACCGGGAGCTTCTTCTCCACCCAGTCGTCGCCTGCGCCCGCAGGTGTATCGCCCAGATCAACGGCGCCGTTGAAATACCGCAGGAACTGGTCGCGGCCGTATTCCTGGCGGAAACCGAATTTCGCGCCGAAGGTGGCGGTCCGCGGGTACCCGCCGAGATAGGCCTCGGGGAATAAGAGGATGTTGACGCCTTTGGAGGAGGCCAGCCGCGCGGTTTGTTCGAGGGCGGTTAGGGTTTCGGGGAGGGTTTTGCGGGTGTGGGATTGGGAGACGGCGACCCGGAGGGTTTGAGCCATGGTGTCAATTTGGGGGGTGGGGGTGTGGTAAGAATTTGGAAGCTGGCGGAGGGTATGAGGTAGTACTTTCAAGAATTGGTGGTGCAGGATTTCATGGGCGTTATCAGTAAAATCCTGTATCTCTGAAGAGTTGCGCGGTGCTCCGATACGGCATTCGAGCAAATCCCGTGCGGGGTCTGACGCCGAGTCCAACGTTTCGTGGCGCTCATGACGTGATGGAAACTGAACTCGGCGTTGGAGTTCGGGAGTTGCCGTTGTGGGTCACCAGATCGAGATCTGACAAGATTTGGGTTTAGGGTAATTAACTCATCCTTTGGAGGTAATTTAAATATTCTACCTTGGGTTCGCTGGAGCGCAAGACATAGTAGCGCTTCTGATCTTCACGAACCGATGGTGGTGATATCACAGTCTGCGGAATGAGGAGAGGATGATGGCTTGATCTAGAACAGGTCTATCGTAGCGGCCAAAGGAGTCGTTCACGGGTATTTCCACAGAATCGACTGCTCCAGAGGTGAGATTTTGGCATTTGAAAGGAGATGCCACTGTCGTGATTCTCTATTGAGTGTGAGTCCCCGTCCGCGCTGGAGCAGAGCCTCTTTACAGGAACCAGTATTGGAATCCAAGCAAGGCGGACAGCGGACACTGGAGGGTATCTGGACCCACTCTGGGCAATTGAAAGAAGGGATGGAATGAGCCTCAACTTACCCAGATCAGGGATCAGCCTGGTCAACTGGACACACTGGTCCACTTGCAGGGGCTGTGTTTTTGTCGCGGCTGGAATGGGCCGGTCATCGTCCTGTGCATCTTAGCTACGTAGTACAGGCACCAACAAGTCCGCTTTCGATACACACCAAGTTATCCTCGACAGGGCGGGGGTAAATAAACTCGGTGGCTCTTTCTCCTGTCGGGGGGAAGCCGAGGTTTCCGGCCAATTAGGATGAGAAATAAGACGAGAAAAAAGTATGTAAAGCACACTAAGGTGAGGCTGACACGAGACAATAGTACGGGGCAAGGCAGACAAGAAGATCGACATATAGCCTCGTGCTATTTATATATACAGATACGCGCCCCCAGTGTGAGGAGATCGGCTAGATCGATTTTTAAACCGTGTGGACATTCACTTCTCTCTCTTCATCGCCTCCCCCGCCCCGGGCCCTGGACACAGCCAAACGTCCTCCACCGATTCATCCAATTGTTGGTCAATATGTATGACCTACACATGTTTCCAGAATCTATACCACTAGCCACGCTCAAAAAGCCTCCTCAGCACGCCAATTTCACGATCGGCTGGATCTGCGTGCTCCAGAAGGAGTATCGAGCCGCCCTTGCGATTCTCGACGAAACCTACGACAACGTCGCCCTGGCCCGTGGGGAGGGAGATCGAAGCCACTACGTTCTCGGTCGAGTCGGGGAGCACTATGTTGTTATCAATCTCCCCCCATCAGGATGCCACGGTCGGATCCGCGCATCGAAAATCGCGCACGACATGCGCAGCAGCTTTCCGCGAATGCGATTTGCGCTGATGGTCGGGATCGCTGGCGGGGCGCCCTCACCAAAGGAGGACGTTCGTCTCGGGGACGTTGTTCTGGCGACGCAGGTCGTGCCCTGGAACACGGGCAAATGGACCCAGGATGGGTTCCAACGCACGGGGGTGACCAAAACGCCGCCGAGAGAGCTGTTGGAGGCGATCACATTCTTGGATCAGCGGTTTTGGTCGCCCGACGAGCTGTCTCTGTCCCGGTCGATCGAGGGGATCGCCACAAGAGCCCCTAACGGGGCTGCGTTTCGTCGGCCGGGCAAGGACCGTCTCTATAAGCCGGGATTCGCCCACACGGAGGCAACGTGTGACTGCCTGCAGACGGAGTCGGGGCTGCCGGAGCAGCTTTCGTCACGGGGCAGTCGCGACGGCGAGCCGGTGGTTAGGGTGTTCCAGGGGGCTATTGGGTCGGACGACGTGGTCATGAAGAATGCGCAGACCCGCGATGCGGTCGTTAACCGGGAGAACATCCTGTGCTTTGAGATGGAGGCGGACGGGGTCATGGAGATCATGCCCTGTCTCCCCGTGCGGGGCATTTCCGATTACGCAGACGACCACAAGAATGACGATTGGCATTTATACGCTGCCCTGGCGGCCGCTACATGCGCGCGGGAATTACTCCTTTCTCTTTCTCCGGGCGTTGTTGCTCGGTTCCCTCTGACGCTTACGGGGGATCTCGTGGACCGGTACATGAAAGGCGCGGTCAGCAGCCCGGGTGCCTTTAGCGGCAGTGAAACCGAGAAGTTAGGGCAAGCGCGTGAGGCCTTGATTGAACGGCGCGACTTTCTCCGGGAGTTCGTGATTCCGGATATTCGGCAGAAACAGCGGATGTATCGCGACGATAGCCCGGAGCTGCGGGACGAGCTGCAGAGACTCAGGGACTCGCAAAAGATCCTGAAAAGGCATCTGCAGGATCTTAATGATATTCTGGGTGATCGCGGCGATCTCGACTCGAGTCCGGATCCGGTTGTTCGGGAAGAATACCGGGCCTTGAAGACGCAGTTGCAGAAAGATCTGGAAGCGATAGAAAGCTTCGCGTGTATCGCCGGGGGTACGCTGAAGAATACGGGTGACATGCTGACCGACCTGGCAAAGGTTTGCAAGAATCAAAGTATGAATGTCGCGGGAATGGTATTGATAGCGTTGAGCACTTTCCTGGGAAGGACGATGAGACTCTGGAGATCGAGTAGTCTGCCCCCGGAAGCTATGTGGGAATGGGTATGTTCCAAAGCCCGGATGACCTCCAGTCCTGAACGTACTGTGCTCCTGCCGTTATGATGGTCATGAAGAGTGTCTACTAGGAGTCCTCTGTGGGTTAAGTCATGAATTGTGTCATCACCGTCGCTAGAACCACGCTAAGAATGCTATTAATTACACACGCCAGTCGCTATCTGTCAGCCGACCGCTCATGCGCGAACCACGGATGCACCAGTAGCTCTTTCGTCGTAAGCCGTTCCCCAGGATCAAATTGTAGAAGTCCCCGCATCAGGCCCTTGATCGTCTCCGCCTCTGCAGACGATACCCCCTCGGGCAGAGCCGCGTGGAAAAGTTCTTCTAATGTCCGGAAAGGCGGGGGCGGACTGGCATCGCGACTCTCTGGCTTCTCGCCCACGTAGCTCTTGATACACTCCCCGGTGGAGTTGAAGTAGGTCCTCCACTCCGGCCACTGGGCGTCCCGTAGACTCTCCTCCCCGGGGAAGCCAAGGACGTTATACATGTCGATGAAATGGCCATCGTCGCACGACCGAGTCCCGGCGAAATGGTTCACGTGGAATAACGGTCTGCCGGTGACAAACTCGAAGATGAGGCAGCCGAAGCTCCACAGGTCTTGCTTTTCGGTTACGGAGCCTTGGTAGATGGCTTCCGGGCTGCGGAGGGCGAGCGGTGGTGTTGATTTCGAAGGTGGATCGGAGGTGAAAAAGGCTCCACACCAACGTTAGCAGCGTTCGCAAGGAGGGTAAGCAAGCATGGCAATGTACGAACCTCCTCCAAGATCAGTGATCTTGATCGTGAATCGTCTCGTGATATCGACATATGCCATCAGCGATTTCGCCGGCACGAGATACTGCGGTGCCCAGAGCTTGTCCTTCCCGTCAGCCTGCACGGTCGGTGTACTGATTACCTGGGCCAGCTCCTTCTCGGGAACATGCGCGAGATCGCCGAGTGTGAAGAGGAGGTTCCGCGGCTGGACGTCCCCATGTGCGATACCGTGTTCGAGAAGGAAGTCGATCCCTAATAGCGCCTGCCAGAGGATCGACTTGGTCATCCAGAGCGGGAACGGCGTGTGCGGAAAGTCCTGTTCCTTGACGTCGTGGACGCTCCCGCCCATTGGCTCGAACGTGAGGCACTGATGGACCCCGTTTGGGCCCGTGATGGTGAAATCGCCCACGAGGGGCAGGTAATGCCTGCTCCCTGGGTGGTCGAGGAGCTTCTTATTTCGCGCTAGGATCTGGTATATCGTCTTTTCATCGCGGGCGGGGT
The DNA here is from genome assembly GCA_027569095.1 of Aspergillus conjunctus. Taxonomy (NCBI): domain Eukaryota; kingdom Fungi; phylum Ascomycota; class Eurotiomycetes; order Eurotiales; family Aspergillaceae; genus Aspergillus; species Aspergillus conjunctus. The sequence continues at coordinate 154,729 of JAPDEL010000002.1, read as the reverse complement.
TGCTCGCGTGCACGATCTTCACGGCCACGTATCGACTGATGCTATTCGGAGGGTAAGTTATACAATCATCTAAATATACTTACGTGGTAGACGGCAGCGGATATCAATAGTAGGTAGCGTACCTCAAATCCCTCGCGAGCCACACCGTTGAGAACGATCCGTACCCTAGTTTGCGGATGATTTTGTAGCGCGAATCACCATACGTATCACCGAGATGAACAGGGTGATATTTTCCGGCACGATAGTCTTCGATGCGTTCGGTATACATTTCATTCCTGGCTTGAGTTAAACGACGAAGCAGCCTTGGAATATGAAAGTTTCAATAGTTTAGGGACTCAGTCATAGCAGCTCAACAAGCCATCAACCCCTCCACCTGCACTGAGGTGAGGATGAGGGGAAACTGAGACTCATTCATCCCGCATAAAAAGCAAAAAAAAAAAAAAAAAAAAAAAGCAGAGGCAAGGTAATTCTTGCCTGAAATGGAGGTGGGGCAAACGCAGCTCAGTGTTAAGGTAGTAGTAGTTAATAGTACACTCACTTACCATTATTAATGGCTCGCTGGTGATTCGACGCTCGTTCGTTGATCTGGGCGCGGAATCTGCATGTGCGACTCCGTTAGCGCCATCGAGGGTGGGAGGAGGTTGGTTGCCCATGTGAGAAAACGGTGATACCATACCAAAGCTCGGGAAACACTCAAGGCCAGGAGATTAAGCTAGATTGCATTTCGATATTCGTAGGGTGTAGTAATTTAATCAGATACACCAATTCAAAAGGACAACTCTGGTTCTGGTTCATGGCTGTGTGCCCTACGACTCGGCTCGGTCCACTTAACCCATCACGAACCACAGTTCTGAGCCAAAAAAAGAATCTCCTCCAACGAATCATGGATCTCGAACCGCGACTGGGGCCCCAGAAGATTCCCAAATAGCTCGTCGGTGTTTGCACCCCGTCCCAGGAACCGCGACGGCGACGATAACCCCGACCCGGGCTGTTCAGGCTCTACGTCCTGCTCCGGGGTGGTTGGTCGCGCACGGAGGCCCATCCCCTCGTGTGAGCGGGATATATGAGTTTTTGACTGAGAATGTTCCTGCTCGCATACGGCCTGGACTAGTTTCTTGATGTCTAGCGCGCACATCTGGTCTTCGTGGGACATGGACGCCCTGGAAGTTTCCGGTGGCTGGTCTAAGGCTTGGGATTGCCTGCGGTTCTGCTCAACTTGTAACAGCAGTCGCAGGATAGTGACGCCCCGTTTGGCGATCATACTCATCTCGCTTCCGGATAGGAGGTCGATGGTATCCCTGACTAGACTGTGGTGGTCTTGGTGCTCTGCGTCGGACGGGGAGCGGAAGAGGAGGTCTAAGCAGAGGATTATCTACACGAGTATGAGAATCTGAACTAAATGATAGGAAGATGAAGGTGCTTACCCCCGCGGCAACACTAAACGCGTGATAGATCCATAATATCGGACCGTCGTCGAGTGCAACCAGCTTATACTCCCGGATTATCGTCTTGGACGCTGCGATGCAGGTCTTCCGGGTAAACTCAAACACCGGATTCGAGAAGCTCGGCCACAGGAATTTCCGGTGGATCATGATGATCTTGTGCGCGGAGCTGATGGTCAGGCAGTGTCTCGCCCACGGGACGTACCGGGGCCAGTCTGGATCCAACGGGGTACTTCTCAGACACAAGGGAACCTGCTGGCTCGCCAACGTGCGCATCTTGCGGTCGTACCGGAGGACATGCTCGTACTTAGTATACAGGGTGTTGGACTGCGAGAGGTCGTCCTGGAGTTTCGGCATGAGATAGGCGATATCGTAGAGCAGTCGGTGGTAGGTCAGGAGGGTCGGGACATCGTCCGGCAGAGACTGCATATCCTCCTCTTTGCAGTTTAGTGGCTTGCCCGTGTTGAAATCGAGCAGATGGACCAAGTAACTTTCTGAGAACGGAATGGAGAACCAGTCCTGGATGCAGAGCTCGATCCAGACCCGCCGGCCGATCTCTTTCCGTACGATGGTGGTCTCGCGGTCTTCGGTCGGCGAGCCCAGTCGGTGTAGGCCCAAGCTCTGGGATATGCGGACGGCGGTGGCGAGCTTGACGGAGTGGCTGTTTGAGTGGCCGAGCATGTGCGCGCTGATGGTCATGGTGGTGATGCATTGGACGGCGTAAATGGAGTGACAGGCTGTAAAGTCGGCCTTGTTCAGACATACTAGGGCAGCCTTGAACCAGCGTCGAGCGAGAGAGGAGCGCTCCCTGTCTCGGAATCCCCATGAATGTGCCACGAATGGAGGCGCGCAGGTCATACTCCCGGCGAGGACCGCAAAGAGAAGGGCAACCCATTGCAAGTCTACGTTTGGTTCGTCGATTTGTCCGCTGTGGCGATCGAGAAAGTCCTGGACCTCCTTTTTGAAGACGAGGGCGTGGAATGAGGAGTGGTACCACAGTAAGCATTCACAGTGGTAGTCAACTATGCGAAAGAGGCTCTGTGGCTCGGGGAGCAGCAGCTGCAATACTGCTAATGAGGAAGAGTCGTCCGTCAAGCGCAGCTGCGGACTCTCTGCACTGTCGAGAGGCTCCTCCAACACCACATCCCCCGGTGACTGGGCCTGCTTACCCCTTGGCTCCACATCCAGATCGTCGTAGCATGGGACCTTGCGTCGACCCCAGGCCAAGAACTCGAGGATCGTTGCAGCGTCCTCCACTTCTGCAGTGTCCTTTCCTGGGCTGGAGCCGGGGGCCTTGTTATGCAAGGGGGAGGGGCTCTGACGATCAGGGAGCGCGGGTGTTGCCTCCACATCAATTGTCCCCGGGAGAGACACAGCGCTATCGTTGAATCTCGGAGTAGACGTCTGTCGACTGCGGACAGCCTGGAGAGTCGCCTGCAGCTCTTGAATACACGCAGATAGATTCCCTTCCAACGCACTGGGCTCGTCATTCCGCTGCGAGCGTGGTGATAGTGGTGTCGCTCGGCCGTGCGATATACTATTCTGGCCACTCCGATAACAGGCGGTGCCTCTGCGGGGTTGGTATCTCTGTGAGGAATGCGTCTCCCCAGCCAATCGATTTCTGATTATCTTACCTGCGAGTGCAATTACGACACGGGAGCACCTTATCGCACTTTATCTTCCTCCTAGTGCACTCCGCACAGGCCAATCGTCGCCGCTGGATGGAGGCGTTCATTTTGCCGGATACTGGGATTTAAAAGTTCCCCAGAATCAAAGTCCGAATCAAGGTCCAGACCGAGGATCGTCGGTCGAGGCTCGGGTGGCAGGTGGCAGGTGGGGGAGTATATAGGGTTAGTTGGGGTCGTTATCAGCTCGGCCGAGTATTTCCCGCCGGTGGCTGGGCCGCGATCGACGATAGCAGAGATAGTGAGATATGAGGACCTCACCTTGCTAATCAGAGCCGGGACATGGACAACGTCGATCGCGAATAGTTAAGGGGTCGATATGGCAGTGAATTGACCCGTTAGTATCGAGACTTGATCGTTGACCTGAAGATGCAGCTCATCCGTCGAAGGAACTGGGCTCTGCCCAAGCAGGCCAGCAGTATTGCGCCCGACCACGTTTGGAGTAACGCTGGTGAGCCATCCCCGTCGCTGGATCGTACCGAGTATAGGGCCTGGCACTAATCAATAAGCAGATCAGGACCCTGTTCCCCCGGAGAAATGGACCTGGACGGGCTGGACCTTTACGCAGTATTGGCTATCCGATCTGGTCACCGTCTCCACCTGGTCCGCGGCGGGCTCAGCGTTTGCATCGGGGCTGTCAGCGACAGATACAGTGTTGTTGACACTGGTTGCTGCGCTGTGTAATGCGATTCCAACTGGTTGGTTTATCCTCCTTCAAGATGACTTCGTGGCTGACCTGGAGCAGTCCTCAATGGAGCCGTCGGAGCGGACCTGCATATTCCCTTTCCGGTCGCGATCCGAGCGAGTTATGGCAGTTACTTTAGCTACTTCTGCGTGGCATCGAGAGCCATCCTGGCGATGTTCTGGTTCGGCGTGCAGAGTTCATATGGTGGACAATGCGTGACTCCGGTGAGTTCCACGACATGGTGGTCGTCTTTCGCCTTCTCATGTCATGGCAGATTATCATCGCCATCTGGCCCAGTTATAGGAACCTTCCCAACCACCTCCCCGAGTCCGCAGCCATAACCACCCAGGGAATGATATCCTACCTCATCTACCACGTCGTCCAGGCCCCCTTCCTCTTCATCCCGACGCATCGTCTGCAGTACATGTTCATCTTCAAATCAACCCTGGTGCCGCCCATGGCTCTCGCAATGGTCATCTGGATCAGCGTCAAGGGCGGCGGCGCTCACGATCTCTTCAGCAAGCCCACCACCGTCCACGGGTCTGAACGCGCCTGGCTCTGGCTCTCGACCATGACTTCGGTCACCGGTGGCTTCTCGACACTCGCGGTCAACATCTCGGATTTCTCCCGGTTCAGCAAGAAACCAGGCAGCCAGGTGTGGCAGCTCCCCATGATCCCGTTCTTCAAGGTCATCACGGGTCTATTCGGGATTATCGCCGCTAGTGCCTCACAGAACGTCTATGGAACGGTCCTCTGGAGCCCACTCGAGATTATCGACAAGTGGCAGGGGTCCTCCGGTGGCCGAGCCGCTGCATTCTTCTGCGCGGCGCTGTGGCTGCTCTCTCAGATTTGCAACAATATCTCGGCCAACTCGATCTCGTTTGCCAATGGTAAGCCTGCCACTCTCCCTGATCTGACAAAGCTGCATCTTACTGATGACCTAGACTTAACCACAATCTGGCCAAGGTGGATCAACATCAAACGAGGCATGATCATCTGCATGATCCTCGGCGGATGGGCCCTCTGTCCCTGGATCATCATCAAGAACGGCAGAACGTTCCTCAGCTTCATGGGCGCCTACGCGATCTTCATGGCTCCCATGGCCGGTATCCTCTTCTGCGATTATTGGCTTGTGAAGCACCGCAAATACGACGTGCCGGCGCTGTACGATCCACGGAGCATCTACTACTACAGTGTATGGCCTTCCCACCCTCATTTTATCTGCTACCACCGGATCAAAAACTGATAGAAAAACAGTATGGCACGAACTGGCGCGCCCTCATCTGCACCCTCGTAGTAGTTGTCCCGCTCCTGCCCGGTCTCGCCAACTCGGTCACACCGAACAATGTCTCAATCAACGCGGGTCTCAAGCATCTGTACTCGATCAACTATCTGTACGGATTCAGCGTATCAACTTCGCTGTATTTTGTCTTCAACTACTTCTGGCCGAATCGCACAACGCTTATTCCGGCTGTTGTGCCGGGGGTTGTGGTTGGCCGGCTGGATGGGCTGGGGGGTGACGTCGAGGCGTCCGCGGAGGTGAAGCAGGCGGCAAGCTCGGAGAAGTCGATTTCGGAGAGTAAATAGGTTATGCTAGATTGGAATATTACTTAATGGAGGTTTAATTTCTTACAATTTCAGAGTTACCTTCTGTAAGCTCTCTTGTAGGTGGGAGTGTCTCACTCATGCTCGTAAATAGGGCTGGAATGCCATGGGATTTTCCAAGGGGATTTAGGACTAGAAAATATCAATAAATGGCAGCTTATCCGCTCTTAATACCAGAATTATACTAGGTACTAGCCATCAAGACTTGTAGGATATTCTTTTGCATATATTACCGATAATGGTGTCTTGATTGGATGTATGGATATAAGAAACGACATTGCCCCTGACCTATGAGGCACAGAGTAAAAATAACTACCTTACCTAGCGAGAATCATCGGACACAATGCAAGGAACTATCTTGACGGATGATCTGACGCAGCAATATTGCACTGGTGCATAATCCTCGGCCCATAAGACTCAGGAAACTCCGTCTATTCATCGTTAGCAAGACATCCCTCATTTCATCCCGGGAAGAGAAGCGTACAATACTATGCCACAGCGCACGGTTATACCACAGAATAACATCCTGCTCCTGGTGGTTATGCGCGTAGATATTCTCCGGAGCCAGCACCGGACTCATAATCCTACCCCTAGTTAGCCTCCTCATCAAAACAAGCCCCCTTCTCAACAACAGAACCGAACCGGAATTAAGTACAACATACCTATCCATAAACGCCCTGACCTCCCTCAAATCACTCACCACCGTCTCCTCCCCCTCCGCACTGCTCTTCAAGTACAACTTAAACGCCCCCTGCCCATGCACCTGCAACGACTCCTCCCCCGTCACCGGATTCGTCCACACCATCGGATACACACAGACCTTGTCCGGCGTCCACGCCGGCAGCTCCGCAAGCGGGACCTCCTTTCCCTCCGTCTCAAGTATATGGCCCAACTGCGCACTCCGCGCCGTCGCCATCCACTGGAACGCATGCGGCGCATACTCGATCCGACTATGCATCACCATCTTCCTCGTGGCCGGGTCCAGCAGCGCCAACGCCCTCGACCCCGCGACCATCGCCGTCGCCCCCGGCGCGATCTTCATGGTCCGGCCCGTCCCATCGCCCCAGTGCACCGTGACGTCGGGACCCTTGGGCGTCCGCACGGCCAGCAGACAGCCGACCCGTGGCGGCGGGATATTGTACAAGGACCCGTCCCAGTGCCACTGGTAGAAGCGGCTGGCGCCGGCATCGCGCTCGTCCTGGGGGATGTGCGGGGGAATGTGGAAGTTTACGTGGTCGATCCCCTTGACGGTGAACCCGCGGGGGAAGTCGAAGTGGTTGGGGGGGATTTCGCCGCGGCCCAGGATGTGGACTTGGGGTTGGGCGTTGATGGCCGGGCGGTTGGGCAGGCCGTAGATTGTGGTTCCGTTTTCGGTGAGGAGGACGGGGTCGGCGCCGTGGGCGAATCCGCCGGTTTTTTCGTCGGGGTCGAAGCTATTTCCTAGTCAGAAATATTGTTATGAATATGGGCGGGGAGAGACTGACCAGGATGTCAGTCGATACTGCTGCTGTGGACGTAGCATCTCCGGCTGCTCTTTGAACACGAGCAGTTTATGTCGATGTAGGGCATCGGAGATCAGTGCGAAATCGGCCGAAGTGAAGTTGTTCAGGTTGATGCCGTAGACCTCTGCTCCAAAGTCGACTTTGCTGTCTGGGCCATGCTGGATGGGCACGACGCGGCCGTTGCTGGTGGCTGCCTCCGGTGGGCAGTATACCTCGCGCACGGTGAGGGTGCGCGGGGGCTCGACGAGTGTCGCGGTGGTGGAGACTGCGAAGACCATGCTTGTGTGATGGTACCTATTGTTAGCTGGTGGCTTGAGGCGTTGGAAGGGGGCGTTTATTTTATGGCTTAGGGTTAGATAGGGAATTATACTTGTAGAGCCACACCCGCAGCTCGGCCGAGGGCAAACCCGAGATACCTATCCAGCACACATTTAACATTTATCGGATCACCTCCACAGCCACGGAGTGATTGCTATATCCTCGGCCGACCCCGGGTCCGTTTGACTTGAAGCACTATATGACACCTCTCCTCATACCGCAACCTCAATTCAAGCAAAAACAACCCAACCCAACCCAAACGAGAGAATACACCATGGCCTCACCATCCTCTTCCTACCACACAACAACCAACGGAACGACCATCCACTTCACCCAAACCGGCAACCCATCCGGCCCTCTCATCATTCTCATCCACGGCCTCGGCGGCTCAACAGAAACATTCACCCCCCTTCTCCCTTACCTACATCCCGAAACCAACCGGATCATCTCCATCGACCTCGAAGGCTTCGGAAAGACCCCCCTCTCCTCCCCCGACGCCACCCTGTCTATCTCCCGCTATGTCGACGACCTGGACTCTCTCGTGGCATCTCTGCAGAAACCTTCGCAGAAAAGCATTCTGCTCGTCGGACATAGTCTGGGCGGGATCATCTCGACGCACTACGCTGCCCGATACCCGGGGTTAATCCGCGGGCTTGCATTACTCGGGACTGGGCGCTCAATCGCGGGTATCCCGCTTGCGCGAGAGAGGATGCTAGGGCTTGCGGCGAAGACGAGAGCGGAAGGGATAAGTGCTGCGGCGGATACGGCTGCTACTTCGAATTTTCCGGTGGGGGTTGAGGTGGCCAGTGGGTTAAGGGAGAGTGTGAGGAGGGCTGTGGCGGGCTGTGATGCGGAGGGGTACGCGAAGGCTTGTGAGGCGGTTGCGGGCTTGGATCATTTGGATCCGGAGTATGTGAGGATTGAGGCCCCGACGGTACTCCTGGCTGGTAGCGGGGATGTGATTTCGCCGCCGGAGAGGTCGGAGGGGCTGAAGGGGTTGATTGGGGGGAATGCGTGGGTGGTAGTGTTGGAGGGCGTTGGGCATCAGTTTATTCTACAGGATTTGGAGGGTGTTGTGAAGGCGTTGGATGGGTTGTTTGAAAAGGTGGAGAGATACGTGCAGTGATTTTATTTATTCATTAAATTGGGATAATCTATACTTGCTCGTCCGTAAGGATACGCGCGAGGGGATAGTTGAACTAGGCCAGGCTTACATAGAACACAGCTCTCGTACGGTTTCATTATGAAGCTCACATGAATCTTAGTTATTTCTAATGTACAGTTGATAACAGTTGTATGTAACCAATAACTGCGGACGCTCCTAGACAGTAGATCTGGCTTTGACAGCGCCCAACCAACCATGCCATCGCTGTTTTATCTTGAGTCAGGAATGTCACGTCACATTCTTGATAGCTCCACGTAAACATCACCACCCATAATCCGTACATTGCCAATCCGACCCATTTCCGTGGAGCAAGGCCGGGGCATTGCGGGGGAACAGGGTTGCGTATCAAGCCTGATAAGCAACGGCCGTCGCCGGCCGATCCGCAGTTGGAGACGTCGAGTAGAAATGTAGCCGTCGCCATCCCAAATCCATATCATCGCAGTAGCATGCATAGCATATTTAACACCGATATCACCAGTACACAGAATCTATCGCCATGGGTCTGTCAATGATGGATGATTCAACAACTTTCACCGTGACGGTGCTGGAGCGGACGGCGGCGGAGAAGTATAACGTGAGCCTCACCCACCACCTACCAAGCGACGTTATCGCTAAGATAGTCAGTTCGGGGCAAGGGTAACCGGCGTCGACCTGAATGATATTTCCGGTGGGTCTAGGCCAAGACACGAGACTGTGTCGGGTTTCCAAGCTAACAGAAAGCACAGACGAAGATGTGGATCGGCTCAAGGCCGCAGTCTGGAGACACAAGGTGGTCGTGGTCAAGGGACAACACAACCTCGATCCCAAGAAACAGTGGGAACTGGTAACGAAGCTCGATCCCAAGGCTACAGATGGCCACAGCCATGGGAACCTGGAAACGTTCCGGGCGAAGGGTGGTGTTCTTGCTGTGCGTCTCGTCCCCCAACCACTTATCTACATGACGCAGACAGATGCTAACAGACAACCAGCAAGGAAGAGAAGTCATCGGCATCCCAGGCGCCGAGAACGTCCGTCTCATCGGCAAGGGCTTCCAGGGCGAAGACCACTACGGGATCCAAAACCATACCGTCTCCCGTGGCCTGAGCAACGACTTCCACGCCGTGCCGCCCTCGCCCGAAGCCTTCGAGAACGGAACCACCCGCTTCCAGCGCTGGCACATCGACGCCCCTCTCTACGGGAAAGATCCGGCCTGGTTTACGACCCTGCGGTGCCTGAAGCTCCCCAGGGGCCCTGATCTCACGATCGAGTGGGCGGATGGCTCCGGGCGGACCATGAAGTCGCCTCCGGGCCGCACGGCGTTTTTCAGTACATCCCAGCTCTACAGCCTTTTGACAGCAGAGGAAAAGAGGCTCGTGGATCACAGCTGGGTCGAGTACGCTCCGTATCCGTACAAGTGGATCGAGCGGTGCAAGGGGAATAGCACCGGGTTAGGGCTTGCGGAGGAGGGCGGGGGACCGCGATTGACGATCGAGGAATTGGGCGAGTATGACCTGACTGCAGTGAAAAAGGTACCTATCTACCTAGTCTACCTTACCCTGCCTTACCATATCTTTCACGACCCGGTTGGTTATTATGTCGGTGGGCTAATCCCGCAACACGGTAGTACCCCATGGTCTGGGTGAACCCTCTCACGGGCGAAAAGGCCTTCCAGGTTCACGGTATCTGCGCGCGCAAACTCCACCTACGAACTTCCCCGGATGAGGAGCCCCGCGTTATGGAGGACATATCCGAAATCCGCAAGTTTATTCTAGATATCCAGCACCGCATCCTCAAGCCGGAGTATATCTTGCTGGCGCCAGCGGAGGAGGGCGACATGGTGATCTGGGATAACTACGGACTGTTCCACTCAGCGGTGGACTATCCCATCAAGCTCGGCCCGAGAACAATGCACCAGGCAAATATTGGAGCAAGTAGTGGGCCGAGAGGGCCGGTTCCGATTGGGGTTACGGCTTAGGGGGGGGACGTTGTTTTGGTGCACGGCCATAGGGAACGTTTCACTCGGCAGTTCATTCTTTCTGTTAATTCAATGACTTGTATAATTCTTCCCTATCAATACCTGTAGGGATCTCAAGGTTGGGATACCCAACAAGCAATCGATGCGGAGCGAATAGAACGTCGAATGCGATAGTATACACTCGCATCCTCTTCCAAGCTTCAACAGACATGTACAGATAATGACTATCTAAGTGTTTTATCTAAAACCTCTATTTGTAGTGCAAGCCATGCGAGCAGAATAAGTCTACGAACCATACTCTTCAATGGTCCACTGGCAAAATTTCTCCCAGTCCGCATTCCACTGTTTAAGGCGAAGGGCCTTGATTCCCGTGCCGTTCACTCCAAGTTCGATATCGCGAATCCAGGCCTCGTCGTCCTGGTCCTCAAAGTTGGACCAGCGGATACTATTCTGAGCCAGGGCACCCTAAACAAGATCAGTAATTTCATCGATAACCGCCGACTTAGAGAGACTTACCAATCCCGCTAATCCGATGCTGTCAAGACCTTGAATGGTCTGGTAGAAGTCGTAGCTTACTCCGGCGATATCCTGGCCGAGGACAGCAGGATCATCGTTGCTGATGGCCGTCGGGACACCGTGGGCAATCATCGCAGGCAGAGGGTGGTGCAGGATGTCGGTAGCAAGCCGTAGGACTTCGTTCGAGATCGGGCAGACCTCCACCATAATATTCTTATCCACCACTTGCTGGATCAACTGGGGATGCTTGTAAAGACTGAACCCGTGGCCGATACGTCGGGTTTGGAAAGCGACCGCGTCAAATAGGTTCAGATCAGTCGAGTTCCAATCGCCCAGCGTCTCCCCAGCATGGAAGAAAAACGGCACAGTGAGGTTGCGCTGCTTGGCCTGCTGCTGGAACCAGATCAGCTCAGGAGCCAAATCTAGCAGTGTGCGACCCAAGTCCTCCTGGGCAACGACATCATACCCTGAGAAGAGCTCGGGGAACTTTTGCTTTCGGTCCAGCGCAATCTTCATACTGCTCGTCAGATTGGCCGTGTTCAACGACCGGAGATCCGCCCAGATGACCCTGGCGCCCCAGAAATTCTTTCCCTGGGGACTGGCTTTGAACTTCTCCAGTTCGTCGAGGAGGACATCCCACCAGAGATCCAGGCTGGGGTCCGGGGCTTCGTCGCCGGCACGCACCAGCTGTCCGGCGAACCCAGACGCGCGAATCTCCACCCAGTTGATCTTGTCTTCCACCAACCGGCTGAAGAGGTTCTTGTAGAAGGCGCGCACAATGGGCTCATAATTCAGCATGGTGTCCGAGACGCCAAAGGAAGACTGGAACTTCCTCCAGACTTCATCCACGCCGAGCTCATGGTGCACAGACTCCACTGGCGTGACCGTGGCCTTGCTCTTGACAAAGTCGATGAATCCACTTTCCCCGCCGGGCCATTTCCCGACCGCCACCTTGATCGGAATCTGGGTGTTTGGGACGTAATCTACATCGTTGATGGACGGGTTCGACTCCGGGACGGCATGGTTCACGTGCACAAAGCTGATGATTGAGCGTTGTTGGTCAAGGGGCGTGGCGACGCTCATATCTGTCGAGACGACCATCCCGGGCGTATTGATCAGAGTCTGCAGGATCGTCTCATACGGCAGCATGGCGGAGAGATGAGCGTGGAGGAGGGCTCCCTTGGGCACATTCTGGACGATTTTCCACAGCTTGGTACGGGCGATGTATTCCTTGGCCCTGGGGAACATTTCCCCAGCGAAGCGCTCCTTCTGGGGATCGTCGATGGTGCTATACACGCGCCAGTAGTCGTCGATCTCGTCCTGTCGGATCTGTTTTACGAGACGGTCTGCTTTGCTGCAGACAGGAGACAGACTTGCTCGAAAGGCATGGTCTGTGCATATTAGCGCTGTTATCCAATGACAATTGGGGTTGCTGTACCCTGTCGCTCATTCTGCTCGCTCTGCATCATCTTATCCCGCAGGTGAAGGTGCCATTGCAACGCGTCTTGATCGGGCTTAAACAGCCCCTGCGCAGACGCGATGGAGGAAAGTGGCAGCGCCGCTGTCATCCATTGAAGAGGTCTCATTTTGCCGGTCTCGTCTCCTCCTTCTTGCCTTGATCGCCGTGTCGAATTGAGTTGGGGGACGCCGCAGGGGACGCGTTCTTGGTGGGAGCCCCGAGTATTTAAAGCGCGTGCACTGCGCTTTCCTGTTCCCTTTTCTCCTTTTCTTATCGCGGGGTTTGACTATGGGATCGGCATGGACTTGCCCATTTAGTGCTTATCAGTTCAGACTCCTTGGCGTTGGAGTAGTGGCTTCACGATGCAAGGGATCCGCACGGAATGTCAGCAACTCAGGAGGATCCGATTTCCTTAGCCGCTGTTGACGGGGATTGACCGTTTCCCAGGTGAGCCCTGGGGCTCGCGGCATGTTCAATCGTAGTGTTCGATACGATATGGTCATATTGCTTCACTACGAGGGACTTTCATGTTACTGGAGTGGACGTGTGTTTTAGGAGCATGCATTGCTTGGGGTCACTTGCAGCTTTCCAACTCGAACTAGGGCACGGCTACCTCTGCCAACCCTCATACCGCTAGCCTCAGATTACCATTTCAACCGTTTAACCGTTCAACCTCGACTCTCCGATCCCCGCCTTTATGGGGCTTCAGTGGGGAGCGGCGGAAAATCAGTAGGGAAACCAGTAGGGAACCCAGTAGGGAAGCCTGAGGGGAATCCGCTTGGATCGAAGGGAGGCATGCCGCCGCCCAGGCCAAAGTTGTCGTTCTCCTCGGGGCCATCCTCAGTCCAGAACACCGCCGGGGACAGTTCATCGTTCCTCGTGCTGTTGATCCCGATCGAGATCCACGAAAAAATTCCCTTCTCCACCGAGTCGCCGAGAAGAATGTATTTCGCGTATGGGTCCGTGGTCTCCGCTTCCTGGCCCAGGATAAAGTCTTTTTCGTTCGGGACTAGAGTTTGCGTGTTCTCAGAGTATGGCTTGGCCTTTTCTACCTCGTTGATGAGGTCCATGTCGAAGAAGATCTGGCCTACATGCGAGGAGTGCGAGTCGTAGACTCCGGCGATGGTGCCATTTGGCAGAATCTTGGTTCCGTTCTCGGGGTGTGTGGCCACTGTCGTGCCGTTATCAGTATCACGATCTATTAGATGTACCTAGGGCTTCAGGTGCTAGACGAACCGTGGATGTGAACTGCGCGGCCGGAATAGTGGCCTGGGAAGACGGTGTGGAAGTGCACCACTCCGTGATGATCACTGGGCTGGACGCCGCGCAGCCAGGTGTTTCGGGCATTGCTCTCATCCTCGGAGTCGCCATTACCACGGGCAATGACACCCGAGTATACACCCTAGATAATACGCCCTCAGCGAGATAATCCTGAGTAAGCAAACAGAATACATGACTCACAGTGGCATTGCAGTGCCAGAGATCCGTGTAGATCTTGGGCAAAGGACGGCAGGTATTGACATCGATCAGCTGGATGTCCAGGAAAAGAGGCACACCCGCCTGACCCTCAGTGACATCCTTGCGGACCAGTTCACCGGCAATATCTTCAGATGTTGGTCAGAACACGGACGAGGACCACCGGGTAATTGGGGGCAACTCACAGTAAGGCCCCTGGGTGACTTCCGGCTGTACGATGCATGAACCGCCATGGCCTCCAAAGAGGAACTTCGGGCTCACCAACGACTCCCAATCTGAAAACCCGGCCTTGTGGGCATGTGCTTGTACATCGCGAGCTGTCAAATAATGGGCACCTACGGACAAAGGTTAGCACAATCCGTTAACCCTCCTCAATTGGCTCTCTCAAGGGCATCCTACTGGTATCCAAGCCCCTCGCCGCCCGCAGGTCCCGCACCGCACGCTCCCGCCGAGCGACATTGATATCCTCAAGACCGCGGGCCTTCAATTGATCGGCACAGTGGGAAAGACTGCGGCCCTGAATCGAGGCGCTTCGCAGGAAGGCAGCTCGTTCGGCGGCCTCTGCCCTCACGTCGTGGCCAGGATGAGCCGAGACACTGCTGGCCAGACCAAGCAGGCCTAAAGCGAGGGTGGGAGCAAGTTGAACCATGTCGCTACCTCGTCCGGGAGCTTTTGTGAATTGGTAAACTAAATATATGAGTGAAGTACGGGTTTACACAAAGCGACGGAATCCAAGAAATGCATTCTGTAGAATGGGAGAAATTGCCTCCTTTATATATCCATCGGAGAACAGGCCTCGTCGCACGCAAAGCCGGGAGTTACCCCGGTTAAAGTCTATGTCAGACCCAGTAAAAAACCAGCAAATCGAAACAAAACAATTTCTAAAGGTCATCCTGACCTCCCCTGAGGAAACGCGTTTAGCCCTAGCCTAAAACCGCTGGCATCCGAGGGAAGGTATCGTTCAAGTGCCGATGGCGGGGAAATGAACAGGAGACTTCATGATCGACAGGGGAGGACTAGGCCTCAGGTGCAATAGCACACGTTTCCAGCCCTAGCCCAGGTACCAGACTGCCGTGCGTCGGAGCAAGAAGGCGTCCGCTGACTCAACATGGGCGGTCTTGGCTGTTGTCGATCGTTTGAGGCGGTTTCATGAGTGGAAAGGAACTTGGAAAACACGCCTCGGCGTTTCTTCAGAGAATTTCCGGGTGCCAAACCCCCCCCCCCCCGCTTTCTAACACTCCCACGTCTCAAAGGCGCTGCAGGCTCAGTCGTCGCCTCAGTTCCGTCTCCACCATCTTCCGCTTCCATCACGCTATCTTGTCGAATCTCCCATGAGTGGCTCGTCATCTATGCTCCGGGCGCACCAGGCCCGAAGTGCCTGTGATTTGTGTCGACTGCGGAAGGTCAGTCTCCCCACCTGCTAGGATACCAAGGGAACTCACCAATAGCCGTGCCGCCAATTTCTGGAATAGATTCGCTGCGATTGGACTGCGCCTTCCTGCGAGACTTGTAGTGTTGTTGGGGTGGAGTGCACCTTCACTGAGCGGCCTGCGAATGCCCGGAAAACCATCCGAGAGTAGGGCTTCGCTCACTGACCCCGCGTAGAGGCGGCAAAGACATCATAGGCTAACAAATACGGGGCAATAGAAAGCTTGTGGAAGCCGAGGCTCGCATGCAGGAATTGCAAGACACCCTGAGCAGGGAGAGGGTCGGCCGCCAGTGCTTGCGCGAGACTTCGACCCCCAGCCCTCGTTTCCTCAGCACACCAGGACGGGACGAGACCGTGGCGGCGTTCCGCAGGCATCTGTCATTATCGATCTCGAGCTCTACCCTCCCAGCCCACGCCAAATCAATTGTGGACGTCGGCGATGTATGCCATGATCTTTGTCGGGAGATCCAATCTCAGTACCCAACGGGGGCTGCCCGAACAGCGACCATGGCAAAGTGGCCGTCGCGGCTTCTTGTCGAGCGCTCAATCAATTACTATTGCAACAACGGGTTATATTCCGTCTTCCCGGTTGTGAGGAGCGAAGTGTTGACCCAGACCCTCAACTCGGGCGTTCTGGACTCCCACGGCGGGTCCGGGGATGCGGCCAGCCTCGCCTGCCTTAGCGCTTTCACAGCCCTCATCACCAACATTCGTGCAGACGAGCCAGCCTTTGTGGATGCAGAGCCCAGGACGTATGCCCAAGCAGCATTGACCGTGTTGCCGGAGCTCGCGATCGATCATGCGAACCCACGCACCGTGGAGGCTCTAGTGTGGCTCGTACGTGGACAAGATCTCTCTAGACAAGTTGATGAAGCACGCCCTCTGATGATAATAGGCACTCTACATTGCTCCTATGGGTCACCCCCAAACTGCGGAACTTTTACTCTCCATGGCCATCCGGATTCTCTTCAACCTTGGCTCAAATAAACGACATCCAGCGGGGAATACGCCACGCGAGGTCCTAGAGCACGAGGACCGCCGAGCGCTGTTCTGGCTCTGCTACGCCATGGATAAGGAGATGTCGTTCCGGAAACGCCAGCCGTCAATGATTAACGACAGGGATTGCGATCTGGACCTTCCCGCAACCTACGTCTCAGCGTCGTCCAGTCGGCAATTCTTCACCAGCCCGTTATTATCGCACGAGCTGCTCTACCCTTCTGATCTCCGTCTCTCCCTGCTCAAGTCGAAGGTGTACGAGGGGCTATACTCCGTCCAGAGCCTCACTTTGCCCGAAGTGAGGCGTCTCCAGCTGATCCGGGAACTAGACCATGAATTGGGCCACCTGAAGTCACATTTTCCGCTTGCCGGCCAGCCCGATGCATTTGTGAACGGGAGGGTGCCCGATTCGCTCATCCATGATCTTAGTCTACGCGGTGTGAGCGTCCACCTCGAGTACTATCATTGTCTTGCGACGATACATGGGGCGAGTTCGGTCGGAAACACCTCGGCTGCCCCAGGTCAACTACCCCTATCATCCAGTATGGAAATTTGTTACCAAGCGTCACGGCCGACTTTGCTATATGTCAACCAAGTCAGACATCTGATTATCCCAGAGAACTTCTGGTAAGTGCAATTCGCCTATAATAAACCTCAGCCTTGATATAATGCGTTTTCATGACTAATGAATGAGTGGTGTTAGGATCTATGCGCAGTTTATTCTTACTGCGGTCCTATCGCTTTACTGGCGTCTTCTGACTGATCCTACTAACTCCACCGCAGGATATGATATCCACATCCTAGAAGACACGAGCAACATCTTCACGCGCCTTAAAAGCACCCCCACAGGCGGCCGCTTTCTGCCATTCGTAATTATAGAGGCTTTTATTCGCAGGTTGATATCCAAGATCCACCAGTCGCGAGGTAGTTAATAGACATAAACAGAAAATACCAAGACCCATCCCGATATCTCTAGATGTATAGTTTTGTTAATATCGACCTAGCTCCTACATAGTCCATGCTCTATGTTACTGACTGCCCTATTCATCCCATCTGCTCGGAAAAAACGGTCGGATCAGATCGAGGAAAACATTCCGATATTGGCAGAAACCCCTGGACTCGGTACGTCCATACTGAAAAAGCGCTATCGCGCAGTATCTGCTCCTTCTCTTGCTGCCACAAACGCTTCAAAAAACTCCGAAAAGTCCGCCGCACCGTCAAGGCGCTGATCCCCGTCGATGATGAAATGAGGAACACTCTGTACGCCTGCAGCACGAATCTCTTTGGCTTCAGTCTCCATTTCAGAAATACCTTCATCCCCCGCCAGATATTCCCGGACTTTCTCCTCAGACAGTCCAGCCTTGCGACCGGCCTCGATCACCGTTTCCAGATCGCTGATGTCCCTCTCTGCCTCGAACTGGAGGTAGAACAGGTTCTCGGAGACTTTACACTGTACTTCGCTCCCTTCTTTCTCTGCTAGAAATAGGAGTCGATGCGCTAGCCGAGAGCTACCCATGTACCCGCCGAACTTGAAGTGGATGCCTGCTCCAGCGCCCACGCGCTTGAGTCTGGTTTGCGCGGCGTCGACCTGCTTTGTGTCCATGCGGCGGAGCATGCGGTCTTGCAGGTTAGTTAGTCATATCGCAAGTTGTGTCGTCTGGGGTTTGCACATACCCTGGATGAGAGTGCTCTCTGTCGGGGCTACCTGGTCGAGAAAGTACGGCTTCCAGAGGATATGAAACTCATCGCGGGAGCCGCCAGGGTATGTTTTCTGGTAAAGGGCAATGGTCTTTTGGAGGGTGCGGTAGCCAATGTAGCACTGGGGTTCTATTCATGAGTATACTACTACTAGACGAGGGAAGGTGGATCGCATACCCATGGACAGATCACGTCGGAGACGATTTCCACCTGAATTACCCCCATCTTGGAAGAGAATTCGGTTCAATCTCTTGGGCTGGTTAATGCTGCAGCGTAGAGTGTCCTAAAGCCAGGGCAGGCGGGAAATATATTGGTGTTGCCGCCTATTGGAAACGCCGGTGCCTGAGGTGATGTCGTCGTCAGCGGGGGTCCTGATTTCCTAGCGGCGCTCTCGTATGCCGGATCGGGTAAGGTTGCGTTGGCAGGGTGTTTGCATTCTTTTGGCCTGGAGTTACTATCAACACCGATCTACCAGTAGGGAGATAGTAAACTATGGAACAGAATAAGCCTGGCTATGAATAATGGAGGCAATTGGGGAGCATTTTCCCCACACTGAAGCTATATAGGTTTCCTTTATTGGCTCGCAGACCAACAACCAGCATTATAAGCTTGTCTGTTTGCAACTCTACCAAATATATCAAACAGCAGATCTCTACTTGCTCATGTCATTCAAGTGCTGCCCTTCGTAGGCTATATAGCCTGGTTTGTAACCCGACATTGTAGTTCTATAATTCCTGAGTATCCCATCCCAGAATCAATCCATCCTTATCAACATGTCCTCACTGTACCTTCAAGCCCCGCCCGACTCACTCCTCCACGTCCGGACCACCCGTCCTCCAAACTCCACCAACAAACCTTTACTCGTGTTCCTCCACTACTGGGGCGGTTCCTCCTCCACATGGCACAGATTAACAACGCCGGATTCCACCTCCTCTTTAAGCTCCCAATACTCAGCGGCCGCCATTGATCTCCGCGGCTGGGGCTTATCTAAGGGGCCATCCACTGACACTGGTGCCTCCTACTCGGCCTCCGCCATGGCAGCCGATATCAGTTCGGTGGTCCAGCAAATATCCACCGACGAGCACCAGAAAGACCTTCTGGCGAATGGCTTGGTCCTTGTCGGCCATTCCATGGGCGCAAAGGTCGCCCTGGCAACCCTTGCTGCTTTCCCAGTTCACCTGCTGGAAAAAGTAAAGGGGCTTGTTCTGGTTGCTCCTTTGCCTCCAACTGCTCTGGTGTTACCGGACGAGATGAAGGCTCAGCAAAAGGTGGCGTATGAAACTGCCGAGTCCGTACGGTGGACGGTGGCTAATGTCCTCGGCAATGTGGAAAATCTGGATGAAAGCGATGTCTCCATGCTGGTGGAGGATAGCTTGCGTGGTCACAGACTGGCGAAGGAGGCATGGCCTTCTTATGGAATGGAGGAGGATATTACCCAGGATGTAAGCAGGGCGTTGGCGTCCCTCAAGACTGGCGTTCGGGTGCATATTTTGGTCGGTGAATTGGACATTGTGGAGCCAAGGGAGAGAGTTGAGAACGTCCGCCGTTTCTTGGAGGATAATGGTGCCACTGTGTCTCTTGAGGTTGTGAAGGGTGTTAAACACTTGATACTGCTTGAGGCTCCTGAGGCGGTACGGAACGCAGTTACGATGGTCTAATTCCAATACTATAAATATACATTCAATGGTACCGAGAATAACATGGGTTTTTCAACACTAGTGAACGAATCATGGAGTAATCGGAGGCTATCTCCGTGCGCCATGTAGCGTAAGTATTCCATTGGCTTAACGCCTGCCTTCCGCCTATCTTCGCCCACTTGTGTCTAGATGCGTTTATTTGAAAATCTCACGTAGGGCGAAACTATCGACTCACAGGACTGATTAAGCTGACTCGTCTGTCATAAATTCTTCCGGGCTAGAACTAAAGACCGACTTCAGATTTACGGGGCGAATTAGGCAATTGTTTCCACACGTCTTGTTTTTCTTATACTATACTCTGATTGAAAGCTTATTCTATTTGGGTTATTCGAGGTCATACCACCAGAGCCACACATATTACGGGTATCATCCCCAGAAATCTTAACCTTATCCTGACCACTATTGAAACGCCACCTGACTATATGAACAGACGTTGTCTGATCACGATACCCAATAGGAATTTGGTTCCCATCGTCAGCTCCAGTGCATGAAGTATATACTCCCATTCTGATATCACAATGATTTAATTCACGGACGGCCACTCTATATATAACCCACCACGTCCCTGGATCCCCACTGAACCACTTCCCCACTTTCATTTACACCCTTGCCCTACCTACGCAAACACTCTACAACTGAGCCTTTCATCTCACAATAAGCCTACGATATAACGTCCAAAATGTCCCTCCTCCCACACACCCACCGAGGCCACCCCTCCACCCTCAGCCGTCTCTGGGACGACTACGACCACCTCCTCTGGAATCAGCCCATCCAGCCGCACCGCCGCGCCTTTGCCCCGACCTTTGACATGCGCGAGACCAAAGAAGGCTACCAGCTCGAGGGCGAACTGCCCGGCGTCAAGGAAAACGAAGTTGACATCGAGTTCACCGACCCGCACACGATGAACATCAAGGGCCACACCGAGAGCTTGACCGAGAAGGAGGGCGAGTCGTGGTGGGTTTCGGAGCGCATGCGGGGCGATTTCCGGCGGTCGTTCACCTTTCCGTCGCTGATTGACCAGGAGGGGACGAGGGCGTCATTGAGGGATGGGATTTTGTCGGTGTCGGTGCCCAAGTCGAATCCGAAGTCGGGGGTTATGAAGATTAAGGTTGGGGATGAGTAGGGAGGGGTTTTTTTTGGATTTTCTTTTGGTGGTTTACTGTGGTATGCTGATGCTCCAGGTACAAAATGGCTAATTTTATAATGAGTATTTGTTCGTGTTGATAACGTGGTTTTGGATGAATGTTTAGCAGTGTAGACACGTAACCCTCAGTTAAGGCTTTTATGTCATCTATACTATCAGGTTGACTTGCTTGGTGAATAGCGTATGTTGGCTGACGATATGGAGATGAACATACCTCGACCAAAGAGGCGAAAATGGAAATCAGAGAGTCACTCAGTGGTTTTAGTGCTTACTATCGCGTAGAGCCCTGGGTTCATATTTGTATAGGGAGAGGGGCCTTACTCCTATGCCTTGACTGCAAAAGGCTTTTGATAAACAGGCTGGGCAGTGGAGGGATTGTGACCAAGCATCATTTAGACAATACTTCCCCTCTGTATCTCGTGCAATCTGAAATTTTCTTGTCGGATATCCCGTCGTCGGTGATCTCCTGGGCATATCTGATCACAGTGATTGGGCCCAGGACGAGCGACCTATTCGGCGAGCAAATTCGCGATCAAGGCCGTCCACGAGTCGCTTTCCCACGAGGTCAGGGACCTTGGTATTAAGGTCTTGATCGTGGAGCCGGGGGGCCTTCCGGACACCTTTCTCAAGTCGAATTCTGACTCCCGCGCATTTCGAGAGCGGATTCAGTGATGGATACAAAGGTACCCCGGTGGAGCAGATGGTTGGCGGATCATGACAGATCACGTCTATTCCAGATTTTGTGAAGGGGGACCCTGATAAAGCGGCACGGTGTTGGGTGCTGATCCCGCGTTTGTCGAGCGCAGTAGACGCAGCCGTGCACGATGCGCGAGAGGCTGAGAATGAACGACAGTTTCACAATAAAGGTAGTCAGGAAGTAGAGCAGCTGGACAACTATCTCGAACTAGTTCTATCATGACAATCTGTGACCCTCATGGTGGCGTGCGCTGTCATCGATGGTAGGGTTAACCACGCACCCTGGTCAGTTGTAGTGCCATTTCCGGGGTCAATTGGGTAATATGCTTGCCAATTCCATACCTCAGGACTACGATACAGTAAAGGGTCGCGAGAGGGGTAAAGGCTGCCTATCTCAGTTAAAACAGAACGGGAACAAAGGGGGAATGGCGCATACTTCGGCGCAAAATGCGACAATATCATCGCAGAAAACCGTATGTTGCGTGTGAATCCGACCATAACCGTGCCGGGACTAATTCCCATGTGTCCAACAACCAACCAGGACTTAGATGAAGTGGTGGTTTCCGGGTGGCGATAAGGATTGGTCAAGACATGAAATTCTGAATCCTTCACGAAAAGCAGCATATTTTGGCGATAACACGGTGTCTGCCCATAGTTGCATTTCAGGGCTGCGAGGTCATACGATGAACATAAACAAGAATAAAAGTCAGCACCAGTCTAGAACAACTACGCTCCTCAAACCATTGGCTGTTCTTGAAAAGCAAACCCCTTCACGGCTCTGAAAACGAAAAGAGATGCCCAAAGCATCCTGCGTGTTCTGCGACGCTAAATGGCGCTCCAAGGTCTTATTCGAGGCGGGGCGAGACCCACTAATGATGACTGACTAGTAGTAGAATGATCAAGTCGTGGCGATACACAATATCCACAATGCAGGGACATCTCACTGGCTGATCATTCCCCGGCAGCATATTCGAGACATCGAAAGCGTCCGCAACGAGCACTGGTCGCTCTGTGAGTTTGAACATTGAAAGAGGTTACTGGAAGGGTTCTCCAGTGCTAACACGATGCAGTGAGGGAGATGGATCGCGTTAAAAGAACCTTACTCCGGACTCATCATCCGAACGTGCCCAAATACAATATCCTTACCGGTTATCACCGGGGACACCGGCCGATCGTCGGGGCCTTCGGTCTGCCGGATGTTATTTCGGTTCAGCATCTGCATCTCCATGTGATTATAAATCCGCATTTACTCCCACGACTCCTCAAATATCCGATTTGGAATCCTCTAGTGTTTCTTTCAGATGAATTATTTATGCAGAATGTCCGTCTTGCCGAGAGCGAAGATTCACCGCCGAGTGAAAACGGCGTCCAGCTAGAGGAAGGGTATCAGCCGAAGATAACCGATTTCGGGGAAATTCGTGCACATCTTTGATGGAGTTTGATATCACAGAGGATACACGTTTGTCCAAGTTAGTGCTCTGTATGTACTTTCAGTTATACTAATGGATTATGAGTAATGTCGTTATGGAAATACGAAGCGAAATTCATAGTTGGAGAAGTTACGTATTCTTCCCGAAGTGATTTAGTTATTCCTGAGCACGACAGGGCCAGGGAGAGGAAAAGAATATGGATTCCCCTCCCCGTTTCCGCCAACCTCGCCTTCACCACATCGTCGCATCCAATAACTCATAATGGGCAGATCCAAACGTACGTCGAGGTAGTTGAATGCTCAGGAACAAAGAGGGCCGCCTAGGTTAATCATCCCCTCATTGTAAACAGACTCCTCAAAGGGTTGGAGTTCCAGACGCTGTCGGAGGATACATCTCCTAAATACGTACGGAATCTGGACCATGGCCCGATAGCGTACGAGATTTCGCATAGGGGTATCGAATACAGAAGTGACATTGTCGAGGGAGCGTCTGTTTGTCTCCCTCGTGAAGAAGAAGACTGACGCGTAGGAGAGGATGAGGAGTAAACTATGCAAGGCACATGTCCACATTAGCAACCAACCCAGAACTAGAAATAGAAATCGAAGCGTCAAGACTTACGCGAAGAACAAGGTCGATTTGAAGAAGGGGTAGTCCGATGGTAGACCATGTGGATTCCGGATCTCCGGGAAGAGCGTGACGACGGACTGGACGATCATGTCTTTTGCAAAGTACGCGGAACCAGCGATTCCCATTCCGATTTCTACACGTGTTAGCCTGCAAGAAGACGAAAGTCAGCTCGGAGTTGGTGACACCTACCGCGATGCGCGAGTGGAAAGAGTTCGGCCGCGTATGTCAGTGGTATCACATCTCCCAGTGCGTAGGGTAGTAAGAATAAGACGCGCGTAGCGAGCCCGAATAGCCCAGGGGACATCAAATATCCTCCCGGTACTGCGATCACGAGTAGTGTAACCATCACCAACATCGTGATAAGTGCTACTTTCGTTCGACCGATCGAGTCGGCCATTGTTACCGACAACGCTCGGGTGAAGAAGAGAATGAAGCCGAGAATAATGAGCCCCAGAATAACGGGCCCGTTAAAGAGATGACCTGCAGGCCCGCCTGAAGCAAGAGAGAGCCATTGAATCCACGTTAAAGAGGAAATGATAGCTGGGATAGTTCGGGTCAGAATCATGACAAGGGCGGCGGTTGTCGCTCGGGCGAGGTTTGGGGTGGTGAAAAATCCCGTCACTGCCGTGCGGGCTGCGCGGGCTTTGGACGGTTGTCTTCGTTGGAAATTGGCCATGTAAAGCTTGTATAGGTCACGAGCGGATTGTATATCGGTGTCTCTATACTTGCGTAAAACAGTATATGCCTCGTTCATATTTTCATTCCGAGCGAGTTGGTACGGTGACTCGGGGGACACCCAGCAGCAGGCAAGGAGGACCAGGGTCGCCAGGGCAGAAAGAATAGCCAATCTTGTGTCTTGCGTAAAGTATCGGTAGAGGACTGCCAGTGAGGCACCGATATACGCGTTACTTGGTTCCGAGTTAGTCCCAGGTCGTAGCTACATGTTGGAGCGAGAAAAACGTACAACTGCCAAGCGGCCATCATGGTCCCCCTCGTTCGCGCTGGAGCCAGTTCAGCCAGGTATATCGGGATCGTGCACGTCAGGACGCCACTTCCGATTGCCGCTAGGAATTTGAAGACGAAAAGGGGTTCCGGGGCCGACGAGAAGGCGATACCGACAGCGGTTGCAAATGTCAGGCTACATGCGAAGATGAGCGTCCAGCGTCGGCCGCAAAGCATGTTTCCGGCTACCATGAGCCAACAGCCAAGCAGCGCGCCACCAGCGCAGAGTGAACTGGTTATTCGAGTATCAGTACAGGGTGATGGATTGCGTGGAATGGGATCCGTACTATTCCGCCGCTCTGGTGTCCTGCGCGCCTCCATACAGGGCCTGCTGTCGCAACGGGTACCAGAGGATATCCTCAACGACGCCGCTGTAAGTGGTAGGAGTTAGTGGAGATAATGGCAGGACCTTGGCTTACTGGGGACGTACTATGCGATCCCCCCGATGTGGCACGCCGCAGGTGCCAACCACCAATCCGCAAACCATGACAGGATAGAAGTCGAGACAGGAAGCATCTCCTGACTCAGGACAGCGTGCTCCTCACTGCTTAAATTCTCAGTCCGCGTCAGATTATGGGGATGATCCAGCAGACGTGCCCCTTTTCGTAAGTGATAGCGAATATCATCCAATCTGTAGTTGTTTGCAAACTCGTCCACGCCCGAACATGTCTGCTCTTCGTTTCGAGGCGATTGACCCCTCCTCGCTGGAATGTATCAGATCGACGTCCATCCAGCCAGACAAACGACACACAGTCAAGAGAGTCTCACCTGGAGGCAAATTCCCTTCAACTCTGTCCATTCCTTCGTCAACTTGGTCTGCCGACGGCACCCAGAGTGACCCTTGACACAGCAGTAAACGACGTCAATGGGTTAGGATACGGGAGAGAAATGCGAACACTTGCATCGAATCCGCAGCAGAGCCGCCGATCTCCTGGGCAGACCATGACCAGCCCTGCGAGGTTCTTTCTTAGGCTGCAGAATTCCTCTTGGTCGGTGGTTGTGCCAATCGGCATCCCGCATAGTGTTGGATGGAGCCAGTTCCGTCAATCTTTTCCTCGATCCTGCTAAGCCGGTTCTGGCGATTTGGGCGCTGCGCCGCGCTTCCCAATCACTGAACTGAATGTGGGGCGTGCATACGGCCGTAGCGGACATCAGCCGCCCGGGGGATGTAACCTTTAGCCTTGGTATGGAGCATTTCGCGCCAAACTGGTGCTAAGCCTCGAAGGTTGCATTACCCGCCCACATGGATTCCCAATTTGTCCTGATTCAACAGTCGGAAAATATTCTTGAGAAATCCATATTGTCACCTAAACGGTGATTGAAGGAGCTGTATCAGCGATACAGTCTTATGGATAGACGGCGCAGCCGATGACGGCCTCTGCGATGATTGTTGCCTGGCTCCAACTTTGGGATATCCGTATCCTAATGCTTATTCTGCAAGAGACGGCTTGATGTGCAAGGTACAAACCGTACAAGTATGAGGTAGATTGGGCTTACAATAGTGGGTTTAATCTGCATCAAGCAAAGCGCTAACCATGCCACTATCATATCCTGGAGGTCGGGTGGACCTAAGCGTACCTGCATCGAGCTTAAAGATAGTTCCTGGACAGGACGAACCTATGCTAGCAATGAATTAGACCCTGAATTATAGGCGGCTAACGTGTTTAAGGCTAACCAAACTGGGACTGCCATGTGATAGATGTGATCTCTATAAATATTCTCGTTGCTCATGGCTACAGCACTTTGCCGTGTCCAAAGGCCTGCATGAGGTTATATCTCCAGTAATCTAGCTCTTTGGTCAGACAATGTTGAATGACAAGTAATTAGCATCTGAAAAAAATGACAGTCCATCCTCTCGCGATTTCAGCGTGTAGGTCCTTCCCTTATCTTACGACATGCTATTACATATCTGAACCAAAGATAAGGGTTTTTTTGCGTTTTCTTTTTCATCACCAAGCCTGGTCAGATTTCGCGAGTGTTGTATGGCCTGCATGTGCAAAAGCAGCGATGATTGCCAATCTGGATATATTCTACCTGGCATGATGCTCGGGCACACTGCAGTCCAGCTAGCCATTCTGAACAGAGGGGCAGGAGTAGCGGGTATCAGTGCGACGGTAGGAAGTCTTTCTCTAGCAGACTCTCCACACCCACTCCTTCAATAACTTTATCATTGTGGAGTAAGAGGATCGCATTGGGGAACAGATGTTTGAATTTGAATTTGGTCACAAAGAGGGCGGACGATATATGAAAGGCCATGAGCAGTGAAGCAGATGCGGGGGCCTCTTTAGAGACAGCATCCAAAGACCGAACTTTCCGCGTGGAGTTTGCCTGCAGGGATGGGACCCAACCAAGCACGATTCACCAGCACAGCTGGTTGAATGGTACTCCTTAGATAGCGAGGTCGTTTACACCCCATATCAAAGGTCTCAGACGTTTACCTCTGTCGCCGAGAACGCTACATTCAACTTCTTCTCCCAGGAGAACCTGATCTCCCACAAGCAGGTCTCCTACAACCAATGCGGGTTCAGCGCTATTATCAAGGAATATGCGACTACCTTCCTGCGCGAGAACGACTCTCAGCTTAAAATCAACACAACAGTCACCTCCGAGTCTTACAATGATGACTCGGTAACCGTCTACATGAACAAGGCATGCATCGAAGCCGATGCCATAGTGCACTTCACTGTGGTCGTGCTTCCTGCAGAAGGGCATGGTAGAGCTTACCCATGACATTCTAGAGTGGAAGAGATCCGCCATCGCCAGGTTCAAAATTGGCACATTCACCAAGATATTCATGGGGCTCGGTGAACAGATGGTGGGATGACAGCTATTTCATGCTGTACACTGATCCGGACGAGAGAGGGTACTACCTGCAATTCCAGCCCTGAGATCCGCCAGGCGTGCTGGAGGGCTCCGGTCTCGTCACTGCAACGGTCATTAATAAGAAGTCTTATCAAGTAGAGGCGCAGTCCGATGAACAGACTCTCGGTGGTATTTTAGAGATGACTTGCAAGATAGCGCGTCATAGTGTAGCCCGTCCCATGGCATTTAGGTATCCTCGTTAGACGCAGATGCCTTGGTAAACACCCACCACTTCCTAGCACTTATGATCATGATAGAATAGGGCATACCGGTCATTCTTAAACTCTCCTCCCTCGACCAGTCACAGGCGCACCAAAGCTGCCGCACTAACCTAGGCAACATGTTCTTCGCTGGAGAGGCCACTACTCAGGAATTCTTGGGTACCTTCACAGGGCGTATTTTGAGGACAAGCATGTCGCTTCCTCCATTGCCGATTGCAAGTAAGGAAAGCGTCAACTGCACGGGTCTTGGCGATGGCGTGAGGTATCCCGTTCGGGCCGACGTGACACCATATGATCTGTACAGTGAGGAAAATGGGTGTTTTGCGCAGCATCCTGAGTCCGTGTAGGGAGAACAGTAATTGATCTAATCTTGATCTACTCATTACCCGGTTGTACATTGATCAACCCATGTCAATATTAAGAGTGAAAGCATTGGACCCTACATGCAAGGCTACCTACTGGCTAAATATAAAATAAGAAAGTTGGTACTAGCGAGCTGGGCACAGACGATCTACATGCTAATTATCCCATTTCTGAGGTCAAGACTGCGCTGCCAAGGCACCTTTCGTATCCCAAAGTTTTGGTGGCTGCAGGGTTCTCGTATTCATTTCCACTGATCTCCCGAGACACACTTATATTTGAACACGCGCCTGTCTGTTCTGTTTCCTCGAAAACCTTCGCCCTCATCTTCTACAGATCACAACAGCGTCAGAGATGCTCTCCCCCAGGGACCTGTGGTATTACCTGCCCGAGTTCGTGCGAAGGCAGTCCCAAGAATCCACAGTCCCTCCAGAATGTTACGATGATTGCAGTATGGCCCTCCCTCCACCACCTCCTACCTACGGAATCAGACCTCTAATCATACCTCCCCTTGACCCACAGATGCCGCCGCCGAGGCCATCAGATCCGAGGGCCGGTCCTCCTCACTCTGCGACCCGGACACCAGCGACTTCATGACCGCCATCGAAAACTGCGGCGACTGCCTCAGCAGCTGGGCCTCGAATCCAACCAGCGACGCCTTCAACCAGATCGATGTAAACCTCGTCAGCTACGCCGAATACTGCCACGCACCGGTCATGGACGAGAGCCCAGACCTCTCGGGTCTTCTGTCGCGCGTGTCCACGCTCGCCGCAGACGCCCCAATCGTAGAGCCGACGAGCTCACCCACAACAGAGACGGGCCAGTCGCCTGGTACAGCGCAGTCTACGGGGTCCGGCGCAGACAAGACGAGCACGATTACGTCCTCTTCTACGCCTGTCAGCGCAACAAGCTCAGATTCCAGTGACGGGCCTCCGATTCATATCATTATCCCCGCAGTCGTGGTTCCGGTTGTGTGTCTCGGCGCCGCGGCGCTCATTGTCGTTTTTATTCTCCTGCGCCGTCATCGCCGCTCCAGACGAGCACAGATGCAGGCACAGACATTTCCCGACCCGGCGGCCGTCGAAAAGAATGGCGATGGCGATATCCATCAGTTACATTCCACCGACTTGAAACCCGAGCTAGATACAAAGCCGGGCGTAGCTGCGCGGCTCGAGATGGACCCTGGGGACCCACGGCCCGAGCTGGACTGGACCGGACACGGTGAACCTGGGGTTGAGGCGGATTCGAAGGAATTGAAGCCGGAGTTGGATGGGGTGGCGGCGACGAATACTCGCGCTGAGATGGATTCACAGCATGTATGGCCGGAGCTGGATGCGACGGCGACGGCACACGCAACGTTTGAGCTCGATTCGAGGGATATAGCGGAGTTGCCGGCGGACAGCATGAGTAATGGGTTGAATCGCAATTAGCCAGGGAAATTAATGTAGATACGTCTTTTTTTTTTATCTATGACGGGTTCAAGTGTATAGACCACTGGATCAACGTCCACCATATAATGCACAGTTATATGAGCGTATATCCTATGAGTATGATGACCGTATACGCGTTCGAATCCCTTCCATAATGCAAACCCCAGATATTAGAATACAGGCGCGCGTACCAGCTCTCCCAACTTGACCAAAACATACTCCAGATTCTGCCTCGAGATATCCGTTTTCGGATGGCCAGCCCCCAGGTTCCTCCGATTCCACTCATAGCACTCAGTCATCAGCGGCTTGGCCTCGTGGAACCTCTCTACCCTAGCATATGCTGCCCCTAGATTATTCATCACCCCGATAAGCAGCGGGTTGTTCTCGTTGGCCGGTGTCCGAACCGCGGCCAGAGCGCCTTCTAGGAGGGCAATCGCCCGCGCCTCCCGGGCTTGCTCCGGCCCAGTGCCCTCATCGCCAAAGCCCGTACTCTGGTACGTACCGGCTAGGTTCAGCGTGCATTTTATCGTTGTCTCATGCGCCGGTCCCAGGGCACTCGTAGCGAGAGCCATGGCATCCTCCTGGATACAGACTGCGTTGTCGAGCTGGCCCAGCGCGCGGTAATCCATCCCAAGCAGATCCATCGACGCGATCGTCGTCGCGTTCTCCCGCCCTACGACTCGTGTGCGCACGTCCAGCACCCGCTGGTGGTACCGCAGCGCCTCCTCGTACCGCTGGTAGTTCACGTAGCTGTTCGCCAGGTTGTTCATGCTCGTCATGGTCGTGGGTGAGTCCTCGCCTTCGACCCGGATCATGATTTGCAGGGCCTTCTCTTCGAGCTCTAGGGCTTCGTCTGTGCGTCCTTGGCCTTTGAGGTCTAGGGCGAGATTGTTCAGGCTCTTTGCGGTGTCGACGTGGTTCTGGCCGAGGTATCGTTGTCGGCGGGAGAGGACGTCGCGGTCGAGCGTCTCTGCGTCGGTGTGTCGGTCTTGTGCGCGGTAGTTGAATGCGAGTAGAGTCCTCGCTGTTAATGTGTCGCGGTCGTTGGGGCCCAGTTGGCGCTCAGAGGACCGGAGGGTCTGGAGAAACAGCTGGTTGGATCGGTCCCATTCACCGTCGTCGCGGAGCTCGATTGCCTCTACTATATTTGAGCGGAGTTGTTCTCGCGGTGTCAATTCGGAAAAATCCATGTTTTGTATCTGCCCGGCGACAACTCTGTATGGGTTTGGTGGAGGGTGTCTGTGCTGTGGAAGGGGAAAATCTGTCCAGGAGTCTTCAATTGGGGGGTCATCAATTAAAAGGCACCAGCTCGCAGGCACCATCCGCCCCAAGAGCAGCCTAATTCAAGCAAGCTTAATATGTTGATTCTTGGTTCTGAGGACTACCCCACCATCCAGAATACGAGCCAGTAAGTATCACCATTGGACGAGCATGGAAGACCATTCACGCCCGTTACCGGGTTAATTATTTCGATCTTCTTCATTCCAGCGTCCAGGTTTTTGTAAAAGCGTCCAGGTTTTTGTAAAAGCGTCCAGGCTTTTGTAGTCTTCTTGACAATAGCTTTAAACAGCCAAGGTGTATTGTGGACAAATAGGAGCAGAAATCGGAATCAGCCTTGACAAATTGGATCAAGCGATAGACAGTGCAAGGGATGATCGTTTCCTCGGTGGACTAGACTCAAAAATAGGATTTCTCGTCCCATGGGAAGCAAAGGGTCTTCCTAAGAATAGCACATGCAACCATTTCAGGGAATTCGCTTTTCTTTTTAACCTCATGATTAATGTCCAATTCATCTGATTGATAGTCTAAAACACCCGAAGAGTCCTTTCCTCTCTCTGGGGTCCGGCTTAATATATATTGGCAAGACCACTGAGCCAACCGCCAACAACCCTAGCTCACCCATACTGACTCATATCGAGCGACTAACCATGAGCAAACCAAACTTCAAAGAATATACACCGGGAGTATAACTCTACCCAGCGACAGATTTCAGGGTCCTAAGCCTATGAAGGTCGCTCATGGTTAGCCCTGGCGCACCTGCCCTTGGGAAAACTAGTGCCTGTTGGCGGAGTGTTCCTAGAAGTAAAATATGAACCTAATAACTTTAACCCAAAAGCTGTTTCTGTACAGTAAGAGGAAGTCGGTGTCCCATGAGCAGGTGGCCAAGGGTATTCCTTGTCAATACATATCCGGTGCAAATCGATTGGCTGTCCAAGGGTCTCAGCCTCGCAGAGAAAACACTGCCCCTCTTTTCAGCCTTGTCACCCAGAGATTTTAACTCTCCTGTTAAAACCCTGTCAAAGATGTTGATTTTGCCCAGGAAAAACTTCGTAAAATTCGTTAGTTTAGATTCTAGTCCGCACCAATCCATGACCCGCCAAGAATGGCCTTCGGAGATAAGTATACCGTGGCGTGGATCTGCGCCCTGCCACTGGAAATGGCCGCGGCAGAGACAGTGCTGGACAAGGTCCACCCCCCGTTACTATTCCAGCCAGAAACCGACCACAACAGCTACGTACTTGGTAGTATTAAGGGCCACAACGTCGTCGTGGCCTGTCTCCCCTCTGGGGTCTACGGAACTACGGCTGCCGCAATCGTGTTTGCTCACATGTTATCGACGTTTCCTTCTTTGCGGTTTGCATTAATGGTAGGCATTGGCGGAGGTGTGCCCAGAAGCTATCAACCCATAATGGATGACCGGTTCGTTGGTCTCTCGCGGTGTTCGAACTATGAGTTGAGACTGGTCACATAAGCAACAGTCAGCAAACCTGCTGTCGGGGTCATAATCCGTCTTGAATAGAAAGTCCTGGTCTGGCAGTGAGAACTTTGGGTGCTTCGAAAGCGTCTCTAACATATCATTTATTTCAGAGCCTCTGATTAGACCAATACTGCGCAGTTTAGATACTGCCGTAAGCAGATATTGTGGGGGCTTGTTGAGTGATCCAGTGCGGTGCAAAGACCCATCACGGAGTATCTTCCCATAGTCATGTTGAATCATGCTTCCAGAGACCGGGGTGGGAATGCTTACAACCACATCCCCAAGGCGAATATCTGCGTTGTTATAAAAGATGCCAAGACACGAGACTCTCTTGCACAAAAGTTGAACGTCCTCTGTATTGAGATGGAGGCGGCGGCCTTGATGGATCAGCTGCCTTGCTTGGTTATTCGAGGTGTCTCTGATTACTGTGACTCTCATAAGAACAAGGAATGGCAAGGTTATGCTGCTGTTAGTGCTGCGGCGTACGCCGGAACCCTACTGGGAATCGTTCCTAGCCCCAAGAATACGACTCAAGCAGGCCAAAGTATGTAATTTCCAAGATACCTAAAAGTCGTGCTAACCAGGCTTAGAAACTGAATTCACTGCCGAGGAGACAGCATGTTTGGAGAACTTGTACCTTACAGACCCAGCCGACGACAGAAATGCGCTCCGACGGAGAAAAGGAGACCGTGCGCCTGGAACATGCAACTGGATAATTGAAACAGTTGAAATAAACCATTGGCTCGGGGACCACGAACACGTCCCACCAAGGGAGTCTTGTATGCTCTGGCTATATGGTAACCCGGGAACCGGAAAGTCAACCATGGCCATAACATTGACAGAGGAGCTCCCTAAACAACCCGATTTTTGTCGTGGGCAAAAGGCACTGGCCTACTTCTTCTGTGACTCCAGCTCTGAAAACCACAGAACAGCAGTGGCGATTTCACGTGGGCTTCTGTACCAATTGGCGAAGCAGCACCCATTACTGATAAGACATATCATGCCGAGATATCGGATGCAGAAAGAATCCCTGAGCGCGTCATTTGACGCGCTCTGGGCTATCCTCATGGATATGGGCCGAGACGCTCCCTGTGAGATATACTGCGTTATTGATGCTCTGGATGAGTGCGAACCTCAGTCGCAACAGATTCTCCTGGATCAAATCGAGCAATCCTTTCGAAGAGAGAGTGTAATACCTTCCAGAATACATGTTCTCATCACTAGTCGTCCCTACCCTGAAATCAGGGAATGCTTGGTGCACTTTAACCACAAAGATTTGGCCTCCTACAGTTTAGTGCGCAAAGATCTACAAACAATGATCAGTGAAAAGGTCCAAATTTTAGCAGAAAAAAAGAGCTACCCGGAAACAGTGACGGAGCATGTGTCAGGAAGTTTGGAAGAAAAGGCCGAGGGAACGTTTTTATGGGTGGGAATTGCGTGCGAGGAGTTGACAAAAGTTCAGTCCAGGAATGCCGTCCAAATGCTACAGAAATTGCCCCGTGGTTTGTATCAATTATACCAGCGGCTACTTGACTCTGCCCTGGCAGTTGATAACAATGACGAGCCAACCATACTCAGCATGTTGAGATTTGTTGCATTTGCACGACGGCCACTTACTCTCCCCGAGCTGTGTGCACTTTGCCAATTATACCCGGATGAGGATGTCAATAGCCGTCTGCAGTTTACCAAGGATCCGATCGACCTGTGCCGGTTGATGATCGTTATCCAAGATCAACAGGTACGACTGCTGCATAAGTCAGTGAAAGACTTTCTCATCCAAAAGAGAGACGACATTGATGACCTCCAAACCCACGCTGACTTGGCCCACCGCTGTATAGACCAACTCAGGAACTATGAAGATGAAAAGTTACGGATTACGTTCACGCCGTACGCGCTGATGTTCTGGCCAACGCATGCGAGCCTTGCCAAGAGCAGGTTCAGAGTACGGCCACAAGATCGGTCCTTTTTCGAGTACGGCTCTAAAGAATGGTCTCACTGGTGGGAGAACCATGACCTGGACGACGAAATCATGATTTTGGCAGAGAGATTTTGCCTTTTCGTCACCACAGGACAATTTAGGATGATCCCGCTAGCTTCCTTGCGCTTGGAAAATATTAAATCCCTCCTAGGTAGTATGTATTATGATGCCATCCTTGCAGAAATTACAAAAGGAACTCTCCTGAAACTACCAGTATCGGAAGGGTATATCGAACCTGTAGAGATGTTACTGCGGACAGCAAATCCTGCCGGGGAATTATTCGATGTGATCAGAGCAGCTATCCAAATTCAGGAACGCGGAGAAGAGATCATGGCACTTCGCATTAGTATACCAGGGGAACCAACCCATATTACTAAAGATGCCGCCAATTGGGCTGGTAGGCGCTGGAAATACGGACAAGACAACATCCAAACCACCGACTCCGTCGTATCCACGATCATCGGTGATATTGATAAATCGGTTGTAGAACTTCTCCTTGACATACCAAGAGAGCAGATTCAGATTGCCAATTCCATATTGCCGAAAATCTTCAAAAATTTTGATGAAGCAATTATTACTCTCCTGCTTGACCGACAAGGAGACCATATTGCGATCAGTAACGAAGTGATCAGGGCCGCTGCAGAAAATGAGGTCAGCGGAAACGACATCATCGCACTCCTGCTCGACCGACGAGGGCACGAGATCCAGATCAATGAGAAAATGATCGAGAACGCGTCTGGAAAGTATCTCGTTGAAAGAGCCTTTGTCCGCATTATTCTTCATCAGTGGGATAATGGGATGAGGACCTCTGCCGAGTGCATATTAGCAGTCATCAGAACTTTCCATCTCGCTTTGGTGGTCAAATTATTACGCGATCTGGGTGATAGGATAGAGATTAATGACGCCGCATTGAAGGCCGCAGAACAGAACCTTCACTCTGGAAAAGGGATCACGAATTTCATTCTTAGCCAAGGAGGTCAGGCCCTAACCAATAAGGAAGGGATTAAGGGAAGCCATGGAAGGTTGAAAACGCGGAAGAGATATCATGGCGCTTCTGCTTGACCAATGAGGAAAAGGGCCTTGATTGAACTCTTGAAATCATGTACGATTTAACCTCCAAGCAGATACTGTCTATATGTCAGGCGGCCGACACTCCATATACTTGCTGGCCTAGGATTTCCAGCACACTTGAGAAGGTTCACAGCGAAAACGCTTATATGCACACGGTGGAATCATGCTATTCAATTGATCATATGGTTTTGAGCCAGGTAGGCTATTGAGCCTTTTTCCGAGTTGGTACCCGGTAGGATTCTGGACAAGGAGGTAACAAGAGATTTTTAATATAGTATGATACAGTCATAATATGATAGGGAAAGCAAAATATTGTCCAAAGGGACCTATGAAATCCGCCACACCTTTGTCACGATTTTTTTTTTTTTTTTTTTCTATATTTTCCCTCCTACCCAGGCCGAGTCCAACGGTGGCCCTCAGGCCATACGGTGTCGGTTCTAGTACGCTAGCTCGGCTCAAGTGGGTATGGGGGCAAGATTATATACATGAGAACAACAAACCAACTCCAGCCTCTCCAACCAACATGGCTGGCTATCCCAATTGCCCCCAAGTCTAACGCGGGAGAGTAAGTGAGATGTAAGACGAAATAACCGTTGGGGTAGAATTCTCGGCGACAGTTTAGCCCAAGTCCACGAGCACCATGAACTGGGCGGATTTGCCCAGGAGTATAATTGCTCGCAGAGATCACGAAGATATTATGATGGTTTTATTCTGTATTATGATTAAGGATAGAAAGTAAGGTCAAAAGTAGGTCGTTGAATACAAGGCTAGACGATCAAGAATCTTATCCCCGATCAATTAGCTCCGGCCAACAGTGGCGCTGGAACTTGGAAGCCTAGACTCGAATCTTAAAGGGATTTCTTTCCGACGTTCTGCACGGTTAAGCTGATGTCGATCGCTCAGTAAGCAGGCAGCATGTTGCGGGGACTAGAATGGAGCAGTTAAATACCGGGTATCCCGGCCTTCTGCAGCAAGTTTTTCCATTGTCTTGCAGTTTCTCACCGGTCACCCTTGCACAATGAGAGTTTCAAAGGCTGTTTTTGCTGCTACGTGCGTGGCTGCAGCTCAGGCGAATAGTCTCTGGGAGGGCCCTGACTTTGACGTGACCCAGGCGCTGCTCCAGAATGGCGTTGCCGTGGGGGAACTAGCCTCGTTGACGGCGTCTGGAGATGGATGCCAACTAGCGGTGAGCCACCACCAGCCAGTAGCCCCAATGATAACCTGATCAACGACGAGAAAGAATGAAAATGAAAGACTGAGATATCCGTACAGTGCGACCTTCTACGTCATCTCTATGGTTCGGAACGGTTGGTCGCGCAGGAGACGCAGCCGGCAGCGTACGCGAATACCACGCAGGCGTACTGGGCGACCCAGCAGCGCGAGGCGCAGCCTGCCTGTATCTTCACCCCGGGCAAGAACACCGACGTGTCGATTCTGGTGCTGCTGGCTCGACTTACGAGTTGCCCATTCGCCGCAAAAAGTGGTGGTCATGCGGCGTTTGCGGGGGCGTCGAGCAGCGAGGGCGGGATCACGGTTCTGCTGAAGGATCTCAACGAGATCACGCTCAATGCGAACAAGTCGATCGCCTCGGTCGGTCCGGGGAATGTCTGGAGTCAGGTATACAGTGCTCTGGAACCGCACGGGCTTGCTGTCGTCGGGGGCCGCGTCGCTGATATCGGAGTCGGGGGGTTGACCACCGGCGGGGGGATTTCGTTCTATTCGAACCTGTACGGCTGGGCGCTGGATAACGTGGAGAGCTACGAGGTGCCCCCATACCCATACCCATACTCTAACTTCACGTATAATTATTGTTGACATGACCAGGTCGTAACCGCCACCGGGGAAATCATCCTCGCCAGCGAACACCACCACCCAGACCTCTACTGGGCCCTCCGCGGCGGCGGCAACAACTTCGGCCTCGTCACCAAACTCAACCTCTATACCATCCCATCCTCTCCGCTCCGCGCCACAACCCGCGTCTACGCCGGGGAACACGCCCCCGACGTCATCAGCGGGTACGTCAACACTGTCAGGACCGCCGCGACGGACCCCCACGCCGCGCTCTACGTCGGCTTCGGCCGCTTCCAGGGCTCCAATATCGCCCTCTCCGAGCTCGCGCATACCTCTAACGCCGCGGACCCGGAGATCTTCCGCCCCTTCCGCGCGATTCCGGCCCTGGCCGATACAACGGCCACGCGATCCCTGGTGAATTACACCTGGAACCTCAAGGAGGCGAACCCGGACGGTCTGCGCGAGGTATACTGGATGATCTCGGTGCGGCTGGACGAGGACCTCCTGAAATGGGCGGTGGCGCATCTGTACGAGATTCTGCCGAGTGTGGAACATGTCGAGGGGATCCTGCCCGTGCTTGTCTACCAGGGGATCTCCGGGCCGATGTTGCAGAATATGCAGCGCGCGGGCGGAAATGCGCTGGGGCTGGACCCGTCGGGGGGCGAAGTGTCGATTGTGCATATTGCCTGCTGGTGGAATAAGAAGGAGGATGATGATACGGTGTATGCGTTGATCAGCGGCTATATGGATGCCGTCAAGGAGAGATCGAGGGAGATGGGGGTCGACCATGACTATATCTATATGAACTACGCGAGCAAGTTCCAGGATGTGGTTGCGTCGTACGGGAAGGTTAATAAGGAGAGACTGGTGAGTATTGCGAGGCGGTATGATCCTAGGGGGGTGTTCCAGGTGCTGCAGCCGGGGTATTTCAAGTTGGCCGGCGCGCCTGCTGTGAATCCTTACTAGGTCTACCCAGGTCATCCAGGTGTCTCAGTAGAGTAGGGTAGGGTAGTCTGTATAGTCATTACCATTATCATCTCGCTTGCCTAGTCTAATCAACCTAGCTATCACATACACATATAGTTATATATATACAGCCCCATTAACTCAGTAATACCTTCATTAATACCACCTCGACAGAAAGCTCCTCCTTGCTGACAACCGTCTATACTCATCCATCGCCGGACTCGCAACGACAGCCACCTTGCCCGGCTCCTCAATCTTCATCCCCTCTACCATCCCCGACTGCGGCGTCCCCCCCAGGTCAAGAACCGAGCCCATGCGAGGCGTATTCTCCTCCGCCTTCGTGCGGATATAGTAATGCTCATCGTCCTCCTCCATAGCGACATACCATTTCTCGCCGAGCTGTCTGCCCTTGGGTCCCGCACCGCACGCCCCCTGCAGTTTCACCGTCGCGGGACTATTCATCGCCAGCGCAAACAGGTTCTGCGGGTCCGTGAAATCCGTCACCTGGCGACCGCGCACCTCGAAGATCAGGAACACGAGGCAGATCGCGCTGGTGACAAAGGCAAACACTAGGATGATGTAGAACACGCCCTGCCACTTCTGCGTGCCCCCCGAAGCGTACCCGACGGTTTGGATCTTGGCGGTGAAGAATTGGAGGGCCGGTTTACCCGCGGGGAAGATGTTATCCGGGGCCGCGGTGGAGGAGTAGTTCCAGAAGGAGACAAAGGGGGCGTCGCGGGTGGACATGGTTAGGGTGCTGCCGGCGAGCACGGCGAGGGCTTCGCTGATGGAGGGGAGGGTGGGGGATAAGGAGGTGGTGTTGGCGGGCACGAGCTGCATCAGGAGCCGCGAGTTGGAGGCGCGGCCGTCCGTGATACCGGTGCCGAGGGAGAGGCTGGTGGCCCATTGCGCGGCGAGGGCGCGCCAGTCGACAGACCAGTAGCCGTCGATCATGTCCGGGACGACGCGGTTGTATTGGAGCGGGTTGGAAGGGTCCTCGCAGGTGGTCGAGAGGTCGGCGCCGCTGCCGGCGACGCGGTAGTGGGTGGAGCAGTGGCCGGTGGGTTTGGCTCGCAGGCCGCACATGATGTACGGCGGGTCGGTGTAGGGCGGGGTCGCTCCGAGCAGGTAGATCGCATCCCCGTTGTACGGCTTGGTGTTGAGGAGGGTGTCGTAGTTGCCGGGCAGTTTGCCGAAGATGGGCGGGCGTTGGCCGTGCGGGGGCCCGAAGCCGAAGATGTCGTCGACGACGGTGCGGTTGAGCCACGAGGGATACGGGGGGATGTCGGCGGGCGGCTCGTTGGTGTACGTCACCTCGTTGAAGGAGTCGTTGCCGTGCGGCCACAGCTGGTAGACGATCGGGGTCAGTTCCTCCGCGGTCATCCCCACGCAGAGCGCGTTGATGGCCGGCGAGGGCAGCGAGGCGTCGATCTCGTAGTTGCCCTCGCCCGAGAGGTCCGGCGGCTGCTGGATGCCGTTGAGTCGGGCCGTGGCGGCCTTGACGATGCCCGCGTGGGGCATCGCGGCCGTGACGTTGATCACCAGCCGGCCGTAGCGCGCCGAGAGCGCCTGCATGTCCGCGCGGTCGATCCAACTGCCCGTCACGGTCGTGTTGTCGTTGAGCGAGCCCGTCGGCCGTGGGCGTTTGGCCAGACTCGTCGACGACGGCCGGTGGTGGTCGCTGCTGTTGGCGATCCGCGTCCACTCCTGCAGATACGCCTGGTAGTCGTGGTACGCCTGCCCGACGTGCTGCAGGTCCAGACAGGTGGTCTTTTGGTATTCGGGGTCCGCCTCGTAGGGAACCGGGGTGTCGCACTTGGCCCGGAGGTATTGCCCGTTGGCGAACGAGGCGTGCACCTCGCCGCGCATCGTCAGCTCCTCGACGGGGCCCATGACCAGTTTGGGCGATACTGCATTCATCAGCTATCCGGCCTGATTCGGGCAGAGGGGAAGCAACCTACCCAGTCCTTCCGCCGCAGTCGTATACAGCATCGCCACCAGCGTCGCCGTCAGCGTAATCACCCCCAGGGTTGTCAGCGCCGAATACCGCAGACTCTCCCAGTGCACAATCAGCGACCCAGGCTGCATGATCCACGATCGCATGCTCATGTCCGAGATGGAGATCCCGCGCGACCCCTTGGTGATCGCGCGCCGCGTGAGCACCTGGCCCAGAAACGCCACACACACCGTCACATACGCCAGCTCGATCGTCTTGGCGAATAACGCGCTGAGCAGGTTCGCCGTGGACGGCGCCACCTGGCCGTCGGCCCCGATAAACCTGCCATACCGTGGCTTGACGATCGCCACCACCAGGTAGAGCCCCGAGAACGCGGTCGAGTAGACGGCCAGCACGATAATCGTCAGCGGGATCCAGGATAAGCGGCGCTGCACGATGGTGTTGGTGGTCGGACAGCGCCCCACGGGGTGGCCGTGGTGGTCGTCGAGGAGGGTACTCTGCGAGCCACGGAACCGCGACGGGCGGTCCGACATTTCGTGGTCGACAATCTCGTTCGTCGCGGTCGTCACATTACTCTCTGTCCGTTGATGGCCTGCAGCAGCAGCTGGGCTCTCGTCGCCGGGCGACGGGAGGATGCCCAGCCCAACCGTTGGCGTGTCCTCGTGTTGGTCTGCGAGCTCATATTGGATGTGCGCCCGGTCCGGAGCATCGCTTGAATCCAAGGGACTCCATGTCGAGGCCAGTTCAGGGCTCTGAGGCTCTGGCGAGAGGTTGATGGGAGGCAGCAGATACTGGTTGTCCGATTCTCCAGCCATGTTGGCCGACCGTTGCGCAGGGACAGAGAGACGGGAAAACCACGCCAGCAGGCGCAATGGGGGGAGGGGACAGCAGTTTTAACGGGTCTGGATCGTCCGACGAGTGAAAAGCAATTTGGAATTGGCCCGATCTCCTCCGCACGAGCTCCTGGTGTCGGCAGCAGCTCACAGCTTTGCGCGTAGTGGTGTCGGACAGGTGGGTGAGATTGAACGAGTTTGACACCACAAATATAGAAACTCTGCTCCACATTCGGCTACTGTGACTTTACTACAAGTTTAACTGAAATAAACAGCTCCAGATTCGGGTTAAGAGTTGTAAAAGCTGCTCCCACCCGGGCTTGAGCTAGATGGTGGCTGAGACGCCGATCAGGGTTAGCACCGCGCCATCGCCAATCAGCGCCCGTATATTAATAGCTGGGTGCAGGCCGAGGAGGGGTTCGGAGGTCCGCCTTTTCTTGTTCAAAAGCCAGACTTTTTGGCAAATGAAACTGTTGCGTTCAAGTAAATACTTGAGATCTCCCCACTCTTTTTTACTGGTTTATGTCAGGTGACATATTTTATGTTCTTTTTTACCTAGAAAGTTTTGGATTATTCAGGGAAAGAAATGCAGCTGACTAGCCAATGTGG
Organism: Aspergillus conjunctus; assembly: GCA_027569095.1. Lineage (NCBI taxonomy): Eukaryota > Fungi > Ascomycota > Eurotiomycetes > Eurotiales > Aspergillaceae > Aspergillus > Aspergillus conjunctus. The sequence goes on along the minus strand of JAPDEL010000002.1, from coordinate 113,367 downwards.
ACACGGAAAAGTGAAAAAGCAAGTCACTTGACATTCTAGAAAGGCGGACGTTTGTTTACGTGTCCACAATTACCGACCCTCTACTATAGTACTGCGCAGTAGTTCGGACTGACCAAAGGCTCCTTCTTTGTGGAACGTGGTTGCAGATCCTGCGATGATCGTGATGACAAAGAAATTGTCCTCCTGATCTCTATCGCCTAGGAGACTGCCTCACACACATATCATGGAACTGTCCGCCAACAGCACCTCCAGAATCGGCCCTACAATCGCCTCGTCATATCCGCGCGCCTGCAGCGTGCCCACAACTTGATTCATCGGCGGACTTTCCTTCCCCGAGAGCTGCTTCCACAGTCGATCCTTGACGGCAAACTCGGTCTGGTAGTGCAGAATCAGATCCTCCAGGCGAGCACGAGGAATCTCCACCTCCAGCTCAGGCTCCGCTTCCCGCTTAATGGTGATGGTGTGCCTCGTGCTCTTCTCCAGCGGCGGGCATTCGATCACTAAACTCGGCACATTCGGGTACTTGTCCAGCCGGACGGTTACCCCGGCGGTGACCCCGCCGTCGATGAGAACCTCGAGACGCCCGGGGATGTCCTCGGTAGCGAGGAAGCGGAATGTCCAGGATCCGCCGGGGACTCGAGCCGTCAGTGTACCCTTCGCCTGATCCCACTTGATCTGCGATTCTCGGGTCTTAGCCCCTTTGATTGCTCCGTCGACATCATCCTCGGGGTTCTCGACGACAGCAGCTTGCCCATCGCAACCAACCACCACGAGAACTTCGTATGATTCCGGATTCCGGCAGCCGTTCTGAGGCACAGGGGCACCGTCCAGCGGGATAATCGCCCCCTCGCAGGCCAGCACTGGGTACTGATCCAGGGATCGGTAGAACGTAACATGCCTATCCCCATCGTAGACCGTTCCCGTGAAAATATCCACGTAGCGCTTGCCCGGCGGCAGCCACGCCTTGACAGAGGCGAGCCCCGTCCTCGGATCTCTCGGCTGTACGATCGGAGCCACGAGAAGCGACCACCCGAAGACGTACTCATTGGGATATTCATACGCCTCGCTGTGGTCCGGGTACAACCAGTACAGGGGCTGCACGAGGGGTTCATCGTGCGCCGCCCCATAGACATTGTGCGAGTACAGATATGGCACCATCCGGTGTCTGAACCTCAGGAACTCGGCCATGACCAGCTCGCATTCCCTGCTGTAGAGCCACGGCTCCTTGGACATCCATCGGGACGTCGTCGAATGGAGCCGCATAATCGGGGAGAAGACACCAAGCTGCACCCAGCGCGTCGTGAGTTCGTCGTCGCGGCCGCCGTGGATATGTCCGCCAATGTCGTGGCTCCACCAGCCATATCCGATGTTTGACGCCGTCGCCGTAAACTCGGGCTGGAAGGCCAGCGACTTCCAGGATATCTGCGTGTCACCGGAGAATCCGATCGGATATCGATGGCTGCCTGGTCCACCGTACCGCGAGAACACCATCGGGATGTCAGTGTTCAGCTTCGCGTCGAGGTATTGGAAGTGGTTGAGGAGCCAGAGCGGATCGAAGCCCGGGATCTTGGACCAGGGCCCTTGCTGCCAGTCGATCCACCAGAAGTCGCAGGCGATCTTTTCAATGTTCCGGTGGAGGATCTTCAAGTAAGCTTCCATGAATTTGGGGTCGGTTGGGTCGAAGAGGATGGGGTCTTTGGTTTTGGGGTCACGGCCCAGGAAGCGCGCCATTTCGTCGTAGGAGTCTTCGAACGAGTGCACGCCGCTGTGGGGGTGGTCGTTCAGGGTGATTTTCAGTCGCCGGTTGTGGATGTCTTCTTGAAAGGCTGCTGGATCAGGGAACAGCTTTGGGTTCCAGGTATACCCCGTCCATCCGGCATGGGGCACCCTCTCATCGGACACCAGATGCCAGTCCATGTCGACCACGGCGACGGAGAGGGGGATGCCGTGCGCGTTGAACTTGTCCATGAGCTGCACGTATTCATCCTGGTGGTAGGCGTAGTATCGACTCCACCAGTTCCCCAGCGCGAATCGGGGGATGACCGGCTGCTTCCCGGAGAGGGTGTAGAACGCCTTGATGGCCGCCTTGTAGTCGTGTCCGTAGCAGAATAGATACCCATCGAATCGCTCCCCGGGCCGTCGCGGAGCCACCCACCCCTTCCCGTCGAAGAGCATGGACTGGGAGTCGTCGACCACGGCATACCCGGCTCGGGACAGTATCCCATCGCCCATATCGCACCGGCCGTTGACGCCATCCAGCGTCCGCGCCGTGCCGCCGAGGTTCAGGCTGGCTCGGGTCCCGAACCGCCACGCGGTCGCATACTTGATAATGCTCCCCGTGAGGTTCACGCCGAGGCTCTCCGGGCTGAATTTCTGCTTCGTGTAGTTGAGCTGGAAGTACTGCGTGCTGATATTCAGGTCCTCCTTATCAACCACCTGGAATACTGGCACGGGGAATTGCCGGTGGATGGCCAACGTCGAGGCCCGGTCTTCGAACTGGCCGTCCTCAGCCCACTCATACCGGATCAGCCGGTCGGTTAGCAGCGTGAAGCGGTAGGTTGGGCCTTGGATCACGGCTTGCGCGTTGGCCTTGGGCTCCGTGGGGAAGATGTACTTGTCCATGATAACGAGAGATTTCGATCAACCTCAATCTCATCTCACGTTGGATTTGGGGTTTGGGAGGTTCAGGATGGAAGCTCAGCTTACCCCGCACCGCATCCAGGGCAGAGTACCTTGTGCTTGGTGCCAGCTCAGTGCAGCTCTCATTGGTGGTCACACTGCAGCTCAGGATCAACAACAAAGAGAGCACCGTTCAACAACCCCCTCCCCCATTCGCAGATCCCATAGCTAGCGATGGAGACGCCGCTCCACCAGTGCCTGGGCGTCTCCCGCATACACGAACTCCTTTCCCGCCACCTCCGTCACTTCCCCATCGTCCTTGAAATGAATCACGCAATCACGAACTCTGTATGCGTTTGTCCAATACTGGGTTAGTTTCTGGCCTGCTGTTCGGATTGCACTAGATATGGGGATCCTGGAACGACCTGTGCTCCTCTTCCCTCAATCAACGCCGAGTACTTGCCCCATGTTGCGATGGCGTTGCCGGAGATCTCTGTTTGCGAACTTGCGGCTCCTCCGATAGGTCGAGGATATGCTTGACTTGGCCTCGGTTTGTGACAGTGCGTCGTAGAGGAGATGATATATCGAGAACTTGGGTGGATGCTCTAGGGGCGAGGACGGGGGCATGGTTTCATACGAAACGGGCGAATCCTTTTGCGGGTACTCAGTAACGCCAAGTTCTTTCTTTGCAAGAAACTTCCTAGGTTAGTTATTCGAGAAGGCCGCCTGGTGAAGGAATCAAGAACTGGGAGGAACGCACAACCCAGATATATTGTTGTCTGCAGAAGAACCCTCTAGACAGCAACGACATTCTCAGGCGACCTAATAACTCTTCCACCAAGTCTTCACGTAGCTGTTTCTTGCCCCTGGGTAGCTTTAGTCAATTCTCTCTTCTTTAATGGTTTTTTTATCTATAACTATATCCTATAGCCACCCTGCCTAGCTTTAGTAAGCACCAGGAGGAAACAGCAACTTTGCCGGGGCCTGGTGCACCACAAAAGATTCCGCGGCCGTATCTTCAACCCTATTTCCCAGTAATCTGGTTGGATCCAAAAGAGGGTGACACTTTGTGGGCGCTTTGTGGCTGATAATGTGCGGAGACAAATTTAACCTTGGTCGTTGGGTATTATTATTGATAGCAAACGTGCCGTACTTCCTCCTAGCGACCACCTAGGGTATACAAAGTTCAGCCGTGGGACCACACAGTTTCTCCTAGTCAGAGTCTAGATTTACCGATCAATCTTTTTTGACCAGCAATTAAGAGCCCCAAGTATAGGGCTTTTCCCACTCGAGTCCGTTTTCATAGTGCGTTGATGTCACCGAATTGTGATGTCCATACCGATCAACACGCCGAGGTAGTCCGGTGCCTCTATAGGGCGAGTCGCTCAATATAAAGGGGTAAAGCTCTGGCAGAGAGCTGCAGTTGAGTTTTATCGCTATCCCGGCTTACTGGCCAGGCTGGCTGGTTATAGAATACGCCAAGGATCCCAACCTCACGGCTCTCGGTATTCCACAGCCGGCTTCAGCAATTGCCAGTTCACGTACGCCGGAAGCTATTACCGAATACGAGGACTATATGAGACCAGGCTTCCCTTAATGAAAACAGCGAATGTGTTCAGAAGTAGTGAGGATACTCCGGACTTGTATATCGTCTTGTAAGGACGTAGAATGAGAATTAGATATCAGGGCAGAGACCTAGCCCCCCTGTGAACAAGGATTGAGGCCTCATATATCTGAGGAAGTAGAGCACAAATATCAGGATCTCTTCACCTCAATCCCCTTTCTTATAATCCGGCACTGCGTGAATCACTCATTTTAGAGTCTCCACCGAACCAGACTTTCACGAGATATGGTTCCTTCCTTGACAGGAAGATTCCAACCGAGTTCGAACTCACATGTGTTTACTATTGAAGTCAATCAGCATCGGAAACTCAGTCCGGAGGACTACACTATGGTCTTAGGCGACTTTACTCATAGGATCGTCCACAGAAGTACCTCCAAGTCTAGATTCCCTGTGGAGGCCTGAGCGACAGGAGGCGAACCCATCCGGATGACAGTCGTTCTTAAGAAGCTGGTGCCCAAGAGGCTCGCCGGCAATTCTGACTCTCACTGCATATGCGCTTCCCTGTAGATTAATCAGATGCTATATACCCCTTGTGGTCTTTGTACACGATGGCCAGCTCGTCATTCAACACGGAGGCATCCATTGAGTTTGCACTCAGTTATCTAAGTGTCATCCTGCGACTGTTTTCTCGTTACAAATTAGTCGGGTTTCAGGGCTGGGGAGGAGATGACTACTTTTGCATTCTTGCTTCCTTGGCCTACCTTGTAAGTACACCCATCACAGATCTCCTGGATGACCGCTCACGGGTTCCAGATGGTGGTTGTCCCCGTTTACCTGGTCGGCTCGCGCTACGGCAACAACACAGGATGGACAGACAATGAGAGGGCCGCCTTCACTCCGCTGCAGATCAAGGCCATGGAAATCGGGTCTAAACTCGTTGTCATGGGCTACTTTGGGTATGCCACTGTTATGTGGTCCCTGAAGGCGTCTGTGCTTTTCTATTATGATCGCGTGACGTATAGCAACCGCGCCCCCAGCGCTTGGAGCTCAGGCTGATATAGAACAGGGCCGGCCTGCGCCAGCAAAAGCTTGTACGTGCGTGCGCCATATACTGTGTCATTACCTACGTTGTCGTGATGATCACCATTGCTGCCCACTGTCGGCCATTCCGTGGGAATTGGCAGGTGTATCCCGATCCAGGGCGTAGGTCTCCTCCACCTTGTTTCAGCTCTACAACGTCCTAATTAGTCCTAGGGGAATGTACCACTCATTACACGGCTTATCCGGTCTTTGCGGCCCTTAATGTATCGTATGTTGGACAGATTTACGTTTCAGGTCGGGGGTGCATGCTGACCTTTCCTAGGAGCGACCTGATCCTCTTCTACATCCCTATTCCCCTTCTCATCCAAGTCAAGATTAGCATAACCAGGCACGTCCACTCCCGGTCTACCTCCTCCCACGATGGTACCTCGCTAACTAGGATCTCCGGATAACAGGAAACTCCTAATTGGATCCCTCCTGTGCTCCAGTATCTTCATCATGATCGCGTCCCTACTGCGCTGCATCTTACCGCTCAAGGATATCAACCAGATCAACGTATCGATCATGTGGACCGTCAGGGAAATCGTCCGTCACCCTACCTACTTACCAGTAGATGCCCTTCAAAGACTGCAACTAACATAGTACTATCGCACTAGTTCGTCGCCTTCCTCGTCATCAACGCCCCCGCGATCAAACCCCTCTTCAGCAAAACCACCTGGTTCACCGGGTCCAAGATCCGCAAGTCCAGTCATCCGAGTTACAGACTATCCGAGATGCAGAATAATACCGCAACCGCCACGCGGCGTGGAGTGCCAAACACCATCCCGCAGCGTGACAGTGAAGAGTTCATTCTCGTCGGGGGTAAGGATCAGGCCGCGCCGTACGGGTATATGGCGGATGTCTCCAAGGGGGATTTGGAGTCCAGTGAGGGGGGAATCAAGGTTACCACGGAGTATGTGACGGTTCATGAGCGGATCTAGGGGTTCTTCCTCCTAGTAATTGGGAGCGTGAAGCAGACGTTCGAGGTTTGGTTTACCTGAGAAAAAGAATTGGAGACTTTAATCTGGTTATTTCTCTTCCTGGGGTTCCATTTGTATTAATGGTACTATTAATTCATAGGTCTTATTCCGTTCTCACGTTCTTTTTTCCGGAATGTGCGACGTATCGGTCCAGTAAATCGTCCACAAGCCCAATCGTGTGGATGGTGATTGCAGAGTGACTGGAAGAAAGGAATGGATATTGTGCTTGAAAGCTTAGTTGTTATTTGCATCTGCAAGATCGAATGTTGCTACGGATTCTTTTTTGGGGCATATTTGCAGCAGAATAGTGATGGTGATTCTTCCAGACATGCAATGACCATGCTATTCCCGCCATTGCTCGGTAAAATCGTGATGGTCCCTGCATGATTTATTCGGAAATGATATAGCAAGAGGAGCCATCCATCGCCCCTAGCTTTCGGGGTGACCAAATCGCAATTTGGAACTTGGGATGTGAACACATCAAGAAGGTCGGGTCAGAAGAGAGATATATGCCATTCTCCCTACATCGCCGGCCGTAACATCGTAGTCTGGAAATACCCCGGTACAGATACAACCTCATACTCCCGGACAACCTGAAATCCATTCCGCTCATACAGCGGTCTCCCCGACGGCGACGAGGAAAGATACGTCAGCACCCCCTCCTCATCCGCGCGGGTCGTCCCCCATTTCAGCAGCTTTGAGCCCAGGCCCCGTCGATTAAACTCCGGGTGTGTCCCCAGCATGTCCAGATCTGGATCTATTAGCGTGCATCACCCATAACATGATTGTGGTAACGTGCAGTAATGCGGCTGATCCCCCACTGCCTGTTCCTTCTCTGCGGCCATCCCCAAAAAGAATTCGTCGCAGAGGGCAGAATCCGAGCCCGCCGGCCAGACAATGCTGTGTCCGTCGTCCTTTGCAGCGCCAGGTTTTCGAGGGATAACCCACCTGGCATAAGCTGCAATTACCGGTCGGGTATCCTCTGTAGGAGTATTAGGAGTAGCGACTACTTTTAGAAAGCTTGTTGTGCCTGTTGACTGTGCTTCCTCGGCGAACCCGGTGAAGGTCTTGATCCACCACTCCCGCACGTCGGGCGTAGCGGGGAACATGCGGTCGTTCAATTCGCCGGTAAAACATTTGAAGAAGAGCTCCGTGAGTTCTTCTGCGTCGGCTGGGGTGGCTGGTTCGATGGTGAAATCCATTTGTGGTGATTGTAAAGGGAAATTATTGGCAGACAGTACAGTGATGAGTCGTGTGCTAACGTTAACTCTCCGCTCTTCCTACCCGCTCGATAGACTGCGACAAAAATAGCTAGCTCGGACACTAGCCTTACTAATATCAACTCTATCATAGCCGAGGCTTCCTGTCTACTACCCTGCAAGTGAGGGAGGGGAGCCACTCAGTAAAAGGCGAAGGGGTGTTATATCGCAGCTGGATGAGAAGCAGAACAACGATAATAATGATATTAAAGCTACCTTGCCGGATAAACAATACCGCTTATCAGGGAGGGTTCCGAAAGCACTCAGAGCGTCTTGATAGATATAAATCAATCAGGTCGGGTGGAGTAAAGTAGATCTAGCAGATTAATGAAATGAAAGAAACAGCTTCTGAAGCCGATTTCTGTCCGCCCTACATAAATTTCCTGGCGTAGAACTGGAATGAACGTTCAAAAGTACGGCCGAATACTACATAATTTATATACTCCAAGGCAAGTCATGAGTTGGCTGTGTTTGCCCTATTTCATGACCCGCCTGTCGAGGGTCGTGCTGAGGCCGAATACCGATCATCAAATCAATCAGGAGAATATCTGGGAGCCGGGCGCAACTGAAGTCTGTACTTGAATTATGTATGTGTTGTGTACTCTACATCCCATTTAGCCCCCAACGGCGTCGCGAGGAGTACGATGACTATCGGTGCAGTCTATGGTCAGGAGGACCATCCGATGCAAACGATACGTCTTATTCCCCGAGCTCTCTACCTCTTCATACTTTCTCCTCATGGACGGTCACTGCGGTGGCATTTCCCTTCTCGGCCTTGTCTTCCTCCGCCACAGCCTCCTCAGGCTCATAGTCGCCAAACTTGCGGACACTTATACCCCTATTGAACATGAGGTCAATCTGCTCCAATGACTTACCCCTGCATTCAGGTACGCAGAAATAAACAAAGACCAAGGCCAGTGCAAGGATACCCGCAAATATAAAGCCAACTCTCGATTCAAGCCCCGCGTACTGGGGATAGAGCAAGTACGGGATGCTGAAGTTGACGGCAAAGTTTGTAGCAACGTTGATGACGGAGCCGGTGCGCTGGGAGGCATCGCGGAGGCGAGCGGGGGGGATCTCGGTGGTGATAACATAAGTAAGAGGAGCGAAGGCAAAGGCAAAGCCGCAGCTGAAGAGAGTGAGCATTGCGACGATGCCTGTCTTGACTGAATGGGATGGATTGGAAACGGTCCCCAAAGCACCCATTGTCAGAATGGCTAAGAGCATCCACCCAGCGCTTGTGAACAACAGAGGACTAGGCCTAGTAAGCAGGTGTTCATGACAAAAAAAAAAGAGCAGGCAGGCAGCTTACCGACGACCAGTTCGGTCAACGAGGTACAAGCCCGTAAATGCCATGATGAGGTTGGCCACAGAGTTAATGACAGTCATATTGAATGGGTTCACCGTTCCGATATCACGAATGAAGATTGCTCCGTAGGAGGAGGCGAAGGCTTGACCGGTGGCCTGCTGGAAGAAGTTCATCGCCATAACAATAGCTGTGCGCTTAATATTCTTGCCGCGGAAGAGCTCCAAGTATTTTCCTTGCTCAGGCTCGTGCTGGAGGGCATATTGAAGGGCAGCGAACTGTTCGTCGATCTCGGCCTCGGTAACCTTTCCTTGCCGGAGTTTTCCAAGAGAGGACCGAGCCTCTTCGGTCCTGTCCTTGGTCAAGAGCCAGCGTGGTGACTAGAAAGGAGCTATTAGGGTCGTGGCTGTACACATGCGCAAACATCGGGATTACCTCTGGTATAAAGAAAATAAGACCCATAACGATTACTGGCACAACGAAAAAGAGCCCCATAGGTATCTTCCAGGCCTCGTTCCCAGGGAGCGTGCTCGTGCCTCTACACACGGAGCTGACGATGAGAGTGCCGAACTTGAATTGTGTTAGAGCTTTGATGAGGAAAAGACGGTGACGGGGGGGGGGAAAGCACCATGAGGCTGAACTGATACGAGCCGACAGCAAAGCCGCGAATTTCTCGGGGCATAATCTCGGATTGATAAATGGGAACGACGGCCAGCTCCATGCCAATGTAGATATCTATGCGCCAAGATTAAACACAGCTGCTTCCGAGGGACGGGCGGTGAAGAGCTTACAGTTGAGGATTCTCGCGGCCATGATCTGCTCCTTGGTCTTCGAGGTAATGGCCATGATGGCGGGGACAACTGCCCACGCGCTCATGGCAAACATGCACCATCGGCGGCCCCATCGCGCGCTGACCAAGCTGCCGATGATGACGCCCGCGCCAAAGCCGATATAGTTGAGACTGTTGAACAGGGAAAGCCAGTACGGCTGGATGCGGTACGTGCCAGTATCAGCATCCCACTCCCCGAACTGTCGCTGGAATGGCCCCATTGCCTGTGTATTGGAGTATGCTGCGTTGTCGAAGCCATAGTTGAAGGTCGAGATTGCGATGACGGCAAATGCACGGGCAAGCGGCCCATTGAAGTGCTTGAGGACTCTATTCTGCGCCATGACAACAAACAACAACAATAACTGCGAGATTGTTACACGGCCTTGCCTTGGGAAACAATGCTCGTCGGATGTGAGAGCCTGGCGTTATCAGAATTTGGCCCGAGCTAGGAGCCCGGCGTGCTTTATATGCGGCTGGCCCGATATCAACCGCCTGAACATTTCGGGGGATCCTGGAGTACCTCTCTAGTCACGCGGTTTGGTGCCTCCCCACTTGGCGAGACCTTGTCGCTCTCTCGTGGAGTTTTGATGGTCTTGTGAACGATGGGAGAGTGTCGTCCCCACGGGGAGTGAAGTCTTTTTGGAACGAGTGGAGTCTCGGATCGGCATGACTCGGATCGAGGCGGATGTCGGGCGGAGTGGCAACCACAGACTGTCAGGTTGACCAAGGGGGTACTGCTCCTCCGCCCGACTCTCCTCCGCCATCCGCAGACTAATGAATCAATCCCTTGCTGAGACCTGGGAGTTATCACCGGGGCCATGGTCAATACGGGAGAGCGACCTAACAAGCGCATCCGAAGGACATCCGACATTTGTTTTCAGTGCCGGAACCGCAAGGTAGAGCCCCTCTTTCGGCTATGCTGTTGAGTGCTGGCTGACCACCGAACGCATGAACAGGTTAAGTGCGACGGAACCCCGGGTGGATGCGAGAACTGTAGGCGTCTACTCTTCGAGTGCTCCTTGGCCGTCGCCGGTGCTGTTAGCACCGGGGTCGGCAACAGCAACAGCAGCAGGTTGGCGCAGCGGCTCGAGCGACAACGGGTGTGGAGAGCCTGTATCCCCTGCCGCGATCGCAAGCTGAAGTGTTCAGGTGGCTATCCATCCTGCTCACGATGCGCCAACCGCGGTATTGCTTGTCAGTATCCTAGCTCGGCGACATCTAACCGCGGCGAGACGCAGCTCCCGCTACCGTCTGCATCTCCAACACCGCGAAAAGCTCACGCGAGCCAGCAGCTCGAAGCCGCTGAACTGAGTCGTGCACATGAAGACAGTGATAGCATCAGAGATATCCCCACACTCAAGTCTTCGAAAAACCCTTCGTCAGTCCCCCCTCCTCTGCTCATTATTATACGCCAGTGAGCTAACCTTGAGAAGTGAGTTCGGTCTCCCAAGGCAAGACATCAAGAAGCATATTGACGCCTTCTTCGACTTCGTATATCCCATTCCATGCTATGGCTTTCTCCATCGAGCAAGTCTCCTGCAGGCGTGGTCGAAAGGCACCCTAAACCCGTGGCTCCTCCGAGCAATCTGCGGCGTCGCTTCGCGTTACCTCTTCCGAGACGACGTCGAAAAGCAGGACCAGGCGCGAAGATGGATGCAGGAGACGGAAACGCAGCTCCTTACTCGCCTGGCTGAGCCAAGGATGTCCGATGTCGAGGCTTGGATGCTCGTGATAATGCATCACTTCCTTTCCCGGTGCTACGGGAAGATGCTAATTTCCATGAGCCTGACTGCCCGACTCGCCTACATACTCCGTCTCAACCGTGAAAATGAGAGTGTCCCGTTTCTCGTGCAAGAGCGACGGCGCCGTCTGATGTGGTCCATTTTTATCATGGAGACGCTCTATTCCAGCGGGAGAGCCGAGTTCACTTCTTGCTCCAGAGACACGCTTCACATTCAGTTGCCGTGTAACGAACAGTCGTTTTCCATGGATATTCCGGTCGAGACGGAGCCGCTAGCTCCAATCTCCGAGCTGAGGCCGTCTCCCAACCTGGGACTACTTGGGTACTGTATTCGCGTGCTTGATATCCGCGATCGGGTACTACGGTACGTAGATCCTGCGCGCGGGTTTGGGGCCTTTTTGCTAATGCGCATAGACTGACTCTCGCCATTACCAATTACCGTAAGCCTTTCGCCGAATACCTCGTCGAGGTCGAATCAGCCGAGCAGGAGCTCCGACAGTTCTACAAATCGCTTCCCGCCCGCTACCAGTTCGACAAAAAAACTTTCTTTTTGCGCGCCTACTCTCCGTCGCGCATGCCCTTTCTCATGCTCCACGTCTGGTGGCATCAGATCCAGTGCGACCTCTACCGGTTTACCGTCCCCGGGCTTCGGGAAGGCCTCCCTGCGGCGGAGATATCTCAATTACCACCGAATTTCGTAGCAGCTTCTCAAGAGAAATGCCTCCACAATGCTTTGTCCGTGTCGAAGATCCTGGAGGCGCCTAAGCTAGTTGGTGGCTGCGAGGTAATAACCGACCCGTCACTTGCGATATGTGCTTTCCATTCTGCAAGGATTATATCGAGACTGGGACAGCCTCCGCTGGGCGACATTCCAACGCCCGAGATCGTTGACAGACTGGCCGCTTGTGCGGATGCGCTAGAGGACCAGTCTGCCTTCCTTCCCACAACTGCGGATCTGAAGCGTGGGATTCTGGAGTTGGTGCAAGACGCTGAGCGTCGGTCAAACTCGAGGCCGTCCATCTGGGAGAGCGAGCAGGTCGTGAGGGGTGACCCAAACATAATGGCACCCAGGGATGAAGTTGATAGTGAGAGACGTGAGGTTCATTCCAAGCACAGTGTCAGCGAAGCCATATACAATATGGAATTCCAATCAGAAGATGGAGACGTTGAGTTCGGAGACCCTTCAGTTCGTGCTTTGGCGGCAGTTCAACCCCACCCATCAGACCTTCGGACTTCCCATGCTGCCCACGACGAACCAAGGTGGTTGCCGAGGCCGCACCCAGGCCACACAGTGAATCAGGACGCCGCTTCGGCCACATTTTTTTCCCATGACGCAATAGGAGATACCCAGACCGTCCGCTGCGATGATGCTGGAGGCTACGATGTTGGCATAAATCTAGGTCTTGATCCTCGGTACGAAGCTGGGCAGCCTGACTTGTTCATGGACCGCTTTTGGGCCCTGCCGGAAGGGGACTGGATTATTCCAGACATTAACCCCCAGGTGTAGATTCTGTTGGAGAGGAGTTGCAGGCAAGGGGGGGGGATGCCATGTATCAACTACAACCAGGAAGCTAGAGTTGAGGTCAGTCACGGCAACCACCATAGTAAAGTAAGAGCCAGCTGCGTTGCCTCCTGGTACATAAGCGGCCAGCTCTTTTCGACCCAAGATTAGTTCCGCTTGACCTCACCTGAGTGCCTATTCGTTCGAGAGGATTACCAGCCCATACCACCATAGCTTGTCCTGATAATAAACTACACAAATATAACCGCAAGGCGGAAATGACTAAGTCGGGCATGTCAGTGGGTCCCCCACTACAGTAAAACCCTGATAAATGCAATCAATTTAGAACACCTCTTTGCGTGCACTTAATGGGGTATTGCATTTATAAAGACGGGCATTAGCCAATGACAGTACTATCACGTGACATAATCCCCACTTTACCTTGTTAAATGCAATTTTATAGGGCGGCAGATTTCTGCAAAATTTGCATTTAAAGAGAAAATTGCACAAATAAGCGGTTCTTATTGGAAAATGAGACCCACTTAGCACCTTGCAAATATTGGAGTTGCAATTATCCCGGTTTTACTGTACACTACTTAACAAGTGATTCGAGAGCATGGCTCATATCCGCACGACATCCGATCCGGCTTCCCGGATCCACTCCATGGCATTTCTACGGCCTGGGAATGACAACCGTAAAGTTCCGTTAAATTATTAAATACTCTGCAGTTGTTAATGGCCCTTTTGTGTCGTAGTCTAGCACACGCCGCTGCCGTCGACGGGAACCTCGTGGGCTTTGACCGGCCCAGCTAGTTGATAACACTCAACACAATGCAGATACCACAGAGACCCCTGATAGACATCGAGCAGACGCTCGCGTCTCTCAGTTTACCAGAAAAGATCCAACTCCTCTCTGGTATGTAATTTCTTGGCTCTATTATCCAGCGTTCTACTCCTACACATTCCCCTGCGTCTCTACAACCGCCCTGCTTGTACTGAGAGCATAGAAGACTGACTTGGGCCAAGGGTCCGATTTTTGGCACACGGCCCCTATCCCCTCCCACGGCATCCCCTCAATCCGGTGCACTGACGGGCCCAACGGCGTTCGGGGAACTCGCTTTTTTAATCCTCTCCCAGCACTCTGCATCCCTTGCGGCACGGCTCTCGGCGCTACGTGGAACCCCGAACTTCTTCACATTGCCGGCCAACTCCTCTCGCGAGAATGTGAAGCCAAAGGTGCACACGTATGGCTTGGCCCCACCGTCAACATTGTACGGGGACCGCTTAACGGTCGGGGATTTGAGAGCTTCTCGGAGGATCCGTATCTGAGCGGTGTGCTGGCCGCGGCCATCATTCGCGGTGTTCAGAGTCGGGGCACGCTGGCAGCGCTGAAGCATTTTGTTGCCAATGACCAGGAGACAGACAAGATGGCGACAGACATCTGCATGTCTGAGCGGGCATTGCGAGAGGTGTACTTGAAACCTTTTCAGATCGCTGTCAAAGATGGCAAGCCAAAGGTCATCATGGCGTCCTACAACAAGGTTAATGGCACGCACGTCTCGGAGAGTCCCAGACTGCTCAACGAGATTCTCAGAACAGAATGGGGGTACGAAGGACTCGTCATAAGTGACTGGTACGAGCTCCCTCTATAATATGTACTCCTGTTGACGAAGAAAGCTGACTCCTCAGGTTTGGCACGTACGGATGTTCTGAAGCGCTCAAGGCTGGGCTAGACCTTGAGATGCCAGGCCCTGCACAGCATCGTGGGAAAAATGCTTTGCTGGCCGTTATTTCGGGAAAGGTCAGCCCTCGGACTATTGACGACCGCGCACGTAAGGTGTTGGAGCTTGTTAACCACGCGGCTTCTGCGCACACATCATCCGAGGAGACATCACGAGACTCACCAGAAGACCGGACGATCAACCGACGTCTCGCGGTGGAGAGCGTCGTGCTCCTGAAAAATACAGAGAGCTTCCTTCCAATTTCAGCAGAAGACTGTGATGATGTCGCAATCATCGGCCCTAATGCGAAGCTTCCTGCAGCCTGCGGGGGAGGAAGCGCCAATCTCCGTCCCACCTATACCACCTCCGTATTCCAGGGTATCAAGAATCAACTTCGGGCTGGAACCAGGGTGCACTTTGAGCCGGGGATATTTGGCCACACGCTTCTTCCTTACTTCACGGGTGATTACGTTACGGACGACAACGGGCAGCCGGGTGTATCTATTTTGCTCTTCAATGACCCAGAGTCGGTGCCGGACAGGGAGCCTTTCGACTGCCAGACCATTCCTGACACCACCTACCAGCTCATGGACTACACTCACCCGCAGAAAAAAGAGACCTTCTACATATCTATGCGCGCAAAATACACCGCAGAGCTGGAGGGACCACACGAATTTGGTCTAGCCAGCTACGGCGTAAGCAAACTATACATCGACGACGAATTGGTCATCGACAACGAGGCGGAGCAATCTCCAGGTGGCATGTTTTTTGGCAAGGGGTCATCCGAGAAGCGCGGCATTTACAACCTGAAGGCCGGCCAAACCTACCGTCTGCGCGTTGAAGCTGGAAGCGCTACTACGTCAAAATTGACGGGCACGTCGTCTCTGTCGATTCCTGGAGGCGCTTGCCGACTGGGCGGCTGCGCAAAGATCAATCCCGACGAGGGCATCAAGCGGGCGGTCGCCCTGGCAAAGCGATGTAGGCATACCTTTGTGGTCGCTGGCCTAAATGCAGATTACGAGAAGGAGGGCAAGGACAGAGAGGCCATGTCATTACCTCCCCACGTGGACGACCTAATCGCTGCCGTGCTGGAGGCGCAGCCCGACGCCGTGGTGGTGACACAGGCCGGCAACCCCATTGCTATGCCCTGGAGAGGTCAGGCAAAGACGATCCTCCACAGCTGGTATGGCGGCAACGAGGCGGGCAACGCCGTCGCAGACGTGTTGTTTGGGAAAGTCAATCCCAGCGGGAAGCTACCCATGACGTTCCCAGTGAGGCTGGAAGACGGACCATCCTACCTCAGCTTTGGGAGTGACAATGGCCGGATATATTATGCCGAGGACGTGTTCGTCGGCCATCGCTGGTTCGAGGCGAGGGGGATTGACGTTGCGTTCCCATTTGGGTGAGCTTGGAGAGGTTTCTTGACCGCCCAAAGTTTGAATTCTGCTAACAAGCATTGCAAGGCACGGCCTCAGCTACACGACGTTTGACGTCTCGAATATGACCGCAAGTCCTACAGGTATTACCCTCCAAATCCGAAACACAGGCTCCAGAGCCGGCGCGGAGGTGATCAGACTGTACATCTCACTCAAATCCACTACGAGTCGCGGGAAATCCAACTTTCACCGACCCGCAAGGACCCTGGCTGGGTTTGACAAGGTGTATCTGGAGCCTGATCAGCAGTTGGTCGTGAGTATACCCATTGACAGGAGCAGCACTGCTGTGTGGGACGAGAAGGTAGGCAGTTGGTTCTCTGAGGCGGGCGTGTACATTGCCTGCGTGGAAACGGGTGAAGGAACACAAGAGGCCTTGTTCTCCATAGAAGAAGACCTGTACTGGAATGGTCTGTAGCATTTCAGGACGGCCGAAATAATCGATGCTTGGATGTATATAGAGAGGGGGAGCAAGCGTTACATATATACCAGACGAGATTGCTAAGTTTCAGCAGTCTTCATTGCCTCTGAGGCTCTGGTGTATGGCAGAGTCTTGGAACAAAACTGCAACAATACAAATTTAATGTAAGTGCTAATCGTTGGGTCTAGGCTCAATGGCGACCTCCCCTAAAAAATACTTATTTATTAGTATTTTTAGAAAAATTTTTATACATTTAGCTAGCTCATTAAGTTAACTATAACAATATTCTATAATATTTCTAGATTTCCTAAAGGAGAAGGCTAAAAAGGGTGGGAGAAATTAGGGAGGGAATTTTTGTTGGGGTGAGCCTTGGCACCCTGTGTGGGTAGTCTAGTCCTATTAGGCCACGACATGGTCATCCCAGCTGCCAGAGCTTCCAGGTCGCCGTCTTTGTTGTGGAATCCGGAGGGGTATCTATGTCTCTTATTTTAGGCATCATCACCTTTCTCAGACCTCGACAATTTCTCATTCGCCCCTTTGAAGACCGCTGTGTGAGAAGATCCTACTACTCCGTACTGAAGATAGAATGTACAAGTTTGCGCTTAAGGCAGCAGTTGAGGAAGGCAACAACAATATCAGAAAAATGCTGCTAGCTAGTGGTGCCGACTTGAACATTGAGAATAGGCTTTCTAGAAACACTTTTCAGGTCGTATAGAAAGCTCAGACATCGAAAATCAACCTCTGGTTAGCTTAATTGCTTTGGTTTTAGTGAATGCTAAAGCGGATAACAGGAAGCAGAGCGCTGACGGTACGCTCTATATATATCCATGACCGCGCTCAGAAAAACACGCTGTTTTAATCAGTTTTAGGAAATGAAAAGCTTTATAAGGTCAAGGTACGGTTATGAACTACATGACAATTGATCTTACGCGATACAAGTTCAAATAGGTGTAATCCTCGCTTGGGGGGTTCTGGTAGCTGAATAGCCCTCCCGTTCAAGAACTTGGGGTCAAACCCACTTCGTGGCCTTGGCCTCCAGCTCCAAGGAGACATATCTTGGGGTCCACTGAAAAGAGAGATTGGCTTAGCCAGCGCGTTGAATTTACTTATTGGAAATGCAAGATTCAAGGAACTGCACCAGACTAATCCCAGGCTGGAAATATCGTGCGCCGCTATTCCCAAGCGTGCCAACCGCCAAGCTTCTCCGTCCCCCCACCAAATGAACTGACAGCTTCCACCTGGAGCGTTTGAACTTTGAACAAGCAAGCTCATTTAAACTGCAGATGGAACATCCAATCACTGCGTACAATGGGAAGACGCGCCGGAGAGTCAAGACTATCTCGATGAGCTGAGTAGCTCTTATCTCGGACCAAGGGCCCTTTTTGTCCTGTTGGCGTGCTGGGCAAGGAAATTATAACAATCCTCAATGGAAAGTCCGCCTTGCCCCTGATGCGTCGCCGATTCTTCCGACCGACGTCTCCAGATTTGTTTTTCTCTCTTTCGCTGTTTATGATGTGCTTCTTTCCCCGCGACCGAACCTGGATGGACTTTGCTTTCCTCCACGCATCATAGCCGTTGTATAGCAGTGGTCGCTTGATTTGTTGAGCAAATGTCGGCCACAATAACCCAGCCGTATATCGCCACATATACTCCTCCGCTATCCGACATACGATTCGAGGGGTATTACTTCACCGGCACCGGTAAGCTTCACCCACAATATCCGGAGTTTCGTCGCTCAGCAAATTATTTGCAGACGTGGCCTCGAAGCAGTGCCAGAATACATTCGACTCCTTCAAAATCGACGGCACGTATGCCTTTTGTTGTCCTACCCTGTCCAATATCGCATGTCGGTCGGCGACGACATGTTCGGGATCGACTAGGATAGGTGTGAACGGCGAACAGTATCCCTGGTGCGTGCATCGTGCTTGAAATACTGCAGGTATATGGTTTTCCGGTTATGCTGATGTGAAACTCCGATTGCAGTGGGAGCGGACAGCGCTGTGGCCCGTTCGAGTTCTACGAGAATTACCCCGACTCGAAGGATGGGTGGTCGGCGACTGCGTGGTGGTGCCTGGAGCAGTCGGAGCCGAGTACGGTGTATCAGAATATGAAGATACCGCTGGTTACTACGAGTATGGTCAAAATCCCTTCAGTCTCTGTTCGTCAACTAACATTTTCAGTTACTACCGATATCACGACTACGAGTACGACGTTGGAATCTACAACAGGGACCCGCGCCCCGGCAACCACCACGTCCCCG
This sequence comes from Aspergillus conjunctus, assembly GCA_027569095.1. NCBI lineage: Eukaryota > Fungi > Ascomycota > Eurotiomycetes > Eurotiales > Aspergillaceae > Aspergillus > Aspergillus conjunctus. Next base: position 94,653 of record JAPDEL010000002.1, on the reverse strand, counting down.
GATCTATCGGAGCAAACGACCGGCGGGGATGACGCTGGAGGAAACAACTCTGGATTGGGGACCAATGTCGGGGCTATCGCTGGTGGGGTTGTGGGGGGTGTGGCCGGCCTTGCGCTGATTCTTGCGCTCGGTTGGTTCCTGCTTCGGCGGCGACGAACAAAACAATCGGAAATCAGTGAGATTGGGGATATGGTTGAACAGACGATATAATCTGGAGGGAGCGTATAATTTTTGTTGATTTAGCGAGTTCTTTTCCTGGCCTTATAATGGAACAGCTGTCTTCATTGGTTCATTTTCATAGACAGGGAGTGTGTTCTGGCTTCCTGGGTGGTCGCTTAAACCTTTGGAAGACCAAATTCTATGGTGGCTTTGATTTGTCTGGCCGATAAAGGAAAAACACAGCGCTCAGTGAAGTGGATGGACGCCCCGAAAGATGGCTTCGGGCACAGCGGAAGGCTGAAATTAGGCCAAAGCTTGGCTGGAAGACCAGCACACTCCACAGGGCTGCCTCCCCACGGTGGCAGGATTAAACAATGTTTCAGTCCTTGCGTCCAATGTGCGATGTGAGGACCTCCAGCGCAGCCGTCACCGCCTCTTGTGCTCGGCCTGAAAAAGGCGCAGCCCTCACTCGTATCCCCTGGATTGGGCGGAGATGTGCAGCTGGATCCATGATCTGCAGAGGATGACCTTGTTTCTTCCTAGCGCCGATGATCGATATCTGGGTCTCTGGAAATGTAGCCACTCATGGTATTGGACCATTCCGAGGTTCGATCGCTATTTATGGAGCAGGCGTCCAGCATCTCGTCAGGATGTCTCAACTGGGTCTGTCGGTCCAGCGGAGATGTTATAAATTTGACCTCCCGCCGACAAGAAATTGTAACTCCTCCTCAACAACCACAACAATATACAAACAGCATCTAATCATCGATTCAACTGTCGCTCGCTCCCGCTTCTACCTATCAAAATGAAGACCTTCACTGCCCTGATTGCCCTCGCCGCCGGCGCCGTGGCACAAAACGCCTTCATCGGCCTCCCGACCAAGGGCGCGGAGCTCAAGAAGGGCTCCGAGGTTACTGTGCAGGTTACGCGACCTGTAAGTTTACCTTTAAACGCACAGGGTCGGACAATTATCTGATATCCATCTCCTTCTAGAACTCCCTCACCGGATCCACGGAATTGGCGGTCGCAATCGGTATCCAGTCCTGCCAGGAACGCTGCTTCAGCGTTGACAGTGTGCTCGGCACCGTCCTCTACCACGGTCCCTTCAAGCCCGAGTACCACCCGGGCACTTCCGCCAGCGGTTCCCCATACGAGAACTTCACCGTGACTATTCCCGACACCCTGCCCGCTGGTCCTGGGTTGATCGGTGTGGCGCACGCCGCTCTCGTCGGTGTAAGTAGTGATGGGCTACCCAGAGGTTGATCTCTGCTAATTTTGATACAGGCTGGCGCGTGGCCATTCCTCGAGACTCTGAACCAGACCATCACCATCGTTTAAATGGGGCTATTGATTCGAGGAGGCAAAGGCGTATATTCTTGCTTTGTAACATAATTGCATATGATCGAGGGTATATATAAATCTAGCTATATGGGATATGGAATTTGTGCTTCAAGTGATAGCGCTAAATCAAAAATTCGTATCAGAGAGTAAGAAGATAATGCATCAGATCTGATGTTCAGGAAAGGTAATATCGCTGGGGTCAGCGAGGAAATCCTCCTCCGAGCTCCTCTTCATCCACCAGAGAAACACAGGAGTAATCCATTCCATCAGCGTGGAGGCTATAGCCCCCATATCGTGGTTGGACATCCAGCCTGTCGAGGAGACTCGATACGCGTCTTCCGTCTTCTTTCTTTGGAGGTTCTCGTAAAACTCAAAGCTCGTCCGTGGAGAATCGAGACCGAAATGAGACAAGATTCGTGAGATCTTGATAGAATCCTCGAGAGCATGGCCGATACTTTCACCTTTTGGCGGCATCTATCGCCGAGTTAGTGTAAACCTGACATGTCATGTCCACGAAAGGAGCCACCTACTGCATGAGCTGCATCGCCTAGAAGAAGGACCCGCTTCGTCCGCCACTTCCCATTCGCCGGGAGGATATGAATGGGATAGAGCGTCCAATCCTCCACCTTGTCAATCATCTCTCGGATCTTCGGGATCGCTGATTTCTGCGTCCGCCTCGCCCCCTCACTCCGCACCCTGTCCTGATCCTTGCCGATGGATCTCCATCCCTCCCGCGACCCTTGCTCCGCCGCATACATCAGCAGAACTACATAGATCAAGCTCCGGTCCTGGTCGCAGAATGTCGTCAAGGCCGATCCATACCGAGACATAACCAGCGCACTGTCTTTAAAGAACGGTGTTTCATCTTCACTCCCTAGCACATCCTCGGCCTTGGCGAACCCATACGCGGCCGCAACCCCAGAGTAGAACGTCTTGCGCTCCGGCTCAACCAGGAGACTCCGCACCGCAGAATGAATCCCGTCGCATCCAAGAACGATATCGCCCGTCGCGCCCGTGCCGTCCTCGAATCTCACTCGCACATTCTCAGTCGTTTCTTCAATGCCGGTCAATTTCTTCCCGTATTCAATGTTGACTGTCGGAAACCGCCCCGCGACTCTTAGCATGGCTTGTAACAGCTCATACCGCATTACTCTCCACCCCTTGTACCTATCGAATCCCTTCCCCTCAGACCCCGTATAATCGATCGTGGCGATCTCCGCCCCCGAACGCATCGAGAAGATCTGAATCGAGTCGACCTCGCACCCGGATCTCATGTCTTTTAGCTCTTGGAATACGCCTAGCATGTCCAGACAGCGCAGGGCCTTGGGGGTGAGATTGACGGGCCCCCCGAATGTACTAGGTGTATCGCGAAGCTCGTAGACTGTGATTTGGAGGGTTTCTCCTAGGGAAGAGAGTGTCTGGGCGAGGGCTATGGCGGATGCGACACCGCACATCCCACCCCCGATGACGATGATATGTTTTGACATGCTGGATTGGCGCAAGGATGAAGCTGAAGGTTGTTGTGGTTGCTAAATCTTGAAAGAGGGATATCGCTGCTTTATAGAGGGCTTTGGAGTGATAGATTTGCCACGGAGCTTGTTTGAGTTTGTCGAGATGCGATGGAAACGAATACGAACGCCATCCGGGGAGACTGTCAGCCACAGATGCCCGGTTCCACCAATGTGAGGGAGGAGGGGCCCATGTTCGCCGTATCCGGTCATTTCTGGATGGCATTTAGCTTTGTTGCCTGTTCGAGGCGTTGTAGAGGTTGTGAGGTGGTAGGGGACGTGTGTCGATGTGGTCAGCGTGATGCGAGGTGATTGAGTGGTCGCGTTGGATCTGGAGAAGCTTCCGATTCAGCAAAGCCAAAGCCAAGTATGGCTTGACTCCTATAATTGGGATGATCAGTATTGACAAGCTTTCTCGGCATCACTTGGTCCTTTCGCCACAAGTCTAGGAAGCCTCACATGGAACTAATGAGCTATTAAATGTTAGTGCTTCTTGATAACACGTGATCAGGCTGAGCGAAGGCTGAACAGCACACCTTTACCCCTCATCTCTGTCACTTCTGATACGGAGGGGGATTCTGCCCTTCATGGCTTTCAATGATCAGGACTACACGAGACGCGTACTTTAAAGAGTCTCCTGGAGTGATAAGTCTTGATTTTCACCATGACAAACCCGGATCACTTTACGGTTGGCTGGATTTGCGCGTTGATGACCGAATATGTTGCCGCCCAAGCGTTTCTTGACCAGGTTCTCGGTCGACCAGATACCTTGTCCGCGAACGATAATAATCATTACACGTTAGGCAAGATTGCAGATCATTATGTTGTCATCGCCGTGCTGCCAGACGGGGAGTATGGCACCTCTTCGGCCGCAGCGGTTGCTACAGACATGCTACGCAGCTTTCCTTCAATTCGTTTTGGCTTTATGGTTGGTATTGGCGGTGGTGCACCAAGCAGCAAACATGACATTCGGCTTGGTGATGTCGTTGTCAGCTCCCCGCGTGACGGTCACGCTGGTGTGCTTCACTATGATTTCGGCAAGGACGTACAGAATCTTGACTTTCGTCCAACAAGGGCTTTGAATCAACCTCCTTCTATCATGCGGACGGCAGTGTCTGGCCTCAGAGCAGGATACGAGATGAATGGGCATCAGCTAGAACGAATGATTATTTCTGCCCTTGAGAGGAAGGGACGAATGAGAGAAAAATACAAACGCCCAGATTCCAATCGCGATAGGTTATACGAGAGCTACTTTACCCATCCGCCAAACACCGAAGGGAGTTGTATGGAACTGTGCGATGACTCGAAGCTGATTGCGCGATCGGAGCGCACACAGGACGCTGATAAGCCCATGATTCACTACGGCTTGATCGCCTCCGGAGATAAATTGGTCAAAAACGCACTGCTTCGCGATAAGCTGGCAGGGGAACAGGACATCTTATGCTTTGAAATGGAAGCATCGGGCTTGATGAATAACTTCCCGTGTTTAGTTATCAGGGGAATCTGTGACTATGCCGACACTCACAAGAATAAAGAGTGGCAGGGGTATGCAGCAATGGCCGCAGCCGCTTATGCAAAGGACCTCTTACATCAAATCGTGCCTCGACATGTGGATGAAACAAGGACAGCCAATGAGGCTTTGCATGGTAAGTGTGTGTGTCTTGACGACTTGATAACACGGTAAGCTGATGGTGTTTGAGCAGACATCCAGAGTCGGGTGGACGATGTATCCATGGATGTCCGCAATCTTCAGAATTTTGCCCAAAGGGTAGATAATGCCACCACTGATATGCATAAAAAATTTATCCTTGCTAAACTACTAGTTGCTGAAGGGGCGGAGTTTGGTACATACATGGATCAACATGAAGATGAATGTCTGCTAGGAACCCGAACCGACCTTATCCACCACGTTACCGAATGGGCTACATCAGAGCAAGGAAAAGGCATCTTCTGGCTCAATGGCGGTGCTGGTACAGGGAAATCCACAATCGCCCGAACATTAGCAAGAAACTTCCAGAAACATGGGATACTGGGGGCGAGTTTCTTCTTCAAGAGAGGTGAAGGGGATCGAGGTCATGGGAAAAGACTCTTCTCAACACTTGCAACGCAGCTTTTACAGATGATTCCTGAGTTGTTGCCAAGTATCCGAGAGATAGGTGATGATATCTCAGTCAAGTCGCTCACGGAGCAGTTTAATCAGCTAATCTTCCAACCGCTATTGGCCGTAAAACGGTCAGGCCGTGACGTCCAGACCATAATCATCATCATTGATGCGCTGGATGAATGCTCAAATCAAAACGACATACGGGTAATCCTACAATTGCTCCCCCAAATACAAACGTCCCGATCCACCCGCATACGGTTCTTCGTGACAAGCCGTCCCGAGCTAGCGGTGCGGCTAGGGTTCAAGGCTGCCGGGGATCAACAGCAGGATTTAATCCTCCATGAGATTCCGATATCCATTATAGAAGACGACATATCTTTTTTTCTGAAGCATAGACTCGGTGAAATTAGGGACGAAAGATCATTGTCCCATGACTGGCCAAGTAATGCCACTATCCGCACTCTGGTTAAAATGTCTGTTCCATTGTTTATCTTTGCTGCTACAATATGTCGTTTATTGGAAGATCCAGATCTGGATCCTGAAAGGTCACTCCAAGAGATTCTACACTACGAAGCTGAAGAGTCTCGGCTAGATGGCACATATCTCCCTGTTTTGAATCAGCTGCTTGGCAAGTACGAGGGAAAGAGGCGAGCCGAGTTGATCAGCGAATTCCGAGATGTGATTGGCACAATCATTCTTCTGGAGAGTCCACTTTCGTTGGTTGCGCTTTCCAATCTTACCGGGATTCCCAGGCTCTCAATCGAGGCCAGATTAAACTCCCTCCACTCAGTTCTCAATGTACCAACAGACCAAAATAAGACAGTGAAACTCCTCCACTTGTCCTTCCGTGACTTTCTCCTCAGTCCTGAAACACGCAATAAAACTCCATTATCGGTTGATGAGGAAGCCGTGCACAAAGAACTGGCCGCTAGGTGTATCTCCACCTTGCGGCGTGGGTTAAAAGGCAACATGTGCAAACTTTCCCCAGGGACGGAGTACCATGAAATGGACCCCAACGCTGTTCATCAGCATTTGTCACCGGAATTGCAATATTCCAGTTGCTATTGGACATATCATTTTGTGCGAGGCAATGATTGTAATATGGTCGACGCTGCGCATTCATTTCTCAGGGAACACTTTCTTCATTGGCTTGAGGGATTGAGTCTTATGGGCCGACTTCATGAAAGCATAGAAATGATAAAGCTCCTGAGGTCCTTTTCAATGGTAAGTGAATGATTGTGCTCTTGCCCATGTCTGAAAATATTTGGATTTAATGTAATCATACAGGTCAATGCGAATACTGATTTACAAGCATTCCTCCATGATGCGAGACGTTTTGTGCTATACAATTACGCTACTGTTTCGAGGGCACCCCTCCAGATCTATAGCTCCGCTCTTCTCTTTGCTCCAACATCCAGTATTATACGCACCCTTTTCAGCAGCCAAATTCCTCCATGGATATCACGGTATCCAATTGTGCCTTTTAGTTGGGGTCCAGCCGAGCAGACCCTGGAGCACGAAAGCGGGATAAATCAGGTTTGCGTCTCTCCAGACGGAGCAAGGCTGGCATCAGTCTCGGACCGGGGGGAGGTACAGATTTGGGAAGCCGCTACTGGCCGTAGAGAGCAGAATCTCGAACATGACGATTCAGTGACTAGTATCGCATTTTCCCCGGATGGAATGAAGCTAGCATCCGCGTCAATAAATACGATTTTGCGAATTTGGGATGTTGTGACAGGGCATTGTGAGCAGGAACTGAAACAGTACCTTGAAAAAATCTCAAGAGTGGCATTCTCGCCGGATGGCACCAAGTTGGCAATGAGAAGAGAACACACGATTCTTGAAGTTATGGGGGCTCCGACACTCGCGACGGGACTTGGGCAGCCAATTCTAACGGCCTGCGTGGATGCATTCTCAAATTTTGCTTTCTCACCAGACAGCACGAAGCTGGTCTCCGGGTTGAAATCAGGGGTGCAGATATGGGACATAAACACTGGTCAAACCAGACAACTAAAGTCTCATAGTGAGGCGAGCCTCGCGTTATGTGTGGCCTTCTCTCCTGATGGGGTCAAACTAGCATCCGGTTCGAACGATGGGACAATACATATATGGGATACTACTAGCGATAAGATCGAACAGGACTTACAGGGACATTCGGGTCCAGTCTTTAGTGTAGGCTTTCTTCCGTGCGGCTCAAAACTAGCATCAGGTTCAGAAGACAAAACTGTACGGATATGGGATATTAGAACGGGTAACGTTGACAAAATATTTTCCGGTCATTCAGGCCCAGTTCTATGTCTGGCAATCTCCCAAGATGGGGAGAAACTCGCCTCAGGCTCACAGGATAAAACAATAAAGATCTGGGACTATGCTGCAGGAAGGGTTGAAACCACTCTCAAGGGACATTCGGGCTCAATATCAGCTGTGTCCTTTTCACCAAACAATCGACAATTAGCATCTGGGTCGTCGAGAGATGGGAAGGTACAGCTATGGGATATTCTCACGGGTCGTGCAATGTTTGAGAAAACTGTTTTTATGCCCGCATTATCAGACTTCGCCTTTTCTCCAAATGGGGCTACGCTAGCGGCAATATCGGATCGTCTGAGGATATGGGACGTGGAAAGCGGTGAGGTGATTTCCATATCAAATCGCCATACTCCTGATGTAAGGTTAGCATTTTCCACGGACGGCGATAAGCTGCTATGGGCATCCGGGAAGAAAGTCAGAACCTGGGACATCGGTACAGGACGCCTTGTAACGGAGCATACGCGACAGGCCAAGAATTCTTGGGGAAAGGAAATCATGGCCTTCACACCAGATTCCACTAGGCTTGCTGTAGGATCTGGGACAAACATAGAAATTTGGAACATGAGAAATGGGCATAATGAGTGTCTGATACAGCATTATGGGTCGGTTTCGTGTTTGGCCTTCTCTGCAGATTCCGCTATAATAGCTCTCGGCGCAATGCATACGGTGGAGGTGAGAGATGTCAAGAGCGGCCAAACCAAGTGGACTCTTGAGGGTCATTCTGATGGCGTGCAGCACGTAGCCTTCTCCCCAGATACTGGAAAGCTGGCAACGGTATCGTCGATATTTGAACATACAATACGGATTTGGAATTTAACCACTGCTGAGCTTCAGCTGGTTCTAAAAGGGCATTCTGACTCCATACGATGCATAGCCTTTTTGCCTGATGGCAGTACCCTGGCATCTGGGTCAGGAGACAAAACAGTTCGAATCTGGGATATCACCACATATCAAGACAGGCAGATGTCTCACGGCCATGCGAAAAAAATTGAAACGCTTTCAATATCTCCTAATGGTATGAGATTAGCATCAGTCTCATGGAATGAAGTGATGATATGGGATATCACCACGGGTGAGGTGGATAAAGTGCTGAAGGGTGTTAGTGACCGTATCATGCAAGCCGATTTCTCTCCCGATGGTAGTACGCTAGCCACCATTTCAAGTGGCCAGCCCCGTGTACAAGTATGGGACATTCGATCGGGGTGCATCGTCTTCTGGGGGGATAAGCACGAGTGGCTTCCCTTCCCAGTCCCTATGATTCTACCAGGCAACAATCGGATTGTAGGTGTATCCAGGGACCATGGAGTGCAGATATGGGAAGTCAATACTGGCCAGGTTCAGCAAGTATTACTGGGCTATCCCGATGAAATCCGGTATCTTGCTGCATCACCCTGTGGCACCAAGCTGGCATCAGCCTCATATAACACAACACGGGTGTGGGACCTGACCACTGGTACCACCACCCATATACTTCCGAGCTATGGGAGTCTGTATTTCTCGCCCGGGGGCACGAAGCTGTCGGTATTAGGCTTGGATTTCTTGCAGGTGTGGGATGTTTCCACTGGTCTCCGTGAACAGCAGAAAAAACGTCACCCGACCGGTTCTCATACTGGCGTAATCTTCTCAAATGAGGATACCTGCTTGCAAAATCCGTATCACTTCCATGTGGGATACAGGGGACCAATGGATCGGAAAACGGAATGCAGAGAATGGATTTGTTGGAAGGGCACTAAGATTTTAATGCTTCCATCAGAGGTTAGGCCTGGAGGTATGGATTCCACAGGCGATACCGTATCAATCGGGGGGGAGACAGGGCGAGTAATGATCATTGGATTCCTGCCGTCTCAGTTTACCACGGGCAATGAGGTACGTCGACGCATACACACATATGGAAAATGACTTCTCCTGAATTCCAGCTAACGACGTATATTACCCATAGGGTTCATAAAGCGGAAGGCGATCGGCGTGGAACGTGCTGACCGATTAAACCTGGGTGCTGGTGGAGAAGTGGATTTGCGCGGATCAAAAGCGAGGAATGGAAATAAGTGTTTTCATCATAGACTCCTATTAGATTTTCATATAATGGTCTTTGAAGATAGATTTCCGGATCGCAACCTTTGTGTTACGGTTCTAGGCTCATATATGGCTGCCTTTACATATATGTAATTGGGGCTTCCTCTTAGATGAATAATGGTGAGGGTGGTGTGGAGGGGGACTCTTTCATGGCTTATACTAAGAATTTCTGACGGGGTGAGAACATTACACTTTGAGGAATGTTTGCATATTCTCAAAATACTCCTTTTAATGTACAGAATCCAACATAGGTTGAATAAGCATAGCTAGTAAAGAAATGGGTCGAAATGAATGAAGAGCTCCTCTCTAACGCTGATATCCCTCATCTATCCAGCCGGAAGCCGAACAACTTGAACCGATTTAAATCCTCAGGTCATCTGGATCGAATCCCTAGTGCTGTGAAATACCACTTCCATTGGGGACACACAGATAATACTGATATGAAGGGCTGGCACATGAGCCAACCTGGTTCCTATTATTGCCCAGATTCTAAAGCTGTTAGATGGACGTCAAAGTGCACACGAGCTACGGTCAAGTCATGTCATACCTCACAGTGAAAGTCCTTTCTACAACTCCAGAAATCGCCGGCACATCCCTAAAGTCTGGTAAGAGTGGATTCAAAGTAACGGGGTTGTCTGTTGGGAGGAGGTTTTGACTCCGTACTTCGTAATGGAAAGGGTTGAGGGGTCCGCATCTTTTCTCGAGGTCGAATTCGGTCACGTCAACGGGGGAGGCGAGCACAATGGCGCTGCATAGAGCAGAGACAGAGAGAAGGAGAGTAGTGAAATGCATGCTGAGATCGGCTTTTGGGACAAAGAGTGACGAGGTCAAAAGAGTGACTAAGTTGATTTGATTAAAGAGTGAATGTTTCCAGGTTGGATATGAATTAGAGAGAGATGATTTTGTGGGATTTAAATGAGCTTCCATAGCCTTTTTTTTTATACTCGATATAGACAAGCCATGCTATACTGGCCATACCCCTGGATTCTGGCCCGGCAGCCGCGGAAATAGCCATGCGGAGTAGCGCGAACAAAGGTGGGGAATGAGTACCCAGCGGGCTTGGCTTATTGGAAGTTAGTAGGTCTACTAATGCTTTAAATGGATTTGACTCGGGGGCAAAATCCAGCAAATGGAGAAACTTTGACCTGAAGGATTAACTTTGCGGACTAGGGGCTCCATAAGGTTTCTTCGCGATGAAATGGCGTGGAGTTCAGATCCAACTTGGAATATCGCGCGGCGATTCACTATTTTTAGCCTCGTCTCAACCCCATCTGTGCCTATTCAGCAAAAGTTCACTGATGCGAATCTCGCTTCCTATCGGATCATTGCACCAGGAAGCCCTGTTATAAGGACTGGTGTAGTTCAAGAGGGGTTCTGAACAGGAATGCATTATGCTTTGGCATGCTAAAACGGTTTAAGGTGAGTACCATAACCTTTCATACGACAGGGTTGTCAAAGGGAGTAATGATTTCTGATAATCTAAAACTACATTCTCCCCTGGTATCTTTCGTAGCAAACCATGTTACTCTATCACGACAGAGTCAGGGTTAGGGGTGGTCGTATGACACCACTATCACTTCTCTCATTTTCCCTCCTCTTTTCTGCCTATCAGCACTTCCAACGCGACTTCGTCCGGAAGATACAGTACAGAGTGCTAAACCCACGAAAATCCCTCCAAAATAGGGATTAGATCCTTGAAAACTGGATAATAAAGTGTCCTCCCGGCACAGCGGAACAGTAGATGGACGGAAACTCCTCCAAGCCACCCGGGGCTACTACACACTAAAAGTCCGATAACTGCTCAACAACTGCTCAACAGTGGCGTCTCGCCCGATCATCCAAGTCTGGAAGTATTCCCCCTGTGGGAAGTAGTTAAGCACACGAACATGATATTCTGTCGCCCCTCTTCCAGCATAATGTGACCGCGAGGGTCAACGACCTGGGAATGCTCGAGTTCCTGGGAGTCGCAGCAACATGCGACGCATCGACCTTGAAACTAATTCTTCATTACTGGAAACAGAAAGGGTACAAGGTGGACGAGATGGACTCGGACGGCAAAGCACCTATCCAGTTTACGATGGGGAGCGAGAATCTGGAGTGCGTGCTGTTGTTGATTCGTGGGGAAAAAAAAAGGGGGGAAGGGGGGATATACACGCGGTGTATTACCATCGACTCACGCCTTGCGCTATGCGGCAGAGAGAAAGGCACTGCCAAAGAACGAGCGAAATTACGACAATACCTTTTAAGAAGAAAGCAGAGACGAAAGTGCGCCCGCCGTGATAAAGTACGTACTTCATTGCACCCGCTCCTCCAATTGGAATGCGGCTGCGATGGATAATCTTCCAGCCGTTCGGGAATTACTTGTCGCATCGGCGGATCTCCAACATCGTAATCGGCGTTTCCGGTGGCGGACAGCCTCGCCGATGTGCTGAGGGGCAGGGGTGATAACCGAGTCAGCGATGACAGGACAGATCGACTGGTGCACACCAATACGTAGTTCTCTGGCTCTCTGACGTCGAAAAACAGCAGCCCGGGCAGCCCGACTCTTGGCTTTAGGGCCCTGTTCATTGGATCCCCGTCGCTCGTGGCCCACTCTGACAGCTCCAGCGAGCAAATAAGAAGCCCGCTAGCGGCTTCTCGCCGGCTTCGAGTCGGGGATTATAAAGGCTATTGGCTCTGTCATCCAACAACCTTCTTTCTTCCCTACAAACCTCTTATTTGATTCTGTTTGTGACGATGGCGCTGGTGCTGAGTTTACCAGAGGCCGCCGGCCTGCTGGGAATTGGCCTTTACGGATTCGTCCCCGTTATTGCGGCGCTCTATTTCATCAATGCATTTTTCCTGCGCATCCCCCACCCGAAAGGCGTGGCCCTGATAAGGGAGCCACTGGGGAAGACCAGCTTCAGCTGGAAGACGCGAATGGCGTATTATACGGAATGCGAAGCGATTTTCCGCGAAGCGTATGAAAATGTTCGCTCTTCTCCCCGGCCCGTTCCAGAGCTTGACAGGCACTAACGCACGGCATCCGTCTAGTACGCGAAGAAAGGCAAAGCGGTTATCATCCCAGGCTTTGGCTTTCGCGATGAGCTTATCCTGCCCACCAGCTCTATACGCTGGGCATTGACCCAGCCGAGCACGATCCTGAGTGTTAGCGACGCCCATATCGAGTTGGACCAGGTGCATTACAGCCTCGGCAATGCGAAATATGTCGGCGACCCGTGGCAGGGTAATCTTGTGAAGCGCGAAATGAACGCTGCGATGGACAACATTATTGCGGCGCTGGATGATGAGCTGCGTGTGGCCTTTGATGCGCAGTTTGGGATGGATGAAGATGAGTGGAAGAGTATTGATTTGTTTCAGACGGTGAGGACGGTTGTCGCGCAGTCATCGAGTCGCTTTACCGTTGGGTTGCCGTTGTGTATGTATGCCTCTTCTCAATTTGAACCCGTGTGGTTCGTTAGGTGCTTACTGTGTGCTTTACAGGTCGGGATGAGCAGTATCTGAAAGACTCCTGCGACGCCATTGATGGGTGCATCATTAATGCGGGCGTCACTGGTGGCACGCCGCCGGTATTGCGTCCCCTGGTCGGCCGACTGGCAGGCTTAAAGACTCAGCTTGCCCAGGGGCGGGTGAAGAAACATTTCGCGCCGACATACTACGCTCGTCTTGAGACCCTGAAATACCCAGCCGATGAACCACAACATGTCGAACCTCAAGACCACCTCCAGTTAATGCTCCGCTACGCACAGAAAGAGCGGCCCCATGAGCTGTACGATCTGGATAATATAAGTCGCCGCCTGACTCTCTCCAACTTCGCCTCCATGCACCAGACAACCATCCAGGTAACCAACATGCTGCTCAACATCCTCGGCTCCGACGAAGAGTATAACACGATTGCGGTTCTTCGTGACGAGATGGAGCAAATCCTGGGAACAAGCCATGAGTGGACCAAGAACAAAATCTCCAAAATGATCAAGGCGGATAGCGTGGCGCGCGAGACGCTGCGGTGCCATTCCTTTGGCGGCCGGGCCATGTTCCGGAAGGTTGTCGCCCATGGAGTGGAGACTGACTCTGGGGTCAAGCTGCCCAAGGGAACTTTGATCTCCTTTCTCAGTCAGCCGGCGCATGTGGATACGGACACGTATGAGGAGCCCTTGAAGTACGACCCGTTCCGGTTCTCGCGACCCCGGGAGGCTGCGGACACGACCAAGACGAACGCGCAGAGCTTTGTTACGACAGGGCCGGATTATCTGCCGTTTGGTCATGGGAAGCATGCGTGTCCGGGGCGTTTCCTGATTGATTTTGAGCTGAAGATGGTCATCGCGTACGTCTTGGAAAACTACGATTTCAAGTTTCCGGTGGAGTACGCCGGTGCGCGGCCTGCGAACCGGTGGATGACAGAGGCGATTCTGCCTCCGGACGGAGTGAAGCTACTGGTAAAAAGGCGGAAGGGTACATAGAGTTGCATGCATATTATCAAATTAAGATTCCCTATACAAAAAGAAATACAGTAGCCAAAGAGCGTGATAAAATCCACGGGGTATCCTATCCTCATCCAGATCATTTTCGCTTCCCATCCTCATCGTCCATCCCCGACATTAGGCTTCTTCACCATTAAGCGTCATCGCTCCCACTAAGACTGGACATTCTCACCCTTCATCTCCATCCCCTCCGTCTTCTGATACCCCTCGACGCTCCCGGTCTGCCCCGCTCGCAGAACAACCTCCTTCTCCGTCTGAATGAGACTGCAGCACGGGCAGCAGAACGCGCCCAGGCAGTCCTCTACCATCGACCCCTCGACGTTGTGCTTCTTCTTGATATCGCCAGGCTCCATCTTCAGCAGCGGCTCCAGCTTCGCGTCGGTGATGCCGTACTTCTCGCGGATCTCGCCGCGCTTCAGGGTCTGGACGACGAAACTGGCGCCGCAGCAGTTGAGGCCGCACCAGATTAGGCACTGTGTGACGAATTTGGTTAGTATGGTGTTAGCGAAGGGGAGAAAAGGGGGGGGAGGAGGGACGAACGTTGTCGTTGATCGGGCTGAATTCTTTCAGCTCGGGGTCTTGGACACGAGCTTGGGTTTTGCCGAAGAGGACGCAGGGGCAGCACCATCCCATCAAGCCTGGATGTGCAGCATTATGTTAAATCTTGGTCACCTGTTGTTGGTGGGATAGTTCACGTACAGGTGTCAATGGGGTTCCAGAACTCCCAGAAGGAGTTGGACCAGCTGGAAGACGCGGCGGCCATTGTGTATAAAGTTTCGAAGGGTGAGAGGAAAGGAACGGAAGGTTTGAAAGCTGCAAAGCTGGAAAGCTTTGAAGAAGAGTCGCAGAGGTTGAAGGAGTGTATAAACCGGGTGATCGAAGAGTAATCGAAACTCTGGGAACGGCGGCTCTACATATACACCCTCACTCTCAGGACGAAAATCTCAACGCTCCTCCCCTCCGTTCACCCCTTATCACGCCCATCACTGGAAATGAGTTTTCATGAGCCCATGAATCACATCCACATGGGAAAACTCTTTCTTCACCAGGCAAATGAGCGGATAGCTTCAAGTGGGTCGTCGTGCTAGCGACGCCATAGAGTTCGTATTTGGGTTGCCAATCCTCGTATCGCCAAGTCAGCCGCAGACTAGTCTGCGCGCCTCATCGTCAGTCTGCCGGTAACTTGTGGCTCATCATTCGAGACTGGACAAGAAACAGGGAAGCGTTGAGTGTGCCTCGCTGTCAACCTTGGTGTTGAGCCACTGACGAGCAAGGAGTCAGGGTTGTGTCTGGGTGCGTCGTCCCTCATTTTAATCCTTTGCTGTGGCTAAAGCTCAGGTTAGCAAGGAGGAGCTAGTCTCACGTTTTGGTGCCTATTTCGAGATTTCGATTCTCTGCGTCAAGTCTGTGATTGGTGAAGGGGTGGGGAGAAACGGCGATCTGATACGGATCTTCCTTCGGATAACGGGAGAATCGTGGATAGCGATTCCATATAACTGTTCGTATAACTATTAGGATCAGCGCTGGATCTGAGTCGACACCTTGTGTGGGGTTGAGATAATTTTGGAACATTCATTTCGCATCAAGAGACTAGGGGCATTCCCTTCACAGGTTGGATTCCATGGACATGAATATTCTTTTTGGATTCGATTCTTCGATTCCTCTCTGGTGCGCCGGGAACTCACGGGACTCAACGAGTGGATCTGAGACTCCTTATGTGAAATTTAGTTTTCATAGTTGATGCCGCCAGTGTGGTCAAACCAAATGGATGCACCCCCATTCAATTTTCGTTGCCCAAGACACCATGTCATTGCAAAGGCGTGTCTTAGGGCATATCCATGTTGGTAACCTCTCGGGAACCATCCTTCGGGGATCAAACGAGACCCCGAGACGAGCATTCCTAATCCCCAGCGTTCATCTCTTGCTGGACTCGAAGCGAGGCGCATCGCGCATTTCACGCACCTATACCTACTAACCACGTCATGGATCATCAAGGATTACAGCCTCAGGGGGTGAGGATCCACTTCCAGAGGATGACAAGGAATGGAATTACGGGAGGACCAATGGCCTGATTCTCGGCTGCCGATTGTTGCCCTTGGATGGAGGGATTCCTCTCGTGTTTGGATGGAATCTGCGAATCAGCGCGAAGAATACGAGATAACCGCCAGGCACAGAAACACTTCGGATTTCTCTGAATACGTTTTTAAGGAAGGTCGAATTGTTTTTTGAACTACTGGAAACTTTGTTTCGGTATTGGTTGTGAGCAAGAGAACATGACTTGGGCGAGAGTGAGATACTTTCCGGAACCTTCAACAGGGAGATTTTCCATGTGTATTTTGGCATAGGCTCCAAATCACCAGGAACAAAAGTCCCCACCATTCGTTAGCGTTTATCTCTCTCGTCCTGTGAGAGGCTCAGATGCTGACTGTCATCATCTCCAACCCCAGAGACGCTTGTCAGAGTGCCGATGCGGGGTAACAACAATGTCATCCTCACCTCATCGGTGGCCACCACCACCAGTGGAATGAGGATCCTAATTGCCCTGCTACACTGACACCAACACACGCGCTCTTCTCGATGGAACCACCCCAGCCACAGAAGAACTTCACCGTCGCGATCGTCGGCGGCGGCATCGGCGGCTTGACGCTCGCCGCGGGGCTCCTCCGCCGCAACGTCCCCGTGCAGATCTACGAAGCCGCCGCCGCATTCAAGGAGGTCGGACTCGGTCTGACTATCGGCCCCGCCGCGCACCGGGCGATGCCCCTGATCGATCCCCAGATCCGAGACATCTACGACTCCCTCATCACGACCCACGCCGATAGTCCCGGGTATGAGCGATTCGGGCAGACCTGGTTCGAGGTTGTGTGGGCGACGGGCCGCAAGGAAGGGGATGTCCTGATGGACCTCAAGGCGTTGCCGTCGGGCCAGACGACGGTGCGCAGGGCGGACTTTCTCGATGCGCTGGTGACCTTGATTCCGCCGGACATTGCGCATTTTGGGAAGCGGCTGGTGAGTCTGGGGGAGAACGAGAGCGGGGTGGATCTGGGCTTTGAGGATGGGAGTGCGGCGATGGCGAGTGTGGTTGTCGGGTGTGATGGGATCCGGTCGAAGGTCAAGGAGTTTGTGCTTGGGGGGGAGCATCAGGGGGCGTTGCCACGGTATAGTGGGATGTATGGGTATCGGGCTGTGCTGGATATGGAGTCGATGGTGGAGGCCGTTGGGGACCATAGGGCTCGCGTGTCCACGATGTACGTTGGGGATGGGGCGTATGGGATTTCGTATCCGATCATGCGCGCGCAGAAGGTTAACGTGGGTATTTACACTCTCCAGCCCCAGTGGGAGAATGAGAGCTGGGTGCGTCCGGCGAGTCGGGAGGATATGCGACGGGATTTGGGACACATGGGGCGATACGTGAACAGTCTGATTGAGGTATGTCGAGTCCGGCCCTAAGCCTCGCTTCGCTCTGTGATTGGTAATATTCTGACTGCTGCAGCATATGCCGGACCCCTCACAATGGGCCATCTTCGAACACCCGCATATCTCGACCTATGCTCGCTCGCGACTGGCCATTCTCGGTGATGCCGCGCATGCCTCTACACCCCATCAAGGAGCCGGCGCAGGACAGGCAATTGAAGATGCCCATGTTCTCGCTGAGCTGCTGGGGGACTCTCGGGTCACGGAAACAGAGCATGTTGTTGCTGCGTTCCAGGCGTATGATGCTATCCGCCGCCCACGCGCACAAAAGGTCGTGACGAGCAGCGCGGAGAATGCGTATCTGCTTTGTTTGCGATTTAATGGAGTCGAGGATGATGAGGAGAAGCTGACGAAGACGTTTCAGGAACGACTACGATGGCTGTGGGATATTGATGTCCAGGACCAAGCAGAGAGGGCGCGAATGGAGATGCTACGGAGGATAGACCATGGAATTGAATGAGACTAGGCTATTTCAAGTGGAAGCAAACGTCTGAAAAAAAAAAAAAAAAAAACCAGAAACGCGTTGTTACCTTCATGAGTGAGATTCCTGAGATTATAGGAATGGCTACATAAGGGGGTGATTCGTTCACATTCACTGATTATCAGCTTCACAAGTGAACAGCTAATTCACCTATGCCAGTCTCTAACTCCCTGACATGGTGTGGAGATGATAAGAAACCTAAAACTTAAGTTCAAGATGAGTAGGGGACTTTTTATACATTGCTAAAACATTATTAACATAAACTGCTAGCTCTATAACAACCCACAAACAAACCCAGAAACAGATCACGAACAAGGAAATCAAATCACCATCCATGCATCCACCCCCAACTACTCAGAGTAATACCTCGGCTGGCTGACCGGATGGGGCGCCAACGGAATTGCCGTCATCGATGAATCCGCCTGCAAAGACTTATAATCGGTGGTCTTCTCCGCCGTCACCGACCGAACATGCCACATGGCCTCCTTCCACTGGCCCTTCCAGACGAATCCCGGGTGAAACACCGTCAGCGCAATCACAGCAATACCGATCATCGCGCCCTCCAGCACCATGAACGTGACCTCATCATTCGCCATTTCCCCGTCGAAGCCCTCAGACAGTTCGGCGCAGCGGAACACGGAGCGGACGAAGATGGTCAGCGTGGCGGTGGCCAGACTCCAGAGGAAGAGCGTGAACCGTGCGGTGGAGCGGAGCGCGGTGAAGTTGTAGTTGAACTTGGAGGCCGCGGCCTTGCGGATGCGGAAGAAGAGGTCGATGCTCAGGCCCATGAAGAGGGCGAGGGACAAGACTTGCCAGGAGACACCGGCGAGCATGATGTTCTTGCCGAGTTTCTTGTTTTTCCTGTCGTCGGCGGTGGAGGCGATGGCGCCGCCGACGGCTTGCAGGACGAGGGCGATGAAGTCGCAGGTGATGAAGACGAGGGTGTAGGTGCGCGGGCGGAAGTAGGGGATGTCTTCGCCGTAGGTGACCACGATGCGGGAGAGGCAGAGGTAGATGGCGGCGGAGAGGAAGGCCGGGGCGATAGTCAGACAGACCAGGTACCTGTGTTGGGTTCATTAGACCTGGAGGTTCAAAGTGAAGAGGAGGTGAGGGTGAAGGACGTACATGAGGAATGGGTTCTTGGCGAAGGGGTCGTTGTGCATCTGGACGCGGGCAATGTATCCAATCACTTCCAGGGCTAAACCGAAGATCATGGCGACCATGTATGTCCATGTTTTGTAGTAGATTCCCATTCCGAGCTGGGGGATGACGGCGAGGCCGAAGATACCCACGAGGAGCAGATTACCCCAGAGCACGGGGAGGTATCGCACCTGGGCCATTTCCAGGGGACAGGTGTCCAAGGTGCAGAGGTAGGGGTCCTGCAAGAGGGTGGTGTTGGTCACGATTCCTTCAAACATTTTGATTTGAGTCGAAATGAAAAACAAGAAAGAAGAAAATAGGAGAAAAGTCAATGGTATCTCGGGCGCTTTGTGAGTGGATGGATTGAGAGTGAATTGGTCGAGAAGGTAAGGATTTCCTTCAGTATTTATGTCCTGGTATGGACGTGAAGCTGAAAAGTCATATCTGCCTTGGGAGCTCCACGCAGAGCCATATCCTGCAGCTTCAACATGCTGTTGTGATGATCTTGTGGCAGAGACCTCAGCCCTGAATTGATGGATCCCGACTCCGCCTCATCCTGTCAGGAGCAACGGCCCGTGATTGGCCGACTCGTAACAACGCTCAACGCTTAATTTCGCTTTTCGAGGATACGGTGTATTTTTGGGCTTTCTCCAGGCCAATCAGCGCGTCTGCTCAGCATTTAACCTGTTGGATCCACCGGCCAGCTTTGTTTCGCAGGGTACGACGCTAACCTGTAGGGCCAGCGAAATTAGTGCCTGCGCTCTGCCACGTTTAGTCACTTTAATTTTCCATTCCGACGATATCACTGGTTATTTCGTAACCTCTAGCAGTTATGGCGGTGTTTGGGGTCAACCTAACAGTCTATATTTAAAATTTTAGCTCGGGATCAGATAGCGACTTCAGATCGCGTACCTTAAACAGTGCCTACACATGGTCCCTGAGAATGCAGAATTTGGTTTAGTTTACGAAGACGGGGAGATTCTGCGCAAGCCAAGTCCTGATAGGGCTTTGCTGGACGACAATGATCAGCCCAGGGGCTCTGGCTTCATCCTTCCCTGCGCCATCTCCAAATCACCGCCCCCAAACCAAACAGAAAATTGTGGTCCAGATATCTTGCCAAGATGGGGGTAGCTTTTGCTAAACGGATTACGCCGAGTGGGACCAATTTATCGCCATGCTACGATGATTGCAAAGTCAAGTCTGACAGCCATCTGCAGGGCTCAAAGTCTCCGAAAGTCTCCGTCCTCTGCAGTGGAAAGGGGGCTGAATCTTTAAACAAGATACTCGATGAAACACGGGCTACGTCTCTAAGCAACGAACCTTATTTCAGCCGTAAAGGGCAGTTAGCTTGACTCGTCCCTAGGGTAATCGCCAAGGAAGCTGTTCGATAGGCTGTGGGGGATCAGCCACATTAGGACCTAGGGACATTTTGGGTCGTGGCGGTTGGGGGCCAAAGAAGGATCAACCCTGTGAAAGGACCGATTTGCTTGTAGGGGATCAATTCACGCTCTCATGATCCTTGGCTGCTGACATTGGGGACAGCACTGCCTGCTCGTTGTCATCCCCAAGGCGGTCCGGGGGCCTTCAAGCTTGCTCCACGGGAATACCCCAAAATGGCGCCAGGGTCTCTTCATTAGTACAAGCAAGGTATGCTCGAGCTTTTTTCATCAAATCGCTTGTAGTAGTATTTCTTCTACATTGAGTTGGCTTGTTATCGTAAGCACGTTATGGCGACCGTTTTTGATGCGATCAGGTGACATGGGCGGGGAAGGAAGCCCATTATTAATCCATCTCTCCCTCACAATATCAACGATCAAACATCAAGAACAGACAAATACATCATGCCTCGTGCTATCGCTAAAGTCGGTGACCAGGTGGTTGCTGAGACCGAGTCGTGGGAAACCGTCGAAGGCAATATCTATGTAGGTGCTGTCGCTTCATGACCTGCGAGGCCCCCCCGCTCACCCTCATGCAGTTTCCACCATCGGCAATCAAGGACCAGTCCATTCTTGAGCACTCGGACCTTTCTACCTTTTGTTCCTGGAAGGGCTATGCATCCTACTGGAATCTGAACGTGAATGGTAATCTTGACGGCAACCCCGATGATGGAAATTGCTCTAACGTGTATAGGGGCAACACTCGAAAATGCCGCCTGGTATTACAAGGAGCCCTACGATGCAGCCAGTAATATTAAAGACTATATTGCGTTCTGTAAGCAGCTCTAACCGCTTCTGGTTCATCTTGTCCCATTCTAATAATGCCACAGACAAAAACAAGGTTGAAGTCAGCCAGGAATAACTCCCGAGCCGGAAAAAATATGCAAGTCATTGGGCTCCGCGTAATATGTCTTTTAATCTAGCGCCATGCAGCACCCATGTTACATTTCATGTTGGCAAAGTTGCCGACAAGGTGCCTTGTATGTAGTACTGGACTAGATCGAACAGGCCCACTCGATCAAAAGCTTACGGAGAATGACAAACAGGATTAGGGATATATTTAGCCCAGACCCTAGTCAAAGGAGAAAATTGCATTTATTAAGAGAATGAAATATGACCATCCCCTCCCTAGTTGCCAAAAGGCGCCTTGGGCCCTATATCCTGATCCCCCGCCTTCAGCTTGGCAAAGAGCTCACTTTTCTCCAACGACTCCCTCAAAGAGGTCAGGGGCTCGTCGAGAATCTACAGCAAAACGCAGTCTAGTTAGCCCTTCCGTGCTAGATTCATGACAGGAAATATATACTCATCATACCTTCTGGCTCTCCCCTACATCATCAAGGAACCCGTACTCGGTGGCAAATTGGAAAACCTGCAGCAGATCCTCCTGGAAGAATTCTGGGGTGCCTTTTGAAGCAAGCGCACCCTTATATGTCTCCTTATCCTGAGTCTGGAAGACAACGTTCAAGCCTAGATTCTTGTACGTCTGAATGATCTCCTCGATGGTGTATATTTTCTCGGCGAGATCGTATACGCGTCCGATGGACTCCTCTGGTTTGAGGAGGATGCTCTTCACGTACTTGCCGGCGTCGGCTTCTGTGTCGATCAGCGCAAATGGGGTCTTGGGGCTCACTGGCTCTGGGAAGCAAAGGCTATATGACGGTGGAGTTGTCCCAAGAGGGGCCAGAAACTGGAGCAGAAGCGTGGTATATGCGCCCAGACGGACTATGGTGTGAGGTAGCCCGATCGCTTCAAGGTGGTCGTCCACGGCGGCTTTTGAGTCGAAGTGGTACGCTTTGGTAAGTTTCCCGTTGGTTACTAGGAGTTTCACATTGTCAGTAAACGCTCAACTTCATACATTTGCGTAAAGAAAGCACTCGAGGCTTACTTTTTGATACATTCGGCAGACTGCTCCAGACGAAATGCTTCACTCCTGATTCCTACGTTTGTTAGACCGGCATCCGAACATGCAGTAGACGACAAACCTTGGCTATATCGGCGGCGTTTTTGCCTTGCCTGGTCTCTCCAGCAAAGTCAAGGGCTTCCAAGAAGTTGGTGACCACAAAGACAGCGTATGCACCGGCCAGGGCGCGACGGAGCGAATCCCGATCCTCCAGGTCGGCCTAGTCACGAATGTCACAATCCATACCCCTGTGCTATCCGGAGAGCATTGGTCCTACCTTGATAACCTCTGCCCCAAGGTCGACAAGGGCAGCTGCCGAGGGCTTGGAGGGGTTGCGGGTGACTGTCCTGACCTTGAACTGCTGCCTGGCAGATGGGTCGGAGAGGAGGGCTCTGGCCACAGAGCCACCCTGTGCACCCGTAGCTCCAAAGACAACGACAACTTTCTGTACAGAGGACATCCTGTGGTTTGAACGTAGTAGGCTGGGATTGATGGAGGATTCTTGTTTAATCAAATTTAGCGAGACAAGAGAGAGATATATATATAGGCGGCCCTGGCAAATCTACGTTTCCTCAAACTCGCACGCCATCGTACTCCCTGCATCCGGATACGATAGCTCCACAGTCTAACTGAACGATGATACAGTTCTGCTCACAAAACAGGATCCAGGCCGTGAAGTTGTTGATGGAAAGTGGCATCACCAACAGCCACTGTAGCATCAGGCTGCCTGTGATTGGCTATCTCGCGATACCTTCCAAAGCGGACTAGCGTGGGCCCGTCGGACCCCGTTTGGCCCGCATTCCGGCTTAGGAATTCGCGTTTCGACGTGAAAGGAGACGCCTCCATCATCGCGGATCGAAGCTAGGCGTCTTCAAACTCTCGATGGGACGGTGCGTCTCGGGCCGTGATTTGTTGAACTGGTTGTGCCACTTATCAAACTTTTACCCCCACAGGAGAATGGCTTGCGCGGATTCTGCCTGTCGAAGCCGACGTCAAACACGGACTATCGCCAAGAACATCATTGAGTCAACCCCATGAGCATGGGGTCGTGTTCTAGTGCTCGCGATTTTGTCCCCGATAATTTTCCCTCTCATGCTGACCTCCCCCCCCACGATAGTATTGGCCATCAGCTACGGCAATGGTTCGTCATGGGAGTTTATCGAAAGGATGCCAAACCTGTCGAAAACGAAAGATCAAGGTCTGATTAATCTCTGCGGTTGCATGGGTAGAAGCTAACAAAGCAAATTAGTGTGACCAATTAAAACCAGCCTGCACTCAATGTCTGAAGGCCGGCTGGAGGTGTCCGCAATATGAGGACACCGTGGACCGAATGTTCCAGCATCACAACCCGGGAATACCTGAACGGGCTCCTCCTGAATCAAGAGGAGGGGTAAAAGATGCTAGGCTCAGCAAGGCACTTCTGGCCCAAGCGGAGGCCACCCAGCCAAGCTGTGGTGTTCCAGTTGGTACCACGGATGAATGCCTAGAACTAATCAGTATTAATATACCAACCGAAATCACATTTTCGATCAACCATATAGCGGTTGAATTCTTCTTTGCGACGCATACATTTCAAGATGACGGGATTCTCAGGGGCTTTTACGAGTACTTACCCGCCTTGGCCGTCGAGGCCAGAACAAACCGGATGTTCACGACCAGTTTGAACGCCGTCGCACTTGCAGCCTACGCTCATACGTCGAAACAGTTGTCCCTCCTCCATGATGCGAAACAGTTCTATGGCCGTGCCTTTCGGCTTGTAAATAGTGCCTTGACTGTCCCAATGCAAGCGGTCCAGGATAGCACGATCGTATCCATTCTACTCCTGAGCACATTCGATACCCTGATGTACGGTGACAAGGTGTCGCTGGCTCACAACGAGAGCCACCTGCGAGGGACAATGATTATCCTCAAATTACGCGGCCTCAACATAATGAGGACCCGGCGCGGGTTACAGATCTTCCTGCACATGTGCTCGTGCCTCTTTCTGAATTGTATCATGCGATCCGTCGCGATACCGGCGGACCTGATAAAGCTCCGTAGCCAGGCCGGACCCTTCCTCGACGTGGACAACCCCTATTGGCGATTGTCGGGAATAATGGCTCGCGTCGCGACATTTCGCGCGGAGGTTCGTAATCACACCCTGCACGACCCTGCTCTTATCATCGCCACAGCGCTGGAAGTAGATCGGGAACTGGCTTCACTCTGCGGGACAATGTGCGCCAAATCGCACTACGAAACAATCCCGACACAAATGAAAACCGACCTCGTCTTCGGGCCGTCTTTCCATCGCTACTCGGACCGTTGGGTGGCGTCCATATGGAACTATATCCGTGGGTGCCGGCTTCTCCTGCATCGCGAAATCCGCCGCCAGCTGCCCTCGGTTCCAGACTCTCAGTTACTGGCTGATTATTCATCGCACATACTGCACCAGCTGTCGTTGGATATCTGCGCCACGATCCCTCAGTTTTGTGGTCACATCTCGTATCTATTCGGTTGCGAACCGTCCGCGGGCGCGAAGAATGTCGGGTTTGGTATGGCGCCGTGTGTGGTACCCGGCTTCGCTGGCGTGTATTTTCTGTCCTGGCCACTGGTCACGGCGGGCGAATGCACGGATTCAAGCACGCAAAAGCAGTGGATCATTGACCGGTGTCGGTATATTGGGAGGGAGACTGGCATCCAGCAGGGGTTTGCGATTGCCGATATGCTCGCGCGTGGAGAGCAGATACAATTTTGAGTTAGGTTACGTCGACTTGACTGTGATGGGCTTGACCATTAGAAGACATATTGGATTATCATAATCAATTACACAGAAACTAGTCGCTACCCCGAGAACACAGAGCCATTGCCCTAACAGTAGGAATCATCACGCCCCCTAAGACTTGGAACTGGTGTGCTCGATATGAGTCAGTTCCTGGCCCTTCCCATCTTCCAACGCCACATCCTTGGCCGTTTCCGCCGGGATGATACCCACGCCCGTCTCCCGGTGTGAGTCCATGCGCTCCCTCTGGAACAAGTTGACATACACAGGGAAGCTCAGCGCCAGAATGTACCCCATCATCGGGATCGCCATGGCAACATGCGCACTGTGCCGGGTAACAACAGCCCCCATCATGGGCGGGAACGCCGCACCCCCAGAAATCGCCGCGACCAAGAAACTGCCGCCGCGCTTCGTATGCCGGCCCAGCCCGCGCAGACTCATCGTGAAGATGGTCGCGAAACAGCAACTCTCAAACACAAACACCATGATCAGCATGCCCACGCTCGTCGTGCCGTGCGTGTTCATCGCGATGATCGAAAACACCACGCACAGGCCCAGGTACACGAGCAGCATGTACCGCGGCTTCACGGCGGGGATCATCATCAGGCCGCCGGCGATGAACCGGTTGATGGCGTAGACGGCCTGCGCGACGGCGAAGAGGTCGCTTGCGAGCGCCTTGTCCTTGCCGGCTTCCATGGCGAAGTTGATGAAGTAGTTGGCGACGGCGACTTGGGCGCCGACGTAGCAGAACTGCGCGAAGACGCCGAGGAAGAGGGTGTGTTGGGCGCGGAGGGGGCCGGAGTCGTGCGTGACGATTTCTTGTTCTTGGGCGTTCATGTCGGCGTCTGCATATGATTAGTTCTATTCCGTTCTTATACATTGAGGGATTAAAGGGCGGGGGGATACCGGTGATTTCAGGAAAGGGCGCGAAGAAGAAGAGGAGGATCAGCAGCGCGACAAAGGCAGCGACGCCGAGATACACCCATTGCACGTTCTTCAATCCCTGGTCATCGTCCACTGAGCGAGTTAGCCTTCCCTCTATCTAATCCAAGAGAAAGTGAAAGTGTGGATAGATACCTGTGTGGGCAAAAAACACCCGACTCGCCAGCAGAGGCGCCACGAACCCGCCCACGCCCTGCACGGCTTGCGCCAGATTCAGCCGAACCTCCGAATACTTTGGCGGACCGCAAATCGCCAGGAATGGATCCGCGGCGGTCTCCAGCGTCGACAGGCCCGCGCCGACAATGAACATGGACCCGCAGAACCCGCCAAAGGACTTTTTGATCCCCGACGGCCAGAACATCAGACATCCGACCGCGAGGACCGACAGGCCCGTGATGAAGGTCAGTCGGAACCCGAACCGGCGCAGGATCCACCCGGAGATGGTCAGCGGGCAGAGGAAGTACGCGCCGAAGTAGGAGGCGGAGAGGCCTGATGCCTTGGCGGCGGTGATGTTGAGGGTGGACTGGAAGTGGGAGTTGAGGACGTCGAGGAGGCCGTAGCCGAAGCCCCAGAGGAAGAAGAGGACGGTGACTGTTAAGGTTTGTCTTAGCTAGAGGCAGAGTAGGCTAGAAGGGGGATGGATGGGTACCTAGGACGTTGGGAAGCAGGGACTGCCTGAGGGTAAGCTGGCCGGCGTGGGTGACTGTGTCGTCGGACACGACGATCTGGCGCTTGAAGATGGCCATTTTGGTTGGGTTGGCGACTGGGTGTATTCACTCCACTTGATGGGCACAGAGAGTCGACTCCTTGGGGGTAGAGACTCTCATCTTATATACAGTGGGTCTTGGCCACCCTCAATCGATCCTGAAAGACTGTGGGGAAGAGCAAAACCCGGGGTGGAGGAACAGCTCGGGTCAACAGCGGCCGAAATGCGCCACGGTCGACATAAGGTTTCGTCAATTTAAGGCAGAGACATCTCAGCGTCACACGAGGGCGTTTGGGCAGAGCCAATGGGTGGTTGTTGTTTGCACAGGGGCGTTCTGCCCAGACATGGTGAGCGGAGAAAGGTAAGAAGTCTCGGGTTAGTAGAGCATTCGAAGCTGTTTAGAAGCAGAAAGTAGCGTGTGAACCTTCGGATTTGCTGACTTTACTCGCTACTAACTGCAGCAAACAGAATCGGGTCGTAAGTGGACAATTTATGCGTCGGGAGGGCACCCATTTACACGCCTGGAATGCGATGAAAAAAAAAAAAAAAAAAACCAGTCACAACGTTGGGATAATGGTTTGACCCCGTAGAACAATCCTAGTCCAGTTAATCCCTCTTCACGCCAACCCTCCCCGCCCTGCGCATCCCAAAGAACCCAACAACCGCACACAAAAGCATAAACCCAAACATCGTCCAGAAACTCGCCCGGTACCCCTCCATCAACGCCTTCTGCCCCCCCCACTCCTCCTCCCTCTCCTTCTCCCGACTCACTACCGTGGAAATCACCTGCAACAGCGCCAGCCCCAGCGCACTCCCGAACTGCGCCGTCGTGTTGAACACGGCCCCCGCGACAGCCTGCGTGTCGCCGGGGAAGATATCCGTGATGACGATCAGGCCGACCGTGAAGAGTGCGTCGCAGCTGACGGGCTGCAGCAGCTGCGCGACAAACGCGTTCCCCCAGTACGGCCACGAGGGCTGGATGACGGCCATGAGGAGCGGGGAGCCCGCGCAGAGGACGGAGGTGATGGTGACGATCCAGACGGCGGGGACTTTGTGGACGAAGAGGCCCATGATGAGGTTCATGAGGATGCCGACGGCAAGGCTGGGGAGGATGCGGAGGGAGGCTTGGAGGGCGGAGAGGTTTTGGACTTCTTGGAAGCTGGACTACGTTAACAAGAATAAAAATAAAAATAAAAATAAACAGAACAAAATAGGGTGAGGGGTGGGAGGGGGACAGGTACAATAAAGAAGCGAAGAGCTCCATGGAGTTGATGACCGCGTTTGACAGGGCGATGGTGGCGCAGATGCTGGAGAAGGAGCGGTTCTTCCAGAGCGAGTTTAGGATGAGGGCTGGTTTGTTGCGGTGCACTTGGTGCTGCACCCAGGCGATGAAGGCTGGGAGAGCGACAACGGCGAGGCAGAGGATGATGATACTCTCCGTGTCTTTGATCCGGGATGGATCGGAACTGAGGATTCTGTTCTTTCTCATTAGTACCTTTTTTTTTTCCATGGCCAGAAAAGGGAGGGCAAAGGTGGGTGTGGCTCACGCGAGGAGGTAGCAAAGCAGAGCCATAAAGGCCGAAGCCAGGCCCGCCCCAACCCAGTCAACTTTGGTCTGGATATTGTACAGCAGGCTTCCATATTGATGAGTCTGGCGGCCCTGAGGAAGCGCCCATACACCAACGACAGCGAAGAAAAGCGTAACCCCCCCGGCCAGATACCATCCAGTCCGCCATCCGGTCGTATCGACCAGGACGCCACCCAGGACGAGTCCCAGGGAGAAGCCCAATGGCTGACTCAATCCGAGACATGAGAACGCCATATTACGGCCTTTCCCGGGGGGTAGGGCCTCAGTAATCAGGGCGACCGAGGAAGCAAGATGGAACGCAAGCCCGACGCCTTGTAGTGCTCTTAGTGCGACGAGCTCCTCGCCGGTGCGGGCCACGCCCTGGCCGATTATTAGGGCGCCGCTGGCGAACGACCCGGCGAGCTCGATCCATCGAGGGCCGACGGCATCGGCGATGGACCCGGCTAGAAGGAGGGTAGAGGCTGTTGCGAGGTTGCCGACAGATGCGGGCCAGAAGGATAGCGCGGTTGGGAGATTGAGGTCCTTGATGATAGTTGGGAGACCAACAGTGACCAATCCATTCACCACGCTGGCTGTGAGGGTGATGGCGAAGAGCTGAACGGTGATTACGGCCTGTTGCAGGCGAGACGGCTGCGAGGGGCGGGGAGCTATAGGATGTAGCACATTTTCAGGGGAGTGGAGATCTTGCAATGCCACAGTCTCGTTCTGGGCTGGGAGTACCAATGTCTGCGTAGTTGTCGCCATATTATTCCGTCTAATTTGGGGAATAAAGAGTGATTCCTGGGAGTTGATGAAAATTGAATGTGGGATGAGGATTCTTGGGGATGCAATTAGTCATGGATCCATACGACGTCTTAGCATTCTACAATCTACCCCGGGGTAAGAATAGGAACGCTATTCCGTTAAGTAACTAGCTGGAGGATCGGGGCCAAGAAAAATATTCTCATCCTGGCGTGACTGGAATATTTGGAGCGCGTTTACGGTGCGTTTGGAAGTGTACTTTCCACAGTGGAATACGCGGCGACCACGTCCTGCAGGCTCTCTCTCGCGCCCACAAACTCCAGCTCATCCATCCCGTCCTCCAAATAAACCCTAAGGAGCGTCTTCCGCCGAAACGGCGAGTCAAACATGTCGCCGACTGCCCTCAGGGGAATCTGGATACACGTGAAGTTGCCTGTTCCGGTAGCAGAAGTTGCATATCGAGGAGCAGGAAGATGATAAGAGTGTAGCCGCGTATCGCGGGGCATCCATTCGGCGAAGTACGGGCTCTCCTTCTCCTTCAGACATTTTATGATCTGCTCGGTCTCTTCCTTGGTGGATTCATTGCAGCAACTTTAGAATATTAGATATTAGCGCGCAGATTCTCGGGGGTAATGGCTCACAAATTCGCGGTATACGCAAGGCAGCGACCTTCGTGTACACCTCTTGAGCACGAAAGCGTTGTCCATGTCCGTGATGAACACAGCTCTTGTACCACGTCAGATGGCCGCGTGGATATGGTATCTGGCTCGTTCACTGTCGTTGAGAACGGTGCTAGCACGGAGGTCAAGAAGTGTAGCGAGCGCGACGGGACCAGATGCTGGTGAAAGCGGTCCAAATCGGGGATTTCAGTGCCCGGGAAGCGAAATGGAGTGGTCATCCCGGATATTGTCTCTCCTGCGATGCGGGTGGTCGCCCGGAGAGAATCCAAACTGGACTGATGATCTTGGTATACCCTCGGCTCCATTGCCTGGTGTAGTTAGCGACCGGCTTTCTCTGCGGAAAAACGAACAATACCCCATGGTCAAAAAAGACCGTGACGTCTGCATGCTCAGCGAGATACTCAAACGACAGAACAGTATTATACGGCCGAATGACCACCCCGTCTGTTATCGAGTAAGTCGGCAAGACGGAAAACGTGGCCAGCACTTGCTTGGGATACTCCTCTTCGATTTTCTGGAGTAGCAGACTCCCCAGTCCACCTCCCGTTCCACCGTCAACGCTATGGGACAGCTGAAATCCTTGGAGACTGTCACAGCATTCTACCTCCTGACGTACTTCCTCCTGGATGCGGTGGAGGATTTCCGCCCCATCGATATAGAAGCCCTTCCCCCAGTGATTATACATACTTTCTTCGCCCCATATCTGCCTGGAGGGAGGGATGGCCGACGATCCGGATGTCGACGGGCCTAGGTCTGTGAAGATTGCCCGAGAGGTGTATGTTGTATTACTCTTTAGATGTGAGGATGCGATCGAGAAAATGAGGTCAAGCATATGTCCCAACGAACCTCGCGGAAATATACCCCTAGTCTCTCTGACTGAAGGTCGGATGTTCCGTTAAACCTACGTTGTGAATGAGGATGATACGGCAAACAGAGGGTGCTGGCTGATACCTCCCCGCCTGGTCGAGCCCATGCTCGCGGCCAAGGTTGTCCCTGGTTCACGCATCAGAAACCCAGTATTCTATGGCCGGGATACAAACGACGGAACCAGAAGTGACACCCAAGATCCACCCCCTACCGTCATCGCCGTAAATTAGCTGTGTTGATGATGCGATGCAACAGGCGATCTCACCACCCCACCCGCGTGAAGGCCGATCTAGACAATGCAAGTCAGGAACAAATCCCAGAAATCACTGCGTTGTAGACCCCTACTATTTCCTTCATCGATCGAGGTGGACCGAATCACGTCATACAGTGTTCGCTGGAGCGGAATCAAGCGCACCCAAAGGCTGATGCGGCCGATCTGGGGCCGTTTTGTGGAGGAGTTTCTGAAGAGAGAAAGTGGTCTAAAATTAGCGTCCTCCTTGGCGATCACGGACTCTGGCGCAACAAGGCTGTCTTGGTCCCCTTGTCGATCCTCGTCATGGTGATATGACGATCCCAGTTGATCGCAGGGGGAGCAGCAAATGTGAGCCAATTCCTCGCCGGAACCCTGCCGAGTTGGGGGCTGTGTCGCAATACGACAATCTCCATGAGATCTACTTAAGAAATGGCTTTGCTCTTGAACCCAACATGATCCAGTCGCTCTATGCTTGCTACACCAAACCTAAAAAACCAAAATGCGTTCTTCGCTCGCTCTTCTCCTCCCTCTAGCCGCGCATTATGCAGCCGCGGAGCCGGTCCAGGTCCTCACTGTGAACTTCCCCGATCCAGCAGTGATCGAAACGGATGAGGGATTCTACGCATTCGGCACTCAAGGGGACGTCCACGTCCAGGTTGCCCGGTCCGACGACTTCAACACCTGGGAGTTTCTCGACGGAGTAGATGCCCTCCCTGGTCCATTCCCGGGTTGGGTGCAGGGCGATAACCCCCAGACCTGGGCTCCGGATGTCATTCAACGAGTTCGTCCATGACCACTCCCTACAATTTAACATCACCATTCTAATAAAATCCTATAGGACGACGGCACATACGTCATGTACTACTCGGCCCTATCCAGTGAAGACAACGAAAAGCACTGCATCGGTGCCGCCACATCCTCCTCCATCCAGGGCCCCTACACGCCCGAAGAAGACGTCCTCGCGTGCCCCCTCGACGACGGAGGTGCTATCGACGCAGCTGGATTCAGGCAAGACGACGGCACATTCTACATCGTGTACAAGGTAGACGGCAACAGCATCTCAAGCGATTCCACCCCGATCATGCTACAGAAAATGTCTTCGGACGCCGTGACGCCCGACGGGGACCCCGTTCCGATCCTGGACCGCGATGGCAATGACGGCCCGCTGATTGAGGCCCCGAGTCTGGTCAAGGTGGACGGGACTTACTATCTCTCTTTCTCGTCGAATATGTACGACACTCTTGATTACGATGTCAGCTACGCGACGGCGCCTGAGATCGGGGGGCCGTATACGAAGGCTCTGGATCCCGATGCGCCCCTGTTGGTTAGTGGGGATGGGAGCAATGTTGGGGGGTTGGGAGGACCGGGGGGTGCGGATTTCCTGGATGGAGGGCGCATTCTCTTTCATGCCTTCTTGGATGGAGAGAGCATTGATAGTGGGCGGGGGATGTGGTCGGCTGGCATTTCCGTCGCTGATGGGAAGATTACTATACAGTAGAGCAATTTCGCCTGTTAATCCTTGTCCTCATTATTGTGAATTATATTATCGAGTCGTGCTCCTTTCAAGTACAGCCATCTCGATGGCCATTCCAGGTCCAAAGGCGACAGCTATAAGTTCCTCTCTCCCTTCTTCACTGGTTTCCATCTCGATCCTGAATCTATCAAGAACACTCAGTACTGTCGTCGAGCTGGTATTTCCTCTGGATCGATATATTTCATACGACTTGCGTAGGTGGTGGTCGTCTAGATTGAGCACATCCTGGGCAGTTTGGATGATTTTGTATCCACCAGGGTGCAACGCCCAGTCATACTCCCTTGGATCTTGCCTGTTGCGGTCAAAAGCAAGCTCAAAGGTACCTCTCACGAGATCATGGAAGGCCGTCAAAAGCGATCTGCGGATAACCTCTGGAATCGATTTGGAGATCGTACCGATATACCCTGACGATATTAACGACGTCCGTTCTGGTCGGGGCAGTACCTACCCAAAGGCTGGATGTTATACTCCAGGTACCCCTCTGAACCTTCAATAAGCTCCGTGCGTACGTTGAGAACATCCCATATCGGCTCTCTCTCCCTTTCCTTCGCATCGACTCGGTTACTGAGGACCATCGCACTGGCACAATCCCCGAAAAGTGCAATACCAGGACAGACCTCCCTCGTGCGATCGAGATTCTCCAACTCCGCCCAGGCGAATATGGACGTGATCTCACACGCAATAATCAATGCCCGGCCTGGGCGTCCCCTACAGCTACACCCGAGGAGGAGCTCGTACGCCGTTCGTAATGCACTTACACCACCAGCGCATCCAACCCCATGGAGCAAAGTCCGATGTACCGTTTTGGGGAGCTCAAGTTGCTTACAGACGGCGACGTCGAACCCCGGACTCGAGGTGTTTGTGCATGTTACCGCTATGATATGGGTGATTTCGGAAGGGGAGCCTCCCCAGCAAGCGATGGCTTTTTTTGACGCCTCTAGCGCCAGTGGGATGCCATGCTTTTTGAACAGTTGGTCACAGTCGGCAATTGTGGGGAGCTTCTCTCGACGTTTTGTGTATTCCTCTGGGTCGAGGACGGTGTATCTACTTTCTATTCCGCTGTTTTGACTCAGGAGCAGCGATTTGTCGAGCCTGTATATTGTTAGCTGGGGATGGCAAGCAGGGTGGGTGGTGTTGAGATACGCTGAAGAGGGTGGGAAGTGCTTCCGTGCAATGGTTGCGAGAATCTCAGTGCTGAGCTTATACGAGGGGTATTCTGTTCCGGTGCCCACTATCGATATTCGATCATTGCCAATAGGGGACCGAAGACCCAGTATGCTGCGTAGGGAGTCCATGCTTCGGGAATGGTCTGAAGCTGCATAGAAACAAATACCAGCTAGGGGGGCATCGCATTCATGGCAGGAGTTCGGCTGCTTACTCTCAGGACCGGAATGTTGGAGTGTGTGCGACGGGCCAGCTGAATGTGTCACCCCTTCTTTCTCTAGCCCGGAATACTTATCACAACCAATGAAATCATCCGGTGGGCTAATAACTTAAAGCATTCAAGAAAAATGACGGAAACCTTCATCTGCTACGATCCTGCCACGTGCGGAACCCTAAAGACATGGATCTATGTGGCGGCCACAACCAGGGATCCTTCACTGCGCGGACCCAAGAGTCACATCATTCCTACCTAGGTATAATAACGGGCATTTCAATGGACAGATTAATCCAGCGCACTATAGTGGGGTTTCTGCAGGTCCTGCGTTTGTATCTCTTCCATAGGCGGCGCTCTCCGCCGTCACTCGGTGGAAGCATTCATCACTGGGCTGTGAGACATACAACGTTGGACCGAAATTCGGTGGAGACGCTGGCGATTGAGAACGGATTGAGACGAAAAGCAAAATAGTTGAGCTAATTCCCAGCGCAGGAAAGTAAGGAGTCTAGTCCATAAATACCTTTACTCTGCTTCCTTGGAAGACGATTTTTCACAACGCAACGACCTCGACCCTAAATCAGATCAAGATGGTCAAAATTGCAATTGCGGGTGGATCAAGCGGTTAGTCAACCCTAATCCCACACCCCTGAGTTATTCCTTGACTGAATCTTCCTAGGCGTCGCCCAAGAGATCGTCGACGCGCTCGTCGCAAGAGAGAAACACGAGATTCTACTCCTCTCGAGAAAGGTTTGTCCCGGACCTATCTATGGTATCCCTCTTCCACAATGCTGAGATTATGCAGGATACACCCACCGGAGAGCTTTCACCGGGCGTCTCGTGGGTCAAGACAAGTTATGAGAATGTTGAAGATCTGGCGAAGATCTTGAAGGGTGTTCACACGGTGCTCTCGTTCATTGTCGTCCATTTAGACCCGGGAAACATGTCCCAGAAGAATCTGATCGATGCCTCGGTCAAGGCTGGGGTGAAACGTTTCGCCCCGAGTGAATGGACTTTGTGGGTGTATCTCCCCAGAGCTTTTGCAAATGGTCCTAATCGACCGTGTGTAGCTCTTCCTTCCAGCATCAGAGTTGGTACGCTGGCAAAAGTGAGATTCGTGAATATCTCAATGAACTAAATCAGGACAGTCAGGTTAGTCGGGTGCTTTCCCTAACCCTAGTATATATTCACAACTTGCGAAGATTCTAGAGTATTCACTTTTCCAACCCGGGCTATTCGTCAACTACCTCGCCCACCCATATAACACAGGGAAACATATCGCTCCGATCGAAACCCCGATCGACTTCAACAATCGCCGGATCCTAACGGTGGACGGTGGTGACGACGACCGCATCACATTAACCACTGCCCAGGATGTTGCAAATGTGGTAGCCCATGCCGTCGAATACGAGGGAGAATGGCCTGTCGTTGGGGGTATCAAAGGGAGCGAAGTTTCGATTAGGCAGCTCATTGCCCTGGGAGAGACACTCCGCGGTGCGTCTGCCAGAAGTGTGCAGTGAACAAAATATGTGCAGTGAACAAAATCTGATCTGACATGATACAGGTGGATCTTTCACGGTCGAGAGGCTTAAGGCCGAGGACCTGAAATCGGGAAAAGTAAAAAGCTCATGGCTACCTGGTGCTGCCCATCCGGCCTTTTCACCCGAGGAATTCAAAAAGATGTCAGGCACGTTGGTTTCAGGAATTCTCCTGGGGATTTGTGCGGGGGCAGTCAATGTCTCGGATGAGTGGAATCGGCTGCTGCCAGATTACGAGTTTACGCCAGCGGAGAAATTTTTGGCTAGCGCTTGGGAGGGTAAACCATAGAGTTCTATAACGAAGTGATGGGCCACTGGAAGGAACAGATATACTTGGTACTTGCGAGTAGAGTTGAACAGCTGCAATTCACTTCTTCCGCCGAATCACGGTGGAATACAATCTTAGTCATCACCTCCTTTATGGACCGCATCCTTCGCACGGAGGGTCCAAACAAATACATCCAACTGCGATAATTGCTTGACTTCCGGTCCAGGTCGCGTGATATAAGGATATTCAGAATGACGAGCACTAACCCGTCTCCAGGTCAAGCTCCCGACCACCGAAGGAGAAAGGTCCGCAAAGGCACGCAGAGCTGCTGGGAGTGTAAGCGGCGGAAGATCCGGTGCACCTTCGCAGAGCGCCCAGCCGCTGTTTGTGATGGATGTCTTCGCCGGGGGACGAGCTGTATCGGCCAGGAATTCCCGGAAAGTGCGTCCTCTTCGAGACAGGTCAGTGCGCGGTTAGGACGAGTAGAGGCACTGATCGAGGAGCTTGCAAGGAAAGTCGGTCATGACCAGGAGCTGAGCCCGAGCAAAACCGACCCACGGCCACATAGCCATCAAAATGAGCATAGCTCATTGGGAGGTAGGGTTCCTAATGAGACTTTATCTGTAATCCCCCAATCTTGCCCATCATCTCCATATCATGGCTTATCCAGCCGCCTGGCCGCAGCCTGGCCAAGCCGACACGAGATAGAAGCGCTTTTGGCGCTACCGGACCATGTTATATCGCGTTTCAAAAGTTCACCATACGCACCGTACTCGTCTATCTCGGGGTGGGACACAGTAGCTGTACAGGATGTGCTGCAGTCGCCCCCACTGGGGTCTCACCCTGCTCTTATAGCGCGACAAGGGTTGCTGCTTGCGTGCTTCCTGCAACAAATTCAAGCCTTCTCTCCTGGCGACACGGGTGGCCTTAGTCTGCACTATCGTGATACTATCATGTCCGACATGGTTCAAGTTGTTCGGAGCATGGTGACGGGGAATGACGATCTTATGGACTCGGTCGAGGGCGTGGAATGTCTCTTCATTGAGGGCATATTCCATAATAACGCCGGCAATCTCAGGCGGTCCTGGCTTGCCGTCCGCAGAGCAATGTCACTCGCCCAGCTGATGGGGCTTCCTCAAGGTGCCAGCAAGACGCTACGGTCGGATATTCGAAAGAACCTTGACCAGAAACAGCTATGGTCTCGCCTCGTACAAATGAACTGCTATCTGTCATTCGTACTGGGTCTACCTGTCAATTATCCTGAGAGTGATCCCGGGCACTCAAATGCGCTACCAACGGGCACCTGTCTTGAACGCATGCAACACTTGCATTGTGTCGCTGCAGGCCGGATTTCACAGCAAAGCCACAGCACCGTCAAGGACCTAGCCTCAATGATGGACACCGATCGTTTACTTCAGGACGCTGCTTCTTTGATGCCTCCCAATTGGTGGATTCTTCCCAGTGCCGGCACTGATATGAACGACGCCACTGAGATTACCCGGGTCATGAACCTGATGACCCATTCCTACCTACTCTCTCGGCTACATTTACCTTATTTCCTGGACTTTGCGCAGATCCGCCAATACGAGTATAGCAAGATGACAGCGCTCAATGCCAGCCGGGACATTCTATCGCTGTTTGTGTCTTTTCGAATGTGGGA
Organism: Aspergillus conjunctus; assembly: GCA_027569095.1. NCBI lineage: Eukaryota > Fungi > Ascomycota > Eurotiomycetes > Eurotiales > Aspergillaceae > Aspergillus > Aspergillus conjunctus. Next base: position 57,339 of record JAPDEL010000002.1, on the reverse strand, counting down.
TTTGGCTACGACCTATTGTCGGGGTATCGACTTTTTAGCATTCACGGCCGCTATGGTGATGAGCATCGCGCATCTCGAGGCACGCCGTCACAACCAAATAGATCACTTGGGTGGTGGCGCACACCCCTCCGTCTTCAAACACCTGGTGCACCAGCGTGGTGCTGACCGGGGTTTGCTGGAGCGGGTGCTCGAGATCATGGAGGGTACTGATCAGCAAACCACAGACGATGTCGCCTCCAGCCCTGCTCGTATTATCCGACGAATGCTTGACGTTGAAGGCAAAGCAGCTGCGGGGGAAATCTTCATCATTACCCCGTCTGTAAAAGAAGAGCGTGAACATGGAAGCAAGCTTTACGATGGCGGCGATTTGTTGCTCGTATCAACTCCAATTTTTGGGACTATTAAGATTGAGCGCCATAAAGACTTTGGCATAGGGCCTAGATATGGCAGATGTGCAATTCTCCAACTTTGAGGGCGGCCGGGGAGTGTCTCGAGATTTGCTACGGGAACCACTTGGGTTGACGGCCGAGGATGGTGATATATCTGACACTGCGATTTTTCAAGCGGGAAATGATGAACAGCTACTTTTTCCCGAACAATATCCTATACTCGAGGACCTAGGATTGTGAGAAATCGCTATGGACATCTTTGATATCGAGTGATAGAAGAAGTTCAGGGCCAGTGATTGGTCGATCAGAGCAGTACTTCACCCGCATTTTGCCGAGGCTTTACTGGACAACCGCGCCGAAGAGCAGGGAGGGGCGCATCCAGAGAATGCTATCGGGCGAATCACATCGAACACACAGCCGGAGAATTCTCTGAGCCCGAAGAAGCCATTCCCTTGTAGGCAGGTCCATGCAAATCAGTGCTGTGGAGCCAACCAAATGTATGGGGGGGGGGGAATCGACTCCAACATCTGCAATAAATACTCCGGCAACGACCTCATTCATCCTTGACATTAAATACTATTCAATCATATCAAGGCAGGAGCCTAGACCACGCCGAAAATGCCCAAAGTAACCGCCGACCTGGCGGCCTCCATCGCCGACGCCGTCGCCCAAGGTTTCGACGAACAGCTCGCCTACACCCAGCGCCTGGTCCGTTTCGGCGGGCAACGCGGGCAAGAGGCCGAAGTCCAGAACTACATCTTCGACCAGCTTTCCCAACGGGGCTACAACCCGATCAAACTCGCCATGGAAGAGGGCGCGTTATCGCAGCACGTCGGAGCCGGGAAGTTCAGCGCACAGCACTCGACCGCCCCCGTCGTCGTCGGTATTCACGAGCCCAAGTCCCAAGCCGTGGACGGCAAGAGTCTAATTCTCAATGCACATATTGATATCGTTCCGACGGGGCCGGTGGATCTGTGGACGCGAGATCCCTATAGCGGCGACATCGAGGGCGATAAGCTATACGGACGCGGAGGCGCGGATATGAGGGCGGGCAGTGGGGCGAATCTCTACGCGCTTGATGCGCTGCGGCGACTCGGGCTGCAGCCTGCGTCGAAGGTGATCTTTGAGTCTGTGGTTGAGGAGGAGTCGACGGGGAATGGGTCCCTCATGACGCATTTGAAAGGGTACAAGGCCGACGCGGTGATTATCCCCGAGCCGATGGATGAGAAGCTGGTCCGTGCCAATACGGGGGTTCTGTGGTTCCAGGTCGAGGTGAAGGGGATTCCGGTCCACGTGAGGGATATGAACACGGGGACGAACGCCATCGATGCGTGCTGGAGGGTCATCGCGGCGTTGAGAGAGCTGGAGAAGGATTGGAATGAGAGGAAGGTGGGGTTGTTGCATTTTGAGAACGAGGCGCATCCGTTAAGTACGACCCCACATACTCCCTTATTGAATCAGAGATGTCTAACAGGCGCGTAGATTTGAACGTCGCCAAAGTTAATGCCGGAGACTGGGCCTCGTCGGTCCCAGCCTGGTGCCGAGTCGACTGCCGGATCGCCATCTTCCCCGGCGTTAGTGCCAAATCCGCAGCAGAGGAAATCGAGAATAAAGTAGCTGAAGTCGCACGCAACGATGCCTTCCTGAGCAAGAACACACCTAAAGTGACCTGGAATGGATTCTTCGCTGAGGGCTACGTCCTTGAACCCGGAAGCGAGGCGGAAAAGACCCTCCAGTGGGCCCATCGGCAAGCCACGGGGGAGAAACTGGAATCAATGACTACGGCGGCGTATTTGGATACTCGCGTCCACTCTCTCTATGATAAGATCCCGGCCCTCTGCTACGGGCCGATCAGTTCCAACATCCATGGATTCGATGAGTGGGTGAGCGTTAGCAGCTTGAAGAGGATAACGGTGGCGATCGCGTTGTATATTGCCGAGTGGTGTGGAGTAGAGAAGATTGAGTCATAGGCTGTGGTTAATTTTTATGATATTCCCTCATGTATATAGTTTCTCCCTTGGAGGATATCATGACACGCTCATCCAGGTACTGCTAGAGGGTCTGCCTGAATGGTTCATGTCTCAAGACAGGAACGACAAACCTCTCCAGAATCAAACCTATGCCAATTAAGCTCACTGTGCCCAGAGGCAGCCGCTTATCCTTTCATGTCACCCCTCCACATCCTGCTTCGAGGGAACATCATATGTCGGTGTCGTCTCGGTCCAGGTATTGATCTACTCCCCTTTGTTTTATTGATCGCATATGCTGTGCTTTCGGCTCCGATAAACTCCTAGTCCACTTATCATAGTACAGGGCCATACATACACGACTCCTGCTGGCGATGAGGTTGAGTTTGACGCTCAGCCGTGGGATTCAGAGCGTCCAAATAGATCTTGGGTGGAAACAAACTCGGATACCTACCAGTCAATATCCAGCGACGCTAAGCATCGCCCATTCGAGAGCCCGCCCAGGGCTTTAGCTTCGTGAAAGCTGCTGTGGAAGGGGCTCCTACTTCGGTCCACTGTGTAGAACAGGGGATGATTGACCTGCCCGGACCTTTCCACTTTGGTGAATACAGCATCGAACCTTCCCTCGAAGGCGCCATGGGGGAGTTGAGTCCTTGTGCCCACATAAACAGGCCGATACCTCTGGAGGAAATTCCACCTTTCTGACAGCAACTGTCACCAGAATTATCATTGCATTTCTTACACCAAGACCATCTGTATGACCCTTCAACCAAGAAAAAAAAGTATTTATCTAACGCGTTTGGGCAGCAGAGCAATACGCCATCTAATTCAACACAACCCGCTACAATGTCTATCGCAATCCCACGCAGAAACAAACATCGCCTCTATATTGCGCTTTATCAACGAGGCGCCCAAGAACCAGATCTATTCCACTGGGCCATCCTTGTCGGGCCGAAAAACGAGGCAAACGGCGTCCAGGGTAGTCGATACCACGCGACACTGGAACCTGATCCAAACACCCCCGGTCGCCTGCGATGGATATACCAAGAGACCCCAATACCTGCCGTGCAGACCACCACGCTACTTGGGCGCGTGATGATCGCAAAAGTTACCGATTCCACTCGCCTCGCTTCGATATTGGCCGCCGTACCTATAATGCACAACGAGCCCGCGTGGACCTGTCGGTTCTGGGTTAAAAATGCCCTCACTGTTCTGGAGGCCAACGGAAGGATATTAGGAACCCGGATGATGGACTGGCGAATAATCGAACCGATGGTGATTGGCTATGTCTGGCGAAAGCGGCAGGAGAACCGGTATGATGGGACAGGATCATGGGCACCGGGAACTGTCCCAACCTTCAATATCCTGAAGCGCGAAGAGATAACCCCCTAGGCAAGAGGAGTCTGGAGAAGGAAAGGGGAGAAAGAAGCTGAATCCACCAAGGGATACTAGAAGGCTGAGAAGTACTTCAGCCGGATCTGCTCCATCTTCCATGCCTCCGGGTATCCCGGGATAAACCTGTCTGTCCACTTCAGGTCTCCAGAATCCATTGTAAACATTGACATTCTTAGCAGCTGTATACTCCCAATATCCCGGGTACCACTCGGCTGTTTCCTAGTCCACTATTCCTGTAATTTTATCACCGTCAGCGAGAATATTCGCGCTGTTCAGGTCTCCATGTGTATAACAGTTCGTATATTACAAATCCCGCTGCATCATGAGCGATTCTTTGATATCGGGGAATTCTTTGGGTCCAATCTTAGTATTCCTCGTAATGAAGGATTGAAAGTCAGGGATGTTCTCGAATGGCCCGAATCCACGTTCAGCTGGGTGGATGCGCTCATCACATAACCGACAGCCATCGACACCATGGACGCCAGATGTGGGTGGCTTCAACGTGCGCATCTCGGTAATATAGTCCCGCCACTATTGTAGCAATATCGCCTTAGATTGCTCCCACCATTTGAACCATCCCCGGTCGAGTACGGACCCCGGTAGGCACGACATAACCATATACATGACCCCCTTTCGCGTAAATGCGCAATAGACTTTTGGAATGGGGATGGATGTATTTGCGCACATGAATTGCCTGAAAATGGCGCCGGGAAGGTGCAGGTAATCACCGTACTTCACGTATATCCGGTTGCGATCGCTGCGAGGCTGAGACCGCGCCACAATCGGATATTTCTGGTGGAAAATGTTTTGGGGTTATTGGGAGTAGCCACGGGAGGGATTAATTGCCAGTGAAAGACACTGGGATGCGACAGCGACTGGCGTGTGAAGGTCTTGGAGATGAATACGTCATGAATACTGCTGGACAAACTCACAAACTCAAAAACCTTGGATAAAAATGGGTGTACGATCCCTGGAATACATGCCCGTGTCTGGTGAGCTTGAGAAAGGTTGGGATAGAACTAATGAGAACCTTGTTCGAGGAACATCAGGGCACATAACCTCTCCAGTCCGGAGAAATTCCGGCCACTTGCGCTACTGCCTCTAATGACATTCTGTTTGCTCCTCACGAACCAACCCGAGGCGTAGTGTTATGTCCTCCTGCTTGGTCAATTAGGGGTAATCCTGTATATTGCTCGGTCAAAAACCCAAGTGTCGGGGCTCGCTGTGAATCGGGGTAACTCTGGATGCCTATCAACTCTCACTCCGTTGGAAGCCTCGTGTCCTTGCATCGATGGCGTTGTATTTCTCCATAATTCTTAATCACATGATTCATGAATACTCAAGCACAGCCGTAATCGGCGATCCTGCGGTTATCCTAAGCCTCACTGTTCTCCCGTTTGTAGTCGTCCGTGAAATGTCCTGATGACTCTCACTTCCTAGTCTACCCCCGTAGTACTCTGGGAGAAGCTTTACTCCGGTGTCGGCCCTCGCGAGGTTAACCTGGACATCACACCACTGCTCAAGACCATATCCGATGCCGACGGCAACGCTGAAGAACTCTCCGTCAGGATCCCTGAATCGGATGAGACCAGAGCCCCGATAGTCCCCCGAGGTAAAGACGTGCGTGCCGTCGTCTTCGTCCCATTCGCCGCCGTTCGCATCGTACCAGACGGCCTTCTCGACGATCTGGAGCGATAGTCCGTAATTGTTGTAATTGTTGTTGATTGTAAGTTCAATTCTCATCTGTGATAAAACCATAAGTATAAAACTCTCCCCATCTGTATGGGATGGATTCGAGACGAACTTTGTATGTATGAAAGTTGTAGCAATCTACAGACAGATTTGGGAAAGAGGAAGATATTGACTAGGGAGGGTTTACCGAACGAACCTGATGAGACTCGTTTGCTCGCAAGAGGGTTTAAGTAGAGGCCGTTCTGGAGGTTAGAGACCTGACATCCAATCGCTTATTATGACGCGGTCGCTGAAGGTTCGCATAGCTGGCGAATCCAATGGCCCTTGGGACGCCATTTCCTTGTGCTAATCTTTATTGGGAACTACTTGCGTCAAGTCTGGAGAAGGCTGGCTGAGCGCTGGCGCACGTTCCAGCTGCTGTGGCAGTGCATGACATTGTTTGAGTTCCTCCCTGTATGAGACTGCAGAATTAAGCTCAAATCAATTTGTTTCCTCAGCTGACTCTAACGAAGCCATTATTCTTGGCGGAGGGCAGGGCAAGGTGGGCTGGGTGACATATTTGTCCTTCAGCTAAGTGAATCGTGGGAGCTCCATTCAAACAAGAACTCAATTGCCACAAGAGGAGAGAGGGCGAGCTTGATGCCCAACGGGGAGAAGAAGAGGGGGCCCGTAGTTTCGGGTTCTGACTGGTGATCTCCTTAATATCACCCGAAGTGGGGATCGTTTGCCAACTCTGTACTTGCACAAGGAGGATGGTTTCTGGCCACATCCTGTGGGGGTGGGTGACTGTTTTCTAGTGTTTTGGTAGAATTGAATGCCGTATTTGCTTTTTTTATTCAGACGTGGTCGAATTTGAATGTAACCGTTTGATACTGATGCCATAGATTCTATAGCCTTGATGGTCCAATTGGATTCAGGGGGTAAGAGAGACTATATAATATAACTCAGTTCAGACAAGCCTAGTGGTTACAGTGACGTATAGCCTCCATCGACGGGAAGCCCAATGCCAGTAATCCAAGTATTTTCCTCGGATGCCAAGAAGACGGCAGCATTTGCGATGTCCTCCGGCCTACCCAACCCTCGAAAGGGATGTAATTGCTGAACAAATCCTCGAGCCTCTGCCGGCATTGCCGAAATAAATGCAGTATCCGTATCTGTCCCGGTTATTATGTGAACGGATAGCAATATCTCCCCGGTTCGGACGGTAGCGGCATGAATCAGAATGGAATAGACTTACATCCCGGACAAATCGCATTCACATGGATGCGGTGAGGCGCACAGTCCCACGCCGCGACTTTCGTGACCCCCATCGCAGCATGCTTGGAAGCTATGTATCCTGTAACGTTCGCAGACCCGTTCAACCCGAAGACACTGGCAATGTTGACAATCCAGCCTCTATCCCCACAGGGTAACGGATCCTGTTTGATCATCTGGGCAGCGGCGTATTTGCACCCCAGGAATACCCCGGTGGAATTAATGGCAATGTCCTTATCCCAGACCTCTTGAGGAAAGTCCCAGATGGGTTTTGGATCACTAGCCTCCACAGCAACTCCGGCGTTGTTGATCATTCTACCGTGCCATTGCCGTCTCAGTAAACGTCATGTATTCCCTGCAGTGTTCGAAGGCGCGTAAGAAGGAGTGGGCAGATTTACGCACATATCCAGTCTACCGTATTTCGAAACGGTATGAGCAACCAGTTTTTGCATATCCTCAGCTTTTGAGGCGTCAGCCCTGAGAAACTCAGCAGTTCCCCCATTTTGGGCAATCAAATCGTGCGTTGCTGTGGCAGTTTCACTGTGGACTTCCGTTCTTGCTGTTTCCTGGATATCGGAGCAGACGACGACGGCGCCTTCTCCTGAGAACTTCAATGCGATGGCACGTCCGATTCCGCTGGAGGACCCAGTGATAATTGCGATCTTCTTGGCAAGTCGTGACATGGTTGATATCTTGGATAGGGAGGTAGGCCTTAGTTGTCTTTGCCTTGCCTCGAGATTTTTTTTTCATCGTGTTCATGACTGGATTCACTCGTGGCCATATAGTAGCTAGGTTTATTGGTGAATGGCTGCTGCTCCCTCGGCCCGTCACACAGCTTTTCCTCGGTTTGTAGCAGTAACCCCCCATTCAAAGTGCGGGGAAACCATACAAGATCGTCGAGAACTGTATCGAACCCTAAGGGCGATCACTGCTACTGGTGGGTCGCCGAGGGGGGCAATGTTAAACGCAACCGAGGTTTCGATCAGTTTATTGGGATTTGTGGGCCACGATGATGGGAGATCCGATATTTTGTACATTACGTGGAGACTCGAGGCGCGCGGTTGATAACTCTGTGAACAGCATATATATTGGTGGGTGCAAGCTCCATCCCTTGCAATTCATAGGGACGCAAGTATATCTCGTCCATCCTTTTTGTACTTTCCATCGCCACCAAAATGCCTGAAGGCGGATGTCTGTGTGGCAATGTCCGCATTTCCTACTCCGGAGAACCGGTGCTGGTGGTATGTACTTACAAAAGTCCTTTCTCCGCTCGGCGCAAAGCGAACAACTCTTTAACACTTGCAGGCCGTTTGCCACTGCGGAGACTGCCGTAAAATCAGCGGCAGCGCCTTCAGTACAAATGTGCTCGTCCCTGAGAAAAATCTAATCCAGCTCCGTGGAACTCCGAAAGTGTTTGAGAAGATTGGGGATCACAGTGGACTTCCGATCAGGAGCTACTTCTGTGGGGATTGTGGCTCGACATGCTACCGCGAAGGGCAAGCATTCCCTGGAGTGAAAATCGTGAAGGCGGGCGTTTTGGACCACTTGGATGTTGAACCAGCGATGGAAAGCTGGGCTGATACCCGGGTAGATTGGCTTCCCTCCTTTGGAGGGAGCACAGCAGGTGCCTGCTCCGAAGGAGACTTGAGAATTTTATCTCAAGGCCTTGGGACTGGTGATAATTTTGGTATTTCTTAATTGTATGTTACCAATCGCTGAGCAGATGGTGACAATAGCAAGAAGTGTATAAGAAATCACGCTGTGTCTCGTTGGTGTGTATCTGGGTAGGTTCATTCTTCGTGGAATGACACTGGAATTGTATTTTGCAGAGTTGTTTTCCTATTTAGCCTCATCTCTATAAAAAGATGGGAAATAATAGGCAGTTCTCAAATTTGTAAGTCTATGCCCACTGGGTGTGCCGCCCTAGTAGAAGAATGGTACGTTGATCGTGTGGAAGACTGAAGATACTTGCAAGACGTTTACTCTTTATGTGTCTACAAGAAAGTTCCAAATCTTTTGAACGAAAGACTTTAATAAATTTAGGTCATTTATTTTAATCGGATGCTATACTAGTTATTCCATCCACCTGGATACGGAATGGTACTACTGGTCGAGACCCATCAAGCGACATTCGATGCCATAAGCTTAAACGACGATAAGATTAGTGTCTGCCCGCGGCGCGGATTCTGGACTTTATCGTTCGTAGACCCAGCGCCTGTTATTGTTATCAATCGCTCGACTGCTGCTGGGGTTGAAGATAACGGCGGATGAAGTCGTGAGAATCAGCCGCTGATAAGGACTTGGCCGCTGCAGGGAAGCGCGTCCATCGACTAACGAAAACAAAAACAAATAATAAATTTGCGATCAAAAAGAACTTTGGGGTATGTAGCGAAATTATTTTGTATTCTATGCCTTGGTAAAAAGTACACCCCAGTGCTCCAACGGCTTCATATCCACCTTGCAGTACCGCAGCATATCCCACACTACCGTTGCCACGGTATCAAACACCGGAATCCCATGCTCCTTCTCCCAGTAAGCTACACGCTGCGCAGCTCGTAGATTCGTGCAGAACGTCGTAATTGCCGGCACCTTTTTCGCCGCAACAGCAGCGACCATTCCATCTAAAGTTGACTCCTCGATCCCCGCAAAGGATGTGTTCTTGGACATGCGCAGGTGGCTCTCCTTCTGGCAGTCGACCCCTATGGTAACGTAGGTGCGGATGATCGCTTCTTGTACGTTGTCCATGTAAGGTGTTACGAGTCCGAGCTCCTTGCACCCAAATTTCTGTACCGCCTTGTTCAACGCCAGCACTGATGTCGTCGCGGGGACGCCGGTCGCCGCGGTGATTTGGGCGCAAAGGCTCTCGTCGGCTTCGAATCCGAGCCAGCCTGAGGAGGTACCACTCCATCCGATCATGTCGACTTCGGCGTCGGCGAGGAGCTGGGCGGCGGCGAGGATTTTCTCGTTCTGGAATTGTTGGAGAGCGTCATTGTCGAGGCTGATCTTGACAACTGGGAATCGAGAGAAATGCACTGTAACATTGGGTAGCTCTGCGATCATCGCGAAGGTGAGGGGTTCGAGGCTGGTGTTTGAGGAGGGAGTGAGCACCCCGAGGCGGACAGGTTTCGACATTGCTGCGAAAGAGTTTGAGGGGAGTTAATCTTGAGGAGTAGTAGAGAGAGAAATATGAATCGAAACTTTTGAGGAAATTGACAGTTATAACTGGTGTAGACGGTCCGTTACCGGCGCATGTGTAACCTCCCGGCCAAGTAGCACATGTCTATTGGCCAATTGGGCGCCATGTTCTTTCAAGATCTCCCCAGGAGCTTCGTCAAAGTAATCTAATAGATAATTACGCTGAATAGATTACTATCGGCTGTGTGTCATCACTATCGATCCTGTTGGAGAGTGAACGAACTGAGTAGGGTTGGAGCAGTTATGCACTAACCTGGGATGCTAAGATACCTAAAACCGACTCCAAGGAAGCCTGATATGACATGAACTCATCATTGGCTATTACGCCCTGCTATCTTTCAAATCTGAGACTCCCTATTTCCTACTTCTGCAGGTATTCGTGAAAAATGGGTACTTGTAACTCGACCTGGCGCTTCGTACTGCTGGGTGTATTCAGTATCGGATCCCTGTACCTCAAAATGGACATCGGTACTCGAATCCAGAAGGCCAAGTACGCCTTCTCAAGTCCCCGTGCATTTGTAGAGGCCCTCCGAGTCGACAATAATGACGAAAATGAATCGGCGACAGGCAAGTTTGGGGGATGGTCTAACAAAGATCTGGATCCGTCGCCACCTGCGCAGCGCTCGTGGACGAAATGGTCGTTCTTTGCCTTCCAATTTAGTATCGCTTTCTCTCCTACCACCTACAACGTTGGGGCGAGTTTGTATGCGATCGGGTTGAATTGGTGGACTATCCTCATTGCGTCGAGTGGGTTGCCCCCATGCTGTTGTGGTTGAATTTTGCCCTAACAACCTCGCAGTAATTGTGTCCGGGATGGTCGCAACGTTGCTAGTGCTGAATTCAAGAGGTGCTGGATGGTAAGACTCCTTGCCTGATTGAGTATATCTATCCTAATGCGTAATACTAGGTACCATCTGGGTTATCCTACCTTTGTGCGAGCATGCAGTGGAATCTACGGGTCCCTGGTGTTCATATTCATTCGAGGAGTGTGTAGTCCCGAAAGGAATATATGCCGGTCGGTTGCTAACACAGTATCTGCAGGTTGTTGCAATTCTTTACATGTCGATTCAGACGTTCTATGCCAGTAAATTTGTCGCTGTGATGCTTCATTGCGTTTTCGGCCATCAGTGGACTGATATTCCCAATCGTATGTCTTCATAAATGTTACATTCAATTTATTCCAGGTTTTAACAAATCCCTAGACCTTCCTGCAAGCGCTGCAATCACTTCGTCGGGCCTTCTCGCATTTGGAATCCTTTGGCTGCTCGAGTTTCCATTTGCATTCGTCCATCCCAGCAAGATGGACATCGTTTTCCGAATTAAATCCGTTCTCGCCCCGATCGGATTGTTCGCGACGATGATCTGGGCTCTGGTAAGAACCCCCTATTTCAATTTCCCTATTTACTGCCCATACTTACGCCCTTTGGTGGTAGGTATCTAGTCACGGCGCCAGCTTTCAAGGCCTCCAGACCAGTGAGGCAGCGACTGGGGCGGCCCTCGGCTGGTCCTTCATGAAGGCAATCAACACGATCGTGTCCAATATGATACCACCGCTAGTGAATATTCCAGATCTTGCCCGTTATGGCAGACGGCCGACTGATACGATTCCTATGGCGATAGGGCTGTTGCTGAGCAAGCCGGTCGTCGTCTTCCTGGGAATGATCATCACGGCAGCTGGGTATAAACAATTCGGAGAGGTACATTCCGAGCCGCGAGAGCGTAGGTCAGTGACAAGGCTAACGTGGTATAGGCGTACTGGAATCTGTGGGATTTCTATTCCAGTGTTCTTGATAACTACTGGAGTCCGGGTGCTCGCACCTTGGTCTTCTTCGCTGCTGGTATTCAGGTATGACAAATCCCAGCTGCTAGGTAACTTGGAGTCTTGAGATTAATTTGTGTAGGCCTTTGCGACCTTTGTCACCAACCTCACCAGTAATTCAATTCCGGTGGGCTGTGACTTGGCTGGCTTGTTCCCTAGATACTTCACCATCGTTCGCGGCCAAGTGGTCTGTTTCATCCTTGCCTGGGTTTGCGGTATATCCTCCAAGTCCAAAACAACGCTGCATGTTCCCATCTTGACGAATCGTGTGTAGTCCCCTGGAAACTGACATATTCGGCCACCTCCTTCCTGACCTTCCTTGGTTCATATCTGTGTTTCATTTGCCCTATCGTGGCCTGCATGGTGTAAGATTTCTAATTCTCAACCCCTCGTGCCCCCATGTCTAACCCAGCCTTCATCAAAACAGCGTCGATTACTGGGTCATCCGCAGGGGAAACCTTCACGTCCCTTCCCTATACACTGCGGTCCCTGGAACGCCTTATTATTACACCGCAGGATTCAACCTTCGCGCATTCGCATCCTGGGTCGCCGCAGTTGCGCTGGTCATCCCTGGTGTGTCTGGAGCATTGACGCCCGGCTCTATTGCTATTGCTGCCACGCGAATCTATGATCTGGGGTTCCTTGTGTCCACTACGGTTACAGCCATGCTTTACTACGTGAGCTGCCAGATATGGCCAGTTCAGATCTACCCAGCGGAGTATGCGGACAAGGATAAAAGCTGGGAGGTCATGAGGTATACGGAGGGTTTCTTCCTTGAGGATGAGCTTATCCCGGACTACCTATCGGGGACGGTGTTCCTAGAGGGGCAAGCAGCTAAGGAAGTTGACGGCGAGAAGGCTGTGGATGTTGACAAAATGTCCATTTAAAGGTGTCGCCGAAGGGTTCCATTACAGCCACCACAATCCAGAGTCTATAGGGGGCAGGTCCAGGATAACGATTGTCGCACATTTTACCCCATGGCCGAGGTTGTGGAATATTTGATTTAGGGAAAGGTAGAAACATTTGACTTTACACAAGTTTTTCTCTATTTTTCCTTGATCACAAAGTATATGCCCGTTATTGCAAGGCTTTCGGCTTAACTTCAGTTTTACTATACAGGTTTCTCCCTAGGTCTAGTCTAAATGGTCACAAAATATCCTATCTTGAGGGACAAATAGCTATCTTAATTGCCTCTACTGCTACGTTCGTCCCATTCCCTTGCATCCTTGAGTCCCCATGGCCTGATCCCGTAGATGTGATCCTCCTGATTCCAATTAAACTTCAACCAAATCTGGCCCCTAGACCCCCGCACCTACAGATCGTATAGACAATTAAAGTCACCCCGGTCACTATGCATATTAAAAATCACCGCTTCCCCGCAGCGGAGACGGACACTGATGAACACTACCAAACGAAGGGTAACGGCTATTCTGTCCCCAGTCACCATGATAGCCCAGAATAGCTCACGCAAACCTTAGTGAGAATGCCTTTCTGCGACTCGCAGAATACTTCCCTTTTTCAGTTAACGTTGGAACTATACGAGACATCTCGATAAGGGTCTTCCGTTGTCGATTTGGACTAGATCACTCTTGGCGTTGGCATTCAGATGTCTTTTCTCTCTCGTCTTGAGGGCGATGGATGTCCTTGCAATCCGCAATACGAGATTCCGGATCCTCAGGCAATTAACCCGGTGTCAACCAGAGGGATCTGTGGAATTATCCGTCCAGTGTGGTTTCAACGTTGTTTGTCTTTACCGGTACACCACAGAGCTGATTCTCCTTCATCTATTTCAGCATCATTTCCAGAGATTGTCGGCCCGGGCTCCCGTCTTATACGATGATGAAGTGCGAAGGGAATAACCGAAGGCTCTCTGAACAAAATATAAAAGAGACGCATCGGACGGACAATCGACAGACCATGCGCTAGAAAATCCTCAATAACATCCAAACCATATAAATCCTATTATTTAGTCAAGTTGTTACCAAATCTCCTCTCGAAATGAAGTTCACCGCTGTCATTACCCTCGCCTGTGCGGCCGCCGCTGTTGCTTCTCCCATGGCCGAGTCCCAACTCGTTAAGCGTGAGTTAGGATCCTGAAATTGTCCCTTTGTCTTCCCCTTCGCAGGAATACTGATCCTTTCTTCTACTTGCTCAGGCTCCTGCAAGAGCAACTGCGCATCCCTGGCCACAAGCGCCTGCAATAGCTCCTGCGGTACCACTAGCCCTAGCTGCTTCACCAACTGCTACCCGGTCAAGTACAAGGCTTGCGTTGCGGCCTACTGCTAGGCGAGGATGGCCATCATGGTTCGGCTGTATTGGCTGGAAATTGGATGTCCACAACCAGTCTTAGGAGTGTCACGAGACTATTTCTAAGTTGTTGTACTGTACTCAACAACAATTGTAGCTAGATTCAATGGAGAAGCTGTCAAGTCAAAAACACCATTAGCCCACCGAAAGTTGCCATGGCACCTAGTGTAGAGTAATAGGTAATACATGCTGGTTCTGAGGTCGACAGAAGCACTTCCAGCCGAGTCCGGTTTTCTGTTCGGATGTAAGCTCTTACTACTCATCTTCGTAAACAATCCTAAGAAGCCTGTTCTGCTGGCTAGCTAGCAATCTATTTGTAGTCATGTATAGTTCCTAGCTGTGACGTTGGACGTTCAGTTCCGAAGCGTGAAGCAATTCCGCACTTCACATCTCAGGTCCCCCGTCCATAGATCTGATTGGGCCGAGTGGAGAAAACAGCTCACGAACTGGGGCCTGGCTTTTAATCAACGCGTTCTGATTTATAAGCTGCCCCATCGTCGGCATAATCACTTTTTTTTTCCCGTAGTACTTGCATGTTCCCTTTACAGGGCGGCATATTTGGGATCGGCGTCTCTGACATCAGATACTGGGGTGAGGGTATACACATGGCCCAATAAACACGGAACAAGTAGAAGTCGCAGGACGCTCATGCCACATCCTGTACAGCCTCATCGAATTGACAATGGCTGGGGGGGCAACAAGGATCTAGTCCGTTTCACAATTCCACCAAATTCCAACTTGTTCCGTTCTTCCCCAGGGCTGATCGGCAATGGCCTCGGCGACAATCCGCTCCCGTCAATACCCCACCGTAGCAGAGCAGAGAATATAAAAGGCGACAAGCAGGACATGGTCCGTTTGCAGAGTACACACTCAATTACATCAAAATCCTCAGATCCTCACTCATCTTGTCATTATGGCATCTTTCGGCAGCGTCTACAGCTATCCCAACAACCCTCGGGTTGCCAAGGTATGATACTCACCAAACATCACCATCACCACCATAAACGGACTAACCGTCTGACCGGGATAACCAGATTCAAGCAGTCGCCAACCTCAATGGCCTCAAAATCGACACCCCAGAGTTCCAACTGGGCCAGGACAACCGCACCCCGGACTTTCTGTCCAAGTACCCTCTGGGCAAAGTCCCCACCTTCCTAGGCGCCGACGGAACCGCCATCGCCGACTCCGACGCCATCGCCCAGTACGTCGCAGAGAGTGGCCCCGCGTCCGCCCAGCTCCTGGGTGCGACCCCCGTCGAGCGCGCGACTGTCCGCCAGTGGATCTGCTTGGCGGAAAGCGAGATCTTTGCCCCTGTGATTGACATCTTCGTGACCCGGATCGGACTGCGCAAGTTCGACGAGAAGGTCGAAAACGCTGCTCTGGTCAAGCTGGAGCGCGCTGTGGGGACCCTGGAAACACATCTGCAGGGGCGCACCTGGGCGGCGACGGACAAGCTGGATTTGGCGGATATTAGTTTGGCGGCTGCCCTTGTCTGGGGGTTCCAGTTTGCGATTGATGCTGAGATGAGGCCCAAGTACCCGCTTGTGGTTGCATGGTTTGAGAAGGTGACTGGGAGCGAGGGCGTCAAGCAGGCCTTTGGCGAGCCTAAGTTTGTTGAGAAGCGGACGATTCCCCAGTAGATAGACTGTTGATCGGTTGTCTACAGAAGACTCATATTGAATTATTGAGTTATGTTTTGTTTGCATTTTAGTAGAAGCAACAGTGACGCCTGTAGTTGCATTTGGAGGTCTCGGTTACGCTTTTGTAATGCGGTCTCCGATGAGATAGCCGCGTCTGTAACAAACGAGTTTCTGCAGTTCTGATAGGCCGGATATTATTTGGAACATGCAGTCGCTATCTTGTGAATATCTCCACAGCCAAAACATCCCGGCGAAGACGTTTTCTGGCGAGCTGAACACTGGTTTCATTCGCCAATCCTTCGGGTCGTCGCGAACTGTGGCTTGCGGTCCTCCCCGCACGAGATGCACTTCCAGCCTAGTTTAGTTAATCGGAGGAATAGTTCTCGCCAGCTGAGGACAAGCTGCAGAGCCAAGCATCGCCTCCGCGCATCCGACTGGCTTTCGATGTTTTCCATCAAGGCGTCATCGACCGGGGTGGCTGGCTGTCACGAACACCTGCATCCTTCATAGGCTGCAAATGGCCACTCCAGTCAGGAAAAGCGATTTGGGCTGGCTGAACCTTTCCGATTATACAATGTTGGCTTTTCAATCGCAAGAGGCTACTGCTGTGGTCTATTTAATGGTCGAAGGCCCCTCGCTTTCCATCAAATTCTCAAACCAGTTCTTAACTTGAAGTCAAGATGAGTTTCCTTCAGCTTTCGGTCGTCGACAACGAAGCCTACCAGCTTCTCACCGATGGTACTGTCTTGCAGTTGATCACCGGGCCCAACACGCACACCTGGAAGGTCATCGACTCCAACCCAGACAATGTCCAAATCGTGGCCAATGCGCCAGTAGGGCTCCGTCACGTCAACGGCGAGGTTTTCCAGTACAAGCAATCCTGGAGAGGTTTCGGTACCAACGCCACAAAGCTGTGGGGATGGAAGGGCAGCTTTTGGCAGTGGCAGAAGTTTTCCGGCACGCTTTGGTACGAAGGTCCCGAGACGCACGGCAAGTGGGAGGTTCGCGACAAGAACCCTGCCCTGAAGGACCTTGTCAGGGTCCAGGACGACATTTATCAGCTGTCTGAGGATGGGGAGATCAAACGATACCAGAGCCCAGAGAATTGGACGGTTATTAGTGACGCCACTGACGTTACGGCCATCGCCTCTGACAACAAAACTCTTTACAAGTTACACAAGAATGGCTATATATTCAGCTTTAACGGCGACCAGTGGGACCGGATTGGAGGCGACAAGGAGACAGTCCAGCTCGCCGCAGGAGATGCTGGTGTATTCCACCGCCACAGGGGCGGGGCGATAGGGAGGTATTTGGGGAACCAAAGGTGGACGACGATTGATAACAGCAGGAATAACACCTACATGGCCGTCGCTAGATCTGTATACCGAGTGAACAGTATCGGGGAGATCTATGTCCTCGGCGACAATGGGGAATGGCAGTTGCTCCCTGATCCTCCGTTGACCTCCTCGCCGACGCAATCTGGGCCGCAGCCGCAGGAGGTTTACAACGGAGGATATGACAACGCTACCGAAACGCTCCTTTGCATTGGCAATGGAGGAGCTGGGCAGAGCGGTTTACTCAGAGGTAATTTGCATCATCGAAATTTAGGATATGTTATCTGTGACTAACAGTTCTCAATAGTGGTCGGAGACGCATTCATAAAACACCGCGTCTCGCAAGGAGCCGATCCCTTCCAGGTTGCCTGGTACAAGAGCGACACGACCGAATCAATAAACTTCCTCAAAAATGGTGTCGTGGACGTCGCCATAACTTATACCCCAGTGGCAGAGGAAATCGCCGTGAAGCAGGGGATTGCCCAGGCACCGCCCCGGTACATCTTCCGAGAGCACATTCTACTCGTGGGACCTCCTTCAAATCCAGCTCAGCTCGATCCGAACGCAGATGTCGTGTCGCAGTTTATAGCTCTGTACACAGCCGCAGAGGCAGGCAATACTACTCCGGCGGTTCGCTTCCTCAGTCGCTTTGACAAGTCCGCTACCAACATTAAAGATTCTGAGCTTTGGGTGAAGATTGGACAGGTCCCATGGGCTACGAAGTACTCCGACTGGTACCACCAGTTCCTGGCGTACCCCATCCAGGCCCTCGAGGCAGCAGCGGCCTTGGAAGAGTATACCCTGACGGATTGGGGGACTTATCTCTCTGTTGACGAGAGCATAGAGCAGCAATTGGTTATTTACAAGAAAGGATCTGACAACGGGGATGATACGCTCCTCTTGCCTGCTCATCTCCTAGTTGGGAATCGGGCCCAGGATCCCACTATTGCTCAGGCCTTTGCGGACTGGATCACCAGCGAGGAGGGCCAAGCTGTGATCACTGGGTTCCGGAAGAAAGGGCAGCAGGTATACTCTCGGGCTCCGGCGGCATAGTTACAGCAGTAGTTCGGTACTTTAAGTCATATAGCAGTAAATTCCCGTTTGCATTCTCAACCTAGTCTTCCAACATCGTCAATTAAGAACGCTATCCACGTAAAGTCAGACCGTCACACCATCGTACTTAGTGTGTGTTGTCAAGTATACCTTTTTCCAGAATAGTTTTACTGCCTCATGGCGGGTGTAAGCTGATGTATGCATGAGCTGGAATAGAGCCGGGATATCGCATGCTTTGAAAATCGCCAGGTGGATATCAGCCAGTAAATCCGGAAAGTGATGGAATGTGCCGGGTACCGGGGAAGACGGTGGCTTTAGAGAGACGAGGGAGTGGAATGGAATCACTGGTATATCCCGATACTCCAAACACAGATTGAGATCCCAGATCATGGTGGTGGACGGAAATTATGCATACACCCGCTTGGAGGGGTATCGAGGTAGAGGCCACCAGCCTCACGTGAGTGGTCATCGATCAGCCCTGCATGTCGTCTGCATTCGTCTAGCAGCTCTTCATCTCCTAAGGGTGGAGTCGGCGAGAAGAGCACAACTTCAGAGGTGGCGCCTCCAGACTAGCAGAAATATAGTGCCACCTCATTGCTTGGTTCGACTATGCCCTATTATCGAACCCTGGTTTACTTTTTTTATACTCAGTTCGGGCAATACGTATCTATTACCCGAATTCAGCCCTAGAGCCTGAAGGTGCCTATGAAGAAGCCTACATATGCTCAATAGATTCGCTTCCATTAATAGCAGAGCCCAAATCCCACGCATCCACGGCCGCATTCAGGTAATAATCACTTTACCTAAGATAATCAGCCCCAAAGGCAAAATGATCAAGCCATCATCGCTTACAGACCCAATTTATCTACAGACGTCGGGTGATCGAGCTCATTTTTTCAGAACTCTTCTCAATCCGACGACCCTGCCAGTATACGAGATCTGAAACCTACGCCATCGGAATTCTTTTTTCAAACCACATCGAGTCTGTATTGCTGCTGCGGTGAGACATCAGTGACGTGGTGGCGCCAGCTCGTATCCAAACCGGACAATGCGCTGTTATTCCATCTCACTGTTCATATTCCGACACCAGAGAAAGTCAGCAATTGAGCTTCCCGAGGTCGATTCCCCCACGCCTATTTTTGCCTAGCTTGATGAGACTGTCTCACTTTTGACCACTGGAACCCTACCTATCAACTTCTGCATCTCATGTAGCGGTGAAAATGACTGGTGGGGAAAGGGCCGCTTGCTTAAATCTCACCTATAAGCTGCGGGGTGCAGGAATCAACCCAATCTTTATCCACTTATGTGCCTCTGGCTATACCGGTGTCTCGAACTTTACCTTCGGTATCACTCATCATCTGATTGATACAGCGCAGGACCCCGGGTATCTAGATGCCCGACAGAGAACATCCCGTCTCTCTGTGGGATACAGCACACCTCAGACGCAGCAGTTTAGAGGAGGGTAGCGAAGTGGCACTGAGACAGTCAATGCCGGGCACAGCCAGCCCTGCTCTAGGAAAAACTATATAAAGGCCGTTATTCTCCATGACCAGGGTGGAATCATTCAAGCAACTTCCTCCAACTCTCACACAAGACAGTCGTTTCTCGATCAGCCCAATCCATCTCACTCAAAATGCATTTCACCAACCTTGCCCTCCTCTCCCTCACTGCCCTGGCCCCCATCGTCAGCGCAGTTGGCAACGCCGTCGTCAAAAACAACTGTGAATACCCTGTCTACCTCTGGTCCGTCGGTGGCTCTGTCGGCCCCAAGAAGACCATCCAGCCCGGTGCCAGTTACACCGAGGCCTTCCACCGCGACCCAGCCTCCGGTGGTATTGCCATCAAGATTACCGAGACCCCCAACGGACTCTACGATGGTAGCCCTCAGCTGAACTTTGCTTACACCCTCGACCCCAACACCCTGTGGTACGATCTCTCCAGCGTCTTCGGCAATGCCTTTGAGGGTGAGACACTGGGCGTGAAATCCTCCAACAAGGCGTGCCCTTCCATCTGCTGGCCGAATGGTGTTTCTCCCGCCGGAAGCCAGGTTAAGTCTTGCGGAACTGCGGCATCTGAGACCCTGACTCTTTGCGCTGCTAAGTGCTAGGTTATTATGAGGGGCGAAGGAGTCTTTGGGGGGTTTCTGCTTGTTGTGGTAGTTGCCATGGAATGTCTGACGAAAGCGTTAGTATATATGAAATGAAGATATTACACGTCCACAAATACTTATGTCTCTCGGTATCTTTCAATTTTGTAGATGGCCCTCACTTAGTATACGTCTTGTCAGAGAAAATTTCCCCAAGTCTCTAGCACTCTATTCGTGGTAACTCCCTGCGGCTTCCAATATTTGACTGTGCTAATTAACGCTTCAGCCACTCCTCCAGCATCTCACAACATCACCTACTATTATAAAGGAAACCCTGTGGGCCTGTGCAGACCATGGAATCAGATAGTTATACGCTGGTGATGACATATACGCGGTCCATGTGGATAAATTATGGCCCTTAGGGCTGTCTTTTGGCCGGCGGCCCCTGCCTCACCATACTCCTTGCGCCCCAAATTGGCCTTGCTCTGTCCAGACTCTCAGAGGAGCCTTTTTGGGACTACAAAGTTTCCTGGTCGAACCAGGGCAGCATCTCTGGCAGCGACTGATGGGATTATGTCAACAGTTATTATGGCAAGAATGCAAATGGTGCAGACCGTGTTAAATGCCCTGCCAATATTTTTGGCCTGGATGATGCGTACAAGTACCCGATACACAAAAGCTCTGGGAACGAGTACAACGGCCTCTGCATTTACAAACCAAAGCCCGGCGAATCAACCCCATCGAACTACAACTTCAACATACGGTTGACTTGCAGATATTGCAAGGTGGAGCTCGCCCCTTCAAGCTCATTTAGGGGTATCACAAAGAGACAAAGAGAGATTGGCAGGTGATAAGTGGGTTTCTATTCTTTCATTTCCACCCTCTTTGTGAGAGTGAAGTCCACAATGCTAATCTTGTTAAAGATATTACTATCCTTAATCAAGGCCCAGATGGTTTAGCCGACTAGGGGCTGGACCAAAGTTGAAGAGATCAGCATTATTTAAAGCAGCCCAGTTTGCAACCTCCTCAAAGCTTTCTGAAATCTCCATATTCTCAGTAAACTTCACATCCCCTTCCTCCATGTTATCATAGTAGGTCCGAAGCATAACAGGAGGATTATGATCCCCTCAACACCAGATCTCCCATGTCCTCTTTCGTAAGTCATCAGACCGCCAAGGCCGCGGAATAACACCAATCTCTTCAGCCGTTGGAATCCTTTCTGGTTGAGGTGATGGGTATCCGCCAAAATCCATTGGGTCCCATTCCTTGGGGGTCTCCTCAAGTTGCATATATTCATGCACCAGCCGCCGTCGTTGTTTATTAAAAATACTTCCAATACCTCTAAACCCCCATTCAGACCCTGAAACCAAGTGATCTTAGTGCAGGGTACTTACGATCAGATACTGTTCGACAGGCAATCGGCCCCAGCTCAGGGGGGAATTCGGGTAGCTGTTCTCATTCATTACTTATAGGGAAAGAGCCACGAGACCGAGATAGTTGTAGGAGTTAAAAAGGCATCGGTAACAGCTTAGGGTTCCCAGGTTTGAGTGAGCATGCCTCTGAATTTCTCCCATTTCATCGGATGACACTCTGGCAGACCCACCATCCACCTGGTAGCACTCATAATTTAATACCCTCTTTCATTTTAGCACACTGCATGGTATTGTAAAGACTCAATCAGTTATATGGCGAGTATTAAAGTATTTAGTAATGTATTACATGCTATCACATGATCAACGCGACTCACCACCATGCTTTAAATGTTATGATATCTCAACACTTCATTATTTGATAATCAATTTCTTCCTATAGAGAAATTAGAGTATGTTATTTTTTTTAATATGACAATTCCCATACAAAATTAAAAGAAAGGAACTATTCTATTCTCCATAAAAGATACCCGCTCAGCGCTTGTTCAGCATGCTATTAAACAGAATATTAAATAGAATAGTTATTATTATATAAACATGAAAAAAAAATAAAAAAAGGATAAATAGAAAACAAATTAATAATATTATATATTACTTTGTAATAACTTATAACCTTCAAGCCCGCTGAGCAAAGCGAGGCTTCCAGGCTTGTATAGAATAGTCGCCTCTACGGCAACCCCGCTATAGCCAAGAGTACCCCGCCATATATACCAAAAACATCAGTGGTATCCTCTGAGTCACAGCCCATGACATGTCATAATTCTTGTCATGTTATCCTTATTTCAAGCTCTAGCCAGCCACCCCAGCTGTATCTATTTTCAGCTCCCCAAACCCTTCTTTCGCTATTGACTTGAAAATGGTAAAACACCATACTCCCAAAAACATCCACAAAGAGCTCTTCAAACTCGCCAAAACCTCCAACGTGCAAAATGGCCTCCCGCCCTCCGTGTGGGCTTTGCCTATCATAGCTCTAGCGGCGGGCGATATCGCCTCCAGATGCATGAAGACTACGAATCGAGTTGAGGACAAGTTGATCGGGGCGGATGAGACATTATTTCAGCTGCAGGCTCCATCTACGCCCGCGGACGACCACGTGGTGGGGATGGGGACAGAAAACAAGGCCCCTGGGGCTGGCCGATGTGACACCAAGTCGAGGATCAGTGTCACTCCAGACCAGGAACATCGCAAGGGAGATATTGGAACCTCAGCTGGACTGAGCTAGCGGATCAGAGCGATGTTTACCCCGCATCTTACCTCTCGGGTCCCGAGTCCTGACCTTCCCTTTTGGGAATCTGATGCGGAGTCTCTATTGTTCCGCTCCGATCAACGTCGGACTAATATTCTTCCGTCTGGTCGTATGCTCTTCCCGATTCGGAATGTGCTGCATACAGGCTAGGCAGCCCCTGGGATGAGCAAAGTACACCACTCTACTCCTTAATGTGTAAAATAATAATCAAGAATAATGAATTGCGCTATGAACTTTGAGATGTTGACAAAGGCCCCCTCGGACGCAGCTGAACGTTGATGCTGTAGTCCGCACTCGAAGTTTGGGACCAAAATATATAATTAGCTGCTACGCTCAGGATAAACACAAGAAAACTCGCACGATAGTACCTGGTAAACACCATAAAACATCAAGACCTCGAACACCTAGACCGAACCTGTGGTGGGATTACCAAGCATCCGTCTTCGTTCTTGCTCAACAGCCCAATCATGCCGGAAGGCGAGCACCCTATGGCCCAACCGTGCTAGCTCGGTCTCTCTTACTTCCAATTCAGCGTTCACTGAGCACCGCCGTTGTCAGCTCAGGGTTGGCATTGAGGACTTTCGTCCCCTCTTCCACACCTAAATAATGGTTGATGCCTGTTGCAACAATCTTTGCGATCGCGTCGCGGAGGTCTTTTTCATGCGGTAAGGTCGAGCGCCAAATATCCTGCAATACCTCGGGGAGCACCGGAGACCCCCACATTATCGAGAGACAAGCGACAATATGCTCGATTGCGAGGGCTTTTAGCTCTTGTATGCCGAATTTGTCTGCGGCGTAGTAGATCTGGAGGTGTTTCCGGGATACCTTATCCGCCTCTGAAGCAGTGGCTCCTTCCTCGATGGTGACCTTGCCGTGCTTGTAGTCCCGTGTATAGCAGAATGATAGAACGCAGTGGATCGTTTCGACATCGTCTTCTGGGAGGTCAATACGTGCTTGTATGCCCTCTTTGAACCCGCGTCGGATAGCGGCATCAAAGAAGCGTGAGTGGGAACAGACAAACACGCGGTGGACGCGGAACTCGTGGTTTTGGCAGGATATGACCATATCTGCGTATTTGCCGGTTTTGAAGAGAGCCTTGCTCACGGGCTTGAGATCTAAGAAGCCCATTTTGGGGGTTTCGGTTGAATAATGAAGGGGAGGGTATTCTTGCTCATGCAAATATGGTGTTAGCCGGGGAGTAAAGATATCATTCAATATAAAATACCTAGATAGGTACCTAATGTAGCTTAGTAGGTGAAATAATGGGGTATCATGTCTTGAGCAAAGAGCTAGGGGACATGCTCTCTTTATAGATTGTGCCAGGCCGAAATAGTGATACATCGATGAAGTCAACCCGGATCTAACAGGAAGTTTCATCATGTTGCTAAAGGGCAGGAGGGACTCGAATTCCAGCTCTCGACGCAAAAAT
Organism: Aspergillus conjunctus; assembly: GCA_027569095.1. Classification (NCBI taxonomy): domain Eukaryota; kingdom Fungi; phylum Ascomycota; class Eurotiomycetes; order Eurotiales; family Aspergillaceae; genus Aspergillus; species Aspergillus conjunctus. Next base: position 33,103 of record JAPDEL010000002.1, on the reverse strand, counting down.
GTCATCACTTCGGAAATCGAGTCCGAATCTTCTATGTAGCAAAACCGGGTATTACTCGGGATTCCTCGATTATAGGAATGAAAAATGTTTCATGTAAATCCCTTAGAATAGGTTCATATAGAAGGCGGGGTCACCAGAAGAACGGCTTTCATATAGTCTTTGGCGCCTTTTACACCCCCCCCCCCCTTAAACCCCAAATTCCTAGATAAACTACCGAGGGCCTTTCACGAATGACACCTGGATTACAGCAGGCTTAGTGGTAGTTGATCGTGTGATACAGATTACCTGAAGATATAAGCAAGTTCCATGCTCATAAGCAAATCCTGGGAATCTATAGGTCGTCGATGTGTCACCGCTCGATCGATTGTTTCAAGGAAACAAAAATATAATAAGAATAGAGAGAAGAAAAGAGAGCCACGGAGAAGGGGAAGTAGGGCCTGAGAGTTATCGTCGTTAAAAGCTAGGTGGCTGAATATGAACATGATCTGGAACTGGCGGCTGGACATGGGCGGATTCGTGCTCCGGGGGAAACCTCGTTGCGGCGTGCGCCCTTGAAGGGCCCAAATACTCTTCGATGGGATACGCCCACAGCATTCGCCAACTGTGTTCTGATCCTGCTCACCAATCCGCACGAGCCATGTTTGTTGCTCAGAGTCTGGGGCCTTGGAGGATTGAAGCGCGTCCTATGAGCGCTTTCTGATAATGATGATATTGTAACCTCTTGACATATATTTTTCGGTCTTCAAGCCTACCATGAATTCTCCATCACATGCTTTGGCAACAAAAGTCAGAGCGCGTAGAGACGATGCATCGATGGAGATTCAGGGCCACACAAAATGGTCAAATCACTATATTTTGGGTCATGGTGTAGGCTAAATTCTGGTAAGGAACTAACTATAGTGCCCAAGGATCGACGAAATTCCTGGCTAGAGCATCGAGTAGTTCTTGACCGGGTATGCTGTCCTCACTATCAGCATTTGTCGCAGATTTTCGTTGGTCAAAAGGATGTACAGATCGTCTTGGAAGTTTTCTTTTCTCCGGCATGACTTAGGATAATTTTTGGTTTTTGCGGGCTACTGATCAACAACATAGATGGCGTGTTGTTGTTGTGTTACTTTGTCCACGAGGCAACGATGCCACCATTTGACGCCATACCTTAATCATTACGGAGGAAACTTCCGCAAATCGATGCCCTCGAGAAGCGATATTGGTAAACCCCTTTAACTTCTTAGATGAATTGGTGATTTTGAATTGTATAACCGCGTGAGGGTGTGTGGAATTCTTCCTAGAAGCGGGAGACTAGTGGAACATGCGAGGGAAATGTCTGTAGTAACAGGATACCACCTGAGCCCTTTCTCCCGAATTGTCCTCCGCAGTACATACTGTAGCTACCTACTTAAAGGCACCTAGTAGTAGTTAGGTAGTCTACTGTACACGGTACCCTGGAATTAGCGCTGAGCTTGTGTTTGTTGTCTTGAATCCCGCCATAATCCCGTCAGCCTCATATTCACTATAGATAGATCTGTGGCTAATAAATATACATTCTTGATTAGAACCTCCCCCCGCTAGAAGGGGTTGGGGTTGTTTGTGCGTTGGTGCTGTCAGCCTGGACGATGCGGCGCAGCGTGCAATTCGTGGAATATTTGAAGGAGGACTAAGCAAGTGCTAAACGAGGTCAATAAAACGACCCTTCAACAGGATTACAACGAAGAGGAAGGGATCGTCGTGAATTATCCAAAGCGGGAATCGGCGAATCTTCCGAACCTTGTCGGGGAAAATGCAGCCTGAGGCAGAACTTCCGTCTCAGGCTGCACTCAGCCTTCCTTAATAACTAAGAGTAAGAATTAAGCATAATAAAGACGCCCAAGGCCCCCGGAGAGGCGGAAAGTGTGGATAGTGGATATGGAGCTCTACAGGCTGAAAGGCCCAGTGGAGATTGAGCTTGAATTCACCCTTCCCCAGATTTGCCTGCTCAGAGAGACTAGATCCCTCTCGTCCAGCGAACCGCATAACTCCCACTACCAGGCCGGGATATATAGGCTAATACCTGAATCAATTTCCCCGGAAAATACACTGACCCGCTAAGGGAAAAATGCCGGTGGAGATCTGGCCGGAAGCTCAAGCTGTGCGCCCAAACAACAGAAAGTGGAACGGATAGCTAGTTAGCTACAGGATAGCTCGGGGATGCGGTGATAGAAATAGGTCATTCTTCCCAGGGACTGTGGAGGCTAACAAAGCCCTTCTGAAAAGATCTAATTGTGACAATTGCACTCCATGCGACTCTCTCCTGCTGTTGCTGCTGCCGCCGCCCTGACGGGCCAGGCACTGGCTTCGCCTAGTCCTTCCCATCAAAAGGAGACGCTTGATAGCCTCGCCAAACGGGCTGGGAAGGAATGGTTCGGTACCGCGGCTGATATCCCTCACACTGAGGAAACGACCGATGCCGCCTACTTGACGATTCTGGCTCGCGAGTTTGGCGAGATTACTCCTGCCAATGCGTTGAAGGTACATTGAATATCTATAGTTTTGAACTAAAGCCGATAATGATAGTATTGATCATTGGTAGTTCATGTACACCGAACAAGGACCAAACTTCTTCAACTTCTCCGACGGCGAATACATTGTGAGCCTGGCCGAACGAGAGCACAAATCCGTTCACTGCCACACCCTGGTCTGGGTCAACCAGCTGTCCGACTGGGTGACCGAACGCAACTGGACCGCGGAGGGTCTCACCGCGGTGATGAAGAACCACATCTACAGGACAGTCCAGCACTTCGGAACCCGCTGCGAAGCCTGGGACGTCGTCAACGAGGCGTTCAACAGCGACGGTACCTTCTCTTCTAGTATCTGGTACGATACCATCGGCGAGGAGTATATCTACTTGGCCTTCCAATACGCACGGGATGCCCTGGAGCAGATCCACGCCCGTAAGGTCGACCTGTACTATAACGACTACGGGATCGAGAACGCAGGACCCAAGGTCGACGCGGTGCTGCGGCTGGTGAAGGGGCTGCGCCGTCGGGGACTCCGCATTGACGGCGTTGGCCTCCAGTCGCACTTTACTGTCGGTGGTACCCCGTCGCTGGCTGATCAAATTGCCACCAAGAAGGCCTACATCAAGGCTGATTTGGATGTGCTGATCACTGAACTTGATGTACGCTTCACCGAGGAGCCCTTTTACACCGCGGAGGGCCAGAGACTGCAGGCAGCGGGTTACTACGATAGTGTGGCGAGCTGTGTGAATGTCGGTCGTCGGTGCACTGGGATCATCGTCTGGGATTTCGCGGACGAGTACTCCTGGGTGCCGTATACCTTTGAGGGACAAGGTGGTGCTGCGCTCTACAATGATACTTTGGAAGCGAAGCCGGCGTATTATGCAGTGGCGGATGCGCTGAAGGGGAAGCCGTGCAGCGTTTGCTAGATGTTGCGTATTAGGGGAGCTAGAGTAGATATAATGCAATAAACTTGCTATATCGATCCCTTCCGCTGTTTGTTACTTTGGTATTCCTGGTAGCCGTCGGGTAGTTGGTTGGTGTTTCGTCCACCGCATGCCTGAGAACGCGTGCTCGGCGCGAAAAGTTGTCTTCTCAACAGGGGCGTGAGCCAAAAAAAAAAGCTCATAGAGCCGTGTCGGTTATGAGTACTTGTTCATATTAGCATATTAGACACCAGCGGGAGAGAGCTGGAATGAACCAGTTGACTCGGAAAGGAAGTATTAACCGATTGCTTGGGCCGCCGGGATACAAGACAAGAAATGGCTCACCGAGCCCGTGTTAAACAGCATGAGCTGAGACGCAGATCAGGCTGATGTGGCCGGATATTCTCCATTTTGACCAAGAATGAAACTAACCAACTTGAGCTGGTTGACCGTGGCCACCTCGGTAGCTTTTGCCCCTCTGCTGCTCACGCGCTCCTTGGACGGGATTGTCTCCGTCGTTAACTTATCACTAATAGCCTTCTATTGAGCCAACATTATATTTTTTTCCCACGCAATATTGTATAGTATCGTGACTTTCGAGTCCTCTCTGGTGAACTCGTGCCTCCCAGGGGGGAGAGAAAATAGGCTGGTAAGCATCGCTCAAAGCAAAGGTGAGCCACGACGGATGGAAGGCCCGTTCAAACAGATTAAACAGCGGAAAAGTGGGAAAATGGCTGGGCAGGTGCCAAATCAAGCCGGGTGGCTTCTGGCTGGGCGTTTTGGCACCCTTAATTAGGGCTCGAATTTTATTGACCTTGACGGGACCTTTGCGTTCAAGCAACGACCCTGAAAGCTTGAGAGACTGGCTGGAAATTGGCTGCGACTTGGTGAACAATCCCCCTGACTGGCTGCGTTACGTTCTGTTGTGGAGTACCCCTCCATAAAGCCTATAACCATTAAACTTGGACTAAGTGAGTCTGCCTATCAGATCCTGTTCTCGTTCATTGACGCGGCGACTAGTCAGTTTCAGGGGGAGCAAACTGTGGATTTTGGGAGTGGGCCTGGAGCGGAAAAGCTGCTGAACAAAGGCAAATTCGCCTTTTTGCGGGGGGTGGGGACGCTCTCCTTAGCGATTCCTAAAGGGAAGCCATGGACTGTAGGCGACTTAGGGAGTAATCCCATTTAAATAGGAAGGAGGATATTGCATTGTAACCTCTAGGGGCTCACGGACCTTTATCTAATCCAGCCACATCACTGCGTCGGCCAGGGAGAGTCGACAACGGCGTACTCTCCCCGGTTAACCGGCGACATGTGCTGGAATCGCAGGTCAATTATTCCGTCGACTCCAATAATTCAGGGCTGACCATTCTCTTCGTTGCATAGCTCTAGTCCAGTGTTCTCCTACCTCCCCAATCACGTCTCCCTGGCGTGTCTCCACACCTCTTAACTGTTGAGGCCTTCTCTATCCCACGCGAATAACCTTGCTTGGCCCGTCCATCTTTTCCTACTTAGCCGATAGAATCCCCCTACTAGGCTCTGTGTATCCTAGTACCAAACTGCTTCAATTTATCCATTTTCCCGTCAGTCGCTCAGGTGGTCCGGAATGCGAAAAAAGATGGCCTTGCAGATTCACATATTATCCCCACCCTGCCCCCCCGAGGGTCGACAAGTTTTTTGCTCAGCCGCTGTCGAGGATATTTTGGCTGTTTCGTATTGCTCGAGACTTCCTTACGTTCAACCCATTCTCTAAAGGCGGATCTCGTCGTGTCGCACCCGCACCATGGGCAAGGATACTTTTGAGTTGGGTGGCCGCCAATGGCCCAAGGTCACCTGGTGGAAGATGAAGGGCATGCGCTTCGTCTATCTCACCTTGTGGGCCGCTATGATCACGTCTGCTACAAACGGTGAGTTGGAAGCGTCGAGCGTAGGAAGGGGATTGTCACTGACGGGGCTCCTAGGTTACGACGGTTCTCTTATGAATGGTCTCCAAGCGATTGACTCATGGAAAGAGTGTAAGAAGCAACAACTACCACCCGATGGAATGTTACGAAAGAGCCAAGCTAATATTCGCAGCCTACAATAACCCTCACGGATCCACTCTTGGTCTTCTCGCGGCAGCAATGTCTATCGGGTCGATGCTTTCCATCCCCGTCGTGCCCTACATCGCCGATACCCTTGGACGCCGGACCGGAGTCGTTGTCGGATGCGTGATCATGCTCGGTGGTGTTGCGATGGTCTCTATCGGATATAAGATCGCCCTTTTCGTTGTCGGCCGTATCATCCTCGGATTTGGTCTCGGAATCGCACAGGAGTGTTCTCCTCTCCTCGTCACCGAGTTGGTTCACCCCCAGCACCGCGCCGTTTACTCATCCATCTACAACTCCCTGTGGTACGTGGGAAGTTTGATTGGTGCTTGTGTTGCTCTTGGTAGGCCTGTTCTACATTGTCCCCTGTGGAACTGTGTCACTGACTTGGAATAATAGGTACCAATAAAATCGGCCAAGGTCAGAACGACTGGGCGTGGCGTGTGCCCTGTCTTCTGCAGGGTATCCCATCCATCTGCCAGCTGGTGTTCATTTGGTATTTTATCCCTTCTTTAGGCATCAAACGCGAGAAGCTGAGCATAAAGCTAACGTCTCCAGGACTGTCCCCGAATCTCCCCGTTGGTTGATTTCCAAGGGTCAGAACGAGAAGGCTAAGAAGATCCTGGCCTATGTCCATGCTCAGGGCGATGAAGACGATGAGCTCGTCAACGTCGAATACGATGAGATCATGCAGACTATCAAGCTGGAGAAGGAACTCGAGAAGAACTCGTGGACCGAGCTGTGGTCCACCAAGGGTAACCGTCACCGTTCGATCATCTTGATTTCCATCGGTTTCTTCTCCCAATGGTCTGGAAACGGTATCGTGTCGTACTTCCTGCCTGAGGTAAGCTCTCCCATGCCGCTGCACGTTTTCGAATAACCCCTTCTGACAAGAGAAAAACAGGTCCTGAAACTCATCGGCATCACCGAGAGCAACAAGGTCCTAACCATCAACTCCGTCCTAAACGCCGTGAACGTCGTCTCCGCCACAGGTATCTGCTTCTTCGTCGAGAAGTTCGGTCGCCGCAAGCTCTTCATCACCTCGTGCGTGGGCATGCTTCTCTGCCTCACGTCCACGACCATCGCTCTCGCTCGCTTCCCCTACGGACCCGACGGCGCCGACAACAACGCCGGTAACACCGTGATCGCATTCATCTTCCTGTTCTACATCTCCTACAACATCGGGTTCAGCGGTATGCTCGTGTCCTACTCGTCTGAGATTCTGCCGTACCGTCTGCGCGCCAAGGGTCTCACCCTCATGTTCTTCTGCGTCGACCTCAGTCTGTGGTTCAACCAGTACGTCAACCCGATCGCGCTGGAGGCCATCGGCTGGAAGTACTATGTTGTTTACTGCGTGTGGCTTCTTTTTGAGCTTTTCATTGTCTGGAAGTTCTACATCGAGACCAAGGAAACTCCGCTCGAGGAAATTGTCAAGTACTTTGATGGCGACCAGGCTGTGCTTGGTGGAGCGGCGGCGACGACTAAGGTTACGGAGCTGTTGAGTATGCGTGAGGACCACGGGGAGAAGGTTCCTGTGGCGCACCTGGAGGATAAGAACTAGATGTATTGTCCCTCTTCTCCTCCCATGGGCCGGTTCGAGTACGGTGTGGGGGAGGATTGTTTCCTTCTACCTTGGTTCTTATTTTGGAAGAAGTGATACTAGTTATTGTTCATGTATTCTGGTAGTTCTTCTCTAATTTACACCCAATATACTTTTTCTGGATTGTTCCTTACTCTCGCGACGCCGGTTTATGCCAGGACAATCCTCGCACCGGACCCCCATCAACCCCTACTCTAAATACTACCTGTCGAAAACACCATACACGATAGACCTCGCATACGGCCTGGGCCATTTTTACCTGCACGTTGTGCTAATGTTGAAACGGAGCAGAGTTATCCTTATTAAGCCCACCGACATGTCCAGGTGACCTCGGTTGAATATCGCTCAAAAGAGTACCTCTGTCCGGATGTCTATTGGATGGAGGCAGGGCCCGGCTGTCTCTCATCTCCTTCTCTCTCTTCGCTGACTTACAACTAGCTGACATACTCACATTACGTTCGGTGTTATTATTGAGGGCCTATGGCCTGTATCATTCGCGAGTTTGTGTGTTTTTGGTCAGATTCTGGCCATGTTTGCTACCTCTTATCTTGGTGGTTGTGAGCCAATCATCAGTAGCTAGATACATAACGAAGATCATTAACGGGGACCTGATTGCTTCAATAACTTGTGGTTCCCCCATTCACCACGCTAGCAAATGTGACTTTATCCTGGTAGGGTGTCCTGTACGCCAACACATTGTCCCACCCACCTCCATCGCTAAACGATCTTGAGCATCATCAACTCCAAGGAGCCTTTCCATGAGACTTGATTCGCGCCGGTCTTCAGTCCACGATTGGGTACGAATGCACCACGGAGTCTGTCTCCGACGATATCCGGTCGGCACGGGCCAATGAAGGCAAGCTTTACACCGAGGGGTTATAAGATGAGCCCAAATAAATATCACTTTCAGTGTGTGATGGTGACCTGTGCTGCTGCCAAGTGGTGCAAAAGGCTGTGCTGTGGTTGGCTGTTTGGTGTCTACATGTTGGGTGTTGGGCTCCTTGTTGCGGCTCTATCTTAGGCATTTATTAAGGGTCAAGAGCATCCTGAAATATCATCATGAGACCACCATGACTTCCTACTCAACTGCCCAGGCGCAATAATAACACTGACTGAAGTTTACGATCAGAATGGCGCGACGACTGTGGAAGTCTCCTACCTGTGAGGCGTGTCGCAAGCGGAAGGTCAGGGTATGTACTCTATGTCTTTTATGGACTCGGGTAGAGACTGACAAAGACAAGTGCGACAAATCTGAATACTGTGGACAGTGTCGCAAGGGCGGCCGAAGGTGCGAACGTCCACATCTAATCTGTTCGGATCTGGGGAGACGTCGATCATCCCAGGAAACCCAGGAGCGGTGTACCTTTGGGAATTTATACACCCAGTCAAGCCGCAATGATGGACACATGATATGCGCCCACGTGAAGGACCGACACCGTAACTCACGGGATAGAATCATGGCTGTCGAACTGGCCATGGATAGCAGGAAAGTTCCGAATCTCTCAAGACAGTCGTGGGATGTCCAAGAGCGAGACATCTTCCGCCTGTTTGTCATGGAGAACTTCCCGGGCCTCTACGCCTGCTATGCGCCACGGATGGATGTGACCTGGCTGGAATTTGTACTGGAGCCAACGGAGCCCCCGCCGGCGTTTTTGCGATGGGCCATACGATGCATATCAACCCTGTATCTCGGCCAGAATAATCAGGGTATGTATATCATCAATAAAAGCCGTGAGCAGTACTGCCAGGCACTGGCGTTCGCACAGCAGGTGCCCGCAGAGAAGAAAACCTCCGACAACACCTTTGCCGCAATCCTTCTTCTCGCCCTCCACGAGATGAAAGACGAGATATTTTCTGGTTCGTGGCTCTCGCACGCCGACGGCATCGCGGCAATCATGATCTCGAACGGCCCTGCAGCATACAGCTCGGGCTTCGGCCGGACCTTGTTCCTCACCTTTCGCCCGTTCCTGATTACGGCCGCCCTTTTAAGGAATCAGTCGTGCTTTTTGGAGGGAGAGGAGTGGGTATCAATGGTCGAATCCACAACTCGATCGGAACACTGGAAGGGCACGGGAAGCTGTTTTGGAATGCTGGTAGAAAGCGCATTTAATGAGGTTGTGAAAGCCCCCGGCCTGATTGCGCGAACCAAGGCGCCTTCCTGTTATGACACGACGCTTGTTGCAGACATAATGAGGTGGAGGACGGGGATTGAGAGCCTTCGGAAGCAACTGATAAACGTACATCTATCCCTGCATGACCCCAGCCGCGACCTTCTCCCGTTGGCCGATCACTTGGGGCCGATCCCTCCAGATACTGCTCGGACTGCCACTCAACTCTCTATCGATGCTATTCAGTCAATTGCGGAGCTTGTCCAGAATGTTCAAGGCGGGCAGCTGTTCGCAGCACAGCAAGTGGTAGTCGACCAGTTTATTGACTCCTACGTTCCAGATCGCATTTCTGGCCCAGCGATGTTTCAACACCAAGTTCTGGCGCAGGCCGGGTGGCTGGATCGCTGTGCTCTTTCGATGGGAGTTCTACCTAGCCTGGCACCCCTGCCAACAGGGGAGAGAGTACAGGACCTGTTTGACACCTTTGAGGATGAATGAGGGGCTGAATTCTTTTCGCCTTCCTATTATCCACTGTTACAGAATGTCTTAACTTTGGTTCACGCATTAGTCGCTGGGCGGACTTGGGTGGAAATGAACACGCTCCGATTCACTGATATGGTGGGACCCTGGTTCAGAAAAACCGAGATATCTATCGAAACATCTAATCGGGATATTGTGAGTGGATAGCCAGGTCAGACATACCCATCCCAGCTGGTGGAGAACATTGGGTTGAATTCGGGTCGTATTGGAATTTGCCAAGGAGGGAGTCTCGTGGAATATGGCGCACTTGAAACCACTCTTGAAAGCGAAATAACCCCCTACATGGATCTCCACCTTGTCCAGAGGATCAGAAACGTGAAGCTCATAGTAGAGACAGGGATGTTTGATATTGCTCCCGCCTCAGTCCGCCTCCTGGTGAGTATTGGGTCAACGCTGATTGGGCTGTTACCGTGAATCCATGGCTAGTGCCAATATAATCTGGACGATGCGGGCGACGCGAGAAACACCCACTTGACTCCGGTTCAACCGCAGCCAATCGGGGGATATTCCCTCGTTGGATGGTGTTGATGGTGTGGACCGGGATCGAGATCTGGTCGTCCACTCGTGTTCGTTGCTTATATTTCGACCCCGCCGGTCTCCATATCAATATCATCTTCGCCCCATCGCTGATTTATCCCCCCCCTCCCCTCCCACCACCCATATCTCCATTCTTACCTCGGTGAAGTCTGGACTCGGTGGGCCCTAGTCGACGGGTTCTAGGATACGAATGTGCCGGGCGCTAACAACAGCAGGACCCATGCGCGTCGTCAACATGCTGGGCCTGTCGAGGTATGAGATATCACGTTTGTTGGTATGTCTTACCAGCCTTAACTGATCCAAACTCTGGTGACTTGGGTAGATGACACACGTATGGATCTGCGAGGCAATTGACCCCTATTTGCTGCTTCTCAAGCTGACCAGAGTAATAGCGCCATTGTCCACGGTAGAGGTAGCGCTCTCGGCGTCAATTTAGTTATCACGCATCCCTGCTCAACCCCTACCCAGCGGGATCCTTCGCTTCTGCCTGCGCTGCCGTTGGGATGGCGCAGGCCAGGACGGTTCTGAATTTAAATATGCCCCGGGTTCCGCGTGACAGAGCCCTTCACCTCTCAACTCACAGCAAATACTCTCCGACCACCGAAAATGGGCGACGCACAAGCACTTCCGGACTATGTTCTTGACCCCAATGCCGTCCTGGGCGACGTGGACGCAGCTTGGAGACTCGGGGCTCCCCCAAACTACTCGAAAACCAGAGAATTCTATACAAACAGTAACCCGCCACTTCCCCCCTCCTTAGCGACGCCTGGAAGAATCAAAACTAACCCCCACAACCAGCCAAAACAATGAGCCATGAGGCTGGCAGTCTCCCCGCCCTCGTCGAAAACCTCGTAAAGAACTGGGAAATCGAAGCCTCGTTCAAGACCTCCCTCTCGGACTGGCGCACAATCGACCAGAAGACCTACACATTCTCGCTCAACGGCGGTACTCCCCAGACCGGCGACCACATGCTCCAGGTCGGCACGTACAATGCCCTGCTGACGGCCAACTCGTACTACGATCCGGCCCATAATGACTTTGACACTAGCCACAAGGCCTTCAAGCGCATGATGCCGACGTTCGCCTGGGAGGTGCAGGAGGTGTATAGTGGGCCACCGGTGGTTGTTTTCAAGTGGCGGCATTGGGGGTACATGGCCAATGATTACGTGGGATTTAATGAGTGAGTTTATTTACTTTTACTGGTAAGTACACTGGCTAACCGGGAGTCACTTTCGCTCTGTAGTGCGGGAGAAAAGGTCAGGGTCAAGGCGCATGGCGGTTTGATTGATATCACTGGCATTGTGATCGCCAAGGTCAATGACGCGCTCCAGCTGGAGAAGGTCGATGTCTGGTTTGACCCGATGGACATGTTCCGTCAGATTGCTCGCGAGGGCGAGGCGGACAAGGTCGCAGATGCGGTGGCGGTGGCTGGAGCGTGTCCAGTTCTTCATACGAAGGAGGCATGATTCTATGATGTGTATAGATTGACAAGTAGATACGATGGTTTGAATGACTCTTTGACAAGCTCCATTGGCATCTGAAGCCTCACGCAGAAAATTAGTATTTATCATTTTACCCTAGACCCGCTTCACTATTTCTAAAGACATCACGCATGCATTCAATGTATTAAGTAGACAACAAAGAGGCACAATTCGGGCCGCGAGACATGACTGGCTGGAAAGGGTTCACAAGCAAGTAAACAAACACAATAATGACCTGGAAAAACGCTCTGGAAGAACTTCCAACACAAACTCTCTCCCCTTTGAAACAGTCTGTTGACTCTGCATAATACCGCACCAAGAAATCCCCCGCCATACCATAAGTTACGACGACGCTCATGGCCGGAATCATTAAGTATTACACTTCCTCTCAAAGCCCTGGAACACCCTCCTGAGCTTCGGTTGTTGGCCACGGTTCGAACCCGCCGTTGCTTTCTCTATGCAACCCGTTCTTCTTTTTTTTCCGATGCTGATACAAGGTTGGCATGTGCCGCTGAGAAAGCCCAAGCCAAGTCAACATTATTTTCGGGCTTGTCGTGTGCTTCCTCAGCGATGGGGACGGGGACCTCTTCCTCATCGGCCGGCGTAGGCTCAAGTGGTAGTTCTTCCGAGGGATACTGTTCTTCAGGGGTAGGTTCAGCAGGGGGGCCCGGGGGGTTAAATTCTTCACCCGGTGATGCGGGGCATTGCTCTTCATATGAAGGTTCGGGAGATTCAGGGCACGGTTCAGGAGGTTCAGGATAATCTTCATCGCATGGCGGTTCAATACCTGGCTCCTCGTCCCAATCGCTGGAAGAAATGGGCTCACCAGGCGCTGCTGTCGGGGTATCATGGATATCAACGTCGCTAGGCTGTCTACCAATCCCATTCTCACTGTCGGTAGTCTTGAGGAGATTTCGCAAGGAGTATAACTCAGCTGTGAACAAGCTTAGCACCATCTTCATAACGGCTTTGGTGAGTGCCGAGTCGTCCATAATTTTATCGTAGAAATCGTCCCGCTGGAACGTGGTCTCGTCGTTCAAGAACTCGCGGGCAAGCTTAGAGTATAAATATTGACGAAACCAGTCATCGCCCTCGGGAAGCTTTGAGAATACCAGTTTCACACCTTTCAGGACCTGCAAAATCGACAGAGATTTACCTAGGCTCTCGATGTACTTCCGAGCTAGAATCTCGAGGCCGCGGATCCCATACTTTGTGGCGGCGTAGTAGACCTGAAGGCTTCTCCTATACTCGAGCTCCACGAGAGATATACCCGGCGGTTGGATAACTTTGCAGGCGATCGTTTCATATTCCCCCTTATAGAGAAAATGGAGGATGGTGTGGCCAATCTCTGCGTCGATTTCGCCAAGGATAATGCGCTGGCCCCAACCTAGTCTCCTTTGCTGCAGCAGTTGTTCCGGGACGTAGTTTTCTGGGATCGAATAGTTCCGGTTTTCGATTTCGATAATGATGAGCCTCGACCCTTCGTAAGGACTGTGCTTATCACATTGAAGATTATCAGGTACTCCAAGATATTCCACCTGGGTACAATCGACTGTCGTTGATGTGTTTTCCTCCGTTGGTCCAGGTCTGCTGCTGGTTTTCTTGATGGTTTTCTTGCCGCCCTTTTTCTTAAACATTATGACTTGACCGAGTATCGTATATATATAGAGTCAAAATTTGGTTTCGGAAGAGAACGAGGATGCAAGAGCAGGAGATGAGGAACTCCAGGACGGGGTCCCGCTTTTAATGAATTTTAAGGGCTCTGGGGAAGACGAGGGGGAATGCAAGCCTGAGCTGCTTACTCCCAACGCTTAGGTCCCCTCATCCTAGGCACAACAGAAGCATGTAGCTATGGAGTGGGAACACGTTGCGGTGTATATCCCAATTGTCTGGCTTAATTGGGTGCCTCATGGGTGATCTGGGCTGCAAGGCTGGGAAGAGCCGAGCTTTCCACCAGTGCTTTGGCGCCCTGACTAGCAGGCCAAGACTTGAGAATGTATGTTTGTGAGCCTGATGCAAAGCCTTAAACACCACTTGCTTTTTTCAGGCAGATAAGAAAAGAAGGCTGGCAGCACAGGAAGAAAGAAACGAAGCATTCATCAACTGCGTTTAAACGGCGGTGAAATCGGGAAAGTGGGTACGCTGCGAAGCATCCAGCGAAGAAACCAGGATAGAATTATAGTGCGCTACACCTATCATATCACCCGCATGAGAAAAATCAGATATGGGCGAGATATGGATAAACTGGAGGCGTGCGCGCGCACGTAGTAACATGCATTGCGTTACCTTGCTCTCACCACGTACCGGTTCGAAGGCAATTATAGATATATACTTAAGTATCCTCCTTTGGAAGATATATTGTCCAACTCACTTTACATCTGTTCCTGAGGTTGAATATCGGTGAAATTTAGATCACAAACCCTCGCGGTCCAGTTCGTCTGATCGGTGCGCGCGCTTGATCTCGACTGTGGCCAAGGACTCTACCCTGTTCGTGTTGACCACAGTCGGCGGAAAGTACTATGGAACCCCTCCCTCACGGAGCCAGATATAAGCCTTTCCGGGCTTTGAGCACGACACGCGCTTGTGGCAGATGGAAATGATACTGTCCGCTAGGCTGCCATTGCCTTAAAATTGGCCCATCACAATGTCGGATAAATCCACGTGGTGACTGTCGGCGGGGATGAGCATCTACATTCGAAATCGATTCTACCACAGTAATCAGCTCCGGCGCCGCCTGTCGTAAGTTAATGGGTGTGGAGAGAGCCAGTCAGCTGGAGGGGGCAACAATGACAGCGCCACTTAGATGGGATCGAGGAGGATGAGCTCAGCTGGAAATGTGCGAAGATACCGCTGCACTGGATGCTTAGTCTGGGCGAGGCCGTGAGTGTGGATATCGAGGCCGACGCGCCTGCAAGAGGGGGGGTCTGTGGGGGGTCAGTTGAGCGCTGCCTTTTGGCCGCGCGACACCGTCTCGCAGATTTAGGCAGGAATGTGAGTGGCTGAGGGAATGTATCGACTTGTCCCCTGCCCCCCTCGGCAAGACTTTTTGTTCCGCGGGTCTGCCGCAAACAGAAGAAATTCCCTATTACATCATCTATACCAGCCGGCCTGATGTTAATGACATACCACAGACCTTGATTCTGGTTCACAATGCAACTAGGATCCGCTGCATCTGACAGGCAGGAGATAGCCAAACCTTATAGAGGGACTGCAGCGTCGAGAACACCAACAGCTAGCGTACCAGTTGCAATGGCATGCAGGTTACAAATTAGGAGACCTTCTGCCCTTACGCGCAGCTATTTCAGCCGCCTACATGTATCCTTCATTCCTCTATATTTCTTGTCCAATGTCAACATTAGACTTACCCCCAGACAGCCTTGGCTTCCGTCTCGTTTGTTACAAGAATAACCGTGGTCTGGCAGCAGGGAATAATGATTAGATTGAAGTCCTGATATGATAAACACTTTTTGAATTAAGGTCTCTTGATTTCTTATTTTACATGAGACATCTTTTTCTCCCTTACAAACCTTTTCCTTCGGTAAATGAATAACTCAGCGTAAATGATCAACCGAGAGTAACCTAAAACAAATGATCGATCGACCAAGTAGTCTAGATCATATAATAGCTGACGTATGTTCTGATGTAATAAATGTAAGACTTTGGTTGATAGTGAGCGAAACGTAGCCTCGAATGATCATATATAAAGCTCTACAACCACAGTCCACACTTCTGCTTGTCCCGCCTCATGACGCCGACGAAAATCTCTCTGTCCCAAAACAACCACTTGAGTACGCACCTGCTTTTCGCAAGAGAGGCTACCTAACATCCATCATGCCCGCTTCCGACCGCCATGAACCGCCCAGAGCCACAAATCCTGGCATTTCTCTCAAAAAGGCCCTGATTGGGGGCGGTGGTCTCGCCCTTCTTGCCTCAGGCCACCTTGGCCAAGCTGTACCCATCCCCGTAGGTGATGGGACGTCAGATATCGATGTCCGGAACTCAAGTCAGCCAGATGCAGCTGAAACCTCGGTCGGGGATTTACCTATACCTGAAGAGACATGCAGCGAAGAACAAGCTCATGTCCAGCAACCGGCTGAAGATTCAACCGAAGATGTGGATGGCTTTCCGGAAGTTCCTGTTTATCGACCCCGCTCGCCACAAGTCAGAGGACGAGGGGGAAGGGGAACCGGTAGAAGGCCCACTCGCCGCTCCTTCTGGAGCCGCGCTGACCATCAAAGTATGACAGGTGGAGAGGAAGACGAAAGGCTTCGCCGTTCGCCTCAAAGCGGCAGAGGATGCGATCGTGGCAGAGGCAGAGGAGGATCTGGACGTGGCTGCACTTGACGGCAGACTAGGCATACTGTTGATATGGAAAAGGGAGAGACAGGAGAAGAGGAAAAGTAGGACCAGGAAAAGAAAATTGAAAGTGAGAGTCGCAAACTTTGGCTTTGTGAAAGAAATTGTATCTTTTGACTGGTATTATGTATAAGTCCATATTAGATATGATGGACTTTTACATAATTATTAAATCTTACCTCCGAGGCAATGATCTATTAGACTTGCATTTGGTAGGTAGAGAACTCAGGCATGAAACTCTGGAGCTTTAAAACAGCCTTCACCCCACCTTGTTCACAGAATTTAACAACTCAATGCACGTCTGTTAAGCAAAGCAATTTTAAGACTAGACACTAGACAGTTCTGTTGGTAAATAACGTAATTCCCAACCGAGCCGGCCACCCGACTGAGCCGGCCACCTCATCGAATTCGGCCGCCTTGATAAATTGAAGCCATTCAATCAACCATCATGCCACCAAAAGCGCGTCAAACATCTCAAAAATTGGTGGAGCAAGAGGGAAGGATTCAATTAGCAATATTAGCTTTAAAAAATGATCAGATTTCAAGTATTTATTACGCTGCCACAATATTTAATATGCCCTGATCCACTCTTCAAGAACACCTTGCAGGACATTAATTTTACATTGAACAGCATGCCAATGGTCACAGGCTATCTCAAACTTAGAAGGATACCTTGATAGAATGAGTATTATCTAGGGATATGCATGGAGTTACTCCTAGGCCTTTATATATGCAGGAAATGACAAATATTCTTCTTTAAGTAGATACCTCATCTACACACACGCCTGTAGGCAAGAACTGGGTGTTAACCTTTATTAATCACTATAAAGAGATTAGAAGCAAGTTTACATGAAAATATAACTATAAGAGAGCTAAATATAAGAATCCTAAGATTATTAAGACCTGGTTTAAGCAACTACAGAAAGTACACTTTTAATATGATATCTTAGATAAAGATATCTTTAATTTTAATAAAACTAGCTTTGCTATAGGTCTAATTATAATTACTAAGATAGTTACTAGAGCTAATATACCTGAAAAACCTTATTTTATACAGCCTGGGAATCAAGAATAGGTTATAATTATTAAATATATTAATTTAAATGGCTGGGTGCTTCCTACATGCATTATCTTTAAAGGAAAGGTTTATATAAAGGAATGGTATGAAGAAGGCCTTCTCTCTCTTGATTAAAGAATTAAAGTAAGTAAGAATGGCTGGATAACTGATAAGATAGGCCTTTGCTAGCTTTAAAAAGTCTGTCACGGCAAGCACGTGACCGCTGAACCCTTCATCTCCAACGGATCAATCGCAACTACCTAATACAGTAACCTGCAGGCAACATGCTGGAGGGCACCCAGAGATCAGCACCCCACTTAATCTATTAACTCCCATGAAGTCATCTCACAGTGATAGGATGCCCAAGAAAGCAGGGTTATTAATAGCTTGCTAGCAACCAGCAGGCACTCTATAGGTAAATAGACTAGATATAAAACAGGTAATTAAACATGACTTGCTTAAAAATCCTTAAATAATTTATTTTAATTCTTTGTCATTAATAACCTCCTCTATAATGATAATATTTACTTTTATAAACCTTATAAATAATAAGCAGATAATTTAAAAATGACCTGCCAGTAACTTAATAATAATCTTTAGATAATTACCTAACTATTATTTACAGTTTAAATTATTTTCCCTGAGTAACTATTACTATAATATCTAGAAAAGACTCTCATGCCTTATTAATTTAATCAAACCCCCAGAGAGTTAGCAGTGTGCTAACTATAAACTTAGATATAATATTTAAAAAAACTATGCAAGCATCAGGTACCATGGTACCTAACTTCTAGAATAATAAGACTAGAGTTTATTAAATAATAGAAACCTTATCTACTAACTAGCAGGCAGAAAGAATAATATATTCACTAATCTTTTATATTTATAAAATAAATAAAGGCCTCTTTTAATAACCAATGACTTCATGGGCCTTTTCTATAGAATCTATTACTCTAAAAAAACCTCACATAATTCTTATTATTTCTCTATTAATAAGTCTGCAGGCCTTCTACCAGGAGGCCACTATTAAATAGTCAGTTATAAAAATATTACTTACTTAAATCCTTTAAATAAAAAAGAAAAATAAAAAGACTACTAAACTTAATAAATTTAATAGTAAATATCCTCATGACTTGAATATCTTCTTTACTAATCTAGAAAATTATTTTAATATAAAAACAAGCTATTATTAAACTAATATAGCAAAGGTCTAATATATTATTAGATAACTATAGAATAATATAAAGCATGCATGGTGCATGAAATATTTTATTATTTTTAATAATATTAATTATAAAGACTTTATTAACTTTCTTTATAACTATATAAAACCTAAACAGGACCATGAATATTAGGCAGCTTATTAATTTTTTACTAGTAAATAAAAAAAGCACTAAGGAAGTCAAGAGTTTATTTAATCTTTAGAAAAGCTTGTTCCTGTTATTAAAAAAGATATTAACTAATTCTTAACCCAAGCTAGTATTTAGATACTATAACTAGAACTTCACAAGAAAGTTCTAAGAGCCCTGAAGATATCTTACATGCTTAAAGAAGTAGTAGACAAGATAGCCTAATTTAAACATCTTTAGGAAGTTAAAGATTAACTAGATAGAGAATTAACTTATTAACAGAATTAAGGAACTAGCTTAAATAATACTAATAATATAAACAAGAAATACAAGTAAAATAATAATCAAGGCACCAGGTTAATCAGTGGCTAAATCTTAGGTTAATTAATAAAATTTTATAAAAAAGATCCCAAGTCTTATAAAAAATAAAAAGCATGAAAAAATAAATAATACTCTAAAAAGTAATACTTTAAATATAATTAAAAAAAACATATATATATAAAGTGTTTTAAAAGTGAAGTAAAGAAAATATTAATAAAAGAAACCTTATGAAATAAATAGGGATTATTAACTTTAAAATTTATAATTCTAGAAAGCATTAACAGTATAAAAACACTCCCCATGCTAGCTAATATATAAATAAAAATCCAAGATAAATAGGTTATTATTAAGGCACTACTGGACACTAGAGCTAATAATAACTTTATTTTTTAATAATTTTTTAAATAAAAAAATAAAACCTTTAATCTAATCCTGCAGGAGAATTTAATATATTATACTAATAAAATACTAAGACCCTGCTATATAAAATATTACTTTTAATTATAAATTATAGACTAGAATATAAAGAAAAGAGAATTTTAGATAATATATTATATTATTAACCTTTATAAAGAGAATTATATAATTATATTAGGCCAAAATTAGTTAGAATCTATAAATCCTAATATCTGATTACTAGCAAGCACCTAGTAATATCACTGGGGCAAGTCTAGAATTTAAATTAAAAAACTAGAATAATTTAAGAATATCATGTAATAAGGGCTGACTATAATATTATTAATTTATAAAAAAAATATAGGGAAAATATCTATAGCATTACCTTCTGTCTATTAGGTGTGAGAAAAGGTTTTTTTAAAAAAAAAGACTGCTATCTTATCAAGCAAGAAAACTTTTTATAAAATTCCTCTTCTTCCAGGGAAAAGCCCCCTCTTTAGGTATTTATATAGCTTGTTACAAGCAGAATTTTATATACTCTAGAAATATATTAATTTCATGTTAAGTAAAGAATAAATTTAATTATTTATAAGTGCAGTGGGGGCCCCTGTGCTTTTTATTAAGAAAATAAATAACACCTTGCACTTTTATATTAACTATTAAGGTTTAAATAAGATTATAAAAAAGAACTAATACTCTCTATCTTGTATTAATAAGCTAATAAACTACCTGGTAGATGCCAGGTACTTTATTAAGCTTAATATAAAAGATACTTATTATCACATTTAAATTTAACATGAAGATAAATAAAAGATAGTATTTTATATAAGATATAGCTATTTTAAATACTTAGTCATGCTATTTAATCTCTGTAATATACTAATAATTTTCTAGGTATATATTAATAAAATTATAAAGAGAATATTAGATAATTTTTATATTATTTACCTGGATAATATCCTTATTTATTTTAAAATAGAGAAGAAATATATCTATTATATAAGTAAAGTGCTAGCAAGACTTTAGTAATATAATCTATATATTAAATTATTAAAATATATTTTTTATAAAGAAAAAGTAACCTTTCTAGAATTTATTATTAAACAGGATAAGATCTAGATAAATCTAGAGCATGGGTGAATTATTAGTAAATAGCTAGTGCTTTACTTATTCCATGATATTTAGATATTTCTAAGGTTTATGGGCTACTTTTAATAATTTATATATTAGTATATAAAAATCACCACTCCACTTATAGATATATTAAAAGAGATAAAAAAGAGAAAAAAAATAAGGCTATTTTATATATTAGAACACAGGGAACATGCCTTTAATAAGCTTAAAACAGTCTTTTATAAATTATTAACATTATAACACTTTAATCTAGAGAAGAAAATATTACTAGCTATTAATATCTCTAGACAGGCTATTACAGGCATTATCTTATAATTTAATAACTTAATCTAATAAGCAGACCAACTCACCTGGGTGACTGAGTAAAGTTAAGCTAATTAATTATTTACTAGAGAAAGTAACACAAGCAAATTATTAGCACCCTAATAATACTCTGACTAGAGACTTATAGCCTTTCACTTCTAAAAATTATTTAAAATAGAGTAGTAATATAAAGTACATGATCAAGAATTACTAATAATAATAAAATATTTTAAAGTATAGAGGTACTACCTTGCTAGTAAAAAGCACTTAATCTAGATATAAACTAATTATATAAATCTCTAATATTTCTTTATAATAAAGACATTAAATTAACACTAGGCTAGATAAGTAAAGCTCTTGATAGTGTATAATTTTTAAATTAAATATTAATTAAAGTATTTTAACCCTGCTAATAAACCTTTAAAATACCAGGACTATATAGCCTTGAAAAAAGAATACTTGATAAAACTATTATTTATTTTATAATAAAAACTAGTAATTTTAAATATAATAAATAGATAGAACACAGGCATAAAAGAACCTGTTAAAGTTCTATTTATATAATCTTAAGATCTGGAACTCTTGACTCTAAGAAAGCTAGCTAGAAAGGTGACTAGTAATAAGAAGGCCTGTAAGAAATCTTTATTTTCCTTGTAATTTGCCTTTAGGGGCCGCTGTATCTGGAAACGGCGTCGCCCGAACCGGAAATGCCGCCCCTGACCGCCCGATCCCGCGCCGCTATAAAGCCATTGTCTTCCCACCCTCGTCACCGTAACGTTCGGTTTTCTCCTTCAATATTACGCCCGTCTCATTTGGCCGCAGCCAGCCCTCAGCGTCCCACCCTCCGCGGCCGTTTTGCGCAATTTCCTCAGCCAGGTTTTGGAGTGTTTGAGTTCTTTTTGGGCTCTCTCCCGTTTTTCGTGAGTGGAATCCCCTGTTCGATGGAGTACATTACTGACACTGGCTTCTCAGTCTCCTGATTTTGCTTCTCATGTTGCCTAACACCCAAGTATAACCTTCCCGCAGCCGAGGATTCCTAGGGGATGGCTATCTCCCTGTACAGGCACAACCCCCTTTTTTCCAGGTTAACTGAGGTTCCCACATTGCCCGCTAGCTATGCTAGGTTCTGTGGTGATGATTTTGCGTTCCTGGTTTGCCGGACCTTTGGGGGAATCGCTCGCTCATTGCCCACTGTTGTTCAGCTGGATCCAGAAGGCACCCACCTCGTCCCCCGTTATCTTGAGAGATTGGCAGACTCTGCCTGCGATTCTGCCTTAGAATCCACAGCCCTGGTCTGACATGATTGGCTTGAATTCCGTTGGGCTCATACCTAAAAAATGGGAGAGGTGGTCATATGCAGGAGCTCGGCGTTTCGAAATTTCAAGCTGAAGCGTATGTCCTTCAGGATGGCTATTCTAACTCACATCAAAGTGGAACCCGCTTTTTCACAGTGCACTACTTTAGGTAAAGGTGTGACGTTGAGGTGTCGCAAGATGTTAGCTGAGCTGCAGCATTTTCCTCTTTCGTGGTCTCCGAGCATCAGCGCACGATCCGCAAGGAATCAGCGCTGAAAAGCGTTTCCCCCCTCCCTCCCCCCCCTGCGGTCATCGTTGCTTATTTGCCCCACCTGTGACTGAGCAATTCTCTCCAGTCAAATCTGGAAAGTCTTGTTGGGGTTTGCCATGCCGCTAAACATTTTCCACTTTTAGTGAAAATCAGCGAGCTCCCAGCCGTCGGCGATCCCGGTGGCTACATTTCTCCCCTGGGACTGGCTTCCCCGGTCTGCTGACTTTCCATTTTCAGAATTGCGCGAGCTGGCAATACCCTCCTGGCGGTTCCTCCAAATGTCAAGTGAATACAAGACGCCTGTCAGCCACAACTGGTGAGCAACGCTAAAAGTCATCATCCTCGCTTATCCTGCTTCTCGATATCTACCTGTTATGTCGAGTGCGATTGATTTCTGTTCATGTTGTTGGCCTTCGTCAATTAGGTACCGGGGATAAAACCCAGCGGCCGCCAAATCCTGGTCCTTCTCCCCAGCAGCTGGCGCAAGAATTGGTTTTAGCACACTTGATGGGATTCGCTGAATAGCCTGCTGCGCCTCTATCTGTTACTCTTTTCAGCCTGGTTTTGTAACAATAGGTCACCCCCACATGGCTCAACTCCAGCACTCCGATGGCGAATCATGGACGGAGGCTAAGCCGGCCAATTTCCCTTCCTTGCACGAGAGAGATGTGTACGTTTACGCCTCCTTCTCCAAAGGCTCTTGTACCCCACCGATGATTATTTCAGGCTTACTATTATAAAGCATCTTAATTTGCTGCTTTTGGAATTTTCCTCTTCTGGTATCCCGAGTGACTGACTTGAGACATTTTAAGACCTTTTTGGTCAGAGATGAATGCTTTCCATTCTAGGCGATTGCTACAAGCGAGCCAAATTCAGCGACTCCGGTCTGACAACAATGACAGAAATTCTACCTGACCCTGGGGCGGCACCCATCATGGGCATTTTCTTGCGAACTCGTCACCGTGCCATATCCGGCAACTCCGCTAAGCCGGATTCTGCTCAGGGGATGCGGTGTTTGGGCTTTGGTAGTCTTAGGTCTTGTTCTTTTGCCCCACGGAACGTCTGAGTGGGCGCTCTGGAATTCACCCGCTGAGCCATAGGCATCCTTCTAGCTCACTAGGTGAAAATTTTATCTTTTTGCTCGGTAGGGGATATGGGTCGCACCTCAGGAGAGGGGTTATAATATGATTCTAAACAATATAAGAAGGACCCCATCCTAATTCAATTCCAGCCTTACCCCCAAACTACATCTTAATTGTACAACATACTACATACGATCTATCATACATGGCTACCTTTTTCTTCTACAAGCCAAACTCAAACCCTGGCAGCTACTCGAAATGTTTCAGCCCTCAGAATCCCGCTTGCCCCCCTCGGAGCGACCAACGAAGCGATGGGCAGAGTACGCGTACCAAGCGAACATCCTGCAATAATGGCAAGAATCCTCCTTTGGATCCTAGCCACAAAGTCTCCGGTATTTGGAAACTTATCATGTCCCAGTCTTGAATCAAGAAGCTAATATTTATCACGGGACCATCAGGGCTTATGGTCTCTGACATCCTGGACACCTGTTCTGAGAGCTCAAGTGATACCACCACAGGGAGCAACGCTGATCATGACCTTGATTCATTAGACAGTCTCTTTTCCAAATCAGACGCGGAATATGGAGATAATGTTCTTGTGCAAACTGAAATGGGGTCTCCCAGTCTGGTTTCAGTGCCATTGGCACTTGAAGCTCCTTCCAATCATCGGGCAACTCACTTCACAGACCGTGTCTCTGTTGTCGGAAGAGATCGCCCCAATGCCCCAAGGGGGGTTGATCCACTCAGTATGGAAGACGCTTTGTATATTCCAAGCCCAGAGCCTGAAATTACACCTGAAGTAGGATCTTACCGCGATAAAACCTTGCGCCCTCTGCCTAGTCAAGATATGGAGAGCGCCGTGACAGACTCTTTGGAATTCTGTACGGATTTCAGTGCTACCACTTCTCTGGCTAAGAATGGCTTCGATCAACACACCGGGCCTGGCAGTGACTTCGGAATTGCGTTGGAGCCACCTGGCCCCTTGCCCAATTTGGCCACCCAGGCTGCAAATGTTTCCCCGACACCAACCCTACAGCCCGTGCATAGCTCGTTGGACATCCCTCTTGTCGAGCAGACCTCTTCTCTCGCACCTCATAAGCACCTAGAACGGGCCGAGGGTCTTGCACCAACGCGAAACGGCGAGGTCTTCGGTGCCGCGGCTTGCATCGATGATGAGACATATTTAAAAACAAATGATCTCCACCCGCCGGATGACCTTTCCATTTTCCATGGTATGTTTTGGGAGAGTAGCTTTATTGGGGCGCTATAACTAATGATTGGCCAACCGTGCAGATGGAGCGACAGACGCAAAGATTGCCAGTGTTATTCCAGACCCCCTTCAATACACCGTAGAGGCTCCTGTGGCTCTTATAAAGGAGAAGAACAACCTCTTAACTCAAGAAGTCTCCAGAGCAGCCCCGCGGGCTATACTCAGCTCCCTTGATGTGCTCGATCCATTTCCTAGACAAGAGGAACAGCCTTGTGACTCCTCATGTCACCTGGAGGTTGAGTACACTGATACAACCGACCGCATCACGGTTCACGAGTTAAACAAATCAATGACCGAGAATATACAAAGCGCGTCTAACTTGAATTCCGTGGACTTATTGCAGGATATAGATGTTGAGATGGAAGACATGCCACTTAGTCCCGGAAACCCACCAGACAACATGGAGAATACGCCAAATATGGCAGCTTCAGAAGGCCCGCACGAGCCTGAACCTCACATACAGTCAAGCCAAGCATCAAATTTTACCCATAATGCGGGTAACGATTTTCTCGTCAATCCTACGGAACGATCCCCCGGCAGGAGGAATTACCTTGAGTTCTCTCATGTAGAGATCAGGAACCCTCATCCTTCACGCACGGTCAGCTCTTCCATCGAGACTATCCCAGTTTCAGACTGTCATCATCTCCCAATCACTGAAGGGCCATGGCATCTAAATGGAACGATTCTTTCTATTGACCTCCAGCATGCAGGATTTACCACCTCCTTTGGCAAGTCTAGCTTCCATGTGTTTGATGGCCAAGTAATTCAGCAACTCACCCTCATCCACGGACCCATTAAAGTATCACCTCCAAAACCCATTGCTGGCACAAAAGAACCAAAACTTAATTATCCTACCGCAACCCCTAGGCTCCAATTATCTAACGAAAAGCAACGCCTTTTACAATTGAGGGATCAAGGCTATACATGGAATGAGATCGCAGCCAAATTTCCAGGTTGAAAGAAAGGCACACTTCAAGCTGCCTATTATACCACGCTGAAGAGGCTACAGCCCTCTACCTCTCAACCCCGGCGGCGCACCAGGCGGTCCGGATCAGAAGCTCGAAGTTCTTCTAGTCCGTCGTACGGATGGGTGGAGGTTGCCGATCACTCCGTCCAGTTGAGATCAGAGCAGGGTAATGATCTGCCACATCCCCGGTACCGTCTGCGGTCAAGGGGGGTGCGGTAAACGACATTGGCTGGAAAGAGGGGCTATTCTACGGCATGCGATCCTCCTGGTTGCGTGATCTTCTTTGATATGATGTTATCTACTGATTACGCTATGTATTGGCTAATTATACTAATACATCGGACAAGAATACATGGATATATAGTATTGGCTTATTTTAAAGGCATAATTTGTAAATATGAAATCACTTTAGCCTAATTTGAGACAGGTCAGCGCCGTTTGACGTGTTTGCACAAAGGCCTCTGGAAGGTTCTCAACTCTGGCGCTAAACTCAGTCAGGCAGCCGTGTGCCAGATGTAGGAAATCTGTCAGCATTGGAAAGGTTTGTTTCCCCCTGAGGCAGAGCTGTCCAGGTTACAGGTCGGATGGACTCGTAATTCTGCCAAGGTGGACTTAAACCAATCACGTGATTGGCTCAACACACCACCTGGACCTTACCAGTACTGTTTTTCTAAGACAAGTCAGTAATATTTCATCCCATATACCTATAATAAAATATTAAGTACTTTGCAAGTACTTAGCAACTACTTAGAAACTACTTCACAAGTACTTAATATTTTATTTCACTATCTATTTTCCTAAAAACTGCTAAAAGATTATCTAATTCTATACTGATATTTATAGCTAATATTTAAAAAGTTTTAATAATTATTTTAATAGCAATTAAAAATATTTATAGAAAGATAGAGTAATTCAAGAAAAAGTTAAAGATAAATATGAAAATGAAATTCATGGTATGCAAAACAGTATTTAAAAGCTGAGGTGGGAGGCTGGAAGTGCCAAGCCAGGTGGGGCCGGCGCGTCAGCTTTTTCAAAGTCCACATGACCTGTGTACTCGAGCTGTCTCAAGCTGATACGCAAGGGCTGATTAGTCAACTATACAATCAGTCTTGCTAGCGAGCTTAATGCCACTGTAAATCGTTCTATTTGGCTTGCCAGCTAGAACTCTCCCTCCATCTTTCGTCTTTCGAACTCACATTAGCGTCAACACTCTCATATCTAGCTCCACGAGCCCAATAATTGATCCGGCAGGTGATCCTGAGGCGCAGTCGTTGATCCATGTCTGTATCCAGCCTAGGACAAATTCCTAGAGCCAAGAGGATCACATTTCTATGCGACCGCATTATAGCAATATATGAGACACTGCCTTCAGACTCTCGTACGACTCTTCCCGTTCTCGGTGATTCTCGGCATAGATATGTTCAGGGAAATCTCGATTAGCCTCTTCTTCCGCGTAGTCGAGTGGAGTCTTGCCGATTGAGTCTCTAGCGTGTAGGTCCAAGACACCTCTACACTCAAAAAACTCTACAAGCTCCTTGGTGAATACGCCGTGAATCGCTCCGTGATGCATCAAAGTTCTACCGTTAAGATCTGTGGTTGCTGGGTCCAAGCCAATTCCAAACAAAATTTCAAGAATCTCCTGATTTTTTCCCCTATGATGCATGAGAAGATGTCCCAAATTCTCTCCTTTCTTATTGACCCAAATTAGGTCGGCACCTTCCAGAGCTAGTAGCCAAAATATGTCTCTTCGATCTGATAGCCGATAGGTGTCCATGTAAAGACCCAGAGGCGAGTTTCCTTCCATGTCAGATTGATCAACGTCACAACCAAGCTGTACTAGGAGACGAACAACTTCAGCTGAGCAAAACCTGGAGCGGACATGATGATGTAAAGGACTTTTGCCAAAATGGTCAAGTGAATGCCAAACCTCTGAGAGCACGTGGCCGCAGGTTGTTGACATGAGACGCAGGATATCCAAATGACCCTCTGAAACTGCATAGTGAAACGGGCTCAGCCCATCGGCGTCCTGCAACATGATATCATGACCCCCATTCACAAATCTGCGAACAACATCAAGATTCCCGGCTTTGCTAGCGAGGTGAAAACATGTCCGACGAGCCTGATTCGGTCGAGATATATCTGCTCCTTTAGCCACAAGTTTGTCTAGGATAGACAACGCGTAATATTCGTTAAAGTGGATTAGGTGCTGGGGGTAATCCCCTTCGCTATTAGCCATGTTGACATTGAGAAATTTGCTCCCGAGGAGCGTTTCGACAATTTGTACCCTAGCGTTGTCTATGGCTCGATAGATATCAGAACCCTCCGAGCCTGCATGGTCCGTGATTAATTCGCGTAGTGACTCAACAGCATACTGACCAGTCTGCCATACATCATCGTATCTGCGACCGAGAAGTTGGCACCTTATCCCGAGATGTAGTGCAGTATCACCAAAAGCAGAACAGGCATTTGGATCGGCTTTAAATTCAAGTAAGAAGGCGGTCATGTCTGTGCATGCGTTTATGGCAGAGAAGTGAAGCGCTGTTAGCCCGGATTCTACATCCACCAGTGATTCCTTTAGTTGGTGTTCAGGCACAAAACTGCTGACTGTTGTTCTTCCACGCCATGCCCGCCTTCGAATCCCAACTTTCAGGTCAAATCCGTTTTGGAGAAAGGCTTGGGCAAGTTCTCTATCTTGGTCTTTAATCGCATACAGGAAGGGTGTCATGTTATCTTTATCACACACATATGGGGACGCTCCTTTGTCAAAGAGGAACTTGATAATTCCATAATCGTTAAAGCGGCCATATTTGGAAGCAATGTGAAGGACGTTTTGATGCTCGTTGTTTAGAGAACCAACGCACGCGCCGGAGTCAACTAAGACACGCATGGCTTCAAGTTGACTGTGTTCGGCCGCAATAAGCAATGGAGATTGTCCGTGGGCATCCTTGACTTCCAATTTCTCTTGGGAAAAGGTTGATATCAATGGAATTATTCCCCAGCGTGCTGCGACATGAATGGTAGATAGGCCCGTCTCTAGAGCATCCCAAGAGTCTCTTTTCAGATAGTTATAGTTATCCAGCCAACTTCTCCACGTTCCGAGCGCGTCTTGAAAGAACTGTTCATGCTCGCTCTGAACAGTAAATTCTGTTTGGGCTAAGCTCGCGTGCTGTGGCCAATGTAATACCGAATAACCAAGGAATCCGTGAGTGGCTTCCAACACTGACCTGTCCATTTCTGGCCGGCAATTTTGAAAAATTACCTCAATACAGCGGCTTGCTATTGCGTAATGGGAAGTGGCAGCTTTCATTTCATGCATCTCAGTCATCAAAAAGTCCTGGACAGACGTATGCAGCAGTCGCACGTAGCCATTGTCGACAACAACCAGCAAGCGGCACAAGTCGATAATCTCTCGAGTGAACTGAAGGCGACTTCCGAGATCCTCGTCCAAGTATAATCGGCATGCTTCGGCTATTTCAGCGATCGTCAGTGGTCGTAACGTAAATGTGACAACCACCAACAGCAGCTTCATACGTGGATAATCATCTGGACTGCTGACCGTGACAGCCGCATTGAGCAAGGCTTGATACAAGGGATATAGTCCGCGTGGGCGAGCTTCTAATGTCTTGACTGCGTTCCTTGATTGCACCTCTTCCAACTCCTTACAGGCGATTCCGACCCATAAAAACGTCCCATCAGCCTTTTTTTCCAGTAGTTGTGACACTTTCCGCGCAACTGACTGAGAGTAATTTTTCCGCCTTGCAAGGTCCTGCACTTTGTCTTGGATCATGGTTCTGAGGTCATCAGTTATCTCCTTGTATGAGCCCAAGTCTACGCATCTAAAGATGGATAGACAATCCCCAATCTCGGGGTATGGACGGCTGACGATCAGAAAATGCAGGCTAGATGGGACGGAGCTAGTGTCCGTTGCTCTCTTGAACGATAGGTGGATTTGTTGAAGCAATATGGCTTGTGATTCGGATTCACATTCATCAAGAGCGTCAACGATGCAATATATCTCGGCACCCTGAGACACCCGGCCTATACCCATCAGTACCGCCCATAGCGCGTCAAATGACGTGAATAATCGGTCTCCCTGGACGTCATATTTTGACATCATTTGTTCGATAAAAGGTGGATATTGTTTGATAATTTGGAATAGAAGACCTCGTAGTATGGATGTCGCCGTTCTCTGATTTTCAGAGCCGGATTCGCAGAAAAAGAAAGAGAGAATACTATCTCTATTGGAGAAATAGTCTTTCTTTGGGAGTTCTTCGGCAAGCGTCATAGCCATCGTAGACTTGCCGATTCCAGGATTACCGTATAGCCACAAGACGTTTTGTTCTATGTCGGTTACGAATTTAGCTTGCCGAAACCAGGATTTGAGTTCGTCTGATTCCAAGAACCAGCTACATGTCCCTGAGGTGCGATTTCCTTTTCTCCTCTTCAATTTGTTCAGGTCCTCTTCTGGGTCTGTGATGAGCAATTTTGCACGGCATGCATTGTGCTTGTCACTAAATTCATATACTAAATATGGTCAGCTCTTGAGTCTGCAAGCAAAAAATGCCATACCTTGTCCCAAGAGCACGGTGTTTTTTGCCATATTTTGGTGTGCATCTAGCAAGAATCATAAGATATTTGACATCACAAGCCTACTATGAGACACTCCACCAACCTTTGTGGTTTGCAGGCATCCACAACTCCAAGAAAGCCTTTGCCACCGAGGCTCCAGTTGCTGCCGCGTATGCCTGCCACAGCTTGTTCTTGTGACTATCGGCATAGTCACTCACACCTTTGATGACAATACACGGGATATTGCCCCATACCCCTGCCCCCTCCATCTCAAAACCAATGACCTTTTCTTTTCTAACAATTTCATCACGATGCTGTCCAGACTTCATAACCGTGTCAGCAGAAGCAACTGGTCCAAAATAAATCGAGGCCCAGGTATCTTCGGAGATCTCTCGACATCGAACTTGTTGACCTTTATCACAATCAAGGTTATCGCAATCTCTCCCTAATGCCTCCTCACAAATTTGATCAGGTGAGTCACTTCTAAAACAGGAGCAATCAGCAGGAGAGGCATGATTAGAATGTTTATGAAGATAGGAGGCCTGGAAAAGAATATCATTAATCCTTGGATGATGCCACTTAGTTCCTTCTTGTTGAAGGTTGCGAAGATACTGCTGGGCCTGATTCTGAAGTTCACAGCGGGAATTTTCCACACGAAGGGCGCTAAGAAGGGTCTGAACTTCTCGATTTAGCCTGCCTAGCGTGTCCATAAGACCTGTCTTCCTCTGAAATCCACCTGGATATTGTCTTCCAAAGTCATATTCAATCACAGAATCACTGATGATAACATCACCAAGGAAAATCTCTCGGTAATCTGGTGGCGAAGGAGCGCCCCCGCAAATACCGACCACTAAAGCAAGCTCAATGCCCGTGTAGCTGACTTGCAGACTGGAGGCAACACTTGCTGCACTTCCCTTGCCCATTCCAGGCATGTAGCACAGGACCACAGCATGATTACCAATCCTTCCATTTATGTATGCATTCGCGTCGCCTTGTTGTTTGCCGTAGTATTTTCCAAGCCGATCATAGGTTTCATCAAAAAGGGCTTCGACAGCTTCCGCCTCAAGAGGAAGGGCGCAGATAATCGCGATAGCAAAATCGTTGCGGCTTTTCGGTCGCATTTCGGCTATGAGCAACACAGGTTATCTAATTAGGAAATAAATCTTTAGCAAATCTTGCTCCGTCAAATTCTCAATGAAAATGTCTAATGGTGGAAGGTAGGCAGAGCTGGAGTCGTTGGGGAGCTAAAGGGGGGGTTTGTGTTCTAAGCCTCGCGCTTATACTCACCAACCACAGGGATGCAATAGCGACCCAGAGGAGGGGTAGCGCGGATGCTGGCATCACATCGTTCAACTGGAGCAGCTAGCAATTAGTTACATATAGGCGTTAGAAAAGGCATGCCCGGCAAGGGTAAGTAGGCCACCGGCGGGGCTCAATTCACGTCCATGGAGGCGTTAGGAGAACGCGGTCGCAATGAGGGTCACGTGCCAGGCGGGAATCGTTATGAAAGTACGAAACCTGTCCTGCTAGATTCCTCATCTACCTATATCGAACATTATCTTTCCTATTGCATGTACATAATTAGATGTGATGCGGGAGTAGTTGCAGGCGGTATGGTAGTGCTCAATGGACAATTGATCTTTGAGAGAAGCCGCGGTTACTGTACAGTATATGATAAGAACTACAGTAACTCGATGACGGTTTCACTGGTGAATGTGTGATATCCAATATACCTTCGATCTCAAAGAATCTGACAGGCGGTACGAGCAACAAGGGGATGGTTACCAGGATGATGCTGGTGGAGATGCTGAAATGGTAGGCCTCGCGAAAAGCACTAGCCAGTGACTGACAAAAATATCCTTTATCCTACGAAATAAACAGCCTTGGCAACATGGAATCACTGATAGACGTCCTTCTATGGAGGCTAAGGCCTTGAATAGTATCGTTCAACATCCCAAAAAGGGCTATAAAGGTCGAGTCAGAACAATTGTGCTGGTAGTTGGAACTATACGGCGAGGCCCGATTATACCAGCGTGGCGCCGTGAACGACAGTACCTTCTGCACTAGGTCTTTGTAGTTCAAACGCGGGAATGGTGCTGCAGGTCTCGGCGAAAGTAGATTAACTGACTGCATCTCCTTTGTAAGAGCTCCATACATGATTGAGCTGCACTCAAAGCAACACCCTCGAGTGCCACTTAGGAGTGCCTGGCGTGTCTCATGAAAGAGTTTGATCACGTTATTGATAGCTTCGTGTCTGTGTTCATTCATTTCTCCTTTAATAACGTTAGAGGCAAAGCAGCTTTAGGATCCGTGTGGCCTTACTCATGACTTCAACAGGGATCGGAAGCCCTAGATTGTTAATCCAGCCATTACTGCAAGACATAAGAGTCGACGTGGATTCTTTGAACTGGGCTGGGAGTTGGAAAGCCCAGGAAATCCATAACCACAGAAATAGATCTCGAGAAAATGTTTTGGGAATCTCTTCCTCTAGAGCATCGATCCATATAGTCGTCCAAATATACACAGCCTCCTTGCATTCATAGTAGTCAATTAGAATAGCAACCTTGGCAAGCATTTCAAGAGTCAGCTTCCGTGGTACATGGTATTGTTGACCATGGATAGCACGGAGGAGAATCAAGAGTGCTTCAATATCCCAGCTCTCTGCAGTAATCTCGACTGAGCCTTTTTGCAAATAAGTAACACTCTCCTTCCAGCCACCAGTGAGTATTCTCTTGAAAACAGAGGACGCAAGTACTAAATGCTTCGCAGAGACTTGGATGCGGAAACAACTTTTGTCCAGGAGCCCACAGACGAGGTCAATCTCGACAGGCTCTTCGGCAGGCTCTTCGGCAGGCTCTTCGGCAGGCTCTTCGGCAGGCTCTTCGGCAGGCTCTTCGGCAGGCTCTTCGGCAGGCTCTTCGGCAGGCTCTTCGGCAGGCTCTTCGGCAGGCTCTTCGGCAGGCTC